>CM053172.1:34394158-34414331 GCA_012977825.3 Pteromalus puparum
CACACACACACACACGCACACACACACACACACACGCACACACACACACACACACACACACACACACACACATTCGTACGGACATTTTCCAAAAACACTATTTTGCGACAAAAAATGCATCAAAACTCACTTTATACATGTTTTTACACTTTACACTTAAAAATTGCTATTACAAGGCTTTCTAAAGAAGGAAGCAAAAACACATACAAACTTTTGTACATGGTTTCATTAGTAAAATAGTTTGAAGCCCGTTGGTACTATAGAAAGTTATCTTAAAGATTATCCTTGAACTCTGAAGAGGTAAGCGATGAAATTTAAGCTGTCTGCCCCTAGTACCACCAATACTAATGACATTTTCTGTTAAAATCACGCATTTAATAGAATTACTACTTCCTTATGTAAACTTGTTTAAAAATTCAGTTAATAAAAAAATCTACAAAATTCACTACAAAGTCACTGGAGATTTCTAACCTCTAAAGTTACGAAACAATGATAAAGATGGATAGTATTATAAAAGAATATTTAAAACAGTTTATAACAAATATATATTTATTTTTTCTTCTATTAGCATATTTGAGCTAACAATGTCAGCAGTAACATAGTTTCTTCGAACTTGCAGGTGATTGATTAAGAGATAACTTGACAGCATCATAATGTTCATCCACAGTATTATCTTTCGTATTATCATTCTGCAAAATCTGAAATACATTTCATGAAAAGTTAAAATTTTATTTTACAAATGATTAAATTTTTATTAATTTATTAAAATAGGTATTATATTATGATGGTGTTGTGAAAGGAATTGAAAATTCTCTACGAGTAGGACGGATGCATCAAAACGCTAACGTTTTTGGCTATCCTCCTCCATGGGCACTGTAAAAGTTACAAAATTTCAAAATAAATACAGAGAGGTACGTAGAAAATCAGGTAACAAGCAAATTGACGTCTCACACAGTCTAATATAAGTTGAAGTTAAAACGAATCTAAGACTGAGGGCATAGTCGATCACTCATCTCCTAAGTCTTAAGACGGCAATAGAAATACCGCAGGAAAATCAAGAATTAGCTTTAAGTTGAATAGAATAAACATAATATCTATATAGTCAGAAAATCTCTGCCTAAAATATACTGAAAAAAAACCTCGGTTAAAGGGGACCCGTAGCACACGTGCCTAATGCGAGGTTATGTTAAGGTTAGGAAGTTTGCATTTAGTTTTAAACCATTCATTTAAGGGGGCACACCACCTTTAAACTCTGAAAAATAAACTTCTTATAAATAATAACAAAAATAAATTATAATTGTTATATAAATTTTATACTAATATTAGGTTATATTACCTGTATTTTTACCATGGTAAATCCATATTAGCACCTATTTACCCATGGTGACTCTCCGTATACTGTTTTGAGCATTTTGGCACTCTCCGTAGGATTCCATGTGACCACATGGTTTGATTGGGCTAAAATTTTAGGAGCATGCTTTGTACACTTATACTTTTGATATGAATACAGGAATTTTGATTTGAATACTTAGAAAATCTTTTATGAAAAAAAATGTGGCATAAATAGGTTAAAAAAGGCCAAAAATTACGTATTTTTATTGTTAAACATTTTCTAAGCATTCAAATCAAAATTCCTGCATTCATACCAAAAGTAAAAGTGTACAAAGCATGCTCCTAAAATTTTAGCCCAATCAAACCATGTGGTCACATGGAATCCTACGGAGAGTGCCAAAATGCTCAAAACAGTATACGGAGAGTCACCATGGGTAAATAGGTGCTAATATGGATTTACCATGGTAAAAATACAGGTAATATAACCTAATATTAGTATAAAATTTATATAACAATTATAATTTATTTTTGTTATTATTTATAAGAAGTTTATTTTTCAGAGTTTAAAGGTGGTGTGCCCCCTTAACGCGTTGACATTCTAGTCTAAATTTACGCCCTTTCTACAACATCAATCAAGGTCAAGTCATCAATCAAGGTCTACAACATCAAGAATGACAAGGTTCTTACTCGAAGTTGTCTCGCCGTCGATCGTGAATACAAGAAAAGTGTATTGAGTCGCATTGACTGGAAAACCCCGTTGTGACTCTGATACAACTTCTGTAAATCTACAAGAAAGACCTGTACTATTAACAGGATTCTGCTTTTAAAAAACAAAAAGAAAACTATCGTTTCCAGATTTACAAGATAAGCCCTAGTTTGATTATCCGATTAAGTTTACCCCCCGGATGTTATTAATAAATCCGCTGCCATTAGTACATAGCTTCCACCAACTCAATTTATAGTTGCAATAATTAAATATTGTTTTAATATATAGTAGTATGTTAATGCTTTTTTTAAATGTATTTAAATAAATTTTCTATATGTTAACTTAAAAAAATACGTAGCCTAATCATTAAGTTTTTAACTGTACGACACAGAAAATCCGATTTTTTCAGTTTTCGATATTTAGCTCATAAACTAGTCTATAAGAAGGCTTAAAATTTTTATAGCAAGTAGATATTATTATTTTCTATTATTATGATTTTTTCAAAACGTTGAACTGTTTAGTTTTAAAGATATAAACTTTCTAACAAAAAAGACCCGTTTTATCATAAAAATTGAACGGATCGATTAATCTGGAAAATCGTGCGAAAAAAAGTAGGAAATTTTATGCTCTTTTAGATACACTATAGTTGAATATATTGTGTACATCATATCATCAGAAAAAAGCACTTTAATTTTTTCAAAAATCGAAAAATGGCTATAATATTGCCATAAAAAGGTCAGAATTATAAAAAAAAAAAATTCCTGAATTCACGATTAGAAAACATACATGCATGTCAAATTTTATTACGATTGGTCGCGTGGTTCTAGAATCATGACAAAACACACACACACACACACACACACACGCGCGCGCGCGCGCGCTCGCACACGCACACACATACACAGCCATCCGCACGGACATTGTTTAAAAATGCATCATTCGAACTTCAAACAACTCCAAATGCCATTTTGCGTTTTTTTAAATCATCCCATCGTTACAAACAATTGCGCTAAAATGCATTTGAAAGATAATAAAATTATCTACTTTTCCCGGTTTGGCCTCGGGATCGACCGCTCCGTTCGGAAAATAAAATGAAAAAAGTGATTTTTTTTAAATATTCATATCTCTGAACCTAAACATCATAACCTCACAAAAAAAATGATGTTGATTAGTCACGTGTCAAACTATATTTCATTAAAATTTCAAGTGTTTTGACTACTTATTTATTCAGTAATAAATCGAAAGCTTAAAAAATGAGTTTTTTTTTTGTGCCTCGATTACGGGCGTAAAAAGGCCTTATTGCACTTGAGATTTTGGAAAAAGGTAGATATTTTATGTGTTTTGGCTAACTTCAATACGCAGCTTTGAAACTTCTACGGTTCTTAAAATATCAAGGTTTGAATTTTTTTTTGAAAATTGTTTGATTCCTGATATCTCTAAAGCAATGTAATCAAATGATTTAAAATTTTATCTGGTGATTCACCATAAACAAAGCTGTTGAAATTTTAAACGATTTCGTTGAGCAGTTCTCAAGTAAAGAGCTGAAATGTAAAAACCCATTTTTCTTGAATGTCAGGATGATCTGCTCCTCCAAGAACTAGCAGAAAAATGCTGATAAGATAAAAATCCATCATAATCCAATTTCTGCGCGATGTTGCTCCTGCGACTACTTGAGTAAGACGACGAGAGATGTTATAGTCATTAAATCTCATGACGCGTGGGGTAGCGAGTTTGAGAGTTTTGGTTTTGTATTTATTTCTCGCTTATGATCACCTTGTTACCCCCACCAAATAACGTAAAATTGTTTCGTTTTTATGTGATTTTGAAAATATCCAAAGCCCCCCCNAAACCCCCCCCCCCCCCACCATTTCCCATATTGGGGCATTATAAGTCTAATTAATTAATTATATTTGAGATTAATAGTTTACAGGGTAAGTAAGTACAAGTTCAAAGAACTCACTTACCCTGTGCATATCATTCACTATGGAAGAATCTTATTTTGTGTCTGAATTATTTACGCGAAAAATAAGATTCGTGAGTTCGATTAATTAATTATTTAAGGACTTGTGGCGCAGATATTATTAATAGGAGTAGATAAGGAGCAGTAGGTCAAATAAATTGTACACAGATTTATGATTAATAGAATGATTGTGGCTAGCAGCCTTTATTCGCTTTATTTATCACTCAAAGACTTACTCAAGAATTTATCAAACGCGTTAATACTCTAGTATTGAAATAAGCTAAACGTAGAAAATCGGCACCTTGAAAATAACCTAAACAAAATTAACAACAATTGCGGAGACTCGACATATCAATTCTTTTTATAAACAAAGGTTATAATATTATTCGAATATGTGACAATATTGACTGCTTTTCATATAAATCAAGTAGAACCTATAACGTAAGAAAAGATTGTTTACAATAATAGTTAGTAAAATGTGAATGAATTGTTGGATGAAAAGGGCTGGAATAAATTAACGTTGTGTACAGAGAAGATCAATTATAAATTTACGCTATGCTGTTTGAATTACTGTTCTGAAAATACGCGGAGAATATTACGATTTATGGAAGGTATGTTTAAATAATTATATTGCAACAAATCAAATATAAGTAAGATGACTTATTTGCTATCACCGTGTATCCAGACGCGAGATCCGGCTTTCAACGGAAAGATTACACGGAAAATAAGTCTCGAGTCGATCTAAATATCAATGTAGTTAATAAACGAAAAAGAGTAATATTATAGCCAATAGAATAAATCATTAGAAAAGATATTGTGATGGAAATTGATGGTCGTAGAATGGATGATCTGTAAATGGTTAAACATTAAGGATGAACAATATAATATGTGATCCTCGTAATTGTTGTAGGTTATTTAGTTAGTTTTACGATGTGTTACGATGATAATGTTAGCTTACGTAAAATTCGCGAAATGCGACCATAGACAACCGACTGGGACGTGATATAATCACCACCAGCCGGACAGCGAAAGTTGTCTGTTTTGCGTCTGTCGGTGGCAGGGTTAGTGAATTAATTATGCGTGAGTCTTTCCCGAAGGAAGAGACTCCCCGGATCAGTCTGGTGTGGAGATCCCCAGGTGCGAGAAATACAATGAAAAAATTACAAAGGTTAATTGGTTATGCTAAAGATAAAAATACGTAGACTATACAGGGTCCAACAGCAGCCCGGAATTCGCGTCGTAGCTGGCTGGAACTGGCTTCCTCTTGTACACTTGGCCACGTGGTTTCGTCTCTTGGAATGCGTCGTGTGCTAAGTGTGTGTAGATTGTTGAGCGGAAGGAGTAGAACTGATCTCACGCTGCACGCGAAACTGGTCAGCTACGCAGCAAGAGCCTCGTGGATGCGAGAAGAGGGGTATGCGCACCGAACGCGCAATCATTTACAGTGTACTTATGCCGCACCGGCGGCTTCAGCGCTATCAATACTCTTACGAGAGTCCTGTAAGCGAGAGAGAGAGAGAGAGAGAGAGAGAGAGAGAGAGAGAGAGACCGATACACTACCGTACGCTCACAGCACGGCACCTGGTCGAATATTTCAGGGCCGTAGCTATGCTGGCCAGGAATATGGTCGTTGCAACTAATGATTCAGATTATGATTTTTATGTTGGAAGATCAGAAAAAAGTATGAAATTGTGACGAGACGCAAGTCTCGCACATGAAACAGGTAAACGCGGCCCCGAGTCAATCAGCTGCCGCCAGCGCGCGCGCAGCGAACAAAGGCGAGCACGCACGAAGCGAAGTGAGTGCGCGCGCGCACCAACCAAAAGGCCAGTTCGCATGTGCGCGGGAGTCTACTAGCAACTCAGCGGCGACGCACCAGGCGAACACACCTATATAAAGCGGGCCGTGCGGCGCAGCTGGCAGTTCTACTCGAGCTTAACTCCTGGCAGCATCGTAAGGACACATTACCGCAAGGAACGGCCAGAGATAGACCGACGTCGACGACGTCGCCTCGTGAGCTCACGTGACAACAATGTTAGCGAACCCGGAACTCCGAGTTATCGTCGTGAGCACACGAGACAACCAGGAATAGCCGAACAGCGTCGAGTCTCGTCTACGTGAGCACACGTATCCGTTACCCGACGTACGTTGCCACCTGCTCCTGAACCCCCGTCCTAAGGGACTGGTTGTTTTCTCCGCCACCGTGAGCACACGGGGCTGAGGAAATAACTAAAGCCCCGCCGACGATTCCCCAGGTCGTGCGCTCACGTCCTGGTGAAGCAGCGGCCGACGCCTGCCCGTGCGAAACCGACCTCACGCCGACCTCATGCACCGAAACCACGTAACTCCGGCAACGTCGTGTTGATGTACCGTTAACCGCACTAGTTTAAGCCAGACCGATTGTAAAGGTGTAATATTCTAAACAAACCGCGATCTCGATTTCTGTTACAGATGGTGACTAATAATTAAACGATCAACTTGTTACGTAATTTACTAGAATATATCTATTTGTTATTAATTACATAAACAGTCTCTTCAATTAACCTTTTCCCTAACCAAATCCTGGCGTCCAGCCGACTACTCAACACACGGGGAAAGTCGAACCGATACATGGCGCTCGGACAGGGACCGTTTTGGAATATTTCGTCTACAACTCGCGTGCAATTGTAAAAGAAACTCAGAGAAGAAAGAACACGGGAAAATTTTTTTTTTCTTTCTTTTTCGACCACGATGAAGGTAAGCTGGTCTGATACGTCCGGAAATCCCCACGAGAATTCGAAACGAAACAAGAGGATCCAACAGATTACGACGAAGAGGTGGACTTAAAACAGGATCTAAAAGGAATATATATACATATAACATGAAACCGGAACTACAACTAAGGGTACGTAGAGAGGAGATCAAAGATGTGCCGAACTTGATACAACGAATCGAAGAGTACGAGGAGATCGCGAGTTAGCTACGCGAACAAGAGCGAAAAACGGCTATCAACAGCACATTCACCAGTAAGAATACTGGAACCAGGGAATACTATGACCGAGCGGAATGCTGTTGGCGCTGTAAACAACGCGGCCACACCCGCGTCACGTGCAAAAACCAGCCACGAAAATTCTGCTCAGTATGCGGAAAAGATGGCGTTCTAACCCGTGACTGCTATGGATTCCCGGACCGGTCGGGAAACGGCTCTACGGTGGCGGGAAGCCGTCCCGCAACGACCGATACCTCATAGAGGTACAAATAGACAAGAACACGGTGCTAGCCTTGGTCGACCCGGGGGCTGTGAGTTCCTTTGTGACCCCAGAGACAGCCATGATTGGTCAAAACAATAGTTGGCGGCACGGGAATCAGGAAACTATCGCCACACTAGCGGACGATGTTGCAAGAAGACGTGATTGAGCCATGGGATAGCGCCTGGAGCTCCAATATAGTTCTGGCAAACAAAAAAGATGGGAAACGACGCTTCTGCATACATTTTCAAGGCAATCAATAAAATCAGTATTAACGACGCACACCCGCTACCACAGGTCCACGCAACGTTGAACAAACTTCGAAGAGCGAAGTACCTGACGACCATCGATTTGAAAAATGGGTACTGGCAAATACCTCTAGAGGAAGAGAGCAAACAGTACACCGTCTTTACGGTTCCCGGACGGGGTTTGATGCAGTTCAAAGTACTACTGTTCGGGCTACATTCAGCACCAGCAGCCTTCAAGCGCTTGATGAATGCGGTTATAACCCCAGATCTGGAACCGAATGTATTCTGCTACCTCGACGACATAGTAATAGTGACAGAGGATTTCGTACACCACCTACAACTGATTAGCGAAACATTGCGCCGTCTACGAGAAGCTAAACTGAAACCAAACTGGGAGAAAAGCCATTTCTGCCGGAAACAACTGAAGTACCTGGAACATGTGGTAAACGAAGACGGGCTATACACGGATCCGGAAAAAGTGAAAGCAATCACGGAACTACAATCACCGACGAACCTCAAGGAACTGCGTCGATTCTCCGGGTTAATCTCCTGGTACAGGAGATTCATACCACAAGTAGCGAAGAAACCAGCCCCTCTCAATAGGCTCCTGAAGAAGAAAGTAAAATGGGAATGGGGCTCCGACCAACAAGAAGCATTCGAGCCACTCAAGAAAGACCTTGTGCGCGCTCCAGTCCTGACATGCCCGGACTTCACTAAAACATTTATACTGCAGACAGAGGCCAGCAACGAAGGGCTAGGGGCTGTACTGACGCAGGAAGAAGAGGGTAAGGAACGAGTGGTTGCCTACGCCAGCCGATCGTTGAACCAGGCCGAGCGAAACTACTCAACTACCGAAAAAGAGTGTCTTGCCATAAAATGAGGAATCTGGAAATTCCGCGAATACCTCGAGGGCCATTATTTCTGACAGACCACCAATCCCTTAAATGGCTGAAGAAAATCGATAATCCGTCCGGCAGACTAGCACGATGGGCCATGGAACTGACACAATGGGACAACGAAGTCAGATACCGCAGAGAGAAAGACAACACCGTCGCAGATGCCCTCTCCAGACAACCCGTAACCGTGTGCAAGATCGACATCAATACGAAGTGCACATGGTACACCAAAAAACTGAACGTCGTACAACAAAATCCGAAGAGTTACCCGGAATACTGCATAAAAAACGGTGTCCTACACCGTCATATCCTTCACACGCTGGATTTCAACGACACCGATGCAACCGAGGATTGGAAAATCTGTTTACCCACCGACAAACGTACCATCATTCTAAGGGAATTTCACGATAATATGTCCGTAGGACACTTGGGCGTGGCCAAAACGCTTCAGCGTTTAGCACGAAGCTATTACTGGCCAGGTATGTTGCAAGATGGCGCTCGATATGTACGTAGCTGCCCGAACTGCCAATCATACAAGGCGCAGCAACAGACGAAAGCGGGGACTATGCACGCAACCAACGTCAAACAACCATGGGAAATGGTCTCGATCGAACTCGTCGGACCACAGACACGGTCCAGCAAAGGAAACATATGGCTATTGGTACTGCAGGACAGATTCAACAAATGGGTGGAGTTAGCAGCGCTCAAGAAAGCCGATAGCAGAGCCATAATCCGACACCTAAAGGAGAAAATCTTCTTCTGCCATGGCTGTCCTAACGTGGTAGTAAGCGATAATGGTCGACAATTTGTCAGCGCAGAGTTCCTGAAAGAAAACGGAGTGCATCACCGAAAAACCCCGCCGTACAGTCCCCAATGTAACCCAGTAGAACGAACCAACAGGGTAGTAAAGACGATGATCGCACAGTACGTCGGAAAACACCACAAAAAGTGGGATGAGAATCTATGCGAACTAGAATTCGCTTACAATACCGCCACAATAAACACTGGTAGGGAGTTTAGAACGCCAGGAAGCCTTCTCCAGAATGTAGGCTCCCAACACACCACCTCTCTGTCTAGCAGAATCCAGCACATACGAGATGCAATCGAATTAGCAAAGACGCAAATGGCTCGGTAGTTCGAAAAGCAACAGAAGCACTACAACCTTTGGCGAAGGGAATGGAAGCCAAATGTGGGTGACAAGGTAGTAAGGAAATTAGTAACTTTGTCCAGTAAAGCCGACGCACGTAATGCCAAGTTAGCCCCTAAATACTCGAAACCGTTATCAATCAAGAAACAGGTGTTACCGGTGATCTTTGACCTACAGGACGACAAAGGGCCCAACATCAAGCATATACACGTCAAGGACCTTAAACCTTTCACCGACGAAGGAGTAGGAAGCAGCATCGAAGAAGACGAAGAAGGTAAAGACGTAACTTAGCGTTTAAGGAATCAACGTAGTTATAGTTTAAGTTTAAGAAATCCGTAGTAGTTATAATTTAAGTTTAGGAAATCTGTAGTAGTTAAGAGCAGACTGTAGTAAAAGAGAAAATAAGTATGCAGGCTGCGACCGAGCAGACACTTATTATAGGGTAAGCTGAAGGAAATCACTAGATCCTAGGGACTAAGCTAATTCAACTCCAATACGCACAGACCTTAGGTCTCTAAGCGGAACCGTTGTAGAAAACCCGTAACACGCACCGAGCGCAATCAAAACAAACCGGCAAACAGGCGAGTTTGTTTTCGTTTTGACGAAACGGCTCAGGAGAACTTCTTGCGAAGGGAATAGGGTAAACAAACGAATATTCGAGAAATTGATGCAAATATACACTATGATAACGCACGGGGATATAAATAGGGCCGTAAAAGGACGCGTCGTCAGTACGATATAGATCTTCGATATCGAAACGCTCGACAAGATACTAGCGGCACTGGAGGCCGATCTCCCGCCCAGCACGCTGGAGTATAATCCTGGCGAGCCGGCACCAGGAACCGACTACATCCCGACGCCGATCGCAGATCTTCCGTCCAGCACACCGGTCGCCTCAACAACAGCGGTACCGGAGACTGCACAAGTGTCAGCAGGGGAGAATTCGCAGCCAATAAGACCGAAGCCGTGGATCATCAGCAACGTCACCCTGCCTCCTCTGTTGCAATTTAAACCGCCGGCAAAGCGCAGGTCATCAGCGAAGCCCGGAGCAGTCAGGGAGAAGAAGCGCCAGGCCTCGGAGAGAACCAGCGTCGAGATGGTGGACCTGACAACACTCCCACCATCACCAACGGCACAGGCCCCGCCTCGGCAAATGCGGTCACCCGCACGCCCTATAACTGCAAGCCTCGGCACGCCTCCACCGCCTCCACCAGCACGTGACTCTACGGTCAACCTCCCTCGTCGTAGGATTCGGTTACCGGACGGTCAGGAGGTCGCCGTACTGATCGGCGTAAAGAAATATGTCGCGAGGTACGGTGGCATCAAACGACTTCTTCGACTTGTTCCATCAACTGGCGAGGTCCGTCACGTAGGAGAAGCCAGGAGTACGGTCGTAAGTTCCGTTTTTCTTTCGTTGATGTTTTTTTTTCTTCTTCTTTTATCTGTAATAGCATAAAATTTGCTATCCACGAAATTTCACGCTCCGAAGAGAGGGGGAGATGTGACGAGACATAAGTCTCGCACACGAGATCAACAAACACGGCGCCGAGTAAATCAGCTGACGCCAGCGAGCGCGCTGGCGTCAGCTGATTTATATAAACCGGGCCGCGCGGCGCAGCGGGCAGTTCTACTCGAGCCTAACTCCTGGCGGCATCATGAGCACACGTTACCGCAAGGAACGGCCAGAGATAGACCGACGCCGACGACGTCGCCTCGTGAGCTCACGTAACGACAGTGTTAGCGAACCCGGAACTCCGAGTTGTCGTCGTGAGCACACGAGACAACCAGGAATAGCCGAACAGCGCCGAGTCTCGTCTACGTGAGCACACGTAGCCGTTACTCGACGTTGCCACCTGCTCCTGAATCCCCGTCCAAAGGGACTGGTTGTTTTTTCCGCCACCGTGAGCACACGGGGCTGAGGAAATAACTAAAGCCCCGCCGACGATTCCCCAGGTCGTATATACGAAAGACGAAATTTAGTGTTAGTCATTATACAAACCATGGTAAGATTTATAAATTTAATTAATGCATGTATCCTATTTTGAAAAAAAAATATAATATTAATAACGTGTTAGGGGTTATGTTTTATGAACATGTACGTATTATGTACGTATCATATCCAATATTTGTAATATTCAATACTTGCAATAAATAATTATTTTGTGCTGATAAAATAATGCAAATAAATTATGTATTGAATGTATTGTTTTGTACAAATAATAGAGTTTTTAAAAAGAATATATTTTTTTGGAAGTTTGGCTGTTTTCTTTTTATACGAACAAGAGTTATTACGAAGAATATATTGTGAAAATAAATTATGCCAATAAATGCTGCCCTAGTCTGCCCAGTCAGGCCTCGACGATGAGCATAAAATAAATATATACCACTTGATAACACATAATCGACAGTATCATTAATAATTTTGTCTCTGATTGTTTTTTCAAACGTACAATAACAATTTTTTTATGCTACAAGACAGTATTCAGAGGTTACAAACATACAATGACCCAAAGGTTTAAATATCAATACCAGATTACGCGTATAACCTTAATTAATTAATTTATATTTTCATTTTTTACAACATACGCATGTCCTCTATCATTTTGAGAATTATGTAGATACTTTTCTAGTTCCAGCAGCCATCTTTATGACTATAGTTTGATAGTGATTGGATAAAATAATCCAATATTACAGGCATAGGTATAAAAGTTAAATATTCATTTTCATTATACTATTTATTTAAAACTATATATCATGATATGTTGCTACGAGCTAAGCCCAGCTTCGGTAGTGGTGAACTACATGCTGTGTACTGCTCTTCTACTTGTTCTTAAAGCAAAACTTTGTTGGTATTGATAGACATTATATCATGTTTATTTTCTAGACAACTTCTAGTAGAAGGTCAGACCCATTCTGAAACTTTACAGCTACTTTTGCTTCCTTCCTAAGGAAGCCTTGTAATAGTAATTTTTAGAGTTTGTGTAAAAACATGTGGAAAGTGTGCTTTGATGAATTTTTAGTCGAAAAATGGTATTTTTAGAAAATGTCCGTACGGATGTGTGTGTGTGCGTGTGTGTGTGTGTGTGTGTGTGTGTGTGTGTGTGTGTGTGTGTGTGTGTGTGTGTGTGTGTATANGTGCGTATGTATACGCCTGTTTCTCAGCTTCTACTTGGTGGATTTTAACCCACCAAGTCTTATTTTCTTTGTTTTTGCTAGAAGACGAAAGTGATTTTTTATTTTTGAGATTTCAGTTTTTGCCAACTAAGTTATCGGAAAAGTTAATAAAAGTAAATTGCTTAATATGTACCTGAAAGAGAATGAAATTGCCTATCTTTTTACCGTGAACAATTTATATTATCGTTCGTCGTTCTTTTATTATACACCATACAGTGCAATTTTTTTAAATCGTTATAACTCAAAAACTAAATAGCGAATCATTCTAAAAAAATATATGATTATTGAAGGTAATTAGAACTATATACCACTTAAATTTTAAGTCATTTCATGGGGCAGATCCTGAGAAAAACATCAAAAACTGAAAAAAATCGTTTTTCTACGTGACGCGATAACTGGAGTAAAAAGGCAATAATCAATTTAAAATTTTGGATTTAGTTAGCATTATATAGCACCTTTATCTCTTTCTTTGGGTTGTTTATGATACCAGTTAGTTTTAAAGATATTAAGCTTCAAAATTTTGTTTTCTTACCCTGTATACTCTATATAACTGAAAACTGTATCGCTTCGATCTCAGTTTCCATTAATGGATTTTAATCTATACTTAGACTCGTTTTTTGCTGTTTTTGTTTTATTAATTCGTTAAAAATAAGATTTTCAGTTACGCATGTGCGTATATTCATGGCGATTTTTCGATCACTGGTGATTTTAGATACGTTCCGCGAACTATATCCTTACCATTATATCTCGGAAACTAAATTTTGAACTTTTCGTTAAAACATGATTATCGGCGGCTAGTTTTTTTCTGTTTTTTGTTTTATTAAATCGTTAAAAACAATATTTTCAGTTACGCATTGATTATGTAATATAATTATTTCGAAATAATTTTATCCATCAAACGAAAAAGCATACAAACTTTATAGAATTATATATGAAGTAAAAACAATTTAGATATTAAAGCGATACATAAGGTTGAAGGAAGCTACGTGCCAAAGAATTGGCAGCGGTTTTTACTATGAAAAGGTATCTTTTTGGTGAATTGAGATTGTCGTAGTCCGAATCGAACTCTCAGATTTTCACATTATAAGGTTTAAAATGCAAATAAGGTAGCCTCAAGATATATATATATATATATATATATGACTTTAAAAGTATTTTTATTGAAAAAATTAGAAAATTTTACAAAAAAAAGTATCTAGGCAGTTTGAGTTAAAAATGCATCCCTTATGAGCTAGAAGTTATTGAAAACAGGCAAAAAATGCAAAAATTGCTTAAAACCCCAACTTTGATCAGCTATAACTCAATGCCAAGTGAAGGAATCGGGTTGAAATTATTTTTGGGAGCCAGGTACAACTTGTAGAACATATACAGCAACGTCACATCAGCAGCCCTCTGGCATCTCAAGTCTGAGTAGCTCGTCGTAAGAGATGTTCCACTGGTCGGGTCTTAGAATGGAGCTATGGGCTGCGCTTTTACGGTTTCCTTCTAGAGCTTTACGGAAAGCCTTGAACACACTTGATCCAGTCCTGTATTTTATTGCGTCACCGGATGCTTTTGTCTCAGCGCAGAAGTAGCACTTGGCTTTGGCCGTGCATTTAGCAGCTTTGTGCTGCCCTCCTTCGCACCAGTAACAGTTCGCACTGCGGTCTGGGTCTTTGTAACCCCGTATGCGGTGCGTTCCCTAGGTGGCGGATGGGGAAGTGCTCGCCGAGGTGCCCCCTTACGAAAAATACTTCCAAATTTTGAGAGTAAAACTCTCAAAATTTACTCTCAACTGTTCACTCCCAACGTGACAGTAATTTCGTACCCTCATTCGAGAGTTACTTCCAAGTTCAGAGTAACTGTCAATTTGAGGGTTCAGTTGAGCGTTACTCTTAATACCTTTTATTTGAGTGTTACTCTCAACTTTAGAGTTATCATGTGAGTTACTATCAACTTTATACTTAATTTGAGCGTTACTCCCAGTGGACCTATAAATCGAGAGCTCTATTAAATAGTAGAGCATATCTTTGAGTAAGATAAATAGTATAAAGAAAAATAATAATATTGATGTAAGAAATATTTGTCAATTATTGTTTATTAGAAAATAGAAATAAAAGAAATTCTGAACACCTTTGATAAGGAAATTATAAACAAAATGAATTGAATTATTTTCATCGGTTATAACTCAATGTTATAATAACCAAAAGTATAACTTCTTACTTTTAAAAACAATAAATTAATACTGTTCATCCAGCATTTTTTATATAAATGAAATAGACAACGCACTTTTCTTAAAAAAAATTTGATCAAATATAGCTAAAACTAAGTCTTCATTTCTTTTCTTGTTTCTTATTAAAAATTCTATACTTTTTTGTAGCATTGTTGCATTTGTTTTTTAGCGTTGAATCAAGTAACGCTTTTATTTCATCTTTGTTTTTGCTAGGAAATGTTTTTGCAACATAATCTGAAAAAATTAATGTAATTTAGTTATATGAATAAAAGTGACTCGGAAATAGTCATTAGCTATTATAATATTACTATTATTTACCTACGATTGCGGCTCGCTTTGATTTACTTAACTCTGGTTTGGCTGAATCTGCCTCTTTACCTTTTTTTCCACTCAGTGAAGCTTTGAGCATTCCCAATCAGTGAATAGAAGTTCTGAACGAAGTCACGATAGTCCTCGCGAACCGTCATTTTCTAATATATATTCTCGCAGTAATAAATGTATTTACAAAGACACCGGGTGAACCGAGATCAAACCTTCAAAAATATTATGAAATTAAATTGGCGATAACGCACTTCTAAGTTTCATTTAGTAGAGACTTTTTTAGTACTTTTAAAAATTAGTTTCAGATAATATTCCAGAATATTTAGCCGTTATCTGGCGTGTTGACAAATGCTCTGGGCATCGGTTCGACCCTCCTTTTGTGACTTCAATCACAGTGAGCTTTTTGTGCCTCAGTTCCGTATTACTTTCAGGCGTCAACCGAGATCATCGAATTTGATCAATCGTCCGCAGAATCACGATCTTGTTTCTTGCGTCCTGGGGATCCGACAGAATCAGGCATGTTACTGGTGTCCGTAGGTCGTATCGCTTTTTTCAACATTTCGAATTTTTGTGTGCCAGCCACAACTGACTTTCCAGATTTCGACGTAGTTTTCGGATTATTCCCTGGTTAGGAGTACATATTGAAAAAGTTTTCGATCTATATAAAATATTTGCTTTTTAATAACAATAATTTTTAATTCTTATAAATAACTAAAAAAAAAATAATTAAAATTCTTCACTTTTGGCAAACGATAATTGGGTGAGTAAGTACTACTTCGGCTCGAACGATTATGCTGTTCTTCATTTGGCTTTACAGGACAACAGATGTCTCGGAGTGCTACAGTCTCTTTAATAGTTGAAGCACTTGGTCTTCGACTTTTTTCCCACATATCTGCACACTTACCCAATTTGAAACCTCTGCAATATATCATTGGTTTTCTTCACATTGAACTTTAGCTGGCTCAGATTCTTATTATTAAGCCAACACTAAAACATATATGAATTAGATTAGAATAATATAATAAATATATGAACATAGTCAATAATATTTTTATTTAATCTCATGGGGGTCGAATTTGGCGTTTATAAATGATGCTTCGAACATCTCCGACCAGTGATTCAAATTTCGCCGGCAGTCAGTTCCCAGCATCACGAAGTATGGCAGACGAATTGCTCGTTATGAGTATAGACACATCACGTATAGTACTGTTGGCGCGAGTAAATGACGTGGTGCCATCGATGGCGCTATCTCCACTTGTTATTGTTTCAACTTTTTTTCCTTTGTAGAAATTATACAGTAATGTAAATAATTTAAAAATTAGTAGCAGTAATGATTATGTGGTGCGGGACAGCTTGGAGCTAAATGGAATGTACGTGACTGTCAGTGCCTTTTCTTGATCAGCTGACGTTTGTTTATGGCAGGCTCCAAAGCTCAGTTACATTAGATTTTTATGACCAAACTTGATTGGACTGTATTAGATAAGTATAATTCTGACTTTTATCAAAACACCCAGTAACAAATATCATAAAGAATATGTTACTTTGTGCGTTTTATTTTTATTTTTCAGCAATGAGGATGCGACTAAACCTACACTCGCAACTATAACTCTATTGCCTGCCAAAAGCTTTCATTCTAGGCAGAAGCTATGGGAGTTGGTATAAGGAGGGCTTGATGTTCACAAACAGGATGCATTACTATTGTTTGTTTAGAAAAAAAATGAGGCAAGATTTAACTTGTACGTCAACAAAAACAAAAATAATGTGAAGAATAAAAATTCTTTAGATACTGAATAAGGGACACATAACGCAACCGGCACGTCTACATGATAATGAAAAATGATCGTACAAGTAACAATATATTATCTTCAAAAGTGGTCTAATTATGGGTATATTATCATTTGTGTTTAGTAGATTTTTCTCAATCACTTATTATTTGGACTTGCATTTCATTTTGAAAAGTAAATTTATGCCTAAAGTACAGCTGATGAGGAAGTTAATGAGCGCGAATGAAACTTGGAATAAACAGTGATCAAACATTTAGAAACCATTGCTAGTTCTCATGTAAGAATTCGTGACTACCTACAAGATTCCTGGAAGCCCAAAACATCGTATAACGCATAGACATAGAGAGATAGAAACTGAGTGTGTAGGCCTAGCGAAACTGTGCACTTCATTGAGAGAGCAGAGACAAGCATGCCTTCTACCTCCCATAACCAAGCATGGATAAAAGTTATGCAGGTATATTTTCCGCCAATTGTCTCTTTGTCTACTATTCGCTCAATTGGTCGGATCAGGTCAATAGCGGCCACACTTCTACCCAACCTGGTGTCACACGCAGTCATCTCTCATTATTGGTCTATGCGTAGCACTACTATCAGTCGTAAGAAAAGCCGACGGTTCCCATTTATTAACTTCCTTATCTGTTATATTAGCTCTCTTTTTGGTCTCTATCCGCATTACGTTGGTCGCTGCGTCATGCCCCTTCGCCATTTATCCATATATAGTGCATCAACACTGTGGGAGCCCATTTTTGCTCCTGTTTCTCTGCCAGCTTAGTGCAATCTCATTCTTTTCCTCTCTCATAATTTTTCTCCCTCTCCCTCCTTTCGCTCTTCTTACTCGAGCTTGCTCCTCCCCTTTTCCGCTATTTCGTTAAGCAATATGCGTCCTTCAGCTCCGGTGGCTACTTTTTGCCCTCTAATTTCTAGGTCCGTTATTGGCCATTTCCACAACCCTCATTGTTCGTCTTGGGCTTTTGCTAATTTAAATATATTATGTTCTACCGTACATAATGACTGTAAGCTTCTGAAAATGGAATCTGCTTCAGTCCGTGGAGGTTTGTTGCTGAAAATTTAATTTTTTTCCAATTTACATAGTTCACACCTTTGTCACCCCGCATTCAAGCTACAGTAAGGTTTCCCTTTAGTCTGTCCAATGTCTATACACTACACTTTGGGACGATAACAAATAAAATTTTCGCTTTTGAAATTGAAAATTTAAATGTTATCCCCATTTCATGATAGATAAACAATAAGACCCGATATTTAATCTTCTACCTTTTATTGTATTATTGCCTAATCCTCATAGAGTGGAGACAGGAAATATTGGCGTAGCTGATAGCACATATATAGCGTTTATCACGTATAGTATTTATTTACAGTGAGCACTTTGCGACTTCCCTAAGACTTTTGTTCATTTTCTCTTGAGATTGACTCCGGACAACGTGTTATCAACTTGCAATGTAGCGGTTGTCAGCATAAGAAATATTCTTTGTATACTTTTCGATTCTAAATATTTAAACGATTTCTACAGAGAGATATCTGTTTAATTTTAAGGAACTGCTCTTATTCCATATCTCAGTTTATCTAAGTAGGTTATTATTGGTCTACCGTATCAAAGCTTTTGCTAAATCTAAGAAAGCAGTTATAATTAGGATTCGAATTTGTTGAATTTTTTATATATACATGCTGAGATGTAATTGACCGCATCCGTTGTGTCTCTATTTTGAACAAAAACAAATTGTATTTCCGATATGGAATTGAAATTCGTTAAAAGAATCAACCTATTATCTTGACCTAACTCATGATTTGCTCAAATATTTTGCTAAAGTTACGATATTGGATTCGGCTATGTTGTATAATGAGAAAATCCATAGAACTGTCCAGCTTTGTAAATAAGGAAGCGATGTCTGTTTGTCTTAATGCGAGGGCAAAAAGTGTTGTATAGACATTTAAAAATATGTTCCAAGGTTTATTTGTAGTAGTTTACTACAAATTTCATCATTTTGGCATTGATATTATCAACGGCTCCAGTCTTGTTTCTCAACATGAACAAACGTCAATAAACATGATACTCGCAGGTTGATATTCTAACAAAGAGTCTACTTCTGTTCTCTATAGTGTAGTATACTCAAGCAGGTCATCCAATACCGACTGCGATCCAGTTACTGTTTCATAGGAATGCAAACAACACACGTTTCTTTTTTAGAAGCCCAAAGTTCCTTTTGTTATATCTAGTTAAATACTAGATTGTCCATATTTTCCAAATGATTCATCTACATTTATTTAGGATTTACAACTTGTTCCTTTATTTACATTACAATACTCTGCAAGAGTACTTTTTAGGTAATAGTGTTGGTACAACTATCAATTTAATAAGTATTAATGGACTATCTCATCATTTTTCTTGATAACTTCTTCGTTTGTATTGATTTACTTTATCAAATATGAGCATACTTTTTGTATTATTCTCCAACCCTCGAGTCACGTCATCTTTCTTAGTAATGATATTAGGAACACGTTTAGATCTTTAGATATGTTTAGTAGCTGGAAATGGTTCAACAAAGTTTGCTTGACCGTCGGTATTTAATTTTATTATTGTCTTAACTTTGAATATTGATTTTATTCTCAATTTGTATTTAGGCTCCTTTAAAAAGCATTTTAATTCAAAGTTGGTATAATTCTTCCTTATCTTCTGTTAGATCAGTTTTGAACTTAAAAATAAAAAAAAAAAAAAAAGGCACTGCCAGAAAAAGTGGATACTAAAGCAAATCGCAAGTCTCGGTCAAACTAAAGAAATTTAATAAATTGTGGAAATTGAACCAATAATTTGAATTAAAAATGCATATAAAAAACGAAAAAATTTTTAAATGAGTATAAAGATGAAAAATTACAAATTTGAGATAATGAGATAAAAAATTAGTAAAATCGCCAAGAAAGCTATGGAATACTATTAATACTACATTAAATAAAATATCAACAAAACAAGTCCTGAGTACTAGTCATAAACACAAAAATGAAGGCCGATTATTTATAGCTAATATGAATCATTAATTTTTGCAAAATGGATTAGACTGAGGTAAAAATCCCTAATACAGATACAGATCAACCTTTCCAGATAAAAATAGCAACTCAATCTTTATATATCCTAAACAATTGTGTTGAGATTCGA
>CM053172.1:34414356-34479415 GCA_012977825.3 Pteromalus puparum
AAATCATACAAATAGAGAAAGTAAAAGCATTTCTGTTGTGTAGCTGGTCACTCAATGCGCTAGGATAAATAGAAAGGCTCGTAAATTAAGGAACCTCTCGAGTTCTCGAGAATTCGAGAGGGTTTTATAAACGTACGTGCTCGAATAGCTCGAACAGAGCTTAAAACAAAACGCGGCTATTGTGCGAGTCTCGGAACTCTCAGTTTTTATGAGTTATAAAAACTGAGGACCAAGACGACCGAGAGCTCGGGTGTGCAACACGTGTGCGCAGAGTGCGTCATCGTGTTCTCGCACGCTTTTCCGAATTTCCACCTCCAGAGAGGCCCAACCGATCGAAGCTGATTCGAGCGCGTAGTTTTCTAAGTCCGCGCGGAGTCGCTCTGATTCGTGGAGACAACATCCCTGCACCCAAGGTCACGCCCTCAACGCCAGCAGCGGAGGCCCTGCAACATCATCGACGCAACGGAGAGCGTCAGTCAGAGTCGCGAGTCGATAGAATATCCATCTTAGTTTTGAGATATAGTAATTCGTAGTTGCTTGTATTAGGTTTCTTTGAGATAATATATATAAGTTTTTGGGAAGTTATCCTAAAGACTTTTAAACTTAAACTCAGTGCCTTTTATTAAAAATCACCACCTATAAAATATTCATAGATTGAGAGAGCATTTCAATGCTCAATTCGAATAACCCGCGAATTGATTGTACTCACAAAGACATCGTTTTTGCGCGACGTCACATGAGTATAGACACATCACGTATAGTACTGTTGCGCGAGTAAATGCGTGTGCATGATCGCTATCCACTGTATTGTTTCAACTTTTTTCTTTGTAGAAATTATACAGTAATGTAATAATTTAAATTAGTAGCATTAATGATTATGTGGTGCGGGACAGCTTGGAGTAAATGGAATGATAGCGTGACTTCAGTGTCCTTTTCTTGATCAGCTGACGTTGTTTATGCAGTATCAAACAGCTAGTTACATTAGATTTTTATCACAAAACTTGATTGACTGTATTAGATAAGTATAATTCTGACTTTTATCAAAAACCCAGTACAATATTCATAAAGAATATGTTACTTTGTGTTTTATTTTTATTTTTCAGAGATAGAGGATGCGACTAACCTACAACTCCAACTATAACTCTATTGCCTGCCAAAGTTTCATTTCTAGCAGAAGCTATGGGAGTTGTGTATTGAGGAGCATTGATGTTCACAACAGGATGCATTATATTGTTTGTTAGAAAAAAAATGAAGCAGATTTACTTGTACGTCAACAAAAAAACAAAATAATGTGAAGATATAAAAAATTCTTTAGATACTGAAATAAGGGACACATAACGCAACTCGTGCACGTCTACATGATATGAAAAATGATCGTACAAGTAACAATATATTATCTTCAAAAGTGGCTAATTATGAGGTATATTATCATTTGTGTTTATAATTTTTCTCAATCACTTATTATTTGACTTGATTTCATTTTAGAAAAGTATTTATCCTAAAAGTAAGCTTGATGAGGAAGTTAATGAGCGAATAAACTTGGAATCAACAGTGAGTCAACATTTAGAAACCATTGTAGTTCTCAATGTAAGAATTTCTGAACTACCTACAAGATTCCTGGAAGCCAAAACCAATCGTATAACCATATACATAAGAGAGATAGACTGAGTGTGTAGGCTAGCGAAACTGGCACTCATTGAGAGAGAGACAGCATGCCTTCTATCCCATACACCAAGCATTGGATAAAAGTTATGCAGGTATACGCTCTCTTTGTCTTACACACAGGTCAATAGGTGCCACTTTCACCAACCTGCACACGCAGTCTATCTCTCTTATTTCTATGCGTATAACTACTCTTGAAGAAAAGAATCTCACCTTAGAATCGAATGAAGGATATGCTAAACTAGTTTAGCTAGCTAGAAGCTTCTAGAGCATTAAAAGAAAAAGAATCTCTTACCAGGAAATCCAGACATCCAGACATGGAGAAATATAAAAATCAAGCAGAGATGCACAGTTTGCGTATAGTTCATGAAAAAACTACTAAATAGAATTCAGTCTTTGTATGAATTTTCAATTTAATGTTACCTTTATAATGTGCGAGTTCTTGTTTAAGGTTTCTATTTTCCAGTCTCAATATTTCAATATCACTCTGTAGTTGTCTTTTACTTCTTTTCGATAAAGGTTCAACATCTTCAGAGGACACACTTTCTGAAAAACTTTGGTACGTATCTTCATATTTCCTCTTCTGAGTCTTCTTCTTATTACGGGTATTGATTGACTTATCAGAATCACTTTCAATGCTGGCAGTGGAATCCTGTTGAGAAAAACCAGGTTATGTCAAACTATTTGTGGCTACTATAATTATTATTAATAAAAAAATATAAATATAAATATCTTATATTTACTGAATCATTGTTATCACTATCAAGAATTGTCTTATTCTTGTCATCGATATTCTTTGGAGAATTTTCATCTTTCCATGTCTCTTTTCCTTTGGAAGCATCGATTGCTCCTTTCAATGGTTTACTTGCAATACTGCCACTTAAATTCTGTTAAAAAAATATTAGCTTGTGTAAAATTATTTGAACTCGAATTCAGTATTTAGGTTAAAATATAGTTATAGAAACAATAATATTTGTAATAAAGTAAATTACTTACAGCATCATGCTCAAGGCTGGTACAAACTATCGTATCATTCTGATCAATATTTGCTAAAGATACTCGATCTTGCTTTTTACCAAACTCTTTTGATTTATTGGAAGTGCTTGAGCTTTTACTTGATTGAGGTTCACTGTTTTCATTATTCTCTGATGAATCCTGTTAAAAAAAATTAAATAGCTTAAAGTAAAAATTAAATCAATCAGTCAAACCAAAAATAATATAATTTCAAATAATATTATTACATTACTAGGAATTATTTTAACATCTTTTGAAGATTGTTGAAGCAGCGTGTCCAAAATAGAATTACTACGTTGTTTAGATAGTTCTTTTTTTAACTTCTTTTTAAGTTTTGAGCTATCCTAAAATAGTATTAGTAATATTTAAAATTATTATTGTGATATTTAAAAATGTGTATATCTGATTGTGATTAAAAAAAAACAATTAAGTCAATTACCTTTTCCTTAGAATCCTTATCTTTTTTAACAGTTTTCGTTTTATTATCAGTAACATACTCGTCATTGAGTGATTTTTTCATGAGTTCATGACGATTGCAGACCGGCGATGGCTCCGTGGTAAACCACCTGCCTCCCGGTCAAGGGGTCGTGGGTTCGAGCCCCCATCAGAGCGATCAGTTTTTTCAGATCCGATGGAAATCTTACTCACGACACCGGGTTTGAGAAAGGCGTAGGTGTGATGAGCCTACCCTGGAAACTTTCGAACGCTAAAATTCATCTAGAAACACAACACCATACGTTGTGAGGCCATGAACTTTCAAGTTCGAAAAAGCCAC
Organism: Pteromalus puparum; assembly: GCA_012977825.3. Taxonomy (NCBI): domain Eukaryota; kingdom Metazoa; phylum Arthropoda; class Insecta; order Hymenoptera; family Pteromalidae; genus Pteromalus; species Pteromalus puparum. The sequence continues at coordinate 34,417,808 of CM053172.1, forward strand.
CCATTTTTTTTTTTTTTTTTTTTTATGACGATTGCATTTAGTGGTACTTTGAACGTTCTTGCTAATAAGGGATTCCATCTCTTGGCTCATAGTTGTCCAATCTGAATAAAAAAAATTTGTATAATATTACTGGTTACACACATATATATACACAGATACACACACACACACATATATATATATATATCTATATACAACTTCTAAAATTTGTAGAGCATACGTATATGTTTATAACTTCTACTCTTTTATAAATGATATTTATTAAAATTTCATACCTTCAAATCCAAGAATCTTTACTGCGTATGGCTTCCATTGATCGTTTGACAATTTCGCCATTGTCTTTATCATAGATTTTTCGGTTGTGATGTTGCATTCTGGCCATGATATTTCGATAATTTCCTTTGTTCTAACAAGATCTTCTAGCCGCCGCTTAGATTTCATTTTTCTACTTAACCAGCAAGTATATCCTACAGCTAATTTATTGCTCTCATTGCAAAATTCCACTAGAATGCACTCTTTGTTCTTAACCAACAGTCGCGGATCAGACGCCATTATTAATAACAATACTGGAACTTTCTTGTACACGAACAGTTAGCTGCCATGCATTGTTGGCCTTCATGCTTCTTGTATCTATCGCGCTAAAGGTCAAGCTCAAGATCAACAACTCGTTTAGTTACGAAGAGTCCGGCAGGAGGCGCTATACATATTCGCGCGCCAAATATGAAACTGATACTCAAATGTTGTCGATTTATTAAATTATTGCTTTTGCACGCACTATGCATACTTTCTATGAAAAATCGTGAGAAATACAAGTCATTTTAGGCTTCCGATTTTGTATTTAATACACATATAAAATTTGAATATAGGATAATAAATTTCACATATTATATTTGAATATAGGATTATAGCAGAGAAGATCTGTACTGTACTGCATGATTAATATAGACATATGTAAACTACGTTTCATTTACGCAGGCAGTCAATGTATTCAGTATATGTCATTGTTAATGTTCTACAATATAATTTCAAAAATAATAAATGAATAATCATTGTACGCAATATATTTTATACGATCAGCTGTAGAGATACAAATTATAATTCTGAACTTGTATAAATCTTGTAGTGTATCTCGTTTTTGTGTTATCCTGCATTCATAGTGTACAGGTTAGGATAGATCAAACAAACTATTGATCATTCAGTGCTTTACATAGAGTTATAAAAATATAATTTTTTTTTAATTTAAGATTTTGCGAGTATAAAAAATGGCCAATAAAAGAGGCCATTACTTTAATTTCCTTAGGGATCCAAATATCCCTGTTCCACATTCAACTTTACAAAGTCGTGAACAACGGAGAGTAAGTATATATATATATATATATATATATATATGTNATATATATATATATATATATAATACATGGTGAATTTTTATATTTTATATATTTATTTTTTCGAGGCCATGCGATCGTTCTGTTTTATTGATTCATTTGAGAATCTTATCATGAGGTCCTCATAATAAAGGGTGGACTCTCCACTACATTTATATGCAATATATTTTTTATCAAAAAGTTAATTGCAATTATATTTGCAAAGCGTCATTTTTATTTGATTACCTTAGTAACGTATCGCAATAACGGCTTTGTTTACAAAAATGTTTTGCATCAATAAATGCAATATTTCTCGAGAAATTAAGTAAAAGCATTTACGATATTTTTTTGCATAATACAATTTAATAAATCTCATTAAATAAAATATATATATATACACCCTACATTTATTTATTTTTTATTTTATGAACTTTAAGGTCAATGATGAAGAAGACAGAAATAATGTAAATAGAGAAGTCGATCCGATTGTTGAAAATATCGCAATGAATATTGAAGATATAGATGAAAATGATACAGTCCAATCAAATGCTAGTAATAATGATAATTCCGATAATGCTGATAATATCAGTGTTGAAAACGGCGAACCCAATGAAAACTTAAATGAGGTTTGTAAAATTATAAATTTACTATATTATATTAATAAAACACGATCATTAAGTATATTTTGCTTAACGTTCAAAGAAATAAATAACGTTCAAAGTTTTGTTAAGTTAAAGCTTATTGTAGGCATATACAATAATTAATTCAAAAGTAGTTTTTAATCGTACTAAAAAGTTGATTCTCACACAAGTGTGAAGTCGTCACACGACTGGAGAATCATCTTTTGCACCTGCATCGAACATATATTTTTTCAATTCGATCTGGGTGCGTATATTTCAACTTTAAAGACTCGTGAAATGCGAAAAGTTTCACTGTACCCACACACTGTATCGAAAATAATACTATTTAATAATATTTAAAGAATTAATACCTGAAGTAGTACATAAAAAAAAGTTCAGGTAAAATACAGTTTGGAAAAAATGAAATATTATAACTATATTAATTTTACGAATAGATATTCAATGGTCCTGAAATAAATGAGATGTATCATGATGTAATCGACGATGACGTAGAGGATGATAATCAAGTGGGAGAAAACAATTATGCTGACATCAATGCTGAAGTAAACGTAATTTTGAATGTTGATAATGATAATGAAGCTGTACAAGTACAAATAAATGAGGTGATTTTATTTATTTATAAATAAATTATAATTTCAACATTGAATTTTTATAATAATCATATTTTTATTGTAGGAAGTAAGGGAGCCTATTTTTGAAGGAGTTTCACTTACAAAGGAGGAAAGTGATTTACTTATAATGAGTTACGTTGTTCGTCATAGCCTTTCAGATGTAGCATTAGAAGATCTCTTAGAGTTGATTAATTGTCATCTTCCAGAAAAATTAAATTACTCTAAGTACAGATTTTTGAAAAGGTTTCCTAAATTATCTGAATTGAAGAGTTATTATTACTGCCCAGATTGTTTAGAGTTATTAACATTTGACAATGCTTCACACACAAGATGTACGTCTTGTGGCAAAGTATTTCTTCTCAATTCATTGAAACGTAACGGACACTTTTTTTTACATATTCCGTTGAAATCTCAATTAATTAACTTATTTTCTAGTCCACTTTTTAATCAATTAAACAGAAATCACGCAAATGAAACACTGAGCGATGTAACTACTGGAGCAGTATATAAATTTTTAAAAGAAAATAATATCATTTCTAATTATGATATATCTTTGCAATGGAATGCCGATGGAGTACAGACATTTAAATCTTCTAAGGTATCCATGCCCAATTCAAGTCGCTGTGAATGAACTCAAGTACAACATAAGAAACCAAAATATTCTTCTTGCTGGATTGTGGGCTGCAGTGGAAAAACCGGACTTGAATTTATTTATGAAACCATTTGTTGACGAATTAAAAGATTTGCATGAGAATGGTTTTCAATGTTTACCACCTAATTCTGATGAACCAGTCACAGTGAAAGTTCATACAATTTTGGCACCAGTGGATTCTGTTGAAAGATGCGCACTCCAGAACCTTCATCAGTATAATGGCGTATGCGGCTGTACATTCTGCCTAAATCCAGGTGAACATATTCCTGTTGGTAGAGGTTATGCCCGCATATACAGTGGAGGAGAAGGTGTAAAAAGAACGAAAGATCAACATTTCAGAGATGCAATACAAGCTGAACAAGAACAGAATACTATTAATGGAGTAAAAGGAGTTTCTGTATTAATGTTGCTTCCAGTTTTTAATATTATAAGATCGTTCCCACCTGAGTATATGCATTCCGTTTTACTGGGAGTAGTAAAACTCTTTCTTTCTAATTGGATAGATCCTAAAAATTGTAATGAATCGTGGTATATTGGGACTAAATCAGCTATTATTGATGATAGATTAACGCAGATACTACCTCCATCTGAAGTTACAAGAACTCCCCAATCTACTGCAAATCTCAAGCAATGGAAAGCATCCGAATACAAGAACTTTTTGCTATATTACTCACTGCCTACATTAAAAGATATCCTTCCATCTAATTTTTACAAACATTGGTCTTTATTTGTTTATGCTATAAATATATTTAATAGTGATAACATTGAAGAACGTGCGTTTTTGAAAGCTACGTCTGCAATAAAACTTTTTGTTACGAAAACAGAAATATTGTATGGAAAACAGATTATGAAATATAATCTTCACCTAATGTTGCACATACCAGATGCAGTTAAAGATTTTGGAGCACTTTGGGCATGGTCAGCATTCCCTTTTGAATCTTATAACTTTGTTTTAAGGAATATGCTGCATAGTTCGCAAGCAGTTTTACAGCAAATTTGTAAGTCATACTTGCGCTTTCAATCGATTAAATATATGGATACATTTGACAGACCTAATTGTAGTATTCAGGGAAAAACATTGTATCTCAATATGATGGAAAAGTATAAGAGCAGAACTGGACAACGAGCATTTGATGAAAATCGCTTAGTTCTGTTTGGAGAAGGAACAATGGTCACTCTTTCATTAATTGAAAAACTATCAATTGAAGCACTGATTCATGAAAGTATCAAAGAATGCGTAACAAAATATGAGAGATTCATTTATAATAATGTTTTATATCACGCAAGCTCATATAAAAGAATATGGAAAAGGAATAATAGTATAGTTGCACTTAAATCTACAAAGTACATGAAAATCACAGCAATTGTAAATGTAATTACAGTCACTGGAATGCAAAAATATATCATTATTGGAAATGATTTTGAAATTTTTAATGAAGCATTATGCTCGTACAATAATTTTTCATCGTCGGACTATTGTGCTGCCGTTAGAGAAGGTAATATTATTACATGTTTCCCACGGGACATTTGTAGTAAATGTATTCTTTTGTCATGTAATACATCCCATTATATCATGAAACTGGTTAATAAAGTGGAAACTGATTAAATCAAAATATATGTCAAGAGTATTTCTTAATAAACTATTACAACTTATTAATAATCTGCATCGATTTAGGATAATACTTCAAAATTATTGTAATAATAATATCTATGTATGAGAGTTATTAACTATACAATCTTTTCAGAGTTACTCCCAAGATAAAAAAGTGTATAATTCTCGATGTTTGAAAGCCTACTCCCAACTTTCAACAATAACTCCCAATGCTTCAGAGTTAAAACCCAACCGATTCAATAATTGAGAGTATATGCTAAACTTTAAGAGTATATCCTCAACTTTGGAAGTGCGCTCTCGATTGTTCAGAGTATATGCTCAACTTTGAGAGTTTATTCTCAATTGTTGAGAATATATGCTCAATTTCGAGAGTATACTTTCAATTACTGAGAGTGTATACTCAATTTCGAGAGTATATTGTCAATTATTGAGAGTTTACTCTCAAAATTGTGATTAAACTCTTAAAATTGGAAGTTAACCCTCAAATTTGAAGGTATACTGTCAGATTTGAAGGTAAACGCTCAAAATTCGGAAGTATTTTTCGTAAGGGAGGAAGTTAACCCTCAAATTTGAAGGTATACTGTCAGATTTGAAGGTAAACGCTCAAAATTCGGAAGTATTTTTCGTAAGGGCCAGCTTCGGAGGGTAAAGCAGGAATAAAACATGCTTCGCGGACCAAACAGGCCACCGTGTTTGCCGTGCGGTGCGACCCGTGAGCTGCCAAAGGGAGATCCTGGATAAGGAGGCAATCCGAGGCTGCGCACCGAAGTGACCTAAACCATATTTGGCTTCTGCTGACGGCAAGACGGGAGGCTGGTTACCTAGCTAGTACCGGTCAAGCGGCTTGAGCGAGTGTGTGATGTCGCGTGACGTCCGCCAAAAACTCTCTAAAGGGCCAATCACCTTTGTTCGGGGTGGGAGGCTCGAGAGAGCGGAGGTGGACTAGTGCGACAGCGCGCCCTTTACCCTGGTATGATGTACCCACTCTGGCACTACCTTCAGTCATGTGTTGAGGCTATGTCAGCTGTCACCATAAACGGGGGGATCCGGGTGGTCGGACACATGTCGGGATGAAGAAAATTGATCTTCAAACATGTATGCTCTCAACGAAACGGGAAGGAGAGTCACAGGGTGACCAAAGAGTTGACACCCTAAAGGTGCCAGTACGGCAGGACGGTGGATACCTAGTCAACCAGACAAACAGCAGCACTAGTATAGCTAGCGTGATAAGTGAGATGACAAAAACTCTGGACAAGCAGAAGAACGTGAATAGCACGATCAAAGAGGGACTACCGTAATAGGAGCCATCATGATTGAGGTTCTTACGCTTCTCCACAAGATGGAGGATGGCGCGGAAAAGCTGCCATCTCAACAACCCGGAGAAGACCATTTTAACGTCTCGCAAGTCGAAGAAGAGGGGATGAACATCATCCGACGGAGGTGGCGGTACTCCCGCCAAAAAAGACAAGAAGGAGAATAGATCTGAACCCTCTACAAGTAGAAGATAAGAGGAAACTACAAAGTATATATATAAGAGGAAACTGCAGATACACAAGGAGCATGGCCACTAGCTGCAGGAAGGAAAGCAAAGAAGAAAAAACAGAAAAAACAGGAGCAAAGCCAGCCTCAACAACTGAGGAAAAACGCAGGGAAGGCCTCGCGGCGTAGGGGAGACGCAATCTTTATAAGACCAGAAATGGGTAAGACCTACGCCGAGATCTTGGAAAATATCAAGGCAAAGGTAAAGCCAGAGGAGCTGAATACGGAGATTACGTATCTCAGCAAAACGAAAGACGGTAGCGTTCTGATTGTTGTAAGTAGGAGTGAAGACAAAATGGAATCATTCAAAACGGCCATAGAAAGGCCCCAAAGCTGAATTACGGGGCGCATTTAGATCGCGTATGCGGAAAAGCGACAATAAGAGTAGCGCAGCTTAGCCGATTAATGGCCAACGTGCGCGGGCCGAGACTAACGGTTAGGCGACTTCTAATGGCGACCACTGATTCCATCCTACTATATGGGGCTGAGGTGTGGGCCGGCGCTATGGAAGTAAAAAAATACTGAAAGAAAATAACGACGGTGCAACGTAGAGGGGCATTACGAGTTGCAAGCTCCTACCGAACGGTCTCTGGAGAGGCAGTTATGATAATCGCGGTGGTAATCCAGGTCGACCTGCTTGATATCGAGCGCAAGCGGATATACGAGGGTTGCCTGATTTTGTATAACTTTTTTTTTAGCCACCGAACAACGCGAGAGAACAATGCGAAAATAGCCAGAAATATGGGCTCAATGCCAGCTAGCACAATGGACGAGAACACTGATTACGGAGATAGGTCCTTGGGCGGAGCGGAGATGGGGGAAGGTGAACTTCTACCTCACCCAGTTCCTCTCGGGGCATGGCTACTTTAGAAGCTACCTGTTCGCGATGGATAGTCTGGCAACACCGGCGTGTAAATACTGCGGTGATGAACGGGACGACGTAAGACACACGTTCTTTAACTGCCCACGATGGACAGATAGACGTAGAGTACTAGAGCTGACGATAGGGGCGTTCACGCCCGAGACAGTAGTTAGTACGATGCTTTACAGCAAGCAGCAATGGGACGAGATATCGGTGTACGTGGAGACGGTCCTCCGCGCGAAAAACAACGACGGATGTTTGGCAGATTAGCTGACGACTAGAATAGCATAAGACAAGCGACCCCCCGAAGGAATGCGAGAGCCTCTGCCGGGGGGATTATCACGGCCGCTAGAGAGGTGGAGTTTTAGTGAGTATGCCTGGTGTCTGTCCTACGCCAGGAGAGCGTCACATACAGGGTGTCTCGTACGGCTCCTGTCAAAACAAAAAAAAACCTCTAATAATACTACACCACATAACAAGAATACTTTTATTGTTCTGCCCTTTTGTAAATATATTACACCTAAAATAAACCTGGTACCACGTTAACATAACTTTACTCCCATTAATAAACAAATCAACAAATCCAATAATATAATAAAAGTAGGTAAATAAACTTGCTTTACCTTGCTTTTCTAATTTGTAGCTGCCGTATAGAGCGCGTATTTCGTCGGACAAACTCGAATGTCTACTCAAATACACAAGTCATATATACATGCTGTAATTATCGGTAAAACAGCGGAGAATTAGTTTTCTGGTTTTCGGTAGATGGCGCTTGACACGGAAAGCAGAGACGTATATAGCGAAACTAAAATTTCGAACCCCGTTCTTCTCTATGATAAAAAATATTGAAGTATAATAACTTTTATATTTCTTGTAATTATTCAAAGCGAAATTTTCAAAACTAAACATTATCACACCACAGTTCATGTATTTCAATTTTTGAGGTTATGTTAATTTATTTTTAAATAATTACAATTAAGTTTCAACAATTTAGTTTTAAAAATTTAGTTTTGAATAATTTAAAGTAATATATATATATATATATATATATATAGTAAAAAAAACAATGACATATTCAAAAAATATTTAAAAAAAAATATTTTTATTGCTGAAAATAAAAATTACATGGAGCATTAAAAATCATGCTTGGAGGACCAGTACCCTGATTTTCAGTCCCTCGCCCTCGGTTTGCAATATCCCGACCACGGCCCCGATGGGATGGAATCCTGCCTCGCCCACGACCACAATTATTATTTCGTCCACGTGCTGTAGATGGCCAAGAGCCACGGCCGCGTTGAAAATGCCTGCGATTTCCGCGACCGCGACCTCGATCTCGATCATGTGACCGTGGATTATATAAGTAATCGACCCAGGAGGAGCTTCAGGTGGTGATGGTAACATGAGCGAGTAATCCTCGTCATAGTAGTCGGCCAAACTATCGCTGCCTTGTCTTCGTCCAGCTGACTCGCGGGCTCTCCCGCGATCTCGGCGACGATCATCTGACGCCGCCCGTTGGTTCTCATGACGGCGCCGCGACAAGGAATCACCACCACGTATCGGTGAAGGCGATCGGGTAGCCGTTTGACGAGATGTTCGGGAGGTTGCGAAGTCGTCCAGGTCCGGGATCTCGCCGTCCTCTGGCTCCTCGCGGTTGAACCCTGGGATGGGTGTAGAAGCGTGGTGCGCGCGTACACGAGCGATCTGGAATGCATGCGCATATTTGAGATGCGTGTATTTTGCCGAGGATAAAATATACCTATATATACGTGCCAATAAATTGGCAGCCAGTATATGAGTATATACGGCAATACTCATGAAAATTACTTACGAAATTATTCCATTCAGCAGCACGGGTTTTTTTGTTGATTCCCCCGCTTTTACTTCTTCTCGGCGGTGCCATCGTCTATAAACGTCAAACAATAATATTGTACCGACTACTATTACAACGTTTTCTCCAGAAAACGTAACGTTATAATTACGATACGTTATAATTACGATACTTACGATACCACAGCAACAATAAGGGCCTCCTAACCTTCGCTTGTCTGAACATGCATCGAGCGCTTGTCAGATGAAGCAGACGATTTCTACACATGACCTGTGGCTGATGACATCTATATATATATGACATCTACCGACCCAATGCACATTATATTTTGATCAAGGAGTGACCATCGTCCCGATCACAAACTAAAGCTACTATAGCCATCCACACTACACTACGCAACTGCGTTGAGTAGCCAGTTTCGGATTGTGAACGTCACAATGGACTTTCGCTGATAAGCATTATAGCAGACGGACGGCAGACAGTCAGAACCAGAGACAGTATGAGCGAAGCGCGCGCGCGCGCGCGTGCGATAGAGAGAGAGAGAGAGAGAGAGAGAGAGAGAGAGAGAGAGAGAGAGAAAGGGAGAGGGCAAGCGAGCGAGCACTCAGCGAGCCACCGCGGTCTGTCTATTTCAATTTCTCTAACCCGCTTCTTTTAGCGCGCGTTCATTCTATCTCTTTCTCTTTCTTACAGCCTGTGTCTCGACAATACACATGGGTTGCATGAGCTATGCATGCCAGCGAGTTTGCCTCTGCATAACGTGTAATCGGCTGCTTATAGCTCGACTTTCCGAACTCAAACCCACGGGGCCCCATCTCAGCGCCTCTTACTACAGTCCTGACATGTCGATAAAACAGAGCTGCCTTGCATTCAGCATAGTACCCATTTGGCCCGCAAGACGTTTGGCGCTACTGTCAATTCTGACTTCCGGAATGAAGGTGGAGCACTCTTAAGTGTAAATATTATAAATAGTGGTGTCTATGTGTTCAAAATGATCAATGATGAGGCCTGTTGAGTGATTTTCATAGATATTTGCATCTCATCGTATGCGAGCCTGTTACTGTCACTGTCCAAATCTGCCATGATCATGATAATCTAAGATATTGAAGTTCCGATTCTGTTTTTTTGCGTAAAGACTTGTTAAATTGTTCTAAAAGAGACTGTGATGATAGTTTTTACTTAATTGTCTTCATTCGGCTTTTCACCTTAAACTTTATGGCTTTGGTGTCAAAATTTACAGGCTGGTCTATACATGAAACTCAAATTCATATCAGCTAGAATGATTTTAACTTAATTCATTGTTTCAACATGCCAATACAAATTAAGATGTAAAATTTCCCCCAAGGTGCGATGACTTATAAATGTGAGCAAAAACAGAATTGTCAAACAAGTAATCAGAATCAGTAAGAATTTTGTTAAAATCATTCTAGCTAGCTGATAAGAATTTTAGTTTCATGTATAGACCTACCTGTTTATTTTGACGACAAAGCCGTAAAGTTTAGGGTGAAAATGGCATTGAGATTCACCATTCAAACCGATAAAAAATCTTATTGACTTTTGACAAAATTCCGTATATTTACATGAAAATTAATTGTTTTTTTTTTCAAGTTTTAATAGATTGACTAAAATAGTATTGTTTACTTCCCTGTTGAAAAAGGTTTAATATTGAGTTTAATTTATTAATCAATTAAATAATGATTATTCCTTTATATTACAAGAGTTTTTAACTGCATGGATGTATTTACATAAAATATTTTTTTCTAATTTTATTATATGGAGTCTTATGAAGAATCTCATTTTCCTGGTTTTAATTTGTTATTATTTATTGTATTGACAAACAGTTAATACAAGCTTGAAAATTTTTGTATAAGAAAACTAATAATATACGGATTCAAATTGGTTTTAAAATGATCAGTAGGTACCTCTATGCATAATAATCAATTCATTTAATAAACTAATATGTGCATTTAACCTCAAAAACAGTCAAATGTCGTCTATATTTACTTTCTTTATTACATAAACAGTTCGATTTCTTTATCTAAAATCATTATTTGTTATAAACTAGGTGAATATGAAAATAAGTCCTAAATAAATTATATCTCTTGTACCAAAAACGAAATAAGAATTTAAAAAGATTATACACATTTTGACTAGCGATGTACCAGATGAACCTCCTTAAGTGTTAAACCAAATGTGCGGATTTGTGGGACTTTAATTGTTTATAGTTTTATTCTCAGGCTCCAAATCGTCACCAAACTTTTAATTTTTTGTAGTAATATCCAACAATAAGCAAAATTTTATCATTTTTTGAACCAGCAATTGTTACTCTTAGTACCTCCTTAAATATAAAATGAAACATAATTTTCTTAATTTTTAAATTTTAAGTTTAAGAATTTATCATACTGCATCTATTTAGGATTAGTCTAGTTGGCCACACAAATGACTAATCTTAAAACAAATTTATTATGTTTTTTTAGAATAGGATTCATATACTTTTGTAATAAACTTTGTTCCAAATTGGTACATGCGTGGACATATACAATTTTATTTCAGAAAAACGTGGCCTTTAGCTCCGAAATAGATGACTGAATACGTAAAGTGGCGAAGTAGCTTACTTTAAATAAACTATCTTTGAACACGCTACAATATAATATGGGTATTAATACTAATATAGAAAGAGTAGAAGCTCATAAATACTGAGGTTTAATTTTTAATTTCAATATGAAATGGGAGGATGGATGGACCTAAGCAAGGTAAATAAATTGCTCAGCAAAAAAGATAAAGTAGTCAAGTATTAAACAAAAGGAAGATTTTTGAAAAATAATCAAGATTTAAGTGCGATGCAAGCGGATTAAAGTCGGCAAGTGAAACACGTGGTAAAGTGCTATATCAGAGCACGTGGCAATACTAGAGGTTAAGCACATGTTCTCGTGGCTTAAACAAAGAGGTAATAAGAAATCCGATTAGAAGAATATTTTTGAAGGAACTCAAGAAAATTATTTTTTTTTATAAATCAAGTATACGATAAAATAAAAGTTAAAGAAGAAGAAATGGCTAAACAAGCAAAAGTTAAGGATATTTTGATACCAGTGTTTGATGGTGAAAATTATACAAGCTGGAAAACAAGATTAATGATCCTGCTGGAATATAAAGAGAACAAGGATCCAGCAACTCGAAAAATGACGGAAGATGAAAAAAAGGACGAAGCCAAATGGAAGAAGATTGATTTAAAAGCTCGTACCATGATAATTAGTGCTATCTCTCGACAAATTATAAATCAGTAATGTAATTTATAAAATTGATTGTTCTTAATGTGTTGCGTCATACGTAGGCACCTCATCACGCAAATGTCGTTTACGCAGAAATTAACACCAAAAAGCAGTAACCAACAACAATGTTCATAGTTCTGCACTTGTGTTGCATGCTTAGCATACAGGACATAGTATTAACTTATATAGTTCCAAGATTCTTGACTAGGACAACAATAAAAAGAAGCGAGAATTTTCCAAAATTGTAGCCATTTACTACAAAACAATACATTCAAAAGAATAGAAGACATGGAAATACCCATGCATCTATATAAAAATTCTATAGACTTGATAAAAATTTATAAACTAACTATTACTCCTAACACATCAGATATTACACATATTTTTTCACGAGTAAGCAGCGCCACCCTGCAATAGGTGAACGCCTACCAACACATACAAGCATAAGTAAGTTTCCCACGTCCGGGCACATTTTAATTGTGTGATGACTTACGAGTTTTCAATTTGTAACCCCTTGAATAGCTTAAATATATAAAAAAAAATTCTCCGCTCGCCCATTTTTATTTCTTAGTCGGAACAGGTAAGGGCTCGTTTAGAAGTGAATTCGTACTACTATTTACTGAAAAAATGCGAGAGAATGCGGGATATAATATATTTGAAACGCTGAACGATTAATTATATTCATTTTGAAACCATCAATGGTACTGTATATATTTTTTTTTTTTTTGATTTTCTACGAATCAGTTTGTTCCATTCATCAAAGTGCTTTCTTACTTTGATGGTTACGTGCCCAATATACCTAAAGTAAATTAGATGTAACTAATGAAGAACTTGATAATATAGTTATTATGAATTATTGTATCGCATAATAAAGTACCTCAAAGATATATTAAATGTCCGAAGATTTATCAAACTTTTTGCTACAATAATACAGCTGTTTTTAATTGTATTTTATTTTTGATAAATGATAATATAAAAAATTGCTTAAAACATCTCTAGTTGTTGGTAAATAATTATCATCAAAGTTTGACTTTTCATTTCTTACAATATCAGTCTTGTTTTGTTTTGCCATTGCTGAGTTAACCTTGAGAGACTGAAAAAGTATTAGGAACTACCTATTAGTATAAAAAAGTACGTTCGTAAATCGTGATAACGCTTAGTGCATAAATAATAAATTATTAACTTACAATAATATTAAAATTGTTGTAATATGTGAATTTATACAGTCGTAATCGTTGAACGAGTCAACCTCTAGCGAACGCGAGCATAGTGCGCATGTCTCGCGTATATACTCTAAGAGCATACTATACTTCGTGGAGTCATACTATGCTGTACTGTGCTCCACACTCTCTCTTGCCTGTAAGACTCCAAGCTGACGCACTGCCTACTCGCGGCATGGCCACTGTTATATTAAACAATATATTCATCATTAATATTAACCTCACGGTGTTGTCTATTGATCCACACAATCCAACATGGTAGCTGAGAGTGGTTTAAAAATTTCACATCTTCTACATTAACTCTCCAGTTGTGTAGAGATGTCGACAAGTGTGGTTAGAAGAAGAGCCACGTGGAAAAGGAGTCAACGATTATTATAAACGAAGTAAATCGCACAGTGACAAATTGAACAGTGCTATTAAAGGACAATATTTTTTGAAAAAACGTACGTACTCGTGAAACATTAAAATTCTATTATTTTGTGTGGAAACGTCTGTCGAAGAAAGAAAATGAAAATATTCAAGTAAAGATTAACCGGACAAATAAGGGTTAAAGAAGAAAAATATACGCTCAGCAAAAAAGATAAAGTAGTCAAGTATTAAACAAAAGGAAGATTTTTGAAAAATAATCAAGATTTAAGTGCGATGCAAGCGGATTAAAGTCGGCAAGTGAAACACGTGGTAAAGTGCTATATCAGAGCACGTGGCAATACTAGAGGTTAAGCACATGTTCTCGTGGCTTAAACAAAGAGGTAATAAGAAATCCGATTAGAAGAATATTTTTGAAGGAACTCAAGAAAATTATTTTTTTTTATAAATCAAGTATACGATAAAATAAAAGTTAAAGAAGAAGAAATGGCTAAACAAGCAAAAGTTAAGGATATTTTGATACCAGTGTTTGATGGTGAAAATTATACAAGCTGGAAAACAAGATTAATGATCCTGCTGGAATATAAAGAGAACAAGGATCCAGCAACTCGAAAAATGACGGAAGATGAAAAAAAGGACGAAGCCAAATGGAAGAAGATTGATTTAAAAGCTCGTACCATGATAATTAGTGCTATCTCCGACAAACAACTAGAGTACGTTGGCGAATAAAAGCCTTCGAGATGATTAAGAAATTTGACAAAATGTACTTGTCTTAGTGAATAATCTTGGCTTCTTTGTGGGAGGCACAAAGAGCCTTGTCCAGCAAAATTCGATTATTTCTTGAATTGAGATTAATTAAATGTTGCACGCAAGATTTTTCCGGTATAATACAAAGAAAAACACTACACTTTAGGGAAAAAGCCAAACGGCATAAAAAACCCTTTTATTGAAACACATACACTCGAGATTGATTACAAATTTCGATGTGACGTCGCGTAGAACAATGAACGCGCGCGATACATGCATACACGTACTTTTGATGATTGATACGTGATATGATTTTCACTCTCACTCATGCTTAATTAATATAAAATAGAGAACGAATTTACAAGATGATAATGTGCTAGAAAGCACGCTGTCAGTTAACAGCGAGATACGAATTACGATAAGGTGCAAAGTATGCACACCGTCAGATCAACGGTAAGAGTTGCGAGGGAGCTCCGCACGCTGTACGAGTTAGTACTAGACTGCCGAATGAGCCGGCCGAAAGGCGGGAGAGCGATGCTCAAGATGGCTGCGACAGTACCGAGAGGTGCTGCCCCCGCGCTAGATTTGTGGGCTCTAGCTCCCGACACACATACATACACACATTGCGCGCGCAGGCGCAAAAAATAATAAAATAAAAAATGTTGCGACTAAACACTCAGTCTACAGCCTTACAAATTATATGCAGAGGAAAAATCGAAGAAATCAAATTAAATAACTATACTACAGTGGAAGAGTTTTTCGCAGAATTCGAAAAAGTAACAAACGAATTTAAATCGGCTGATGGAAAACTAGAAGAAATCGAGAAATCAAGATATCTAATCAGAGCCTTGCCACCAAGTTACAGTTACATTGGAGATTTTATAGATGTTATACCAGAGGATCAACGAACAGTCGACTACGTCAAGTCGAAGATTAAAGAGATAAATATGACCCAACCAGAGTCTAAAAATAAAGACAACGTCAGTACCTTTACGGTACAAACTAAAGGAAAATGCTATAACTGTGAAGAACAAGGTCACCACAGTAAACAGTGCACGCGACCACAGCAGCAGAGCAACCGAGGGCGAGGTGCTCAATCCAGTCAAGGTCAACGAGGTCACCAACGAGGAAACCAACAAGGCTACAACAGAGGCAACAACAGAGGTGGAAACTACAGAGGTCAAGGTCGTCAACGAGGCAGAGGTCAAGGTCAACCCAGAGGCGAACCTTCAGGCAAACAACAGGGTGACTACGCATCCGAAGCAACGCTGACATAGGTCTGCAACTCAGAGGTAAATCAGGTAACTGCGATAGAAAAAGTAGCGTAAATTTAGGTCAAATTAATTGGATTCTAGATAGTGGCTGTACAGACCACATTGTAAACAACGATAAATTCTTTGATAAATTCATTTGTTTAAAAGAACCTGTTGAGGTAAAATTACCTGATGGTAAAAATTTAAAAGCTACGAAAATTGGAACTGTAAAATTACTCTTCAAAAATTATTACAACAAAAAATAAGTAGAAGTGAAAAATGTTTATTATGTTCAAGGCATTAGACAAAATATATTGAGTTTATCTAAAGTAACTGAAAATTGCACAGTAGTAGCTAAAAATGACAATGCAAAAATATATAATAAATCTAGAGAATTAATAGCAGTTGCATATAAAAAAGATAACTTATATTTAATGAAAAGTTTTGTAACACAAAAAGATAGCAAACAAATGTTTGTAAATTCAATTAAACTAACTGATAAAGAGAAATGGCATACGGCACTTGGTCATGTAAATTTTCAATACTTAAATAAATTAGAGAGAGAGAGAGAGAGAGAGAGAGAGAGAGAGAGAGAGAGAGAGAGAGAGAGAGAGAGAGAGAGAGAGATTTTAGATTTTTTAGATTTAGATAATTTTTATTCATGTACATTATGTTGTACAAAATCTACATAATATTAAAATTCTTTAATTTTGATAATTTTGACTTTTGTAAACATCCCTACCTTATGTAGATATATCTTATGAAAATAATTTTTTTTTAAATTATTGTAATCTTTGTATATCAACACATAGATTCATCACAAAAATTAAATTTTTAAATGATTAGTTTTTATAAACATTAACGGTAAATATAAGCTTAAAAATCGTACGTACGTACGTACGTACGTACAAACATGAATAACTTTTAATTGATGTGGAAAAATGCAATTCTTTTTTGATACACTAATCGTACAAGATTATATGTATAAAAATGCCAAATAGAAATTATCAGATGTGGTCCAGATTTCAGGATGCTGGGGATAATCATGATAAGAAATATGAAAGGGATATGATATATATGTATGTATACAACAATAATTTAGTAAATAAGTTGATATTTCTGGTTTTTATAAGATATATACATATAGTGCACTTATTCGTAGACGATGTCTTGTTATCCTGGGAGTCGTCCTGACACCTGGACATCGTCTCCGAGATGTATGGGATATTCGACGGTAATTTCAATCGATATCTAATAGTATCATTTGTAGACGATGTCTTGTCATCCTAGGAGTCGTCCTGACACCTGGACATCGTCTACGAGAAGTGTAGGATATTTGACGGTAATTTCAATCGATATCTGGTGCTTTTATCTGTAGATGGCATTTCGCCATTGTGAAGGTTTTCTTGAACATAAAGTACATATTTTATTTCAAATTATAATAATTTATGATAAAATTTTAGATTATAGTATAAATAAAAATTGCTCTCTGCGTTTGACAGGGTTGAGACTGTCGTAATTATTAGATATAAATGTTTTAATAAAAACGCCCGGATTTCAATTTTTTATTATACCATTTAATAGTTTTTTTATTTTATTTCATTATTTTATGTACTATGTATTACATAAGTAATTGACGTAAATAATGGTAGTTTTAAATAGTAAATATACTATGTTTTTCGTATATATTTCCGTATCAATATTTAGTTTTCTCCGTTTTTTTTAATGTTTAATAAATCATCATTGTGTTCATAAATAGACTCTTTACTTAGAAATAACTTTAAGTTGTGTCTTGATGTCGCTCTTGATAGAGACCATGACTGAATACTGGAGTTCGTAAATAAATTCCAACATTGTCGAAAGATTGTCCTTGAGATTTGTTTATAGTCATAGCAAAACTTAATCTAATCGGAAATTGTCTTCTTATCATACGAAATGGTATTTCTTCTAATGATGGACTTAGATCGATTCGTGGTAATAAGACGATTATACCAGAATACTTACCAGTTATGATTTCCCCGACTAATAAATATTTTTTAACATCTTTAATTATCATTCTCGTTCCATTGCAAAGACCACCATTGATATCTAAATTTCTCAAACAACTAACTATGGCCCCTTTTTTTAAGATTAATTTATGTGGTGGTAATCCATTTGGTGTCAATTAATTTAAAAATTCAGTTGGTATTGAGTTTATAAGATTGTCATCATTTTCACTTTCGGTTTTATCATCACTATAAAAGACACATTTTTTTCCATCAATTTTTTCAACAATATTTTCATTAATTTTTAATCTATCAGAATTTAACGGTGATAAAATTACTTTGTTTTTTAACGATAAATCATTTGGATCAATTTTATGACCAAAAATTTCTGTGATCAGATCGTTATTACAAATCAATTCTTTAGGAATCTTTTTAACATTATTTTGTAATTCAAATTTTGTTGCGTTTNACACATGCTACCATGTTACTTATGAGACCTCTTGTTACACATGCTTCTTCGTATGTATCACAAACAATTCCATTTACAGTACGCATATCTCTATAAAATTTTGCGCCACGTACATGTAATAATAAAAGACGTAAGAAAAATGTTTCACGTTTTTTTGGATTCACAAAATACATTCTAGTTATAATAGGTTTAAATAATTTTTTCCTTCTATTCCATTTTTTTTTTGTTTTTCATTAAAAACGTAATGATATGGAATTTCATGATATAAATATTCAGATGCATCATCATCGTCTTCGTTTAATTTAAACCAAGCAGTTAATGTTGTCTCTACATTTTTATTAATTCGCTTATTTGATTGTCCTTCTATAAAATGTACATATTGTTCGTTTTCATCATGGGCAGCTAATCTATAAATCACATAAGATTGCTCACTTAATTTAAATTCCAAAATACGATACATAGCCTCAGGCGCGCACACATATCTTGTTGACACGTGTTGTGTTATTTCATCATAATTATATGTATTCTCATGATCACTTATGATATTTTGATCATCATTATTATGTAAAGATGTAAAATTTATTAAAGCAGTGTCAGGATCCTTATGACAATATTTACATAAATATATTATAGCTTTTATTGTGCTACATATTTCTACAAATAGTTATTATTATTCTTCTCCATTATAACAACAACAAGTAAAAAACAATAGTGGGAAGCAACCCTTCGGAGCATTAAAATAAAACACTCATCATTCGTTTAAAACAATTGGCGACGTTTCGTCCTATGGAGGGGACCTCTTNGAGTTTTGTCCTGGAGTTATCACATGTCGAAGGTATGGTCAGTACTATTATATCTATAGACATACACAGTACTGACCATACCTTCGACATGTGATAACTCCAGGCTGTGCGCCTGTCATATTGACAATGTTTTTTTGGATTAAGTTAACTGTTTATTTTGGTAAATAATTTATTGCTTTGATTATATTGGTTTGAATATTTATATCGACGCTTTATTTATTGTATAAATTGTTTGTTTCTCTCATAATAAAGGCTTGAAGAGGTCCCCTCCATAGGACGAAACGTCGCCAATTGTTTTAAACGAATGATGAGTGTTTTATTTTAATGCTCCGAAGGGTTGCTTCCCACTATTGTTTTTGCTTGTTGTTACATATTTCTACATTTATATGACAATCTAACAATAATAATAAATAGGGATTATACGGTACAACAAATCCATTATGTGCGTTTCTACGTTTTGAATAAATAATATATTTACCATCGTTTCTTCGGCGATAAGTAGGATATCCATCTAGATTGTATTGTGTTTCATTAACAAATGGTTTAGGAAATCTTTTGGTACAATGTTTTTTGTCCTCACTCATGCATACACAATTTTTGTTCTGTGAACCGCATGGTCCATGAATCATATTATTTTTGACTATATTATATAATTTGGGATATTTATTTTCATCTGGTATTTCAGCACTTATAATTGTATCAATCTGATCGGTATTTCGAAATTTATAATCTGGATACAACCATATTAACATATGAATATGTGGTAAGCCACGTTTTTGAAATTCTATAACATATACATAACCTTTAACCTTACCAAATATATTATTTTTTATAAGTTCATTTTTCAACACCTTTATTTTTTCATGAAAAATTCGTGAAATTAAATCCGGCCGATCTAGAGTGGTTTCATAAGGTAATGAATTACTTTGGATTTCCTTCCAATTAGGACTACAAGTTATCGTTAAAAAAATATCTGGCTTACCATCAACTTGTAATTGTGTCATCGAATCTAAATAATTTTGTTGTATGGCTCTAGGACTTCCTATGTAAGTTGATGGTAATATTACCATTCTTCCAATTTTAGAATTGTCAAGATTGGCACGATTAGACACATAATCCATTAATCCTTTATACATATCCGTGCGTAATTGTGCTTGATGACTGCGTATATAATATAAACGACAAGCTTCAATTCTTGTCCAAACATCGACAATAAACTGCTGTGATACATTTTTTAAATTCAAACATGGATTAAATTCATCGCGAATACTCAATTTATATGAATAATATTGTAATGTAGATATGTTAGTCTTATTATTTTTTTCATTCAAATTTTTCATATAAGGTTGCCATCCTGATTCAGCAAAAGGAAACATTAAAGGATAGACAAAATATATATATCTAACACTCGTGAATTTACAGAAAAAATTTTTTTTTGAAAGTGTATAACTTTCTTACTTTGGTGATACGAGTGAAACCCAACAAATTTTTCTCAAACAAAAATTATTGTCTAACTCATCTTAGCCCCTGGTATGAGAGATTCAAAAGACGAGTTTCTTCTAACAATATTATAAAGCGTTTCGTCCTAGACTGTTGGACTGGACTTCTCCGTAAGGATCCAACAGTCCTCCTTAGACGCTCTACTGCGAGATGTTACTACAGTCCAATATATGTAGGATCCCCTATCCGAGTGTTAGATATATATATTTTGTAATTCCTCATACGGTTGAAAGAAATACCGGTAGGAGGCTGACTACTTCCCACAACTGAAGTAGTCGAGGGGTTCCTACATATATTGGACTGTAGTAACATCTCGCAGTAGAGCGTCTAAGGAGGACTGTTGGATCCTTACTGAGGAGTCCAGTCCAACAATCTAGGACGAAACGCTTTATAATATTGTTAGAAGAAACTCGTATTTTGAATCTCTCATACCAGGAGCTAAGAGGAGTTAGACAATAATTTTTGTTTGAGAATAATTTGTTGGGTTTCACTCGTATCACCGTAGTAAGAAAGTTATACACTTTCAAAAAAAATTTTTTTCATTAAAGGATAGATCATCGGATCAAGATGTCTACTAAGAATATTTATTCTTTGTGGTTTAGCTGATTTTGGATATATATATATATATACTAGTGGGGCTCTGCCCCCCTGCTCGCTTCGCTCGCCAACCCCCCATTTTAATTTTTGTAGAATTTTTATTTTAAAAATATTATCATTATATTTTATTTTTTCCGTGTTAAATTCGCCCCCCTGCTCGCTTCGCTCGCCAACCCCCCAATTTTAGTTTCAGTGTTAATTTAAGAAAAATATGTTCAACTCATAAATCTGTTATAAATTTGTTGACATAAATAAACTTTATAATTAAAATTTATATTACCTATCATCTTTATTACCTATCAGCTAATGCGCATAAATAGGGAATTGATTCCCTTAGTCTATATCAAAATCCGCCACAAGGTATTTCGTAATTTAAATGCCAAAAAAAATACATTAGAAAAAAAAGCTTGTTCATAACCTCAAAAGAAAATATATAATTCCCCTCATTTATATAAATATCAAAAATCATTATAATTTCTCATCGGCCTGGACATGTCGCCTACTCCCGTGCAACCCGCCCGCCGACTCTCAAATTCAACACATACGCAGTACTGCAACGCATGCAGTATACTGCCAATAGCCAGATACAGCCGTAAAGTGCAATGATACTACTGCAATGTATATATACTTTGTTATTTATTATAAGTAGTTCAGCAGTAGTAGTTATTAAATAAATATTATGACTATCAGCTGCTTTCAAATGCGCCTGAATGGGGAATTGATTCCCTTTTACAAGCGATCATTTACACGCGGCTAAAGCTTCGCAATCCCGCCACGAGATATTTCGTATTTCAAATATTGAATAAAATATGAATATAAATGAAGCACAAACACAAAATTTTAGAAAAAAGCGTTGTTTATTATTAGTATACAATATTAGTTGTGAATCTTTCTGTGTCTATTAAAGTTGCTCTTACATACAAATGAGCTATTACAGACATCACATACATATTTTTTATCGTTAGAATGAATTCTCTTACGTACAACTAAATAAGATTTGTTTTTAAAACATTTCTTGCAGATCGAGCATTCATTTTCAGCAACATTTGAGTGAACCGACATATGTGATATAATATGACATTTTCGATTGAAGCTTTTATCACATATATCACATGTAAATTGTACATTTTTTGTATGCGTATTTACATGTGACTCGTCTTCTTTCTTGTTCTTTGTATGAAACTAACAGTACATTTTGAATAAGTAATACATACAAAGATTACATCCTAATGATACGCATAATCCAAAATGATGGGCAGTTAATATTTATAGACCATGAAATTGCAAAATAAATGATAGTAAAACTGACTAAAATTGATATAAAGTTAATAGGAAGTATTTAAAAATGTCATATCTATAAATCCGTTATGCTGAAGCCTATAAAATGATAGTATAGAGTAGAGGAGAAGAAAATACAAAAGCGACACAATGATAATACAGCCTCAAACAAATAGTAATGTTATAACTCGTGACGATTGTCTACGAAAATAATCAATATTTTGCTACATGTAATGAAGTTGCCGTTGTGTATGTAGGCTGATGATGGCGCCCCACCCTGTAGATCGTGACATTTATATATAATATATATATATATCTTCCCTATATTATATACGTTTTTTGGCTATACTCTCCCCCCCCCACAGCCCCCACTCGGCCCCCCCACACAATAACGTCAAAAATTTGCCTTTTTATGCTTATTTTGATAATCTCAATGGCGCCCCCCAGCCCCCACAATACCCCCCCCCACACAGCCCCCCAACACGAAATACCCGGAATTTGGTATGCATCAAGATGAATTTTATTCTTATGACAACAATTAATATATGTTTTATTATCTGTGGTTTTTTCTTCTTTAAAATGTTTCGCATTACAAAATGGACATTTATTATCGAAATTTCCTATAAAATTTGTCATAATAATGTTTTTTGGTTACTGGCATATTTATTACATCAAGATTTTCTTTTATTGTATTTGTATCTTTCAAATTGTTGTTTATATATTTTCTTTTTCTTTCACTTATTTTTACACAATTTTCTTGTTCATATCATCTTGTAGAATAATCTCTTTTTTTGTTTTTCTATACTCACGTAATCTGTTTGCTTCTTTTGCCTTTGAAGCAGATGTTGCATTCGCTCTATTATGACGTGATCTTATTGTTTCATTAACTTTTGACTCGTTTGTCATATTTTTTCTGTATTCACGTAATCTAATTATTTCATTTTTTTTAATCAGATGTTGCATTTACTCTATTCGACCGTGACCTGCATTTTTCTTTAAATTTTAAATCCGATGACATGTTTTCTCTATATTTGCGTAATCTTTTTGTTTCATTTACTTTCGAATTGGATGTTTTGTTCATTCTATTTTTACGTGATCTTAATACTTCTTTAGTTTTTAATTCTAATGATATATTTTTCCTATATTCGCGCATTCTTACTGCTTCATTAGATTTTGATTCTATTGACATATTTTTTCTGTATTCACGTACTCTTATTGCTCCATTTACTTTTGAATTCTATTTTACAATAGCTCTATTCTTACGCGATCTTAAGACTTCCATTGCTTTTGATTCCAATGACATATTTTTCCTATATTCACATAATCGTATTGCTTCTTTAGATTTTGAATGCATAAGAGTTTGTTTTTCATCGGATCTTTTTGATTCTATTACTTTTAAATCATCGTATATATTTTGATTATAATTACAATTTCTTTTTTTATTACTATTTAGTATATCATTCTTTGTGTGAGTATATGATTTATTTTTACGTTTTCTTTGTACTTTAATAAATCCAATTTTATCGTCACTTCTATTTTCAATAGTAGATTTATTCGATAGATGATCTTTTCGAGGAATAGTAGTTAAATCTATGTATTCTATTGTTGGTCTTAAACCTCTTGTAAAATTGTTATATCTTCTATGATAAGATGTTATATCTACAATCGTAAAGATTGCAATTTTGTCTTATTGTTGAAAATAATATAATGGGATTTCTATCATGAATATTAGAAATTGGAAAAATTTAAATTGCTGATTAAAATTAGGAATATTTTTGATGTTTTTGGTTTTAAATTATCTTTGTCAAGATGCTCATGACAAATTCATCATATACGATATTACACGGACATATAACCAAAACAAAATTGAAACAGCGTTGCAATGCAAACAAAGCCACATTTATATCTTTCTTGTTGGTATTGTACGTTTTCACAATTACTTTTAAAGGCGTATTTCTAGGAAATAATCTACTGAATATACTGTAAATGGTCATTGTTAAGACCTGCATTTATGCTATCAATAAACATGAATGACTTCTTTATCGTACGAGGAAAATCGACCGCGCTTACGCGCGAATAATATCGTACGCAATTCTTTTCTTTACATTGAAAGCAGAACCAAATGTTACATTTTCCTCACTATAATATAATACATTTGTATATATGTATCTTATCTCACCAATCATATGTCACCCAATATAATGTAGGTTATGTGCTTTTTAATTTTTGAAGTCTGATATTCGTTATTTATTTTATAGCTAAATAATTAATTGTTACAAACCTAATCTCAAAATTTAAACTGATAAAACACGATCAGTTATTATTAAATTCGTTACCATTCAAATTCAAATATTGAATTTCAAATGTTGGCGCCATCTAAACCGGATACACATCTGTCGACCAATCACGTTCAGCGCTAACTTCATTTATAGGCTTCACAACATCCGATCATGACTTTTTTAAGAGAGGACCATATACAAATCCAATGCCCAGCTTCATCTGTTCTACTAAATATGTTAAGTGACGAAGTTTCAGATATAACAATATAGAATAAGAATCGTATAAAAAAAGGCCTAGAAACTTCGTCGCTTAACAAACGCGAAAGGAATGAACTCGAAACCAAAACAACTTCTCCTCCCTCGGCTGAAGTGCGCGTGCACAGCCGACGCTGCAGTTTAGCCGTTGACGATAGCATAGGCCCATAAAGCCTAATGCTAAGACAAAGAGCACGGCCAGGCTGAAGCACGAAGAGAGGAGAAGTAAGGACCCTGCGTGGGAGAAAGCCAAGACGCTCTCTCTTTAGCTTCACCTCCCCCTTGACTTCACTCCAGTGTGTGCGCTCCTCGAAGTAGGACATAATTGAGAGTTTGATTTTGAGTTTAGTCTGAGTTTGAATATTAAGAGAGTTTACTTTGGGTTTAAATATTAAGTCTTGTGCATTGGAAATTAAATTCGTTTGGGAAATAAAATAGAAAAAAAAAGAGAAATCACAACACGTGTCTTTCAATTCAGAATAACACACCCAATACTAAGCAGATCTTTGGAATAGTCGATCGTTTTGAACGCTGTCTTTGGTTTCGCCACCTCTCGAGATATTGGTTGTCTCGCTTTGAATCTCCAGCCAACAACAAAAGTATAAGTGGATTTTTCTTAGTTTTTTTGGTTTCGATACTTTTGAACGCAAACAGTTCTGCCCCGATAATCAGTACGAAGTGACTGATCTCACCCGTATGGGAGGGTAAGCGGCTACTCGTTAAATATAAATTGTTGTTAGTTCGGTGGAGTCGGTTCTACCCTAACAAAAATTGGGGGTTCGTCCGGGATCTTGCTCTGCTTTTGTCGGCCGGAGAACTGTTTGAATTTTCATGATCTAGCCTAATATTTCGTGTAAACGTATCAGTGAACAAAATAAAATCAGTGCCGCGTAAGTGCGAAACAAAAGATAGATACGCGCGCAAGCACACAAAGACGCGGCGTTGACGCGGCGTTGTGACTACGATTATGCACCGGGTGAGACGCGCAAGAATGATCAAATAATTTTAATCGTTTTTTTTTTACATAAACGTTTCACACAATATTAAATTGCTCGGTTTCTTCATGTCAACATTTTCACCATATACGAGTAGTTTGATGTGTTTTGAACAAATTTTTTTTTTTTACCGAATCACAAAATTTTCGCACACGCTTATTTTTATGGTGTTTCAATGAAAACTGTAAAATATAATATATTGATATAATACGTTTTGACGACCGACAACAAACTGGTAAGGTCGATCGACGCATTCATATTTGACAAAAAAAAATCCCAAAGCACTTAGAATTTTCGCGTACGTATCTCTCACCGTAACACAAAGAAACACACGTGAAAGTTCAATTTCAATCGCTTTTAAAACAAGTTCAAGAGGCAAAGAAATCTTTTTTTTAATTTTTAGTTATTGCATAAATACCACGCACCACTCATTTTATTATAACAGCACGTTCGTAGCACGCGCATTGATTTGCGACACAATACAAGTTTTCATGTTCCAAAAATTTTAAATTTCATATCAAAAAGAAAAACATTTTTATCGAAACACTGGCTCAGTCTCACGCGCAACTACTTTTCTATAAACTCAATAGATAGAACACTGCACAATCATTCCTGTATCTTTTTTAAAATCACACCTGTGATTGATGCCGTATTGCCACATTTTGGTTAAAATTAAATAATGATTTTCAAACATTCTTACACACTCAATTAAAACCGCGTGTAGCACTTAAGTTTAAATTTTGAGTTGAAATAATATCACACGCTTGAGGAAGTTTGCACTTATTCGCATGGATTCATGAATACACACAGGCATTTTGAAGAATCATGCCAAGAANTTTTTATTTGAACACACATTGTAGAATTAAACTCGCTTCATTTTGGTCATAACCGCATTTTGAAAACACACATACACAGTCACTTGAAATACACTCAGGGGTGGGCCCAGTAGGAATTAGAATAAACATTGTTTAAACAAATTTCATCTTCCTTTCTTCACAAAAACCTGGTCGACGAACGAGCACTCCTGTGCACTGGCGAGTGGTTGCCAGAGTCGAACCAGTGCCTTGTCGAGGCTACTGCACAAAGTGTTGGACTCCGGATTCTTACAGTAAAGAGCCTGCAGTCCTGGACTGGTGACAGTTGATAATTGGCGTCTAATGCCAGCTAAAACATCTGCAAACAAATTTTTTTTTTAGTTATTTCAAGAAGTAATTATAAATAAAATTGAGTTTCATGTCACCAAGCGTACTTTGATTCAAAGTATTTTCAGTGAAAATCACAAAAATCAAGAATTTTGAAAGAAATGAAGTTAAGATTGAGGGTTTAGTATGAGATACACGTTTAGAAAAGAGAATATAAAGTGAATACTTATAAGAATTGTCAAGAAGCGACCACTTGATATCTAAGCGCGAGCCCATTTGTCATTGAAGGTTAGAAAGATAAGCGTTAGGTGCATAATTTCACGGTGAAATCATTAAAGTAATGGATTGCACAAATAGAACTAACATTTTGGTACAAACTCTTGGAAATAATTTATAAAAGCCAAGTTCAAATCACTAATAGCACACTAATTTAGCACTTTCACTTACTTGCACTTCATTGAATCTAGCTTTTGGAAAGAAAATTAGTCTACAGCACATTTAAAATTGAGTGAGATGATTCGGAAACAAAATGCAGTTTGAAAATGCAATCAAAGTTCAAAAATAGCGGAAACTCCCCCAGTGCTCGGGCACTGTTACATGATTTTACAAGATGCAAAGGAAAATTGAGACATAATGTTAGAAGCACGATTGCTTGCAAGTGAGATAAATAATTAATTCAATTGATTTAACATTGTAAAACACCATGATTATTGTTGAAAGAGCGAGATAGACTAGGAGTATGAAAGCAAGCTGGGTAGTATGTATAAGTGCATATAACCTCCAAGCACTCACATGAAAATTTAAGTAAAAAGCGAAAGTTGTTGAAAGGCGCACAAAATTTTGTGTATTCTATCCCTCTAAAATAATTTGAATGCAGAGTTTGCAATAATTTCCAATTTACAAACAGAGCAAGTTGAGAAAAAGCGACAAAGAGTCGTCGACGCGAGCATTCAATACATGTTTGCACTAGTTTTAAGAATGAAAATCAAAAATTTTTACGGTGGAATGTTCCCAGAATGTCAGTAAGCAAATATTATATACTTTGTTTTAAATAATGGAAGAGACTTACAATAGTTTGCGAGGAAAATAGGTTCGCCAAGTGCACAATCCTTGGGAAAATTGGGAAGCCCTGGGCCCTCGAATCTGGAAAGCAATAAATGATTAGACAAAGAACAAAGAGTGAGATTGAAAAATTTACTGTAAAGAATATTACTCACATTACATAGGGTGGTGAGTCATTTGCTGGCAGCAGGAGTATCAAGTAACTCCAAGATTGTTTTGAGAAAGCCACTCCAGCTGCTGACTGCATCTATAAACAAAGAAAGCAAAGCAATTTTAAAACAAAGTAACGGGCACTAAGGTTACTTGAATAAATATTCAGTTACAAAAGATTCAAAGAAAACTTATCTGACTGTTGTGCTGATCCAAGCTGACACGCACGTGGGAACTTGAAGGTTGTTTTGCGTCCCGTTTCCTGTGGGTTTTTGTCGACGTAGCTTTTCTCTGAAGAACAACACGACACTTATAGAAGCACGCGCGGGCATCATTCATCATTGATTATTGCTCCGTAGCAATAAATATCACACACCTTACGGAACAATATCGCGACGCGAGAAATAATGCAAGATGCACTAACAGCTGATCGCCGATCGGAGTGAAATGCAGTGGTAGCGCTCTGTCGCGCGAACGTGGGAACGGGAGTCGATCAATCGATGCGTACAGTGACGTCAGCTGTCGAGCGGGCTCGAAACGAGAGCGTCAGCGGCCATGTTAGAAAACTTACTGCGCGCGGAATTTGAAAAGCGAATTGAGTTATGAAGGGAATACATGATGATTAAAGACGAATTATGATAAAACTATACTGAATAATTAATAATGAGTGAAATACTATGATTTTCGAGCGGAAATAATTAATCATCGATTACTTTGAAATGATTTGAATAAAAAAGGATGATCGCGAATAAAATGAAATAAAGGCAAATGATAAATACAGAATGAGTAAATAAATAATTGAATGAATAATGAAACGAATAATTAAATAAACAATGAGTAAATAATGAGATAAATAATTAAATGAAGAATAATAATTAAATGAAATAAAAATAATGACGAAATTAATTATTACGGAACGATTTAAGAATAAATGATTACTCTGCTGATTTTTGCATCGAATGATTAATAGTTAAATAACGAATAATTGAGAAAAACGGAAATGATATATTTTGCAAAATAATACACTCATAAATGGTGAATCGAGAATATAAAGAGAGATGCGTGACAATTAAAACTGACTTACTGAATCAAAGTGAAAGTGCATTGAATAAATAATAAGAGGTGAAACACTATAATTTTCAAGTGAAACAAAGCAATGATTGATTACTTTAAATAATTTAAATAAGACACAGAGAATATGCAGTGCAGTACCTGTCTAGAGCGCTCAATAAGGCTGAAAGAAACTATTCCACCACGGAGAAAGAATGCCTTGCAGTGCTCTATGCTTTACACCAATTCAGACCATATTTATTGTGCAGAAAATTTTCCCTGGTGAGTGACCACGAACCATTAAACTGGATGCATAGTAGAAAGGATCCAGGTCAAAGACTCATGAGATGGATGTTCAGATTCACCGGATATGAGTACACATTTAAATACAAACCGGGAAAGTTAAATAAAAATGCTGATGCCTTATCAAGGAATCCTCCAGAAATGACCGAAGAAGAGATCAACAAGAACTTACCTATAATCAAAGTGCTAATTATAGAAGAAAAGGAAAAGAAAACTGCAGACAAAACTAAAAATCTAGTTTGGGACAGAATGAGCTTCCGAACTAGAACTCACTCCGCATCCGACAAAACACAAGTACCAAGAGGAAGAGGCAGACCCGTAGGTTCAAAGACTAACAAAACCGCACCTAAACTAGAACACAGTGTGATCGCACATAGAACCCGAGGAAAAGCAACGAAAGTAGAAAGCCCAATTGCCCAATACATAAAGCAAGGAGCACGCCCAAAAACTGTAACAGGGACAAAAACAGCAAACACTGTTAAACCTACGAAGCCGACAAGAGCTCTAACCAAAAAGGTTCCAGCGGAAACAGTGACAACGAGTGAATCAGAAAGTAATGAAATATCCACTGATACAGAAGGCGACATGACCAATAAATCAAAGCTCTCACCGACAAGAAGGTCATGGCTATCGTCCACAGCATTAGCAGGTAGCGAAGATGAGAGACCTCCTTTGCCAGATCCCAGGTACAGCGGATTAAGAATTGAGCACGCAGAATCAAGCGACACGGAAGCAGGAGAAAAGAGTGAAGATGAAACACTTTCGTCTACGGACAGCCAAAATCGGACGATAAGCAACATCGAGGTGAATGTGAGTCCAGTGGAAGTATCTGGCACTGAAGCAAACACAGAAGAAGTGAACACAGAAGATGAATCTACAAAAGAAGCATCAATTCGAACCACCTTGAACAAAAAAGAGATAGAAGAAGCCAGCAGAAAATTCGAGGAGAGTATAAGGAGACATGAGGAGAAGAGTCTTTTGCAACAAGAAGAAGAAATCGAACCGGAACTAGAGTTACCCTCACATTTCTCCGAAGGAGATGACATACCAGAAGAAATGCGATTCAGAATGCATGAATTGGACCCAAACTATGGAGCCGAACAGATGGATGAAGTGTTGGGAGAACGAGTGAGAAGATTAATTGAAGAAAGTCAAGCAAAATTGCAAAGGAGATTGGACTACACTCGAGATTCTCTGTCTGACCAAGAACTCTCAAGTGACGAAATAATCTTTCCACAGAAGAATAGAATTTCAGAAACACCTGCCATCAAAAAGACAAACCCAATAGCTAATAGCACTGCACATGGCAAGAAAAGCAAGGCTAAGGGAATCTTAACAGAAATCGAAGAGGATGAAGATTCTGTTATAGATATTAGATATTCTCAGCCACCAGAAATCACAATGCCATTTCTATTACCAGCACCATCAGAGTTAGAACCAATGAACAAGCGGTACGAATCGTCAAAAGCTAGTATGAAAACAAATCGTGGTTCCACCACGAGCGAAGAAATGAAACCCATGATACCACAAGAGAATGTGAGTACCGTGCGGCAGTGTCTAACGTACAAAAGAGACAATTAGTACATTTCATTTCAAAGGATTGTGAGAATACAACACCCATCACAAGATTGCTCACAGAAATTGGAGCAATTGACGTGTCTAACATTAAAAATAAGAAGCCAAACATGGGACAAGTAATGGTTACCCCTTTTAAGAACCACAACATCTTCTCCATAATAGTGAAAGATAAATATTTCAACAAAATCAGTAAAGAATCGTTAAATGAAGGACTCGGAAATTTGAAGAAAATCCTAATGAATAGAAAGATAGCGAGCTTCAGAATATCCAGAAAAGGAGACTTAACAGATGAATTAGAACCAGGATTAGTGACAGAACTGTTGGTGAAGCATTTCGATCAATCGAGCATCAAAGTGATAATTTGCTATGGAAAAGTGGAGTTACCCGTAGAGAAAGATAGAAAACAAATAATGGCGAATCTACACGATAGTCTAACAGGTGGACATAAAGGAATAAACCAAACATATCAGAAAATTCGTGAAAGATATTATTGGCCTGGAATGAGAAATGACATCCAAAATTACATTCGAAAGTGTGCGAGTTGCCAAGAAAAGAAAATAGAAAGATTCAAAACAAGAGAACCGATGTTAATCACAGATACCCCTATAGAAGCCTTTGACAAAGTGTCAATTGACACTGTAGGAAAGCTTAGAATGACTCCCAGTGGAAATTGCCACCTTTTAACCATGCAATGCAATCTCACGAAGTACCTAATTGCAATACCAATCAAAAATCTAAACGCCAGTACCATAGCTGATGCTTTAGCGAAGCATCTAATTTGTCAATTTGGAGCTCCTCGAGCAATTTTATCTGATAGAGGAACAAGTTTCCTTTCAAATATAGTGAAATCCATGTTAAAATTGTTTAAGATTAACCAACTCACCACATCAGGATATAGGCCCCAAACCAATGGCTCTCTAGAAAGAAGCCACGCACCCCTTATAGAATTCATCCGCATTTATTCAGAAAAATATGATGATTGGGACCGTTTAGCACCCTTTGCCACATTCACTTATAATACCAGCGTTCATGCAGCAACCAACTTCACCCCATTCGAATTAGTCTACGGACGAGTCGCGCGTTTTCCATTGAAAATACCCTCATTTGAAAAACTCCGAACCTATAATGTTTACATGCGTGACCTAGTATTAAGGCTAGAAGAAATGAAATTATTGGCAGGAGAAACACAAATAGCCAACAAAATAAAATCAAAAGAGAGATACGATAAGAAAATCAGGAAATTCAAAGGAAAAGTGGGAGGATATGCAAGGTTGATCAATGAACCTCGCACGTCTAAATTTGACGCTTACCGAAAGAAACCCTTAAAAATAATTGAATTTATAGGCAGGAAAAATGTGATTCTAGAATACCCGAATGGAAAGAGAATCCGAAAACACATAGACAAATTAAAGCATGTGGATGATGAATCCGATAACAAAGAACCTACCGAATTTTCCGATTAGCATGATTAATGTTTCAGGATGAATACTCCAAAGAGAATTGTAATAATTATCATAATCAGTTTTACATTAAAATCAACGCTATGTGGACACGTGTACCAAAATGAACCATTAAATGAGAACCCCGGAATCTATTTCGAGAAATTGAATTCCTTGAAGATAAAGAGAGCAGATTGGAAGGTAAACATCTACATTGATGTCAAAGACTTCATGGAGTTTCATGGACCAATAGACACTTACAGATCTGTGTATAACTCCTGCATCACAATAATAGAAGAACGAAAATGTAAACATGCTCTAGGCATTGACCTTCTACAATTGAAACAAGAAACGCTCAACAATCTACAAAGAGAAATCAATGACACCATTGCAAGTTTAGGACACATAAACTATCCAATCACAAAGGATCCAAAGAGCGTCAGAGTCAAGAGATTAGTACCATTAGGAATTGTAGGAAGCATAAGCAAAAGTCTTTTCGGACTAGTGACCACCGACGATGTGGACAACATTAACAAAAACATCGACACACTCTTCGCAGATCAAACAAAAATAGTGCATCTGTTAGACAAGAACTCACACATAATATCAGCACAATTCGAAGAATTATACAACGTCACCAAAATCATCAAAAGGTATTGGAAAGTTTTGAAAAAGCACTAACGAAAACAGTGACCCATGTACTTAAGGAAAATGATGAACTAAAACACCTGGTAGAAATTATGATTTACGTGAAACGCGTGGAATCAACTTTGGAACACATAATCAAGAGCAACGAGAAAATACTATCCTTACTACGCAAACTCAAAGAAGGCAAAATTCACCCAGAACTCCTGCAACACAAAATCCTACAACAAATCAACTCAGACGTAAGAAGAGTAACTGGAGAACTGGACTTCCCAGTTCCAGCGGAACACATGAGGAGCGAAGAGATAACGAAGGTGTCGAAAGTAGATGCAGTGCATCAAAATGGACGAACGCTAGCAGTATTACATTTACCACTAGTAGATAGAACTCCGTACCAATTGTATAAAATGCACGCAGTAGCAATACCGCAGTTAAATAAAAATCAAACAATAGGTCTTGCATTTGTAAAACCTTCGCACACTTACATCGCTATTAGTAACGATCACACCAAATATCTAAAATTCAACGAAGAAGAAAGACAAAAATGCATCGAAACCCACTACGCCCACATATGCCCAACACTAGGACCATTTCGACATGTGCCAGAGTCTGAGGATTGTGAAGTAACTCTTTTACTAAATCCCACGAAGCAAGCAATGAAAATGTGTGACATACGTTACCAAACAAACGTGCAAACACAATGGAATTACCTAGAAAAAGACAAGTCATGGCTATACTCGACACCACATAAAGAATTACTGACCATTAGCTGTAACAATGAAATGGAAGAAAAAGTCTCCATCGAAAAGGCAGGAATTATCCGCATAGCCCCAATTTGTATTGGAAGGACCAGAAATGATGTGATCACTGGCGAAATAACCAGAAACGCAGAATTCACCTATCTATATAAACCCGAAATAGACCTGAAAATAATCGAACTTTACCCCTTAATGGAACACGAAGCGAATAATAGAACCAAATGACCTTCACTCAGTAAACATAATGGGACCGAACATGAGGAGTAGTCAAGCAAGACCCTTACATGACGTTATGACCCAGTTAAAGGAAATCGGAGAACACAAAAGAAAAGAACATACCACTAACACGTTATTGTACGGTGGCTTAACGTCACAATTAATCATAATTATCGTAATCCTCATAATAATTATTAGAAACAAATGTTTGCGAAAGATATTATGCTTTAGAAAGAAAAAGCGCAATCATTCGCCATTTAGAGCAAATTTACCCCGTACTAACAATGCGATAACACTAGAAAATGAGAATTTTGAGTTTAATATGAGCCCATCGCATATACCAAATCCCTCAAAAAGTAGCCAAGGGAAGAATGACGTATTATGAAACAGTCAGAGATAAGAAAGGCCGCCTGTCATATGGCTATGTTCAATACTTTAAAGAAGAGAACGCTGAAAAAGCAAGGACCCAAAGCGAAGCATCATACAAAGCTACCTACGCTGAACCAAGAAAACTACCAAAACTAGCTATAGGAACAGGAGACATGAAGTTTCATGAAAAATGCAAAAACATGATAGAATGTGAACTGTACCATCTGCACGAAATGACATGCAAAAAGCAAATGTCTTGGAACAACAAAGTAGAAATAGAGAACACAGAAGAGAACCAAGGACCATCAAAGGTACCCACTCTTACAGAAATAAAAAGAACATTAGCATACCTGGAAACCCTAGAGAAGAAAAAGGACCAAAAAGAAGACACCAACATAAATACATCAGAAATGCAAGAAATCAGAGAACAAAACGATATCCTCACCTTAGAACAAGAAGCATTGCTATTGAATGACGAAGAAGATCAGGACGGAAGCGACATGAGCGTCGATTAAAACCACTAAAACTACACAACCAAAGTAACTAGAATGGACCCCAGGCTTAAAAATAAGGACCCACTACCAGATAAATTCACACCGCAACACAATCACACCAAACACAAAACTATACACTCACAACATCTTACACTACACAATGCCACACGATCACAATACACAAAAACATAACCCCACAAAACACCTAGGACAAAAACTAATATTTCAAAATTAAAACCTAGCTCTCTTGTCAATGTATGACATCAAACGATGCATGCACACGAATATTCTTTAATTCCTTTCTTTTTTTTTAAGCCTCCATCAGGAGTTTGCTCTCCTGCACATTTTAAGCAGCAGTTTCCGTAAATAGCTTAAAATATCATCTTAAACGACAAAGCGTTACCGAAACACTAAATTCAAGTACATACGCACAGCAACCTTTAACAACCGTCGTCACTATAGTAATCTGAATCATCGTATAGTACGTCGAAAACCCCATATCGTCGGCTAAGTTCGTGCCCATGATAATAACCACGGGTCTAAATGCCCAAACCAACACTTTTACAATCTGGAAAACAGACATGCTTCGAACAATTCATTTGCTTATACATGTCGACGCACAATGCGTAACGAATGCATAAGCAAGTGAATCACACCCATATGTCATCAATTCTGTGAGTTCCACATAAATATTGCGATTGCTGAAGCAGGATTTGTTGGATACCAAGTCAAGGCATCAGCGAATCTTGATTCAGTAAACCCCACGCAACCTGTTAATAACACATGGCGCGAATTGGAGAAACCGAGTAAATCTTCAGCACCTTTAGATAAATCGATTTAACTTTTCTAACAAAAGAACATGATGTTCATTAGGTACACCAATGCGCTGTGCAGCAAAATGCACACCCGCACATCGGAACGTACTCAAGCAAAATTAACACCTAGCACACACATGTAAACGCACGCGAAATATAAATACAGCCTACTTGCAGTACAAGAATACAGTACCCATAACAATAAGTCATCTTCACAGTCGTGTGAGACGTATCTCCTCCGGAGGCTCACATATTCGACAATTTAAATTACTGACTATGTCAAATGGCTTAACCGAGTTCCTTGTTCAATTTGTGATGTACTCGCAATTTAACATACGTTAAGAAAATATTAATGGTCCTGGAACACACAACACGACTACACTAACACACTACACAATCACACACTCAAATTCACATACATGGACCATTGGAACAAGCCGTACACATGCATGAAACCACTGATACCAAGAATAATCAAAATATGTTACCACCAAACAATTATTCATAAAAAAAAAGAGTATGAAACCCATGACCAATAAAAACACTCTTTCTTTTTCCAGAAATGGACCACACAACAAATAACCACAACAACGAAAACGATGCCATGAACGAAGAAAAGGACAACTCGCTAGAAGGAGCGATTTACGAAATAGAAAAGGTGGACAAAAATAAAATCCTAGTCACATACCAAGGTGATGAAGAAAACATGGAAGCAGAATTTAGAAGTCTTGGACCTTGCAAAATCACACGACTACAACAACATCAAAGAAATCTGCCACGCATGATGGTAGAGTACCAAATGACAACTCATGCAGATAAAGCAATAAAAAATGTCACACCGGACATCTCAGTTTCATCAAACAACCTAAAAGATACAGTAAACACAGATCAACAAAACCAAAACGGAACCACAAATACACAAAGAAAAATAAGCATCATAACACCAACAACATTGGAAAAAGAATACATTATGAACCTTTTCGCAGCATATGGCAAAATAGACGATTTCCAAACGATACCTATGTTCAACAAAAACAACTATGAAGTTACTGACAAAGTCATAAACTTCATAACCTACAGCACAAGTGAAGAAGCATTAAGAGCCAAGGAAGATTGCCATCCTAAATTCAGACCAAGATATCTAACAGAAAGAAGACTGCCAAAACAGCAAAACGAAGAAATGAAACTTGAAACAAAGCGAATCATACCAAACACAGTATGCATGAAACTACCTGAAGAAAATATCGAAATATTACAAAAATTCAAGCAATATGGGACAATAAAAGATCAAAGATTCGCTAATCTACCAGATAACATAACAGGCAAACAAATGTCAATGGTCTTCATAGAATATGAAACAGAGACCGCAGCGGCAAAAGCAGTGAAAGATAGAAATGATGAATTCCCAGTAAGGTACGCTTTAGAAAAGAAAAACAACACAGGGACAATAAAAAAGATCACTGACGAAAACGAACAAACAAAAGAAAACAAAACGGTATATGTCAACATACCAGACAACAAGAGCCTGAAAGACTTCGTTGAAGATTTCAAGAAGTTTGAAGGATTAATAAACTATGATAGAGCACACCAACCAGGCATAACAAAATACATAGGTTTTCTTCACTTCGCAACAAAACAACAGGCCATCACCGCACTATTAAACGCACCGACGGAATACGATGCCAAATGGAAAACAGGAAAACCATCACACACACATACCATGCACTTCGTCTGCGGAGAACAGATAACAAAAGCAGAATGGAAGAACCACATCAAAATATGCAGCTGGGAAAATCTAGTAAAGAAACACAAGAAACAAAATACCTCTCAAACCAAAATAGAACAAGAAACCGAAAACATGATATCAGAAACCAAAACAAACACACCAGCAAGAGAAATGGACCAAACAGAAGCAAAAAAAAGCAAAAATACAACAATAACAACATTGAGGAGACCCCATACCACCACATACACACCATACCACGACACATCATCAAACAACAGCATAGCTGAGGAAGAGACATACGAAGAACAGGAGCTGAAGAAACTAGGTGCTCAAATAGTAGAGGCCCTGCTCATAGCAGAAGCCTCGGCCAAAATAGCCTTAGATTAGGATAAGATACAAACATCTTTTCTCATTCTTTTATCATTACCATTCACTAATCTTAGAGTTACCATTGCCATTTTTCGTCTTCAACATTGTTACCAAATGTAGAGTATATTATATAAAAAAAAAAAATTTTAAAACAAACAAAAAGGCTGGACCCAACTACCTCTGCAAGTTAGCCATAAATAATGTAAGAGTACCAATATCATACAGTGTATTTTATAATAATATACATTTTATACTTTTATAAAAATGGACTTACGACCAATTATTTCAATTTGACCCTGCACCAATTAAAATAGCACGTATATCATATATTTAGCACATAACATATACATAATATTACGTATTAGGAATAAATTCGTTATATTATAGAAGGACCATGGACCAAGGACACCAAATTAAAATCATGCAGGTCTCTAAAATTACGAAGCGTAAGATTTCATCGATCCTTGATATCTCACCTAACCACACTAATATCCCACCAATCACACAGAGACACAGTTACACTAACACACAAACAATGCAAACTGGGACCACAACACACGTAAAATGTGTAAAATAAAATTTTTCTTTTTCTTCTTGTAGACAAAAAAAAAATGTCTTTTTCTCTCCTTAAATGAAAATTTTTACGAGGGTGAATAAACAAAGTATATGCGCAAAGTAACAAAATGCATTGTACAAGTATTCCAGACCACGTCTGGAATAACAAGTTAAACCCTGGAGAAAAATATAAAAAAAAAGACACTCATAACAAAAAGTAACAATAAGATCGAACAGTTCTGCAATACACCAACACAATAATCACACACAAACACATAAACTATATAACACCATCTCTGAGCACCTCCATTCCACATAGCTATCATTAGGTGAAATCTAGAAACGTACATTGACCTGCTTGTTTTCACCAAATGTACCACATACCCTTAGGCAATCGGTTTATCGAGGACGACAAACGTCTTCAAGGGGGGGGAGGACGTTAAGTGACGAAGTTTCAGATATAACAATATAGAATAAGAATCGTATAAAAAAAGGCCTAGAAACTTCGTCGCTTAACAAACGCAAGTTATAGATCCGGCCGCCAGATACCGAAACCAAAATACTTCTCCTCCTCCGGTCTGAGTGCGCGGGCACAGCCGACGCTGGCAGTTTAGCCGTTGACGATAGCATAGGCCATAGAAGCCTAATGGCTAGACAAAGCTACGGCCAGGCTGGAAGGCACGAAGAGAGGAGAAGTAACGACCTCTGGTGGGAAAGTCAAGACGCTCTCTTCTTTGTCTTCCCTCCCCCTTCGACTTCACTCCCAGTGTGTGCGCCTCGAAGTAGGAGTAATTGAGAGTTTGATTTTTGAGGTTATAGTCTGGACGTTTTGAATATTAAAGAGGTATTACTACTTGCGCTTTAATATTAAGTACTTGTGTATTGGAAATTAAATTGCGTTTTGCGGAACTAACAATAAGAAAAAAATGAGAAATCACAACACGTGTCTTTCAATTCACGAAATACACACACCCCGAATACTAGCAGCTCTTTGGAAGTAGTCGATTCCTTTTTGACGCTGTCTTTTGGTTTCGCCACCTTCGAGATATTGTTGGTCCGCTTTGTAATCTCCAGCCAACAACAAAAAGTAATTGTGATTTTACTTAAGTTTTCTTATTTTTTTGGTTCCGAATACTTTTGACGCAAATAGATTCTCCGCCGAAATCAGTACGAAGGATTGATCTCACCCGTATGGGGCGTAAATCGGCTACTCGTTAAATAAATTGATTGTGTGTTCTGGTGAGAGTCGGTATCTACCCTAAAAATTAAAATAAATTTGTATAAATTCTTCTCCTTCATTTCTTTCTCTAATTTCACTTATTATTTGGCCCTATAAGGTACGATTAGCATATTAAATGCAGGAATTCAAATTTCATAAATTCAATGCAGTGGATATCGTTCAACATACTATGATTATCATTTACATTTTTTTTTAGAATTCTAAAAAAATTTCATCCATTTTTTAATCTTGCTCGACTGTAATAATATGAATACTATATATATATTATATATATATATATATACTCTAGTGGGCTTCGCCCCCTGGTCGCTTTCGTCTCCGCCAACCGCCTTTAGATCTTTGTGTAATTTTCTTTCTTCAACTTTACTTTCTCTTGGTCTGATAATTATTGTTTTTAGTTAAATGAAATAGAATTAATGATAACATATTAACAGTGATTAACGATTTAAGTTAATTATATTGAATATATACTATACCTGAGCTTGGCTACACATAAGTTATTATTCAAAATTATTTTATCTGTATGGACATGTATGTATGCGACATCGCGCGCCCCGCGCAACCCGACAGAACTCTCAAGTTCAACCATACAAATACTTCCGCATGTATATATACACACTCACCTCCGTCCAACACCATTTTCAGGTTTCTATAATAATTACCGTTATTACGTTATTATTTAGTTAGTGGGAAAATAAATATTTACAAAAGTTTTCAAAGTATTATAAATATTTATAAATCAAACTAAATATATTTTCTAAAGATATGATAACATAGTTTAGCGTCTTACTTATGAATACGTATGTGCTTTGTAGTTCTTTTGTTATTAAATGATTTTGAGCATATTTCGCAAATATGTTTTTTTTCAGTTTGAATTGATGCGCTTGATGCGTCATTCTTTTTTAAGTGTTTAACAATACAAAAGCCAAAATAAAAACCTTTAAGAATTATTTACTTCAATAAGTCAAACTTTTAAGTCAAACTTTAACAAAAATATAAAAAAACGCTCCTGTCTATTTACCTCATAGGTGGGCTGTGGAAAAATAGAAATATAAAATTTAAGTTATATCTTTTATATAGTTTATTCTTACTGCTATATATAATTTTGATTACTGACGTGCTATGAGCTTGTTATAAGGGCTTGGAAAAGTCCTACAAAGGATGTAGATCTTCCCGAGGCTAAAGACATTATTTATGCCAAAAAGTTATTGTATTGCTCGAGTCGTTCGCGTTGGTAGAGTCGGAGGAAAGTAACCTTTATACATCATCTATAATATAGTGCTAGCTAATATAGCCTAATATATTTTTAGAAATCGAAATACATTATACGCGTCGCGAAGTGGCACGACTAAAATGTCGTTTAAAGATGATTCAAAAAAGTGTGTCATAAATTATCGATCATTTTATCGATGTACTATTACAATTGTGTTAGTAAATTTTTTGCTAATAAAAAACTTTAAATAAAAAAATTGTACTAACAATCTAATAAATTTAGGAAAAGCTGCTAAATAGGAGGTGCGGGGGGGGGTGCGGCGGGCTGCGGGGGGGCTGCGGGGGGGCTTTTCACATTATCCAAATCACATGAAAATGAAAGAATTTTGCTTATTTTGCGGGGGCGCAGTGCGGGGGGGGGGGTGTGGGGGGGAGTATCTCCAAAACAACTATATAATATAGGTTAGATATATATATACATATATATACGTACACAC
This sequence comes from Pteromalus puparum, assembly GCA_012977825.3. Taxonomy (NCBI): domain Eukaryota; kingdom Metazoa; phylum Arthropoda; class Insecta; order Hymenoptera; family Pteromalidae; genus Pteromalus; species Pteromalus puparum. The sequence goes on from CM053172.1 coordinate 34,459,556, forward strand.
ACACACACACACAACACATAAACATTACAAACTTATCACTATTATAATAATTTAATGACAATAGATTAAATATTTCAACAATTATAGTTGATCACCAATTTCACATCTTATATTTAAATACCCTAATCCAACGTCATCCAAACATTGAGTTTAAAAAATTACATATATGGTTAAACATATAGTAAAAAAATATTAACAACTAAGATAAATTATTGACAACATCATATTCCTTCATAGAAAATTTGTAGCTAAAGTTATCATAATATGTTGTAGCTTTATGTTCAGTAGGCATAATATTCACATATATGGATTTATAACCTACAAATCCAAAAAATATATACCTCATATATAAACAGTATATACACAACATGATTCCTATACCAAACTCTAACCGTTTAGCAGCTGGAAATAAGCTTATTGTTGCAAAATTAGTGAACGAAAGCTTACGATTCAAGCTTACAAAAGACTATCAACGCAACATTTTTTAAGAGAAAATAAGCTGATAACCTGATTTTGAATTTAAAAATTTAAATATCAGATTTTAAATAGTTTAAGATTAATTAAATATTAATATGAAATTGGTTATACAAAAAAATAGTCAGAACTAATTGAAATCCCTCCAGGTGTAATATTGCATCAAGTTTTGAACACTTTTGTAAGATGTTAAAACAATAACCTAACATCAGTGGTTACAACTGTCACTGAGTAGTGCCTACATCAAAATCTTCATTTATACTAATGTAATTGGCTGCCAAATTTCTGAATTTTCACATATATATTTGTGTTAAACTATGTAAGTTTAAGTTGTCATGTTCAGTTTTTACATAAGTCTAGTTGGATTATCACCGAGTCTATTATGAACCTGTTTTGTATTTTGGCGAGTGATATTTCTTAATGAAATTGAATACAAGAATTTATTAAGCCCAGGAGAGTTATAATTTTGATTTTTACTATATTTTTACACGAAGAAAATTGTTATTACTTTGTCTAAATACTCACGTATGCGGTCTTTAGAAAAAATTAAAAGTGCCATCACTTAGAGTCATATTACCAGAGTATTCAACTCCAATCTTATGAATGAATATTTTTATAAATGTATAGACTAAAGTGACAAAGTAATGGCAAGTTTCGATCAAGTAAAAATAATTAAAACTGGAATATAACTCTCGTGGGTAATAGATCCTTTGTATCAATTTGTCTAATAATTATCACTCGCCAAATGCAAAAAAAGTTCAACTTATTTTGAACTTCTGAACTTATCGTTACTAAGCTAACTGATACGTAAGCTTATTTTTCTACCATGGTTGTACTGATTAACTGTGTTGTGCAAATACAATTATTGTGTAAATAATGTCATTTATATACTTAAATTCGCCATTGATGAGGTTTTCTGTGTGACTTGCACAAATCTTATTAGTATACTAGCGATATACTGTTCTCATTCAAATCTCTCATACTAAATTCTATAATATTGAAGTTTGACATTTGTTGTTTTGCGTAAAAATTTGTTAAATTATTTAAAAACAAACTATTATAACAGTTTTTACTTAACAGCCTTGATTCGACATTTATCATACAAATTATTATATACGTTTACAAAAAATAAAAAATAAATTATTATGACATTTAATTTAATTATATAATTTAAAAAATATTATCGAATGATGATCTTTATTATTCTTATGAAACATATTTATGCAACCAAATATAATCTATAAATCTTCCATAATATATTTTACAACAAAATATGTTAATCGCGAGCGAAGCGAGCGTTTTTTGCTAGTTATTAATTAAAGTAATAAGTTAAATAGCGGTTCATTGATGAAAGGGTGGTGAATGAGTGTAAGAGTAATCGAGATGAGATGGTCAGGAGTTCCAGAGGTATGAGGCGCTGCTATGGAATGAGTTCCTCAGCGTCTCCGTGCCGAAGGGGGGGATGTCCAGGGCAGTCACCTCACCCCACACAGGACGGTGTGCGACGTGGAAGTCAAAGAAGGCCAAGATGTACGATGGTGTAGCAGTGTTGAATAGTTTTCTGAGAAAACAGGCCGCAACGTACTTCCTACGCCCGGCGGTGGTGAGCCATTGCATTTCACGTCTGTAGGGGGTGATGTGCTTGTCCCTCCTTACACCAAAGATGTAACGTATTCCTGTGTTCACCAGTCTCTGCAGTTTAGTGTCAAGTTCTTGAGTAAGGTCACAGTATACTAGAGAGCAGTAGTCTATGATGGGAAACAGCAGTGCTTGCACGAGATGTTTGCGCAGCTCTTGGTTGGTGCTCTTTCTGAAGAAGTACAGCCTATACATTAGTGAGTGAGCACGTTTACACAGTTGTGTGACGTGCTCTTTCCAGTTCAATTTCGAATCGAGCACCACTCCCAGGCTGCGCACAGACGATTGATATTCGACCTGGGCTCCCCCTATATTGATAGAGGTGTTAGCGACATTTGGTAAAGCGTTAATGTAGTGGGGGGAGTCCAGGACGATCGCCTGTGTTTTAAGAACGTTTAGCTTGAGATGATTTTGTGCAGCCCAACCTGTAATCCTCTCGGCGTTAGCTGACATCTTCGCGGAACAAGAGTCGAGCTCCTCAAGGTGGCATTGGCTGTAGATTTGCAAGTCATCCGCGTAGATGACATGAGATACATCGGGGTCCAGACAGAAGCTGATGTCATTGATGTACAGGGAGAATAGCAGAGGACCCAGGACAGATCCCTGCGGTACTCCCGTGTTGAGAGGACGAAAGGTGGAAAGCTCGCCGTCATCACCAACAACTGCCTGTTTTCTGTCTGTAATATATGAGGCAACCCAGCGGATAACTTGCTTAGAGAAGCAGAAGTGTGTTGAAGGCGTCACTGGCGTCAAAGGCCTTACTGAAGTCGAAGAGAAGAAGAAGAGTTACCGTCTTGTTATTAATGCCACGCCTGACCTCATCCGTTAGCTTGAGTAAGCCGGACTGAGTGCTGTGGTCAGTGCGAAAACCAGTTTGCAAATCATCCAGAAAAAGCCTGGACTCAAGGTACTCAGAGATTTGCTTATGCACCAGCCACTCCAGCGCCTTTGACAGAAAGCATAGAAGGGAGATCGGACGATAGTCAGTTAGAGATGTAGGAGAGCTGACTTTGTTTAGTGCGTGCACTAATGACTTTTTCCAGTAAGAGGGGAAGCACGACTCGCTCAATGACAGGTTAAAAATATGACAAAGAATGGGAGCGAGAACTGGCAGAGCCTTGTGAATAACAACCTGCGGGATGCCGTCGCTACCTCTGGCCTGGGAGTCAAAGTGCGTTATTGCAGCTAAAACGTCCGATTCCGTAATCTCCCTAAAACTGAAATGTTCAGGGAAGTTCAGACTCTCGAGGGTACGCAGATAATCCTCAACAGCAGGAGCTTGCGGGTTGTTGGAAATGCCGCTGAAATGCATATTGAGGTCTTCGTTTGAGAACCGAGAAGGTGGTTNAGAGGATGTTATTCCAAGTTTCTCTAGTTCTCTCCAGATCTCGCCGACATCTGTCAGGGAGGACAGGCGTGAATGATAATAGTTCAGCCTAGCCTCCTCGACTTGTCTGTGAGCATCATCCCTGGCAAGTCTATAAAAAAATAGATACAATGGGAGACGTGATCTGCGAAATCGCCTGTAGAGTCTGTCCCGTTCTTTCACAAGTTCACGAAGAGCCGTGGTGAACCACGGGTGGCGCTTCTGTCCAGGTGTCACTGTGCGTAATGGGGCGAGATGATTTACAGCGTTAGTTAAGTTGGTGTTGAGTACAGCAATGCATTCGTCGAGTGATGAAGTGGCGAGGGATGACCAGTCACATGCCCCGAGGTGGTTCCTCAGTTTCTCGGCGCAGATGCCTTTGTAGTTTCTGTANTGATTTACAGCGTTAGTTAAGCTGGTGTTGAGTACAGCAATGCATTCGTCGAGTGATGAGGTGGCGAGGGATGACCAGTCACATGCCCCGAGGTGGTTCCTCAGTTTCTCGGCGCAGATGCCTTTGTAGTTTCTGTAGGTGAAGGTTTTAGGTACGTGTCGTGGCATCTGTACGTCGAGAGCGGCACCAAGCCGAGCAAATTGAGGTTAGGTGAAGAGGCAGATGCTTGCAGCGAAGATGTTGAAGAGAAAAGTATGCAGCCTCCAGTGAATTATATATCACTCTGAAGGTTGCATTAAGGTGCGTGCAATAAGCTGTAACAGAAGGCGGCAGAAAAAGCAGTACAAAGTAGGCGTACACAGCAAAGCGACTAGTACTCACCAGAGCCGGCCGAGAGAGAGAGAGAGAGAGAGAGAGAGAGAGAGAGAGAGAGAGAGAGAGAGAGAGAGAGAGGGCTATACCGCCTGCTGCTCGCACCGCTCACTACGCCACCCGTGTCAACACGCACACATACACGCCAAGAACAAGAGGCTGCAGCAACCGCTACTGAAAAGGCGATAGCAAGCGAGCGTCTGGGAGGGGGAAACGATGAGCGGCGCAGTGAGCGAGAAATGTACGTATATCGCGCGTATATGTGTAATAAAGTATGGATGTATGCGAGCTGAGAATTTTCCGCCAAATGTAATGAGAATTGCAAGAATGAGTATGTTAGCGTGTAGGAGTGATAATCTGAGAGTGAATACAGAAAACGTCTGTTGAATAAAATGTAGCTTGAACTCTGGTATTGCGTCCTTTTTCCGTCCTTCCGCCGTGCAAAATTGGTAGTGTGAATAAACAGATAGAAAGAGTTATCCAAGTGTTTTTATCCTATTTCTTTCCTCGCGCACGTGTTTGCTCAATAACTGAATCTCCTCGGGGTCGGGAAAGTAGCAAGGCCTGGCGACTGAAGAAAATACGTTCTTGCTCTAATTAATTGATAGTACGAATAGCGATAAATAACGACAACGTTACAGAGGCTGCCCAACACGTGGGGTCCGAGTTTAAGTGAACAGTGCGCGAGTGAAAAGAAAAGAGTGTGAGACATCTTTTCTGTGAGGAAGACGGCGCGCGGCCATCTTGGAAGACGCGGCGTGGGTTTTGCTGCCAGCGCCAAGTGCGCTCGAGGTTATTCCCCCGAGTAAATTGTAGAATTTGTGATCGTAACGTAAAGTGATTATTTCAGCAGGGGTGAATTATTTTTTTTCTCGCAGCACACGTGATTTCGCCAATCGTAGACAGTTAATCCGCGGTCACGAGAACAAGTCATACCGCCAACTACGTGGCGAATTGGGGTTCACAGGAGTGAACCCATGGTTTTTACCCTTGTGCAGTTTTCGGATATTTTAGCTTGCTTTAACGTGTTTTTCCGCGGCGTCTTCAAGAGTTACGATTGAGAAACAAATAATTGTGCCGAGAGAAATTTACCGCCGACGAATAATTTGTTTTGTTTAAAACTATTGTTGAGTGAGAGGAAAAATTCGATTTGGAACCAAGAGAATTTTTTTTTTTTTTTAAATCTATGGCCGTAATGCGTCGATAGCAAGTAATCGCACTACACAAAACTTTTTTTCTTTTAAGAGTAGGGGGCCAATAGTTATTTTTCGGTATTCGATAAGGGGCTACCAAGTCGGTGAATTATTATAGTAAATTTCCGACGCAGCCGTACCGCCGAATATTTTTCTTTGACCCCGATAAATCGAAGAATATAGTTGTGAATCTATACAATACCTACTAGTTAAACAAAATTTTTGCGAACCCAAAGTTGCGCTCTCGGACCGGGTTGCAGTAGCACGGCCGAGTTGCACATAGTTACTCGCAAAGGTTTTGTAGCCGTAATCCTTATAAACCGATAATTATAGTTCTTGCTTTGAGAATTTAATTTGAGAGAGGAAACGTCAATTCGAGCTCTTTTTCAAAAATCTTTTTCAAAGATCTACAACTTTTCTATTTAACTTTTTTTTTTTGCAGAATGCTTAGAATTCGAGTTAGAGCCAAGAAACCGTTTTTAGCGATTTTTGGAGGTGGCCTGAAAGAATCTTATTTTTCTACTCTTGATTTTTCACGGAAAATAAGATTCGTGAGTTCGTAAGAAAGAATTGTTTAAGGACTTGTGGCGCAGATATTATTATTTTGTATTATAGGAGTAGATTAGGAGCAGTAGGTCGAATAAAATATTACACAGATTTATGGTTGAAGAAAATGATTGTGGCTAACAGCCTTTATTCTCTTTATTTATTACTCAAGAAAAGCTAACTCAAGAATTTACAAAGAAAATGTTACTAATATAATATTGAAATTAGCTAAGCGTAGAAAATCGGCACCTAGAAAAACTCCAAACACAACTAACAACAATTGCGGCGACTCGACATATCAAATCACTTTATAAACACGGATTATAATATTATTCGAACATGTCACAATATTGACTCCTTTTGATATAAATCAAGAAGAACCTTTTGCGCAGGAAAAGATAGTTTATAATAATGGTTAGTAAAATGTGGATGAGTTGTTAGATGAAATGTTCTGGAATAAATGAAAGCTGGTACGGAAAAGATTGAGTATATATTTGAGCTATGATGTTTTGACTTTACTGTTCGAAAAAAAATACGCGGCGAATATTATGATTTTAATAAGTATATGTCTGAGGAGCGTCCGTAGCTCGGTTGGCTAAGGCGCACGACTTGGCCGGCCGAGACACGCTCGCTCAAGGGGCCGTGGGTTCGATTCCCGGTGAGGTCAGCTCGGATTTTTTCTGAGTTGTTTTCAGCGGGAAAAGTACCCAAGACTCCGGCTGTTTCGAGGTAGGTTTTTCCCCGGAATTTTCCTTCAGAGTAATTTCGGGTTTTCCCTGCCTCACAGGTGTAAGCCTGGGCGAATGCGAAACAGTGGTAGGGACAATACGTAAAGGCAGGAATTAGGTAGCCAACCCGATGCATTAGGCAGGGAGCGCCGGCCTTACCGGCGTGGAGCTGGTCGAATACGGGGACCTTCTCGGGGGAAAGCTACACTGAGAGACTGACCCGATGCCCTCTCGGGGGCAGAGAGTGCTGGCTTAACCAGCAAGGTGTGTGTCTGAAAATATGGTCCTCACCGGAGAAGTCTCTCAGAGTGGAAAAAATAATAGGGATACAGTGAGGTAAAAATCGAGGTATAGGATTGGGCACTACTTGCACACAAAGGTGGTGGAAGGCCCCCGGCAGCTGGGCCTAATTGGCCGCGCCGGTAATGGAGACCAGAAAAAAAAAAAAAGTATATGTCTGAAAAATTATATTACACGATTTTATTGTATATAGGATGACTTGTTTTCCACTACCGTGTATCCAGACACGTGTCCGGCTTTCAACGGATAGATTATGTGGGAAATCAGTCTCGAAAATACTAACGCGGTTTGATGAACGAAAAAGAAGAATATTACTACACATATAAGAAATTATTGAAAAAAAATATTGTGGTGGAAATTGACGAATGTAGCGTAAATGATCTGCAAAGGGTTAAACATTAAGGATGAAAAAAGATGATATGTGATCTTAGTGATTGTCGTAGATTATTTGGTTAGTTTTACGAGGTGTTACGATGATAAGATTATTTTGTATATAATTCGTGAGATGCGACCATGGGAGAACCTACTGAGCTAGTCCAGTAGGATAGCATATAGCTATCTTTTTATGACCCGTCGGTGGCGGGATTAGTGAATTATATAAGTATGAGTCTTTCCCGGAGGAATAGACTCCCCGGATCAGTCTGGTGAAGAGATCCCCGGGTGCGAGAAATACAATAAAAGAACAAATGTTAGTTTGTTAAGTTAAAGGTAAAATGAGAATACATAGAGTCCAGCGGCGAGGCGAAACGGCAACTCGAGCAGCTAGGACCTGGCTTCCTCTGGAACACTCTGGCACGTGGTTTCGTCTGTAGAAGCATCATGTGGAGTGTTGTAGTCTGTTGAAGGAAGGAAATGTACTGATACGCTGCTTCGCTCGAGCTGGTCAGCGAGGCGACGAGCAAAGCGGGACCGCTAGGAGAGAGGTATGCGCAGTGGACGAAATCTCGTTTGCAGCGTAGATCTGCTGCGTCGGCGGCCCTCATACGATCGATAATCGTATGGGAGCCGTGTAAGCGAGAGAGAGAGAGAGAGAGAGAGAGAGAGCGAGGCAGCCCTGTACATACGCTCCGCGGCACCTGAGCTAGTAGATCAGGGCTGTACCTGCACTGACCCAAAATGTGGCCGTTGCAGGCCGCATTCTGCGTACATGTGCGGAATTAAGCTACAAATAGAACCACAAGGTTCTGGTGGTGAGGGGAGTTTGCACACAAAGTTTTAGCCTGATCGACTAAAGAAATAATCGTGTAACACCAAAATTTTTATGTAAAAATACGCGTAAAAATCGAACAAATTGTGCTCGTATTTCAAAACGACGTAGAGGATCGGGATAAAAAAAAATATTTTTTTTAGTTTTTGCAAGAGGAAACTCCTCCTAAAATTTCAGACCGATTAGTCTAAAATTGCGTGAGATATCACATCTCACACATTTTTCGCGCATGAAACTATAAGGCACTTCCGTGTCGCGGTCGTGCCTATAAACAAAAAATAGCGATTTTATTTCAGAGATAGATACCTTTAAAATTCATCGCCCAGCGCCCTCCTTGCAGCTACTTTATTTTTTTATGTATTTAAGCTTTTTAAGGCGTTACAAATTGAAAACTCGAAAGTCGGGAAATTTTGAACCACCCTAACCCGCACGTTGGAGTTAAAATTACTTAACCCATCTGCCACAGTGAGAACGCTAGAGATGCAGTTTACAATTATGCAAAGTATACAGGGTGAGAAACAAAATTTTGAAGCTTAATATCTTTGAAACTAACTGGTATCATAAACAACCCAAAGAAAGGGATCAAGATGCTATATAATATTAACTAAATCCAAAATTTTAAATTGATGATTACCTTTCTACTCCAGTTATCACGCCACATTAAAAAACGATTCATAGTATACGGGGTGAGAAAAATAAATTTTCAAGCTCAATATCATAGAATTGGTTCCGTAATTAACTAATTGGTCTCATAAACAACCCAAACATAGAGATCGAAGTGCTATATAATGCTAACTAAATCTATAATTTGAACTTGATTAATGTTTTTTTACTCCAGTTATCGCGTCACGCAGAAAAACGACTTTTTTCAGTCTGTAAAGGTACGACTTTCCCCGTATGTTGAGTAGTCGGCCGGACGATAGGATTTGGTTAGGGGAAAGGTCAATTGAAGAGACTGTTTATGTAAATTATTAACAAAATAGATATATTCTAGTAAATAAGATAACACGTTGTTCGTTCAATTATTAGTCTCCATCTGTAACAGAAATCGAGATCGTGGTTTGTTTAGAATATTTCGCCTTTACAATCGCTCTGGTTTAAACTAGTGCGGATAACGGTACATCAACGCGACGTTGCCGGAGTTAAGTAGTTTCGGTGCATTCGGCGGTTTTGCGGACGCGGTATCGGAGTTTCGGACTGTGACGTAGGTTAGGGAGATTGTCGGGTCTTCGGAGGTTAGGAATCCCTCGGATCCATAGAGTCGTGAGCGCACGGCTCTACAGATCGTGGTCGCTCGTCTCGTTTTTCTCCTTGTCCTGTGTGCTCACAGTGACCAGGCGAATCTCGAGATGTCGACGTGAGATCGATTTCGCACGGGTAGGAGTCGGCCGCTGCTTCACCAGGACGTGAGCGCACGACCTGGGGAATCGTCGGCGGCGCTTTAGTTATTTCCCCAGCCCCGTGTGCTCACGGTGGGGGAGAAAACGACAAGTCCCTTGGGACGGGGGTCAGGAGCAGGTGGCGACGTCGGGTAACGGCTACGTGTGCTGACGTACACGAGACTCGCCGCGGTTCGGTTGTTCCTGATTGCTTCGTGTGCTCACGACGACAAACCGGAGTTCCGGTTTCGCTAACTCTGTCAACACGTGTGCTCACGAAGCGACGTCGGTCTATCTCTGGCCGTTCCTTGCGGTAACATGTGCTCACGATGCCGCCCGGAGTTAAGTTCGAGTAGAACTGCTGCGTTGCGCGGCCCGCTTTATATAGGTGTGTCCGCGGTGCGCCGCTTGCGCCACCTGGCGCGTCGCCGCTGAGTTGCGCGCTCCGCGGTCGTGCGGACTGGCCTTTCGGTTGGTGCGCGCGCGCGCTCACTCTGCGTCGTGCGGACTCGCCTTTGTTCGCAGCGCGCGCGCGCTCGCTGGCGTCAGCTGATTGACTCGGGGCCGCGTTTGCTTGTTTTATGTGCGAGACTTGCGTCTCGTCACAAGTTTTTTAAGTTTTTTTCAGAATCTTCCCCATGAAATGACTTAAGATTAAAGTGGTGTATGGTTCTAATAACCTTTAATATTCATGTCTTCTTTTAGAAAGGTTTGACATTTAATTAGAAAAGTCGGAGCTACGCGTCGGTAACTTAAAATTACAGTATTCCATATTACTACTGTCCTTTTAAAATTACATCGATTTTGTAAAAATAATCGTATGTAAAAAAATATAATCTATCTTAGAGCATCAATAAAATATTAAAAATATTCGTTTATTTTAATTGTTAGAATAAACGAACAGCGCCACCTTCTTCAAATTGATTCTATCCTTATCTAGCTAAAGGGTTTTGTAACTTCTTTCTCTCTTCAATTTTTTCTACCTAAAGTAGTCCGGCCTGATCGACGCGCTACCGGCACTAGCGCATGGAGAACCGACATGTGTTCACCACCTTATAACAGTCAAACGCAGCACAGTACCCGACGGCAGTTCAGACTATCTGAATTGCAGGTCCCACGTCGCAGTAATCCTTTTTATGATAGTACGTCTTAAAATTAAAAATTAAATTTCTACTAGAATTAGTCGGTTATCAAATAAACATTGACGGATATATGAAATTCATAGAACAAACTCGAACAAAATTTGAATTGAAAAAATCGGATGATTCTAAGATGATTTTTAATTCTGTATATATTTAACGTCCCGTTTAATCAATTTTTCCTTTATTCATATTTTTATAACCCTCATCTCTATTTTTAAACGTTCATGGACAATGGTAACCATTGGGTATTTTTTGTAGACGTTTTGCGGTTTTTTATTTGAATGCATAATGAATTTCAATATGAATTCATGTGCTTCTTAAAATTACAAAATTAAATAAAAAATAAAATAAAATATAAACAATAGGTGCAAAATTTTCTGAACAAATGTGTGAAAGTATTTAAAATTTAAAATGAAAATGGATCAGGGTTAGTTAATTATTTGTAGTTACACAACAACTTCAATAACATGTTTTTATTTTTATTATGGTACATTAATTTGTACATATTTACTGTAACAGTTTTCTTTGTACATAAAAAACTAAGATATTCTATAATCAGGAATAAAAATATTTTTCATAACAAGTGCACCGAAAACGCTCTTTTTGACAGCAGAAAAGAGGAGCGAAAATCGATTTTTTTCACCTGCGGCGTCTTTGACTACCACTCGTCTCAATCATCATCCTTGCTTCTAAAATATAATTTGGATTTCTTATAGGCATGCTTGGAAGGTATCAACTATCTAAAATTTCAGGAAGCATGCAATAAGTATAGAATCTTACTAATTTTCATTCCATTTTTTCTTTCCAAAATACATTATCTCGCTCTATTTTCTGTAATACATAGAGGAGGACAAGAGGAAGCTTTGTAATAGTTAAATTTTCAGTTTTGCTAATACTTCGTGGAAACGTATTTAGAGGTGTTTGGAGTACGAATCAGACGTTTTTAGAAAATGTCCGTGCGGATGGCTCTGTGTGTGTGTGTGTGTGTGTGTGTGTGTGTGTGTACGTATACCGCCATCATTTTGGAACCATGCGACGGATCGTAATAAAATTTGACATGCATATATTTTTTCTAATTCTGAATTTAGGTCATTATTTGTTTTATGATTCTGACCATTTTATGGCCATATTATAGCCATTTTTCTATTTTTGAAAAAATATTTTCGCTTTTTTATAATGATATGATTTATACAATATATTCAACAATAGTGTATCTAAGAGAAAATAAATTTATCTACTTTTTCCCGCAAGATTTTCTAGATTGACTGATCTGTTCATTTTTTATGATATAAAAGGTAATTTTTCGATAAACATATATAACTCAAAAAATAAATAGTTAAATGTTTTGAAAAAATTCATGACAATAAAAAACAACGATATCTACTAGTTGTAAAAATTTTAAGCAATTTTGGCGACTAGTTTTTGAGATAAAAATCAAAAACTAAAAAAATTTTTTTTTTTATGTTGTACGATTACGGGAGTAAAAAAGTTTAAATTGAGTTGAAATTTTAGGAAAAGATTGATCTTTTGATCACTTCGGCTAGGTTCTTTTTGTAGCTTATGAAACCTTTTAGTTTAAAAGATATTAAGATTCAAATTCTTCAACTTTCACCCTGTATACTCTGTGTGACTGAACATTATTATTTTTGTTAAACCATATAATTTGATAATTAAAGCTTAGTATATTTTGAGAGTTTTCATGGTTTTATAAAATGTCCGTGCAGATGGTTTTGTCTGTGTGTGTGTGTGTGTGTGTGTGTGTGTGTGTGTGCGTGCGTGCGTGCATGCGTGCATACGTATACTGTTATAATTCTGGAACTACGTGATCGATCGTAATAAGATTGGACGTGCATACATGTTTTCTGATTCTGAATTCGAGTAAATTTTCTTTTAAGATTTAGACTATTTTATGACCATTTCATGGCCATTTTTCGATTTATTTTTGCTTTTTATTATGATATGATTTATACAATATTTATACATATTTAAATCAAAGAATGAGTTGATTATCCCATGTAATTATCTTCCACTAGCAGAATAGGAGGAAGCTAAGTGCTAATGACTTGGCAGCGGTTTTTTCAGTATATATTGTGAAAATTCAATAATCTCGCTTTGTAATGTACAACTGACCCTGAATTTGATAAAAATATATGTGATTTATTTTCATTTGTTGTGTTTTAAGGTCTATGATATTTTTATAATTTTTTAGATTATTAATTACGTCAATAGCATCTAATAAACTGACAGAATATAGGCATTTTATTTCAACTATCCCATCATCGTCAATGAGACTATCTGGAGAAGCATCTAAATAAGAAATATCTTTATCAATAAATAATCCACATTGTATAATATCCTTTTCTGACAGTTGCTTTCTAGCCTTTTCTTCTGTTTTTCTGCCGTATTCCATTGCACTCTGTTCCAACAGTTGCTCCAAATAGAATACTTTTAACAGTTCCTGCACAAAAAGTATCTGGTCTCATATTGCATATTTTTCCAAAGTTAGAGATTTTTCCAAGCAAGAGGACGAACGAAAGTTTCACTCTCGAATTTTCGTACGAAGCATCGTCGTACAGACATACTAATGCAACGATCACTTATTGCTGCAGTTCCCGGAAATCTATTTTATTGCGACAAGGACTGCAGCAGGTATAGTACGGCACTTTCGTCTGTTTCCAGTGATGGTCCCGCACAGGCGCACCGAGCTATTCCATCTCTTTTTATTATAAGGCTTCGGGTGTACTGCTGATTTTGAGGAACATACAATTTATAGCGTCGTCGTGAAGACTATACTAGCATCCTCACCTAACACGGCGATTGCACTGTATCTTATACCTGCAATCCCGACTAATCATTTTTATTGCTGTCTTGAACAGATCACCCAAAAATTTATTTATTTTAAAATATGCATAAATAACTATTTGAATGGCCTTTTTTAAACAGAGAATTTCAAATGAAGTATAGGTAACTTTGAATCGAAAAAATTAGTTATTTTTGACCATGATAAAAAAAATTAAAAATTAGTATATTAAAACAAAATGTTATCTCTTCTTGTTTATGAATATTTTAAAATAGACAAAAATTATAAGCGATATCTTTTCCCGAGTGCTCTTTTCAAGTAACTACATATTTTTTGAGCTTGATTCAATAATTTTGCATTTTTTTCATTAATTTAAACAGATCTCTTGTTGAAATTTAAAAAATCGCGTTTTTTGCATATTTTTACCGATGACTTTGACGAAATCTAACATTTTCAAAATATACAATCATGAAGTATCTAATTCGTTAGTAACAAATAACGGATCGACATGAAGGGAGGGGATAAATACGAAGACATTCTTGTTACCGACTATAGGCGATGAATAAAATTTAGTTGTAAAATTACTTTGAAATCGATCAGTTTTCTATCATCAAGTTTTCTAAGTCTTTCTCAAGGATGGGTAGGCGAAAAACTAGTGCCAAGCAAAAGGGCGAACGAAAGTTCGTTCCACTCTCGTATTTTCGAATGAAGCATAGTTGTAAAGACAAACTAATGCAACGATGCAACCATGCTACGATCACATAGTACCGTCGCTAAGTCAAAATGAGCGCACTTTTTATTCATCGTTTATTCGCGATATTTACTTTACTAAAGAAGTTGCATAAATAAACAATCACTAAATAATGATTATGCGTTGGCATTAAGTGACTCTATTCGTCGTTATTATTAATAAAAACTTCAACAAAGAAGCTGATTTGACTCACTTTTTAAGGTTAAGTGTGACTTTTTTGCTTTCAATCAATTCTTTTTAATACCCGTATCTGCCTAATCGTAGTTTTTGAAAAAGATAAACATTCATCAAATATTTTTCTTTAACAACAAAAATTCTTAACAAAATCTGAACGGTAGTTTTTATAAAATTTAAAAAAACCACTGCCAATTCATCGGCACGTAGCTTCCTCCAACTTAATTTATAGTTCCAATAAATAAAATATTGTTTTAATATATTGTTAGTTCTAAACAGTCATAGAAAAAAAGAAAGGAGAGAGAAGGGAATGTTGTAACAATTAAGCCATACCCAGCCATTTTGCTAATCAATATCATATAACTATTTGTTGAGACTCTAACGTGCTCAGACCATGCATGCTTGGGGAGAAATAATGTGTACACAGGATTTCACAATAAATCATTATTTATTGATAACACCTCAAGCTAATCATCTATTGATGATAGAGCGTAGTCAAGCTATTATATGAGAATATAATTAGTATAACAAAGTAATCGAACTGACAAGCTACAACGCGTGTTGACCGTTCGAGTGCACAAGGTGAAGAGAGCGCCGCCGTCGCACAGCGACGTCGGCGGTGGCCGTCACGCGGCATAGAGAGGGGAGAATCGAGTCGCGTAGCTCTGCGTTGGGCCTGCCATCTCTAGCAAGCAGACATTTGCTCGCTCATATCCAACACTCCCTCTCGAGCAGATTTCTCTTGCTCGGAATCGACTGTATCCAGCCTGTGCAGCACTATTTGTTTTGTCTTCTGAAAGGAAGCAAAAGTCATGGTTATTTGAGTTTATGATATAGCAATAAGTCAGCCTTGCATGCAATTCAAAAGGGAAACCCCTTGTGAATATGCTGGCTATTTATTTCTTCTAGCAATCTATCGGATTCTTTAATTCAATTCAAACCATCCAGCTAATTTTAATAAATTTTTGCCAATACGTTCTCGAGCATAGTATTAAACTTGATCAAATGTCTCAGCCTTGCAATGCAACTCACTTGTTGATAAGCATTAGAGACATCATCATCCTAGAGAGTCATGGGAAGAAGAATAGTAAAAAATCAGATCAAGCATATGAATATTTCAAATTCAAACTTAGAAAATTGTAGATATAATATCTCCTGGCAAACTTTGCTTATACACACTAGGGCTACGCACTCTGCTTAACAAGTTTACAGAGCTGTGTGAGACAGTGATGCGTTCTCTACTTATCACCAACTGTATTACCATACAATTTGATTAGAAATCCATTTGTAAATTCGAGCAGATACGGACAGTGAGACTAGCGTCTGGCAGTCCTCGTAATTGTCAAACTTTTCTTCAACATTCGAGACCAAGACCTCTGATGTCTTTTGATCTTTGATAAGCTTGCTTCACTCCAAACGTTCATGGTATACACCATGTCAAATCGAAAATTTTTGGTAAAAGTGACTAAGAATCTACAACTATCCTGTAGAAAAACCAGCTTGTTCAATATGTGCTCGAGCTAAGATTTGTTTACGCTTCTGTCTCAGTTAAGTTCAATACCCACAGAGGTGTCTAAGTTATCGATTTCTAGCTCAAACTGCAATTTAATTTCATCCAACTTAATTTTGTCATTACTGGTTGATTTAAAACTTTACATTAACTTTATCCAACTTGTTTATGTCATTTCTGGTTATCACTATCATCTTTGTAAATCAGTAGTTCAAATACTTGTCTCTTTGACCAAGAAGATAAACAAGATTTTTACATGAAGCTTACGGACTTTAATTATTTTATTGAATGTTACTAGGCACATCAAATCTTACAAACTTAATTTTACCAAGTTTCAGTTGAATAGTAAACACTCGCAGTATTTATATATTTCTTCACTACTAATCGTTTACAAAGTTGTTGCTCAAACATCAAGCTGCTGTACTTTGCAATCATAGTTCTTTGGTATAGCTAATCAGAATAGTTTTAAACACTTAATTTTAATGCATGTGTTTGACTTCATGTATGAGTTTTTATCTTTGAAACCTTTTATTAGAAACCGAACCATGTCACTGTCACTATTGTTCAATTCAACTTTCAATTCAAGTTTTCATTCTGAAACAATGATATCTGGCTTTTGCCTTTCGAGCTTAATGATACATCAATGACAAACCAACTTTTATTTTTCCTCTGTTAACACAGATTCAACTCCAACTAGCTTTCCTTATTCAAGCTTGTTATCTGTACCAATATTCAGTTCATATGAGTTTGGATCATTTTATGCAGTCGCAATACATTTGCCCTGTTCTTGTTTTGTAGTAAGTTTAAGTTTACTTCAACCTTACGTGACGCTATCAATTGTCCGATTTCTCCCTCCGTTTCTAATATTCACCATTTTCTCCCTCCGTTTCAAAGATCAAAACCTCATTTTCTTTATCGAACTTATTAAATATTTTGTATTGCTTCCTCCTCAAGAGGAAGCTTTGTAATAGTAAAATTTTCAGTTTTGCTAATACTTCGTGGAAACGCATTTAAAGGTGTTTGGAGTACGAATCATACGTTTTTAGAAAATGTCCGTGCGGATGGCTGTGTGTGTGTGTGTGTGTGTGTGTGTGTGTGTGTGTGTATGTACGTATACCGCCATAATTTTGGAACCATGCGACGGATCGTAATAAAATTTGACATGCATATATTTTTTCTAATTCTGAATTTAGGTCATTTTTTGTTTTATGATTCTGACCATTTTATGGCCATATTATAGCCATTTTTCTATTTTTGAAAAAATATTTTTGCTTTTTTATAATGATATGATTTATACAATATATTCAACAATAGTGTATCTAAAAGAACATAAATTTGTCTACTTTTTCCCGCAAGATTTTCTAGATTGACTGATCTGTTCATTTTTTATGATATAAAAGGTAATTTTTCGATAAACATATACAACTCAAAAAATAAATAGTTAAATGTTCTGAAAAAATGCATGACAATAAAAAACAACAATATCTACTAGTTGTACAAATTTTAAGCAATTTTGGCGACTAGTTTTGACGACTAGCGAAAAACTAAAAAAATGGTTTTTTTATGTTGTACGATTACGGGAGTAGAAAGGTTTAAATTGAGTTGAAATTTTAGGAAAAGATTGATCTTTTGATCACTTCGGCTAGGTTCTTTTTGTAGCTTATGAAACCTTTTAGTTTAAAAGATATTAAGATTCAAATTCTTCAACTCTCACCCTGTATACTCTGTGTGACTGAACATTATTATTTTTGTTAAACCATATAATTTGATAATTAAAGCTTAGTATATTTTGAGAGTTTTCATGGTTTTCAAAGAGTTCACGGAGCTCTATCCTTTTGATATCCACCTTAACCCCCAGTCCCCTGATACCCCTCCCCTACAAGTGTCTTCCTAACCAATCCTTTTAGTATCGGATAGTAGCGAATATTTAAATGAAAGAATGAGTTCATTGTCCCATGTAATTATCTTCCACTAGCAGAATAGGAGGAAGCTAAGTGCCAATGACTTGGCAGCGGTTTTTATCCTCAAATACAAATTTCTGTCAGCTCAGATTTGGATTGTACAACTTTTACGTTCCAGCTAAAGTTCAAAATTTGAATTACTGTTATAAGTATGATGTCATCTCAGTAATGCCGTTATTTTCAGGTATATATCAGGGATCGTGATCTTTAATTTAATTTCAAACTTATTAATACATCCGACATATAGCTACACCGAAAGTAACACATTATTCGAGCTTCTGAAAATGCCAATTTTAATTAAATTCTGCAAGGAACGCTTTCTTTCTATTGTCCAGCTACTTTTATTATATACTGCCTGAATAGGGCGCATGACTTCGACACATCTTATGTCTCTTCAATCTAAGAACTCCTTCATCTATAAACTTTGTATTTTCTTTGAATGTATCACTGAAAAAACATTGTTAAATGTATCTACAATACAAACTAAAAATCATCAATTCAATAATAATTATTGAAAATAAAATCTTTCAAGATTATCATGATTATTTAAATGTACTAAATTTTATGACTTGACCAAAATAATTTCATCAATTCACAATCTGTGCTTTAAAAGAAATTAACTCATTCAAACTATTTATTCCAAATCTCAATGAATTATCAAAGTTTAAATAGCTAGAGCACAGCTCATTGCTTTATCTAATCCGGCATTCAAAGTAATTTGCATAAATTTATCAGACTTATTGTTTTTATGAACGCCATAAAACTCTATTTATTTTCCAGCTTGGAGATTTTCTCTTTAGTTTCAAGCTTATGTTGTCAATTGTTCACTTGCTTGTTATATGTTGGATCTATAATCGAGCTTAATAGCTTCGCTAACTCCGAGCATATTATTCTTATTAGAGTTTATACTTTTGTCAAAGACGTACATCACACTGAGATAAACTATGCAACGATTTCATTTGTTTCCAGCTGTTTTTCCCTCCATTCGAACTGTTTGTTTTATACTCCATCATCCAGTGTAGTTTTAATTGTACATTCTAGAGATTGAAGTTCTTACAGACGACAATTTTCCAGATAATGACTTGACAGACTATGTTGTTCAGACTCAATTGAACAATCATCAGTAGCGTGACTCGGAGCGTTACTTATTCCCTCCGAATTTATAATCACGAAAATATACGAATTCGCACATTAAATATCAAGCTTTTCAGTATCATCATTGATTTGAAAATCAATTTTGAGTTCATACTTGCACTACACCACCTCTTAATTTTTCCAACGAGCCTACTAGAAATCGGGTTTGGATTTTAAAACAGAATACTATCAGTTTTAGGGTCTTTCAATTTCTTTGTCGTTATTGGCCTTGGCCTTGACTTCCATCAAACTTAAACTTCTCAATCGTATTACAGCCTGATGTGCTATCAATTTTACATTTCGTATTTCGAATACAATGATCACGTCGACAATAACATACGAGAAATCGAGCCTTTTCTGACTTTCATATTCTTAAACAAACTTTTCAAGCTGAGATTTTCGGGTGAACGTAACCGAACCGAACATGCATTTCACATCCTTGTATCCAAACCCACATAGCGAGAAAGGTTTTTGAAAGCTTTCAGGAAGCTTCCTTGAAAGTGTAGGAACCTTACAAGAATATTCCATAAAATCTTCCTGGATGCTGAGAATGTCCGCTTCAAATCACTGTCAGGAAGGTTGCTAACAACATTACTGTAATATTACTCAAAAACTTTTTGGAAGGTTTTCTGAAAGATTATAGAAATATTATTGAAATCTTTTGGAAGATTCCAATAATCTTCCAATATCTTTCAGTATTGTTAGAAAAATTTAGGTAACCTTCTATGAAGGTTTAAGAAAAAATTTGTAGTATCAGATGCATCAAAATTAATTTTTCTATTTATTTAATT
>CM053172.1:34479433-34627428 GCA_012977825.3 Pteromalus puparum
TAATAACCTCTGGCGCCATCTGGCGTCAACCACTACAAAAATTTGCAATATCGAAACTCACACTGCGTGTTGTCGTACACGCAGATTTGATATAACAAAAAATGCCTATACATAATGATCTGTATTACGTATATACATCACACGTGTTTCGACTACACGCATTTTTTACAATAAAATAACTGTGCATTTCGCATATACACGCGTGTTTCGAATACACGCTTTTTATATTATAAAAATTAATAAATAATTACGTGTATTTCGCATATACACACGTGTTTCGAATACACGCTTTTCTTATGACAAAAAACTACTTTTGAGACGTGCATTTTTTTTTCCAGAAATTTGAAAAAATTGAGTTTATGTATAAATGATGCATTGTATAAAGTTGAAACTTGGTATAAAAGCCCTTGTTATGTCTTTTAACAAATTTATACAGTTTAGTGACTTAAGTGTAACCAGAAGATCTAGTTTGTTCTAAATTTTCGCTTTTAGCGCAAGTGTTTTTGAACAAAGTAGATCATCTGGTTGTAGTAAGTGCATCAAACTGCTGAAATATAGTGAAATAGATTACGAGGGCTTATTATATCAAGTTTCAAGTGTATACAATGCACCACTTTTGAGATATGCAATTTTAGTCAAAGAAATTTAAAAAAAAATTGAGTTTATGTACAAGTGATGCAATGTTTAAACTTGAAACTTGGTATGCAAGCCCCTGTTATATATTTCAACATATTTATACAGTATAGTGACTTAAGTGTAACCAGAAGATCTAGTTCGTTCTAATTATACGCTTTTGGCGCAAGTGTTTTCGAACAAAATAGATCTTTTGGTTACACTTAAGTCACTAAACTGTATAAATATGTTGAAATACATAACACAGGCTTGCATATCAAGTTTCAAGTGTATATGTTACATGAGGTTTGAGATATACAATTTTTAACCACACAAATCTTAAAAACTTAAATTTATATAGATGTGCTATATCATCATATAGACTTGCGACAAAATTTTGGCCTGCAGAAAGCTTTGGAAGGAACAAGAAGCGTCAGAAGCTACTTAATTAGCCGTATAAAAGGAGATGTACTAGTATAAGCAGCAAGTTGATCTTGGTCGAGGACCAGTAGGGAATCCTGAACATACAGCTGTTGCAGGAGTTGCTTGTATTGCAGCAGCAGCAGTTGACCAAGCTCGAGTAGCAGCAGCAGCAAAAGTTGTATGAATATAAGCAGCAAAAGCTGCACACACAGCAGTCGCAGCAGTGGCCCCTGAATATGCAGCTGGAGTACACTGTGGACCAGTAACTCCAGCAGCACTGGACTCCGTACTAGTAACAGCAGACCCTGGTCGAGGACCTACTGTAGATCCTTGATGTACAGCTGTAGAATGTATACCAGCAACTTCCAACTTCAGGGTCGTCTACAGATGATTGAAACAGGTCAGCAAAGCTAACCAGGCCAGCAAACAGCGTGATTTCAGCTCCAGGGTTGTCTTCTGATGATTGAAATGGGCCTGCAACGCTAACCTGTCCAACAAACAGCGTGAATCTGGTTCCAAGGTCATCCTCAGATGACTGAAGCCTCCAGCAACCCCACCCAGTAGCAGCAGAGAGCGTGAACTTGGTTCCATGGTCGTCCTCAGATGTTCGAAGCTTCCAGCAACGCCAGCCAATACCACCAGTGAGTGTGAACATGGTTCCAAGGTCCTCCTCAGCTGATTGAAGCCTTCAGCAACGCCAGCCATCACCACCAAAGAGCGTGAACCTGGTTTCAGAGTCGTCTCCAGATAACTGAAGCCTCTCGAAACGCCAACCAGCATCAGTAGCAGCAGACAGTTTTTATCCAGCTCCAGAGTCATCTTGTTTGTAGCCGTCAATGCCAACCTATAATGCACAGACAGTGTAAATCAGCTATAGAGTCATCTACACATAATAAAACCACGTAATCACTGATTTCACTGCACATAACACAAGAAATACTTGTGAATTTTGAGTGTCGACCAATCTTCATCCAGACAGTATGTTGGAGGAAGGTATCAGCACAGCCGTAAAAGTAGCAGCAAAAACAGTGATAGTCGATCCACATCTAGAATGCATCTTGAAAGTTGAATGTATAAGTTGAAGTGGAAGCAGCAAGAACCTCAGCAGCAGCAACAGAAGCAGACACCAAAACAAGGGATAACCTCCAAGCACAAAAAGTCAAGTTTCTTGCTGGAGTTGCGTATTTTCCTCTACTGCAGCACTCCTTGACGGACTGACACTCACACACTGCATCGTAGCTGATATTCCGGAGCATCACTTTTATATATTTCTTGCACTGCATTAGAAGTAAACGAAGCACTGGCGAGTCTCGCCGTGAGCAGCAGATCCGCGAGCGAGATCGCGCTGAGCGGAGGCTGCTTGAAAACATATGCGCTTTTGATTAGCACACTAACACTGCTGTATCGCGTCGACGTGCTGCACTTATACAATTAATACCTTTGAATAACTTGAAGTTGACCCAACGAGCGAAGGCGGGGTCAGCTTCAAAACGTCAAAACACAAGGCACGGCCGGCGAGTGGCGGCTGCGTGAACGTGTCGCGCAGACGCCCAGTAGGTCCCAGATCGACGCGCACAATGTATGCGCAGTCCGTCGTACTCACTTTGCCAGAGCGCGGACAGCAGCAAACGCAACAGCTGTTCGGCATCCCTGGATGATAATAAAACTATTTTTTTTTTGTTCAAATTATGGAAAACCAAGACATAGTTGCCCTTCTCTCATCATTTTATATCTATGTGCAAAGTTTTCAAGTTGATCTGTCAACGCATATAAAAATGGCATTTGAACGAAATTCAACATGCACAACGCTGCAGCTACTGGTTTTTTGTTCAAATGCCATTGTTAACGCATTTAAATATTGACTTGAAACTTTACTTGTGGTAGATGATTCCGAGACGAAGGCAACTATGTCTTGGTTTTTGATATATTCACCGTATTTTATTTAGTTTCAAGCAATTTTCTACCGAGTACTCGTTCTTCGACTCGGTCGGTAAAAATTGGGTTTGAGACCCCCTTAAGAAAAATTTGTAGTATCAGAATGCATCAAAATTAATTTTTCTATTATTTTATCATTTTTAAATTATTATTATACTTATTATTTTCAGTTTTATTAATTTATTATTCATATTGTATTATTCTGTAACAAAGAAATGAAATTAAATTTTTCACCGGCGGTGGGAATCGAACCTGGATCACCAGCGTGGTAGTCAAACATGCTATCCGTTTACCTAAACAGAACTGTTATGTTTAAAAGTTCAGATCTGATATATTAGCTACCTCAACGCGTAAACTAAAACTAATAATAAATAAACATTAATCAAAAAATAATAATAATTTATGATGATATATAAAGTAACCAAAATTCTAATTACTGCTTGAATTAACTTTCATGAAGATAAATAATCTGAATTACATATGAAATGCGAACGGGAATCTTTGTGAAAAGGTTCAAGAAATATTGCACAAAATCTTTCCTGAAAGGTTACTAGAAGCTTTTGAAAGATTCACTATCACGTTCAGAGTTGAAAATTTTTTTAAATTTATATGAAGCTTACAGAAAGATTGCCGCGTCGAGGTTCAAACTTAAAATCGGGCTGCATTGACCGAGATCTCGAACAAAGAAAATGTCTTCACAGCAAACACTGTCCTCGTCGAGACGCTGTCCACGTCTTAGTCTACGTTGAACGTAGTACTTCGAACTGAAAAACCGGCTAGCACTTACAACACTTTTCATTCGCGAGTTATTTCAACCAAGCATACAAAAGTCCAGTAAAGTCTCAGCGCGCAGTGGAAGCGTGCTGGGCCCATAACCTGTTGAGACTCTAACGCGCTCAGACCATGCATGCTTGGGGAGAAATAATGTGTACACAGGATTTCACAATAAATCATTATTTATTGATAACACCTCAAGCTAATCATCTATTGATGATACAACGTAGTCAAGCTATTATATGAGAACATAATTAGTATAACAAAGTAATCGAACTGACAAGCTACAACGCGTGTTGACCGCTCGAGAGCACGAGGCATAGAGGCGGTGGCCGTCACGTGGCATAGAGAGAGGAGAATCGAGTCGCGTAGCTCTGCGTTGGGCCTGCCACCTCTAACAAGCAGACATCTGCTCGCTCATATCCAACACTATTTATTATTATTAAAAAACTAAATATAATATTTTTGTTGCGTTATAGATGCAGGAGAATATCTTTCCATTAAAACGACTACTCAACCTTTCGATCCATCAATCCAACCTGAATTTGATGACTGGATTTTGAACTAAAATAAAGACAACTGCTCTCCTCACGGTTATTTTGAGCCATGGTTTTTCCCGTGGGTGTAAGGTGAATACCAGAGCTATTAGAGCTGAAACCTAATAAAAGGTTCCATGGCATAATAACACTTGTCTTATGTCCAAATATAATTAAGACTATGAACATCAAACCTGACTTTAACAATTGACTGATGTTGGCTTAATAAAATATGAATTCGTTACAAATAAAATGTCATTTACTTACATACAGTATTTATAGAATATCATTAGACAGTAGTATGTAAGGTAAGTACCAGAGGTAATTAAGCCGACGGCGCACTACAATCGCCTGCAATCGCAGCGACTAGCTGTTAGACGGGCGCTGTTCCCGTCCACTATCCATCACAATATAATTATATAATTTTCATGAAAAAATTTAAACCTCAATATTTTAAATAACATGGGTTGAAAAATAACTATAAAATGACAATAAAATGGTCATAAAATATCATGTGGAAAGTGTAGGAAGACAGTTAAAGAGTTGGGGTGTCACTTATGGGGGCGGGGTGTCAGCTATAGGGGTGGGGTAACAGTAATGAGAGTAGGGTGACCAAAAGGAAGGGTTTTGTTTGGGGGTTTGTTCCCTTTGGGAACAATTTGACCCGAGAAATGGGAAAAAGTAGGTAATTTTATTCTCTTTCAAATGCGTTATAGATTACACAAACACACACACACACACACACACACACACACACACACACAACCATCCGCACGGACATTTTCTAAGAATGTATGATTCGAACTCCAAACATCTTCAAACACGTTTCTATGAAGTTTTATGGAAACTGAAAATTTTACTATTACAAAGCTTCCTCTAGGAGGAAGCAGTAACTGTCACTTGAATCTCGATTCCCATAAGACTACGTGTTAAATGAGTAAAAATTAAAATGATTATAACTTTTTTCCCACGTACCCTGGCCTTACAAAAATTTGATTGAGTAATTTTTAGACTAATATGAATCGATATATCAAATTTCATTGAAATCTCAACGGTATTGAGTTAACGACGGTACTACTTTAAGCCGTTTTGGCAACAATACGAAAGCAAAATTTTCAATGTTCGATTCTTTGCAACTGGGGCGTATATGTTATCAATTACATCAGTTTGTTGAAATCCTCGCACAACTAACCTAGCCTTATATCTATCGTCTGATTTCCTCGTGTAAATCCATTTAACGTCTAAGACATTTTTTGTCTTTTACTTTATCTACTAATTTCCGAGTTTTATTTTTATTTATACACTTTATTTCTTGATTCACGGCTTTTTGCCAATTTTGACTATCCTCACTATTCAACGCCTCCTCAAGCGTACAAGTGGTGCATCTACTCTACAATAATGTACGGAGATATTATTACTATTATTTATATAAACTTTTCCGAAGATTGATTTATAAATAAGGGCGAAGCAGTATTTGGATACCTTATCGGACTCTTTATTACACGCGTAGATCTACGTGGAGTGCTTGACTTCAGATTTACAATCTCATTTTTCTTTGTAATATTTTGTTCTTTATCGCTCTCATCTGCACTTTCAAAAACATTATCGTCGAGATCACTTTCACAAGAAAAAGTTTCGTCATTATCGAGACGAATACATTGTTTATTTGATTTAACTATATGTCTCAAAACTGTTATTTTATTATTTCTTACGACTCTATAGCCGACTTCGCTATAACCTAACAGAATTCCCATATCCGCTTTCTTATCCCATTTCAATAGTCTTTTTTGTTCTGGTTTTCTAACAAAGACTGTACTACCGTACAATATTAAGTGTTCTACATTTGGCCTTTTTTTGAAGAATATTTCATACGGAGTTTTTCTTTCAATTGTGTTTGTTAATATACGATTTTTAAATGCGTTGCTGCTCATATGATTTCAGGCCAATATTTTTCATCTACTTGCGCTTCATCTAACGAGCAACGTGCCATATCCATTATTGTTCTATTAAATTGTGACGAGACGCAAGTCTCGCACATAAAGCAAGCAAATGCGGCCCCGAGTCAATCAGCTGACGCCAGCAAGCGCGCGCGCGCAGCGAACAAAGGCGAGTCCGCACGACGCGAAGCGAGCGCGCGCGCGCACAACCGAAAGGCCAGTCCGCATGACCGCGGAGCGCGCAACTCAGCGGCGACGCGCCAGGTGGCGCGAGCAACGCACCGCGGGCACACCTATATAAAGCGGGCCGCGCAGCGCAGCGGCAGTTCTACTCGAGCTGAAGTCCTGGCGGCATCGTGCGCACACGCTACCGAGAGAACACACGAGACAACCAGGAGTAGCCGAACAGCGCCGAGTCTCGTCTACGTGAGCACACGTAGCCGATACTCGACGTTGCCACCTGCTCCTGAACACCCGTCCCAAGGGACTGGTTGTTTTCCCGGCCACCGTGAGCACACGGGGCTGAGAAAATAACTGAAGCCCCGCCGACGATTCCCCAGGTCGTGCGCACACGTCCTGGTGAAACACCGGCCAACACCTGCCCGTGCGAAACCGACCACCCGCCGACCTCTCGAGTTTCGCCTGGTCACTGTGAGCACACAGGACTCGGAGAAGAACGAGACGAGCGACCTCGATCCGTAGAGCCGTGCGCTCACGACTCCATGGACTCGAGGGAAACCTAACCTCCGAAAACCCGTCGTTAACCCGAACCCGTTTCACCGTCCGAAACTCCGATACCGCGTTCGTAAAACCGATAACCGCACCGAAACCACGTAACTCCACGTAATTTGAACAGCTAATCAACTTACTACCTGTATCAATAATTTTGTACAACATAATGTACATGAATTAAAATATCTAAAATCTAAAAATCTAAAATCTAACTCCGGCAACGTCGTGTTAATGTACCGTTAACCGCACTAGTTTAAGCCAGACCGATTGTAAAGGTGAAATATTCTAAACAAGCGATCTCGATTTCCGTTACAAATGGAGACTAATAATTGAACGATCAACTTGTTATCTTAATTACTAGAATATATCTATTTTGTTATTAATTACATAAACAGTCTCTTCAATTAACCTTTCCCCTAACCAAATCCTATCGTCCGGCCGACTACTCAACACACGGGGAAAGTCGAATCGTTACAAAATCTTTCCGCTGTACCCTTCAGTTCGTGTACATACGGTGGACAATTATTAATAAAAATACCCTTTTCTTTGGCAAATTTATAAAATCAATTATTTAAATATTTTTTCATTATCACATCGAATTTTCTTCACTCTTTTTCCCGTTAGATTTTCAGTTTCATTAATATACTGAACCATACAATCAAAAACTTCATCTTTAATTTGAATACAGTGAACTCTAGCTATTTTACTATAATCGTCAATAAACGAAACAAAATATTTTTGTCCATTTAAACCAGCGGTTTTAAAACTACCGCACACATCCGTGTGTATAATTTCTAATATATCATTCGCCTTTGTTGTATTATTGTTAAACGGCAGATTGTGCATGTTATTTTCAATACAAGTTTTGCACTTCATACATTCCGATTCAAGTTTATTTGGAATACTATTTAACAACTGTTGTTTACACAGTGTATTCAAATAGCTAAAGTCAAATAGCTAAAGCCATGTCCTAACATTCTATGCCATTTTTCCTTCAAACTCATATTATTATTATTACTACTGTCTGCTCTGTTTACAATCTTTTCCTCGAAATATAACTTACTAGTCATCTTGTAAGTTCGATTTTCTTTATAGGTAACAGCTATTAAATTATAATCTTTATTTATAATTTTTGCAATGTTATTTTTCGAGATAATTGTATTATTTCAGTTAGTTTATCAAAACTAATCAAATTCATTTTTTTAGCATAATATACGTTAATCATATTGACTTAACTCTTTTTACCAAACGCATCAAAATAACTTACAACATTTCCAATTTTTGTTGCTTTTATCGGACTATTATCACCGAGATAAATGTTTATGGGTTTCTTTAAATCGATACATTTTTCGAAGTACCTGTCATTATTTATTATATGATCAGAGCACCCGCTATTGAGTAGCCACTGAATTTCATTACCTAACCTCTTTTCGTCGTACTTCGCCGCGTGTACCGTTGCTATCCAGACGTTGGCCCCTGCGCTGCTCTGCTCGTGTATAGTGCCTCGTGTCGTCGCCCTTGCTGCTGTTGCTGGTGATGGCGGAAGTTTCCACGCCCTCTGGTGTAGTTGCCTCTTCTTCCTTTGCTGTGACATCGGCCACGTGTTGAACTTCGCCATGTTGCGCCGCTGTGCTCTGCTTGGCCGCCATCTTGGCACTCTCTTGCAAAATGCCCGATTTGACCGCACTTGTAACATTTTCCCTTTTTTGTGACGAAGGCGTTTGACTTTCTTTCTGAGTCTTCGTTTCCGTTCTTTACTTCAGCTATTTGAATTGTATTATTTACGTATTCTGCTGTTTGATCACTTTCTGGTAGCGTATATATCAAATCACCAATATAACTGTATTGGTTTGGCAGAGTGTTGAGCATATAATTTAGCTTTTCTTTTTCACTTATTTTGGCACCTGCGCCTTTCAAATCATTCACTGCTTTCTCAAAATCACTGAAGAATGTGGCAGCATCACTGTATTTTTCCAATTTTAATTTCTCGAGTTTATTTCTACAGACTATTTGTAGAGCTGTAGACTCCTTCTTATACGTGTTATGAAATTTTTTCATCATTCCATAGGCTGTCGTTTCTTCACAGACATATTCTAGTTGCCTATTTGAGATCGAATTATAAATTATATTCATTGCCTTTAAATCATTTTCGTCCCAGGGATCCTTATCCTTTGTCTCATCTTTTATTCTTGATATAACTTCTTGACATTTCTTTAATTTCAAAAATAATTCTATCCTTTTTCTCCACATACTGTAATCCTCTCCGTCGAACACCAGTATAGTCAAATCTTTCTTCTCCATTTCGTCTACTTGAATTGTAATCTTCTCCTCAACTTCAAAATTTTCTTCAATTTCTCGGTAATTCTCGAACGTTCCTTTGTGTTTGGAATCTTGCTTTTCAATTTTTATGACTTTCTTTGTTTCCGGCGTTGCTTCGTTATTCATAAACCCAAGTGCTCTCTGCTTGCACTAGACCACGTGTTTCACGATCACTTTTTAATCCGCGTGCATCACACTGATTGTACACTTTTTCTGATAACTTTTGCTTGTATTTAATAGTCCTTTTATTCAGCGCTGGCTTTGCTTATATTTTTCTTCTTTTATTAATTTATCACTTCAATTTTTCACTTTGAAAATTTTACTCACCACGTGGCTTTTAACCTCACTTAATTAGCTTTATAGTACTCGAGAGTAACTATATAACTAAATAAATATACAAAACCAAGGTCTGCTACCATATTGAGAAATAGTGAGGTAGACGGGAGGATTGTTTATAATAAAAGAGAGTTTATTGTAACTTATATACAGAGCATGCCAAGCATGCATGTGCTCTCCAAGAGCGTACAGCAACCAGTGGGTTGAGTCGTAGTCGCACAGTTTCAGCTTCTCTCGCACCGCGGAGAAGGGAGGCTTACATGTGTGCGTCCCCTAACACACTCGTTAGCGCGTTCACTCATTCTAGCGCGCATACAATATTATATATTCTGAACTTGGCCTGAACTTGGCAGTATACATTATAAGTGTACCATATATTTCAACATTTACATTTAATTTGGCATAAATGGATACAAGATTCATCTTAACTGTTATGTTTTGTTTTATTGGCATAGGACCAGAGCACTTCGCTTCACAGACTGTTTTAGACATTAACATATGTTATGGTGTTCGTTTAAATATAGTTTTACTGACGTTGTTCTAATCACTAACTATATCAATTATTATCTACGGTTTTCTAGTAATGCGACTTACAATTATAGTCGATCTTTCGCACGTTGGATGATATAGTCTCCTCTTGTGTAACGGATGCTGACGGTTCTATCCTACACGATTTCTCGTGGCAATTTATCCAAACTTATCTAAGCTGTGTTTCAACGAACGCCAGATGTATTGACAGGCCCTTTCCTGCTAGGCACGGGACTCTCAACTAGCAAGTGAAGAGGTGTACTGTTGAATTGCGTGCAGAGTTTAAGTGTTTTCTACGCACTCAATAGGCGATGCTCATAGATTCACAGCCCTCATATCGACGCCTGAGTGGAATATCGTCCTACCTCGGAAGCCGCTCCGAGAAGGTCCTACCTCGGAAGCCGCTCCGAGAAGGTCCTACATCGGAAGCCGCTCCGAGAAGGTCCTACCTCGGAAGCCGCTCCGAGAAGGTCCTACCTCGGAAGCGGTTTTCTTGTCTCGGATTTTGTAGTGGCAACCCTGCAAATATTTATAATGCGTTTTCTGCCAAACAAACGCGGTTAAAAATTTTGAAAAAATTTGGAGTCGACTCCAAGCTGTCACGCGTCTTATATATTGAGTAACTAATAAATATCTAACAATACTCAATAGACCGACATTTATTTTATATATTATTTAAAACTGATTTAGTTTTGTTCTTTTTAAGCTGACACTAGCTGCTATGCGATTAATAGGTAGTATACTGCTAATAGGGTGTACTTGTTTGCTTCTTGCTTTCTGTGGCACGATTACTTGTACTTGTTGCTTTTTGATTCCACAATATTCTTCCAAAAAGATAAGAGCTAAATTCTTCAAACGTTTATCTGTACCATTTGCAAAATTTTGAATTTTTTCTACATTTTGAGGACTTGCAATTTCTATTTCGGTTCGACCTCAGCTACCCGGCAATCGGCATTCAGCTGGATATAGCCGCATAAGTCAGGTCGAAAAATGGACTGTGGAACAAGACATCACGTGACATAACGGTGACGGTATAATGACACGTTTACCGCAATGACGAGTTTATTTTACCGCCATCTTAAAAAACCCGTGTCGTGACTCAATGTCCGCGCAGCGCGCGCCAAGTTTGAAAATGATTTAATTTAAAATACATCAAAATAATATCAAAATAATAAATTAATTATTAGTTTATAATATATGAGCGGACAAATTTGTTGATTTTAAGCAAACCAAACAAGTACACCCTATTAGCAGTATACTACCTATTAATCGCATAGCAGCTAGTGTCAGCTTAAAAAGAACAAAACTAAATCAGTTTTAAATAATATATAAAATAAATGTCGGTCTATTGAGTATTGTTAGATATTTATTAGTTACTCAATATATAAGACGCGTGACAGCTTGGAGTCGACTCCAAATTTTTTCAAAATTTTTAACCGCGTTTGTTTGGCAGAAAACGCATTATAAATATTTGCAGGGTTGCCACTACAAAATCCGAGACAAGAAAACCGCTCCCGAGGTAGGACCTTCTCGGAGCGGTTTCGGAGGTACGACCTTCTCGAAGCGGTTTCCGAGGTAGGACCTTCTCGGAGCGGCTTCCGAGGTAGGACCTTCTCGGAGCGGCTTCCGAGGTAGGACCTTCTCGGAGCGGCTTCCGAGGTAGGACCTTCTCGGAGCGGCTTCCGAGGTAGGACCTTCTCGGAGCGGCTTCCGAGGTAGGACCTTCTCGGAGCGGCTTCCGAGGTAGGACCTTCTCGGAGCGGCTTCCGAGGTAGGACCTTCTCGGAGCGGCTTCCGAGGTAGGACCTTCTCGGAGCGGCTTCCGAGGTAGGACCTTCTCGGAGCGGCTTCCGAGGTAGGACCTTCTCGGAGCGGCTTCCGAGGTAGGACCTTCTCGGAGCGGCTTCCGAGGTAGGACCTTCTCGGAGCGGCTTCCGAGGTAGGACCTTCTCGGAGCGGCTTCCGAGGTAGGACCTTCTCGGAGCGGCTTCCGAGGTAGGACCTTCTCGGAGCGGCTTCCGAGGTAGGACCTTCTCGGAGCGGCTTCCGAGGTAGGACCTTCTCGGAGCGGCTTCCGAGGTAGGACGATATTCCACTCAGGCGTCGATATTCTCTCACCAGGTACAGCACGTGATAACAGCTTGGCTCGCGTAAAAGGGCGCTGCGTGAATCGGCTCTGGGGTTTTTAATGCCTCAGTGCCGATGTAAGCAGTTGTGAAATTAAGATAGGAAAGATCGCGGTTATCCAATCAGCATTTGCTACACTTAGAATTCATGCGTACGCTTTACAGACATGGTTCGCGCGCAAGGAT
Organism: Pteromalus puparum; assembly: GCA_012977825.3. Classification (NCBI taxonomy): domain Eukaryota; kingdom Metazoa; phylum Arthropoda; class Insecta; order Hymenoptera; family Pteromalidae; genus Pteromalus; species Pteromalus puparum. The sequence goes on from CM053172.1 coordinate 34,491,878, forward strand.
TGCTGACGCAGAGGTCAAAGCACTCGTTCCGATTTCAGCGCTCGATACATGTTGCAAGCTAGTTGCTCGGTCTTTGGATGTTAGTTGATGCATTTTCTGCGTGTGTATCGGGTTGCAGTCGCGCAGGGATCGGTCATAATCGTTTATAGTCATTTATACATGCATGCATATATATACTCATGTTTACTCGTATGTACATACTCACTTACAAATATATACGCGCATATATAATATATTTGTATATAATATGGACATGGCATATTACACCTCCCCGAATATTAGGAGTTAATATAGGAGTTATAATTAGGAGTCTCCTCTAGCAAAGACTAAAAAACTATTTTTTTGATCCCAATCCTCTACGTAATTTTGAAATGCGAGCACAATTTGTTCGATTTTTACGCGTATTTTTACATAAAAATTTTGGTGTTACACGATTATCTCTAAGAGACTTTAGTTGATCAGGATAAAACTTTGTGTGCAAACTCCCCTTACCACCAGAAACCTCCAAAAACCGCTAAAAACGGTTTTTTTGGCTCTAACTCGAATTCCAAGCATTCTGCAAAAAAAAAAATAAATAAATAAATAAATAAATAAATAGAAAAGTTGCAGATTTTGGAAAAATACAACTTTTTATCATTAACATCAAATCATGAAAATGCTTATAACTCGAGTTTACAGCCCAAAATCGATTTTTTACAGCTTAAAAACCAATTATTTACTATAAAACTTTGATGCATTTAGTTTTACATAAAAATATTAAGGGTAAAAGTTACAGATATTTTGAAAACATAACTTTTTACCGTGGGAAATATTTTTTTAAACGCTTCTTGACAAACAACAACCCGAGAAGCGATTTTTTAGGCAGAAAAACGCGATACGTAAATCTTGGCTATTCTAATTAATGAGAATGTTCTGTTTTGAAACAGTATCCTCTCCAAAATATAGTTTTTTGCTGCAACTGCTTGGCATTGTAATTCATTTTTTACCTAAAAAAAAAGAATAAAATTAAAACCAAAAAAACCTCTGTGTACCTAAATAATATTTTAAGTAAAACCATTTATGATCGGCATCTTAAAAGCACTGGATCTGCAAAAATATAAATTACATCAATTACTTAAAATTATTTAAATTATATGAAACATATTGTACCTGAAAGTTGCATATAACGAAGATCCAGTATTATCGATGATCAGGCATATGACGGATGTCCATGATCCTACTGCTCCCCATCTAGTAGACCATGATCTCTCCAGTTGTAGTATGACTTGAACTTTAAAAAACACTCATACATCAATAGTAGTAAGCAGTACTGCCGGAGTCATGATGAAGGTTTCTTCTAACTCCTTGATTTTGATGGCTCAGATACCAACAACACCAATATCTTTAGTTGTACTCTGGTACATGCAGTAGACTACGATGCCAATAAATGCAGCATTGCTCGTACACCTACACATACAGGAAAATATGTTACAAACTTTTCTCACATAGTTTATATTTAAAATCAGAAAACTAGCAGTATATTATTAATCCTTGTTAAGGTAACCGTAAGCAATCAAAAATATCTATTTAAAAAACTTGGAACATGCATAAAGTATTTTAAATTAAAACTTATGAAAGATTCAATATCAATTATACATACAGAATAAGTCATTGTAATATTTTGTATATTACCTTGTTGAATAGTACAAACCCATAGATCCCAAGCCGTATTAAAGTGGTTAAATTATCCTGTAATAATATCAACAATACTCCCAGAAAGTACGATCCAGCTCCAAGAACATCTCAAGGTGGTTCAAGCAGCCAGGAACGCCAATCAGGACTCTCATGAAGCAAACATACAGCCTCATGGTCATTTCCGGGTGGTTTAGGCAACTAGAAACGCCTTCAGCACATCCAGAAAGTTGGAATATTTCAGCACAACCAGAAAGTTATAATATAGCTCCAGGGTTGTCTCCGGGTGGTTAGATCAGCCAGAAATACCAAGCAGCATGGCCAGATAACGTTTAAATACCCAGAGACGCCAATCAGCACCACCCATATAGACCCCGATCTTACAGCAATATTGCTTGAATGTGGCGTTCACAGATTCGCTGGACTCAATAATATTGTTGAAAGATTATAAAACCTTGCTAAGCTGTTGGAGCAATATTGCTGTGGACAGCTATGTCCGTTCTACCATTGCAAGTTCGCCTGGTCTGGGCCAGCCCGTCTACAGGACCCAATATCGTTAATCAAGGTTGCATAACTAGATATTGCAATATTGCACAATCGCGTAATAATTTTGATTCGACTATTGGGCAACATTCTCACTAGATAGTACAATATTTGATAAATATTATGATATCATCTAAAATAATCTTGCATTTAGAAAAAAAATTTGTATACTAATGCGAAATTTTTACATACTTATAGAATATTGTTTTATCTGGTAGCAATGTTGTCCAACAGTCCGATCAAGATTATTATGCCATTGTACAATATCGCGGATTCTAGTTATGCAACCTTGCGTCAATTTTCTAACGATATTGGGTACTGTAGACGGACCGGCCCAGACCAGGCGAACTTACAATGGTAAAACGGACATAGCTGTTCACAGCAATATTGCTTCATAAGCTAAGCAAGGTTTTATAATCTTTTAACATCATTATTGAATCCAGCGAATCTGTGAACGCAACATTCAAGCAATATTGCTGAAAGATTGGGGTCTATGTGAGCACCGCAGGCAGAGTAAATCTAGCTCCTGGGTAATCTTGATGTGATTGGAAAAGTCAGCAACACCAAGCTACCCTGCACAGACAGTGCGAATCAGCTCCAGGGTAGTGTAAGCGTGGTTGAATTAGCAGCGATAAATAGTAAATTATCCCTGTCCTTTAAAAGCCACATGCTACCGTTGGGAGGCATCAAAATGACAACATTGATTTAACTATAAAAAACAGATCACACAATCACACTGTATCACTGCACATAACGCAATAAACATCTGTTGTAAACATAGCGAACACATGAACAGAGGAAAATCAGTTGTGGATCTTATGCGATAGTAAATCCTCATCCAGACAGCATCTTGCAAGAAGAATGTATTAGCACATCAATAGAATCAGCAGGACAGCAGCCGCAGTAGTAGTCCGAAAAACAAGGGATAACCTCCAAGCAAAAACTCAAGTTTTTTGTTGGAGCTACATATCTTCCTATACTGCAGCACTCCTTGATAAAATAACACTCACACATTGCATCGTTGGTGCCGTTCTAGTGCATCACATTTCAATACTGTTTGCACTGTTTCAGAAACCAAGAACCGTGAGCAGCCGAACCGCAAGCGGGATCGCGGTAAGCGGGAGCTGCTTGGAAACACGTAATACAGGCTTCATAGCAGCACTTCTGATTTTCATGCTACTTATAACCCTGCTGCATCACGTCGTCGTTGCCGTTTTGCACGACGCACTCACTTATAATATCGCCGGAACGTTAAACGAAGCTAAACATTGCCGTGAGCATAGATTGGGGTTCTGCTTGAAAACGTCAAAACGGACACGGCAGTCAGCTGCATGGATATATCGCTAGCCGATCGCCAGATTGATGCGCACAATTTATGCGCAGTGGTCGAGCTCGCTGCCTCGCTTCGACAGAGCCAACGAACAGCTGTCCGGCTTTGCTTAATAATTATACTTATACTTTTTCTGTTCAAATTATGTAGTAATCTATCTTTGCACCAAATTAATGACTTTAAGAGCAGGATGGAATTCGCTTTGTTAAGCGTGACAACACAGCTTACATACAAACCAATCTATTTTCCATCAATAGGATAGTTCCGAATTTATGAAAACGCCACCTTATGAAAATTCGCGTGTATAATTTGAATTTAAGTACTATAAAAAAATAATTTTTTCTAATCTTACGAAATAAAAAAGGGTTTTTAATTATTTCGTTGCAATAAGAGAATACATGTTAAAATTTATATGAATGTCTATTCGAAAATCAACAATATTGAAAATCATGAGTCAAAAACTAAAATAATTAAAAAACTTTCAAGTTATGCATGGTTTTTAATTGTTTACAAAAAAGATAAAAAATCAATGTTATCTCAGACAGCGAGCACGCAGCGCGAGCACCGTTGGACATGGCGAGCGCGAAGCTCGAGCGTTAATAGTCGTGCCTTATATGCATCGCCAAGCGCGCACCAGTTCTTCTTCTGTTTCTATGTTTTTGGCTGATTTTTTCTTCTTTTCGTTTGCTTTTTTAGATACTGATTTTGTTTTTAAATTCTTTATGCTTGGTTGATTAAATTCTATTCCTCTAGTTGCTGATCTTTTCCAAAACCAAGTTATCCAGTCGATGAAAGTTTCTGCTGGTATGGAGAGATTTAATTGGTTATTCACGAGAATGAACCGCTCCTCTACTTTAGATCTTTTTATTTTAGGTTTTTCTTCTAGACGCGTGAACTTTTGGATGCAGTCTTTCATTCTTTTCTTTCCTGACTGCTCCAGATTAAGGATGTTGATATCTGAGTTATCTGCCTCCGTTGGTGTTCTTGATGTCTTGTTGTGGTTTCCTCGCTGTTTGTATTCCTCCGCGGACTGTATTGGTAAAACTTGTGCGCGTGGAATCCGTGGACATGATGATATGCCCCACTCCGCTGTCGACGCCTGTGCGCGCGGACTCGGCGGACTGTCACTCTTGCGCGACTCACTTGCACTAGTGTGTATGCGCGAACTCGGCGGACTGTCCCACTCCGCTGCATACACCAGTGCGCGCGGGCTTGGCGGACTTGGCGAACTCGGCCCACTTAGTATTTCCTTTCTCGCTACTCGCAATTTTTATTGACATGCTTTTACACTTTTCACTACAGGAATGAAGTCTCGTGAAATTTTTAATTTGCACTGCACTGATTTATCTAGGTGCTTCTTTGGTGGTATTGCTGGTTTGCCGGGACTGTTGTTGATGATATCCGTTGACTTTAACTGCTTCCTCTCTTTCCAGTATCTTTCTTCTGCACGCTCAACAAGTAGCTGAGCCCTTCGTAGTTGTTTTAGGGTTCCTAAAAGAATCTTTTCAGCTATTTGCACTGCTTCCATTTTTTCGGTACTTGTCGTGTCTGTGTCTGAATTCACACTGCTCGTCTTGGCGTATACAAGGAATCGCGAGCGTATTTCTGCTGAGTTCCTAATTTTTGCTGAGAATTGCATTATGGATTTCGATGCACTATCGTCGTGGCTTCGCGGTGTGCTGTCGGTGTTTAGTGCTGAACTTTTCCTTCGGGGAGATGGCAGCACGTCCTGGTTTATCGACTATTCTGATCTATTTATTGCCATGCATGTATATAAGTCCATATATGCGAGTGTGCTTATACTAATCATGTACAGGTAGCTATAAGTGTTGATTTAAAATTATAGATTTTCAATCTTGCATAGATTTTATTGTTACTTATGGGCATTATCGATGTCTATGATTATTGTATTGATTATAATTATGCTTAATTAGCAATTTAACAACGATTGGCTAAAACTCATAAACTATTAAAAAAATTTGATTTCTAGTACTTTACCGCACTTTAGGGTAGTCTCGATAGAGAGTCGAAATACGCTTAAGAATAAAAATTTCAAACCATTGTTTATTAGCTTATTGCAAACAAACTTGCAATGTAAAAATTATTTTAGTTCCTAATTTGTTAATTAAGCATGCTAAATATATACAGTCTCAAAATTTCAAATTTGTTTAAATTTCAGTAACTTTGTTAATAATCTAATTGTCATTTAACTTTTTTTAAAATTTCCGTCTATATGTGAGTCGCGTGGACTGTCCGCGTATGACGAGAAAAAAAATTTTTGGCCGTCAGTACAATGAAGCTGCCTTGAATCGGCAACGATCTTACGCAGTAATTCAAGGAGTCTACGCTGGAAATTCTCCCTCTTTCTGCTAATTGATGGTGTAATCATGATATCTCCTGACCTTGATAGATTGCCAGCTGCGTAAAACTTGGGCTCTTCATAGGTGGTATATGGACGAATGCTTCTGTGGCTGGAAACTGTGGTATGTTACTGTGTCGTTACTTCCTCAATGTTGGAACGGTGTTTTTGGGATCATAAGCCAGTAGAGGTCTAACGGTCGGCCACTCGAGAATTTTATTTTTTTTGTGTGTTCAGGTGTTTTTGCCTTTTTCTTGTGACTGCGTTTACTCTGTCGGGTGCACAAGTTGCATCCTCTTCTTGGAAAGCAATACTTGTATACAACGACTATTAAAGCTATTATAATTAGCGGACTTACTGTCGCCGAAGAAATGTACGACGTATACAGGTGTTTTTCTCTCTTTTGGGCTGCAATATTTGCGGTAAACTTATCTTCGAGTTGCCAGATTATTCGAGTCCTCGCTTTCTGCCCAATGTTGTTTCTCTACGTTTTTACGTCTACGTTCTATGTAAGTCACCATTCCCTTGTACTCAGCAACTTTAACTTTCCTTTCGCGTCTGTTTTTTCTACTATGTGTGGTAAGGGTGCTGTTGCTGGAGGGTTTACGTAGTTTGTAACATCTGTAGTTAAAGTGGGTGGCAGGACAAGTTCTTTGTCGACAACTTGCTTGACCCTTTATCTCGAACTGTCTGAGTTGCTTCGATTCTTAGTGCATAACTTGTCCTTTGTAGCAGTTGCCTTTTCTCTAACTTGATCTGTCCGTATAATTTTTAACGGTTGACTCTCATCTTCCGTTTCTTCTTTACTATCTTCTTGTTCTATAGTTAGTAAGTTGTGCCAATTGGTTGTATGCAACGTCTCATCGTTCCAAGCAGTCGAGCTAGCTTTTGTGGTTCTTTTTAGTACGCGTAAATATCTGTTCATATTTTCAAGATTTTTCAAAAACTAAAAGTTCAATTTAAATATCCCTTAGTAAAATCAATTATTAATTTTAATACTGCGCTGCTACATGTTTGGTTTTTCATTACAAGCTTTATTAAAAAAGTTTCATGTAAAATTAGATTTTAAGGTTGGCGCTGTAATCGGGCGAGTACGCGTAAACATCTGTTCGTATTTCCAAGGTTTTAAAGAAAACTAAAAGTCCAATCGAAATTTCCCTTGGTAGGATCAATTATTAATTTTAATACTGCGCCAATACAGGTTTAGTTTTTCATTATAAGCTTTATTATAAAATTTATATATACTAGCTACTTTAGACGCGCATCGCAATGTATTCTCAAATTTTACTTTTTTAGGTTGGGAATTCATAAATTTTAAGATCTTATGCGAAAAAGAACAGTCATTCGCAGTGCAGTATATATTCAGTTAATCTGACATTTTAAGGTTATGTGAGTTTGACTCAAAAGCATCACCGCGCAAGCGCGTCGCGCGATATCCCTTAAAATACAAAGAATTACATTATTATTTAAAACTACACAAGAGAGTTTTAGTTTTTATAGCTTGGGGCAAGCCTATTATAACATGAATAAGTACTGCAGATGACAAATAATTAAATCTAAATGCATACGGTCCATTGGCGAGGAATATGTCGATTTAATAGTTTCGATATATAATTGCAATCAATCTTTTTAGGTGGGAATAGAAAAACAGTGTTTTTAACTCCGACGGCTCCTCAAAGATTACATTTTAATCGTTAATTAGAAAAATTTTAATGAACGATTATAAGCTTACCGCTAATTAAAGCCTGATTGCCCTGGTAGATCGTTAACGGGTTTTGCCTACTGTTAAATTATTAAGCAGTAGCTAAAAACGGTAGCTAAAAATGCGTCTATTTGAAAACTTATATCATGCTGAAACCTGCTAATAACCTGCTGAGATATTCAAAGCGAACTCTCTGTCGGCAAATTATCGACCAAAAATGTAAACATTGAAAAAACCTCGTTACGGAGGAGAAAAAGAAACAGCATGCCACTTTGCACAATGCACAGGCATTCGTCGTCGTGACAAAAGATTTTTATTTTTGAACTCCCTGACAAGGAGCCAAGCTCAAATTAACAATGTAAATCAGAAACTCGTAATGTATACATCAGAAAGTTAGGCCGGGCATCCATGCTGTCAAGCTGTGTGCTGTTGAAAAAGTCGCTTTGGGTAGCAGGCTTACAGCTAATTGTACGCTAATTTTTAACGGGTCTGGCTGATTTCCAGCTAAAAACCCGTTAATATTTGTACCAGGGTGAATTAAAAATCTAATCGATTATCTGCGACCATGGTTTTCAATTTAATTAATCCAAATAAATTATATGATACTGTTTAAATAATTCATTTCAATTTGGCATTAATCATGTGAATTTTTTTTATTTTTTGTCAAATTAAAATTAGCGTTGTGTGCTATACACTCAAAAGGTCAAAGCGTGACGCAAAGAAGTAGAAATTTTGCTATTCACCTTTACCAAAGAGCAACTCGAAAATGTTCTTCTTGAAAATGTTCTTCTTGTTCTTCATTCAACTATAAAATGTTTTTCGGGAATTTTTAAAAGTAATTTTTTCCGCAGAATCGATTAGCGTAACCAATTGAAAAGAATGATGTTTTTGGTGATTTGTTTAAATAATTTTTTATAAACAATTGCAAAAGACAAAAGAAAAAATACGGGTACTTTTTTTTGTTATGCCCCGTTTCCAACACTTAGTTCGATGCTAACTAATCCAGTTTTGGCCTGGGCCTTAATGGGTTATCGGCGTAACAAAAGAAAGCTCATGGTACGGGAGCAGGCAGACTCCATATTATATAACAAAATTGTGAAGTGAGAGCGAGTAAAATTCTGTTTTTAAATGAAAAAACCGCTGCCAATTCTTTGGCACGTAGCTTCCTTCAACCTTATGTATCGCTTTAATATCTAAATTGTTTTTACTTCATATATAATTCTATAAAGTTTGTATGCTTTTTCGTTTGATGGATAAAATTATTTCGAAATAATTATATTACATAATCAATGCGTAACTGAAAATATTGTTTTTAACGATTTAATAAAACAAAAAACAGAAAAAAACTAGCCGATAATCATGATGTTTTAACGAAAAGTTCAAAATTTAGTTTCCGAGATATAATGATAAGGATATAGTTCGCGGAACGTATCTAAAATCACCAGTGATCGAAAAATCGCTGATATACGCACATGGTAACTGAAAATCTTATTTTTAACGAATATTAATAACAAAAACAGCAAAAAACGAGTCAAAGTATAGATTTAAATCCATTAATGGAAACTGAGATCGAAGCGATACAGTTTTCAGTTATATAGAGTATACAGGAAGAAAAAACAAATTTTGAAGCTCAATATCTTTGAAACTAATTGGTTTCGTAACAACCCAAACATAGGGATCAAAGTGCTATATAATGCTAACTAAATATAAAATTTGAACTTGATTAATGCTTTTTACTCCAGTTATCGCGTCACGCAGAAAAACGACTTTTTTCAGTTTTTTAAGTTTTTCTCAGATCCGCCTCATGAAATGACTTAAAATTGAAGTGGTGTATGGTTCTAATAACCTTCAATAATCATGTTTTTTTTTAGAAAGGTTTGACATTTAGTTTTCGAGTTATAACGATTTCAAAAAATTGCACTTTATGGTGTGTAATAAAAAAACGACGAACGGTAATATAAATTTTCCGCGGTAAAAAGATAGGTTATTTTATTCTCTTTCATGTACAATTTACTTTCATCAACTTTTCCAACAACTTTATCGGAAAAAACTAAAATCGCAAAACTAAAAAATCGATTTAAAAAAAAACGGGTCCAGAAAATGTAAAAACGGACTGTTATCCCGCCGAGTATTCGTAAAAACAAAGAAAATGAGACTTAGTGGGTTAAAATCCACTAAGTAGAAGCTGAGATAACAGGCGTATACATCCGAACACACACACACACACACACACACACATACATCCATACGGACATTTTCTAAAAACACCATTTTTCGACTTAAAATGCATCAAAACACACTTCCCACACGTTTTTAGACAAACTCCAAAAATTACTATTACAAGGCTACCTTAGGGAGGAAGCAAAAGTGTCGTAAGATTTCTTATACACGAAAGGGAATGTGCTGTGGGAATGTAATTTGACTTAAGGGGGCACACCACCTTTAAACTCTGAAAAATAAACTTCTTATAAATAATAACAAAAATAAATTATAATTGTTATATAATTATTATACTAATATTAGGTTATATTACCTGTATTTTTACCATGGTAAATTCATATTAGCACCTACTTACCCATGGTGACTCTCCGTATACTGTTTTGAGCATTTTGGCACTGTTCGTAGGGTTCCATGTGACCACGTGGTTTGATTGGCCTAAATTTTAGGATCATGCTTTGTACACTTATACTTTTGGTATGAATAAAGGTTTTTTGATTTGAATGCTTTGAAAATGTTTAACAATAATAATACTTAATTTTTGGCCTTTTTTAACCTATTTATGCCACATTTTTTTCATAAAAGATTTTCTAAGCATTCAAATCAAAATCCCTTTATTCATACCAAAAGTATAAGTGTACAAAGCATGATCCTAAAATTTAGGCCAATCAAACCACGTGGTCACATGGAACCCTCCGAACAGTGCCAAAATGCTCAAAACAGTATACGGAGAGTAACCATGGGTAAGTAGGTGCTAATATGAATTTACCATGGTAAAAATACAGGTAATATAACCTAATATTAGTATAAAAATTATATAACAATTATAACAATAGAATATAAAAATATATAACAATAGAAACTCTAAATTTATGTTTCCTTTGCATCAATGAAAAGTTTTGCCCGAAATAGCTAAAGGTATCATACATACATACATACTAGGTGCATGTCTTCTACATAAAGATCCCTGTGAAGTTCGGGCATAGACCGCTTTAGGCATTTTTTTTATTTATTAACTTTTTTTTATAAAACAAGTATTAAGAATATTAGCATAAATAAACATACTTTATGAACAAGAAATTTGGCTGCTTCCTCTATATTAATATTCTCTTTTGCAGATGTTTCAAACCAAGCAGAAAAATTTTTTTCCTTGCAATAATCATCCATTTTGATAGGCAGATTAACTACGCCTTCTTTTTGCTGATCACATTTATTGGCCAACAAAACACACGGTATTGGGGATCCATCAGACAATTGAACTTTCGAATCTAAGTCTTGCTTCCATTTCATAACCGCATCAAATGTTGCACTTCTTGTGACATCAAATACTATAAATGCACCAACTGCTTCTTTGTAATATACTCGTGTCATATTGCCAAATCTTTCCTGACCTATAATCAAAAAATTGCATTTCAATTTATCACTAGCGACAAACGCTCGCCTCGCTCGTTGATAACATACATTGCTTATTACAATTTGTTGTAGATCATGTTTCAAAAGAAAAAAACCGCTGCCAATTCATTGACACTTAGTTTCCCCCAACTAAATTTATAGGTCCAATAAATAAAATATTGGTTTCATATACAGTATATTTATGCTTTTAAAATGTTAACGATAGCTTTTTTTATGGTGAATCACCAAATTAAATTTTGAAGCATTTGACTATATTGTTTTAGGGATAATTTACTACTTATTTTGGAGAATTATTCTATTAAAAAAATATAATAATATGTTAAATTATTAATCAATATTATGAAAAATCACTGTTAATACTTTATTAAAATATTTATATTTTTTTTAAATTTATAAATTTATAAAATTTATAATATTTTTAATTTTATTTAATCAAAAGTAAAAATTAATGCTTTATTCATTTTATAACGAGTTGCCTTGTGTGCACTCGTTACGTCCCTCTCTCTCCTATATTATATGATCATGATATAATAAACATTATCTCTGTAAATATTCTTGTGTATAACATTCCTTTTCAGCAGCAGGTAAGTGAGCGGAGCAGACAGCCATAACACAGAGAGAGAGAGAGAGAGAGAGAGAGAGAGAGAGAGAGAGAGATCCGCGCGCTGTGTGTATGTGTGTGTGGCGCTGTCTGAGAGAGTGAGAGAGTGAGAGAGAGAGAGAAATTAGACTATTCACGCGGTCGCGTCTCGCGCCGCGACACTTAGAAGCTTACCGCCGTACAGTGCAGTCGTGACGATACTGCCTCCTCGTTTCCGTGCTTCTTAGATCCGTGCGTGCGTTCATCGTCCAGAGGACTGCTGCTGCGTCCGTGACCAGAATCCCCGTGTGTCGCTGGAATTATCCTGCTGCTGTTGAGCACCGCGTGCCCTTTGGTTTGCCGTTCGACTTTCTGCTGCACCCGGCCACACACGAGGCTTTGAGGCTTCCGTCCTGCTTTCCAGCGTCGAGCCCTGGTCTTTCGTCCTGCGCCGCTCCGGTCCAAGCCACGAGGCCTGTGTCCAGCTTCACGAAGCACAACTGTAAGTACCTGCCCGATCGCAATACTCTCTCTCTCGGCATTATTCGCTCTGCTCCGTCTCTCTTACTCCGCGCTGCTTTTGTACTGATCTTTGAGTCTTTACATAAAGAGAAACTTTACTATTACTCGGCTTGTGTCACTTTGTTCCTGACTCTGTCCATTCCCGCGCGATTCACTCATAATCTATCTTGCGAACTAGCTACGTAGCCCAATCACTCACGACGCCGCCGCGGGTTCACGTGCACGAGGACGTGCACGTATAACAAACTGCGCTACGGGCCAGGCTTCGTACAGCCTACAAGAAGCCTGCAACTAGCTGCTACATATTTTTCCTCTCGCTTATTTGTCGATCAGTGGATGCGCCACTGATCGTTTATATTCGGATGCAGACCACGTCATTCTTTAGGATCCCGGTCTAACAACACCGTTATAATTTTGACTTTGTTTCTTAAAACAATAACTAATTAAAGAACCAAAAAATAAAAATTTGTTTTACTTTGAAAAGTCCTCGAATTTCCCATTCCTTCCATATTTATGATAAGTGGCCTATTCGCGCACTTATAATAAAAAGTACGGTGTGCAACAAGGGGGGAGTGGCTTTTTCAGACTCGGGTGCTGTTTTGGGTGCCGTAGGCACCCTCGACTCCCACTCGTGCTCAAAACATCACCCTCGCTAGAAAAAGCCAATTTTCCCCCCTAGTTGCACAATATATTTTTCAGTTATCGCACACACCAGCGGCCTTACGGCCTTACGAAACGATGCAAGACACGCAAAACGCGGACCCTGCTAAAAGTCGACAATAGATATCAATACAAAAATAGTTAATTGCTATCAACTGTGTTTCTTAGTTATAAAAATGATAGTTAAAATTTTTTAGCACGACAATGTAGGTATTAAATGTTATTAAATTCAATTACTGAAATATCATTTAAAATACGTTCAATTTAATTAATAGATAATGAATTGATTTTAATAGACTTTCCTTTATTGAGCTATTATCACTTTCAATATAATTCAATAAAATTATATTAAAATTAATTGATACCGCTAGAAGTTTCATTGAACTTGTTTAAATATCAATAAGGATATTGAACTAATTTGAAATGTAATATTTACTGTGTTTGTTAATATTCGTTAATACTTGAGAATAAATTAATTTTTATACGTATAACCTCCATAAGTATATTACTATTAAGAAATACAGTGGATTATGCATTTGAAAATTGTTATTAATGAATATCTTTAAAAGTTGACAACTGATTTATAAATCGATCTATATGAAATTAATTTTCATATGAAAATTTTCGGTGACAATGGAATCTAAAATGCATAAAACATGTTATTAATACGAAAAATAATTTATTCATTAAAAAGTTAACATTTTAATAATGGTTGAAAATATTTTAAAAATAAATATAAAATTATTCTTCTTCTGACGATACCAGATCTGAAGTTTTTACACTACACGTGCTGCTGTAACTACGTGCTGTTTCATCGTCTGTAAGAGCTTTATCGATTTCATCATTATATTTATCATCCAGGTTCTCATCATCCTTAGTTTTATTTTTTTTTATCTTCTATGGTTTCTACTTGTCTATTTTCATTGTCCGATGGATCAGCTGATCTTTCTGAATCTATAGTATCTTGATTTTCATCTATATTCTTAGCCTTTTTCGATGCTACAGTAACTTTTAAAAATTCGAAAGTCTGTTAAAGCAGATCTCTTCTTTCCTTTTGAACGCGGTGCGCATATGGAAAAATTGTTGTAATATAAAATTATGCATCTTTACGACCTTTTTCTTATTATAATATTTACTAACCTTTGGTGGCTTCGTATCGCGCTTTAAATAAGCGATTTCAGCGGACACGTGATCGTGAAAAGATGTAATCTCTTGAAAACACGTTGCTTCAGTCACATCCGGAAATTTTACATATTCTTAGTCTAACCAATAATTGTAAAGTGCTAAAAGAATACAAAAGATTAATTTTTATAATTAACCTTATAGAGTTATGATAAATTTATACTGCCTTTGTATACAAATTATGAATGTATTAATTACTTTTAGTTTATTATTAAACTGTACTGATTTTAGCCATACGTTATGTCTAATGTAATACTAAAAGAGATATTCATTAAATTGTAATAACTCAAAACAGTTAAAAAATTAAATATAATTTTACCGTAACATCGGATTTTTTGTGGTAACCAACAGGAACAAAATTATGGTCAGCATTTACGGTAACAGCATCAGTAGCTTTGGATGTTGAACCTTTAAGTTGCTTTTCAGTAACTGCTAGAACAATAAATATATGAAATTAATGTAATCTTCATAGGAAACATTAAAAAAAAAACCGCTGCCAATTCTTTGGCACGTAGCTTCCTTCAACATTATGTATTGCTTAATATCATGATTGTTTTTACTTCATATTCCCTCTCCTCCCTTCTTATTCCATCTCCTGATGTTGGAGGCCCTTTTTGGATCTTTTCTTCTATCTCCTTCGCCTTTTCCTCTAATTCCTTTTTCAGCTCCTCTCTTTTCTTCCCTTCTTTCTCTGCCTCTCTCCTTAATCTCTCCTCCATCTTAATCCTCTCCTCTCTCTCCTCTTCCAGCTGTTTTTCAGCTCTTTTAGCTCCTTACTGATCTTTTCCTCCATCTCCTTCCATTTTTTCTCCCATTTCCTTTCCCACTCCTCCATCATCTCTCTCCTTTCTCTTCTTTCCTCCGTCATCATCTTGCACATCTGGTCCAACGTCCAACGTCTGTTGCATTTTATCCATGTCTTCCTCTTCTTTCTCTGCCTTATCTTTCACTACCCGTTTTTCTTCTCTCGGCTGCTCTCTCCTCTCCTCTCTTTGACTCCTCTTTTTTCTCCTTCTTTTTGTTTTCTTCCTCCTCTGGGCTTCGTTCTTTTCTTTTCCCACCTCTTGATTCTTCTAACGCAAAGCTTTCCTCTAGGTTCAGCTTTTTTAACTTTTGTTTTCCTCTTCCTCTCCCTGAATGAACTCCCTCCGGAACCGATTCAAATCCTCGCGGGGTTCCGTATTCCTCGTTCCTCTCGTCCACCTTGGCCCCGATGGTTTCCTCAATCGTATTTGTGCTGAGGTTCATATTCCACGGCCGTGCCGCTCTCTCCTTCTCACTCCCCCCTATATCTCTGTCCTTCTCTACTTCCCCTAACCTTACTCCGCTATCCTATCTTTCTCTACCGTGTAGTTTTTAAATTATTATCCGTTTCTTTCCTTTTTTCTCCCGCTCTCTCTCTCTCTCTCTCTCTCTCTCTCTCTCTCTCTCTCTCTCCAATAACCAAGAGCTGCGCAAACATCTCGTGCAAGCACTGCTGTTCCCTATCATAGACTACTGTTCTCTAGTATACTGTGACCTTACTCAAGAACTTGACACTAAACTACAGAGACTGGTGAACACAGGAATACGTTACATCTTTGGTGTAAGGAGGGACGAGCACATCACCCCCTACAGACGTGAATTGCAATGGCTCACCACCGCCGGGCGTAGGAAGTACTTTGCGGCCTGTTTTCTCAGAAAACTTTTCAACACTGCCACACCATCGTACATCTTGGCCTTCTTTGACTTCCACGTCGCACTCCGTCCTGTGAGGGGTGAGGTGACTGCCCTGGATATCCCCCCCTTCGGCACGGAGACATTGAGGAACTCATTCCATATCAGTGCCTCATACCTCTGGAACTCCTTACCACCCCATCTTCGTGACAATAGATCCATCACTCAGTTCAAAACGCAAGCTAAGCGCTACTTCCTCGCACAAGAGAGTACATAGATCACCAAATAGCATTCGTCACCCATCTCGCCTTCATTACTTTTCACACTCATTCACCGCCCTAGCATTAACGAACAGCTATAGAACTTACTACTAGCATTAATAATTTTGTACAACATAATGTACATAAATAAAATATTTAAAATCTAAAAAAAAAATCTCCTCAACCTTCCTCACTTTTCCACTTCACACTTTCGAAAATACGGTACAAATCGCACACCTCACTCAACTACGTCTGATGCTGCCAAGCGCGCCAAACGTCCTCCACAGAGAATGAAACGGAGAGACCAAAGGAAAGCGTGAAAGCGGTAAGCTGGAACGTAGCAGGACTGAAAGGGGTAGAAGAGGAGGGATGGAGGTTCATAAAAAGCTTCGGTGTCATATGTCTTCAAGAAACATGGATGGAAAAGGAAGAAGAGGCTACAAGGGTATGAAGTGGAGGTAAAAGAAGCGAAAAGAGGGGGACACAGAGGCAGGCTCAAAGGGGGAATGCTAATGGCAGTAAACATGAACGCGAGAACGGGCGCAGAGGGGGGCGGCTGGGATGAGGAGGGAAACGAGGAGAGAAGGGTATCCAAAGATGAGACCTTAAACAAGGAAGAGGAGGAACTTCTGGATAGGATTAGAGAGTTGGGAATGTGCATCCTTAATGGAAACATAGAAGGGGAGAAAAAGGGGGAATTTACGTATATAGGGGGTATGGGGAGCTCGGTAATAGACTATGGGATAACAAACGAGGAAGGAAGAAGGAAAATAAAATCCATGAGAATCAGGGATAAGCATGAGTCAGACCACGGAACTTTAGAGATAGAGATAGCCACGGAAAGAGAGGCCGAGGAAAAAGAGGAGGAAAAGTGCAGGACAGCCTGGACGGAAGGGGGATAAAAGAATATAGGAAGTGGCTAGAAAGGGGGGAGGAGGCGAGGAAATGGATGGATCTAAAAATAAAAGTTAGGAACGCGATGCATACCAGGAAAGACAAGAAAAAGAGGAAAGAGAAAGGAGGATAGTGGGACGAGGATTGTAGGAAGATGAAGGCGGAAATGACGAGAGAAAAGAAAAAACTTAAGATAGGGAATAGGAGCAACAAAAGATACCTGCAAATAAAAAAAGACCTAAGGAACCTCTACAGGAGAAAAAAAGAGACAGGACTCAGAAGAGAGATCGATGAAGGGAGAGAGGATCGGACAGGGAGGAAGTTCTGGAGCATGGTGAAAAAAAGGAGGAAAGGGAAGAGGGTGAAAGTAGATACAGGGATAGAGGATGGGAAGTGGATACAATTCTTCAAAGGACAACTAGGAGACAAGGAAGAACGAGGAGAAGGAAGGTCAAGCGAGACGGAGGAGGAGCCCAGAAATGAGACCGGCGAAGAAAATGGTATTGACAGAGAGGAAGTAAGAAAGATAATAAGGAAAATGAAAGAGAAGAAAGCACCAGGAGGAGACGGAATTCAGAATGAGGCGTGGAAATACGGGGAAGAATGGCTGTTGGACGAACTTACAGATATACTAGGGAATATATGGAAAGGTGAAGGATTACCGAAGGAATGGAAGAAAGGGATAGTAACACTAATCTACAAAAAAGGAGACAAAGGAGAATGCAAAAACTACAGAGGGATAACACTAATGGACACGGGATACAAGATATATGCGGAACTCACAAGAGGAAGGATGGAGAGTAAACTGGAGGAGGAGGAGAGACTCAGCGACACCCAGATGGGGTTCAGAAAGGGGAGAGGCACGACGGACGCGATATATGTGGTAAGCAAAGCTGTAGAACTGGAATTAAGGAAGAAAGGAGAAAAGGTATTCGCATGCTTTGCAGACATGAGGGCAGCGTTCGACAAGGTAAGGAGAGATGAGGTATGGAGAATGATGAGAAAGCTGAAAGTGAGCAGGAAGATAAGAGAAAGGGTGAAGGAAATTTACGAAGGAACGGAATGTGAAGTGAAGATAGGAGAGAGGACGGCAGGCAGATTCGAAACACAGAAAGGAGTGAGACAAGGATGCCCGCTAAGCCCGCTACTATTCAATGTAGCAATGGCGGACTTGGAAGGAGAGTAGTGTTATTGGCTACAAACGCAGGAGAACTGAAGCAAATGCTGAGAAAATTCAAAAAGGCAATAGAAAGAAAAGGGCTGGAGTTGAACATTGAGAAAACAAAAATCATGATCTTCAAAAACGGAGGAAGAATGAATAAGGAAGAGAGCTTTAAGTGGGAGCTTTAAGGAGAGGAGATAGAAGTGGTGAAAAAATTCTGAGGCAATGAGGCTGTTTGAAGCTTCGGTACAGAGTGTGATGGAGTACGGAGCGGAGATATGGGGATGGAAGTGCCAAGAAGAACTGGAGAAGGTGCAAAGAAGATATATGAAGTGAGTATTGAAGTTAGAGAGAACTCCGGTGCACGTGATACACTGGGAGACGAAACGGTTCAAGCTGGAGACGAGAGCGAGGAAAAGAGCGATAAAATACGAAGGACAGCTGAGCAAAGCAAAGGAAAACACGATACTAGAAGAATGTTGGAGACTTCTGAAGACAGAAGGAGAAAGAGGAGAATGGAAGGGAAGAGGCAAGGACATAAGGAGATGCGAGTTGAAGAGATGCGGAATTTCCGTGGCGGACTACACCAGAAGACTAGAAGAGGGAGAAAGGATGGAAGAGGAAATCGCAAGAGTAAATAAGGACACGCAGTGGCAGAAATATAGTGAGGAGATGAGGGAGTCGAGATACGCTAGCGAGTTAAAGGAAATACTGAAAAAACAAGGAGAAATACCGGAACATCTATCAGACGTAGGAGAACACAGAAGAGGATCGCTAGAGATCACGGCCAGATTCAGACTAGGAAGCGAGATAAAAGGAAATAAATACTGGAAATCGGAAGAAGTGAGAAAATGTAGGATGTGTGGAAAAGAAGAAGAAACGCCGAAACATGTGAAGAGAGGAAAATAGCAGGAAGGAAATGGCAAGAAGTGTGCGGAGGGAAAAAGACGCAAGTGGGATACCCTTACGAAAATAATGTGCAGAGATCTGTGCATAGATCTCTGCACAAAATTTGGACCGTTTTTTTTTTAATTTTCAGAATATTCTTAGAAGCAAAAAAATAATATAATGAGTGCCTATATAGGTGTTACCATCCAGATGATAGCAAAAAAACTCTTATTATTAAAAAAATATTTAAAATTATTATTATTAAAAAAAAATATTTTGAAACAATTACATATATATAATTAAAGCTCTCTTTCTCCCTCTCCCTCTCTCTCTCTCTCTCTCTCTCTCTCTCTCTCTTCCTCTCTCATATCTTCGAAACTAACTGGTTTCGTAAACAACCCAAAGAAAGGGATCAAGATGCTATATACAATAATACTAGCTAAATCCAAAATTTTAAATCGATTATTGCTTTTTTACTCCAGCTATCGCGTCACGTAAAAATAACGATTCATAGTATACAGGGTGAGAAAAAAAATTTTGAAGCCTAATATCTTTGAAACTAACTGGTTTCGTAAACAACCCAAAGAAAGGGATCGAAGTGCTACATAATGCTAACTAAATCCAAAATTTGAACTTGATTAATGCCTTTTTACTCCAGTTATCGCGTCCCATAGAAAAACGACTTTTTTCAGATTTTGATCTTTTTCTCCAAAGAATTTACTTAAAATTGCGACGGGGTCACCGTCTAAGTAGTAAATAGTCCTCTCTCTCTCTTTCTCTCTCTCTTTCTCCATGTGGCTCTGTCCGAACTGCATTACCAGTAATAAGTACTTATATTAGATGGTATGCATTGTAGAACAGAGAGCCGAGAAACAGCCGAGTAGCCGTTAACTCACATGGAGAGAGAGAGACAGCAGTAGTAGCAGCCGGGAGATAAAGAGAGAGAAGTACATAGCAGTCCGACGTTCCACTACCAGCTCAAGCACACGCACGCACATCAAGCAAGAGCAGTGCAGGCATCACCGGAGCCGCGCGAGCCGAGAGAAGAGTAGGCAGCTGGGAGGGGGAAACTCCTCGCAGCGGCGAGCGTTGGTGTACATCGCGAGAATGTGTGTGTGAGGCAGAGTGTGCATGTTGTATGGATATCGACGTTGTAAACGTGAACGCAAAAATTGTAAGAGTATGCTAACTATGCGATAAAGAAGTAAGGAAAATGTAATCAATATTTATAAGAAGAATGTTCTGTCAGAAAGCGCGTAATCACGATGTAAAGTATGGATGTATGTAATGCGCATGCGCGAGAAGGTATGCGAGGCGACGCGACACGAGTCGAGGAGAAGACTCGTTCACTTTGTTCTGAGCAGCAGCCCAACCAACAGCTCTCCGGTCTTTCTTTTGTCTCTTGAGAAAGAGTATAGCTTTTTTCGATAGTTTTTCGCGCGTTTCACAGGGAACGAGCCAGTATCCGTACGAGAGGAAGGTTTCTGTTTTTCGTAGAGTTAGAGAGAGAGGTAAAGTGTCGTGATTGTATTATCAGCCGTGTGTGCGCGCGAATAACTCCGGAAAACTCCAAAACGGAGAGGTTGCCTCGTGGCATAATTAGAGATATTGTAGTGCGCATTGAGAGAAAGTGTGTGTGCGGAGTGATAATTACCGCCGGGAATAATCTTTATTGTTACGGGAACCTTTTCAGTCGGAATTACAGTCGGTACGTTATTATTAAACGAGTCTTAAAGAGTGAATTAAGTGAGTTGCATGCAATTATTTTCCCTTTTTCCTCGACCGATTCTCCTCAGAGAGTAATAGTTCTCAATAGCCGGCAACGCGAAAAGCAGAGCAGTTTCGGTATAAGTGTATCACCGACCTGGCGCCTTGAATAAATCTCGGTCGGTAGATAAAGAGACCGAACGGAATGAATATTAGCGAGTGTGGTCACGACGGTTTTACCCCAAAATCTACATCGTTACAAAATTAAAGTAGTATATAGTTCTAATTACCTTCAATAATCATATATTTTTTTAGAAAGGTTCGACATATGGTTTTCGGGTTATAACGGTTTCAAAATATGGCACTTTATGATGTATAATAAAAGAACGACAAAAGATAATATAAATTCTCCGCGGTAAAAAGATAGGTAATTTTATTCTCTTTCATGTGCATATTAAGCAATTTACTTTTATTATCTTTTTCAATAACTTTATTGGAAAAAACTGAAATCTCAAAACTAAAAAATCGTTATAAATAAAACAAGCCTGCAAAATGTAAAACGGACTGTTTCCCCATCATGCTATAGTAAAAACGAAGAAAATGAGAGTTGGTGAATTACACACCGCGCGGGGAGCCTGTAACCCCGTAGGCGGCGCGTCCCCCGGGTGGCGGATGGGGGAGTGCTCGCCGGGGCGCCAGTCCTGGAGGGTAGAGCAGAAATAAAATATGCTTCGTGGACCAACAGGCCGCCGTGTTTGCCGTGCGGTGCGACCCGTGAGCTGCCAAAAGAAGATCCTAGATAGGGAGGCGATATGAGGTTGCGCGCCGAAGTGACCTGAACTATCTTTGGCTTCTGCTGACGGCAAGACGGGAGACCGGTTACCTAGCTAGTACCGGTCAATCGGCTTAAGCGAGTGCGTGCTGTCGTGTGACGCCTGCCGGAAACTCTCCAGAGAGGCAATCACTTTGGTTCGGGGTGAAGGGCTCGAGAGAGCAGAGGTGGGCTAGTGCGACAGCCCGTGCTATATCCTGGTATGATGTACCCAGTCTGGCACCGCCTTCGGTCAGGTACCGGGGCCATGTCAGCTGCCTCCATAGACGGGGGGATCCAGGGGATCGGACACATGCCGGTATGAACAAACACTGTTTGCAACATGGAGAAGAAAATCGAACATGAAGGAGAGACAAGGGAGGACTTGGAAGTGTACACACTAACGGTGACAAAACCGCAAGATGGTGGACTTGCTCAGGATAAGATCAATACATTGGAAGGCAAGCAGCAGGTCGCAGGAAAGAGCAATATGCCAGGTGATGTGGATGAGGAAAAGAGGATGCTCGAGGCCTGAAATAGAATCCTGGCAGCAGCGGATACCGAGCAAAAGCTGCTGGAGACGATCGAAGGGTATTTGGAAAGCGCCTATGAAGTTGCGTACGCCGCACACAATTTTCACAAGTGCGTGAAAAAGGACCTGCAACAGGTGCAACGGAACATGAAACGCCTTAGTAGCGTAAGAGAAAGCACCAAAAAAATGATGGATTGCTTTGGGCTGATGGTACAGAGCAAGCCCAGTCCCAGGCTGTGGACAAGTGCCCAGTCACAGGAACCGCAGACATCTAGCGCAGATAAGTAAAGGAAAGAACGCTCACCCGAACAAGAGCTTTCCTCAAAAAAGAAGAAGGACGAGGAACAGAGACTTGCGCCAAGCACGGGGACCCCAAGCAGCCCTAGGAGCTCATCTACCAACCGAGACACGCAACCGCCTTGGGAGGAGGTGGAAACCAAAAGGGAGAAAAAAAAAAGAGGGAAAAAAAGAACAAAGAGGAGGGTAATAAGCCCACTAGAGCCTGGAACCAAAAGGGCGCTGGTGGACAAAGACCACCAAGGCCAAGACCTTCTCGACCGGACGTCCTCATTGTAGACTTCGGCGGGCAAGTCCTACGCTGACATCCTGAGAGAGATGAAGGCAGACCCCAAACTTGAGATTTTGGGCAGAAGTGTCAACAGGTTACGCAGGACAGCGACGGGAGACCTGTTACTACAACTTCACCGCAACGCGGATCTGAAGGCAGTGGAATTCCGACAAGCGGTGGAAGTGATCCGTCAAGCAGGTACCGAAGTAAGATCCCTGCAAGAGCAAACGGTCTTCGAAATAAAGGACCTCGATATCCTAACAACCAAGGCCGATATAGTGGAAGCACTAAAGAAGGAGTTTCAAAGTAGTGAAACATTTGAAGTAGAGGAAACGGCAGTAAAGTCGGTGCGATCAGCTTACGGCGGTATCCAGACAGCGGTCATACAAATGCCAGCAACAATGGCTAAACAGGTGATAGGGAAGCAGAAAATCAAGATTGGATGGGTAGTCTGCAGAATCCGGGAGGTCCAACGAGGAACACGGCCGATTAGATGTTATAAATGCCTAGGTTTTGGGCATATCTCCAGTAAGTGCACAGCAACACAGGACCGAAATAACTGTTGCTACAAATGTAAGAGCACAGAACACAAGATAAAGAACTGTAACAGCCAACCGAATTGTGTTCTCTGTCGTGGAAAAGACGCAGAAGGAAAAGGTGACCATGCAGCTGGTAGCTGCACATGCCCAGCTTACAGAGCGGCAGTAGAGGAGTTGAAGGAGAAAAGAAAATGAGGATAGTTCAGCTAAACCTTAACCACTGCGAGAAGGCGCAGGACTTGCTTACCCAGTACGTCAGTGAGACGAAGACTGGCGTAGCCATCATCTGTGAGCAATACAGGGATCTTGACGAGTCATCATGAAAAGCAGACGGCAATGGTAGAGCGGCGATCTAGGCATGTAGGAACGTCGCTCTCCAGGAAAAAATGAGGACTCGGGAGGAAGGAATTGTTCGCGCAAAGGTAGCAGGTATACACGTATACAGCTGCTATGCCTCGCCAAATGCACCGATCGAACAGTATGAGCAGCAGCTGGATCGACTCGTGCAGGATGTCGCGGGAAGAAAGCCAGTAATCATCGCAGGCGATTTTAACGCATGGGCCGTAGAGTGGGGCAGTCAAAGGACGAACCAAAGAGGACGGGTGCTCTTGGAAGCATTTGCTCCTCTAGATCTGGTGTTGGTTAACCAGGGCAGCACTGACACCTTCAGCAGAGGAGACACAGGATCTATTGTATACCTGACCTTTGTTAGTAGTTGTCTAATTGGCTCAATTGACACGTGGACCGTGAGTGATCACTACTCAAATAGCGACCATCAGGCTATAATAATGGAGGTAAGGAAATCAGAACAGAGAATCAGCTCGAGTACAAGGACTAATAGAATCAGTTGGAAAGCAAAGAATTATGACAAGGAGATGTTTCTGCTGGCATTGGAAGAAATCCGACCACAAGGATCAGCGAACAGCAAGGCCGAACAGGTAATGGAAAATATTACCCGAGCCTGTGACGCGGCCATGCTAAGAAGAGTACCCAACAATAGACGACCACCAGCATACTGGTGGGATAAAGCGGTAGAAAGTGCACGCAGCGAGTGTCACCGGACCAGAAGACGGGAACAACGGGCAAGGAATAAATACTACAAAATTGGAAGAGGCCAGGAGGTAGTAGAGGCCCGCAAAGAAGAAATGAAGGACGCTAAAAGGAACCTTAAACGGACAATCCGCGCAAACAAGCGACGGTGCCTTAAAGAGTTGCAGGACGAAGTCGAACGGGACCCCTGGGGCTGTCCTTATAAAGTCGAAATGAAGAGGACAAGAGGATGCTGTGTACCGCCTCCCAAATTCCCGGAATTGATGCACCGTATCGTGACTACGCTGTTCCTTCTCCAGCTAAATAAAGCGTACGGAATCGAGGTAAGGACAGACAACGAAGCTATTCCCCCAATCACCACGGAGGAGCTGCGGGCTGCATGCAAGAAAGTGGGAAACAACATGGCTCCAGGCCCGGATGGCATACCCAATATTGCATTAAAACATGCTATCAAAGCCCGCCCCGAAGTCTTTGTAGATTTGTACAACACATGTCTCGAAGAAGGGACGTTTCCTACAGACTGGAAAAAACAGCGTTTTGTGTTGCTACCCAAAGGAGATAAGCCACCTGGAGAAGCCACATCGTACAGACCGCTATGCATGCTGGATACCCCGGGCAAGATTCTAGAACGCATAATCTGCGTAAGGGTGGACCAGGCCATAGAAGGATCCAGTGGACTTGCAGAGCACCAATACGGCTTCAGGAAGAAGCGCTCTACCCTGGACGCCGCCGGCTTGGCGATCGACACTGCTCGATCAGCAATAAAAGGGAAAAGATGGAAAGGAGGATCCAAGAAGTACTGTGCTATCGTCACACTGGACGTAAAAAATGCGTTTAACTCGGCTAACTGGAGTAAGATACACGAGGCATTGCGAAACCAGGAGGTACCTGGGTATGTAAGAAGGATTATGGCTGACTACCTTAAGGACAGAATCCTACTATACGATACGGAGAACGGCACAGAAACCTATAAGGTCACAGGAGGCGTTCCCCAGGGGTCCGTGCTAGGCCCACCATTGTGGAATATCATGTACGATGGAGTTCTAAGACTAGCCCAAGGGGCAATTGTCATAGGATTTGCGGATGACATCGCAGTCGTAGTAGTGGCGAAGGACAAAGACGAGGTGGCAGAAACTGCTAACGAGGCTGTTCGTATGATTCACGAATGGCTCACGGAGACGGGCCTAGAATTAGCCAGCCACAAAACGGAAACTATTCTGATTACCAGTAGGAAGAAAATAGAAGAAATTACACTGATAGTAGATGGACATGAGATCGTTTCTCAACCGGCCATCAAGTACCTGGGTCTCACCATCGATGCACGACTTAATTTTAAACAACATCTAGAAGTAGTAAGCGATAAAGCAGCAAGAGTTGGCGCTGCTCTATCACGATTGATGCCAAACACAGGAGGGCCTTCGCAGAAACGTAGGTTGCTCTTAGCCAGTGTAATCACATCGATTATTCTGTATGGCGCCCCAATATGGGCAGATGCCATGTTGGTGAAAAGTTACGCACGAAAGATATCGACAGTGTACAGGAGAAGTGTACTTAGGGTGGCATCAGCTTACCGAACGGTATCGGACGAAGCGGCCTGCATCATAGCAAGCATGCCGCCTATCGACCTTTTGGTAATAGAGAGGAAGGACGTATACGAGGCAAAGAGACGGATTAAAGACGACACCCATAACGAAATCTGGGATTCCGCAAGGAAGCAAACAATGACTGAGTGGCAAAAAAGATGGGACTCCGTCGATAAGGGGCGATGGACACATCGCCTCATACCAAGAATAGAGGACTGGACGCAAAGAGGACATGGGGAAGTTAACTACTATCTAACACAGTTTCTGACGGGGCACGGATGCTTTCGGGCGTACCTACACAGATTCAAAATAGAGGACCGTCCAAACTGCCCAGTTTGTTTAGACGCTAACGAGGATGCGGAGCATGTCTTTTGTGACTGTTCGCGATACCAAATGGAGCGAGAAGAACCCGAGCGTTACTTCCAGACAAGTGTGACACCTGAATCTATGATGACAGCTATGTTGACGACGGAGGATGGTTGGCACGCAGTAGACAACTACGTAAGGACCATCCTCAAGAAGGTTAGAAATGACGAAGAGAATAGAAGGAAAAGATAAGGCAAAACAGCCAAGTTAAATGCTGCTAGACGAAGGCCACTGAGTCACAAGTACGAAATGCTCCTCTGACTGATGCAGAGGAACGTAGGTCATAGAGTTGAGCTCTCACTCCCCTGCCCGATGCAGAGGAACGTAGGAGCTAGGGTTGAGTACCTTTAAGTGCTCCTTAGACCGATGCTGAGGAACGTAGGTAACTGAGTTGGAGCCCAGACTCCCTCACCCGATGCAGAGGAACGTAGGTGCTGGGGTTGAGTCTGTCTAGAGGATGACCGGAGCATGCTGCACGAAGTAGACGACCGGACGATGCAGAAGGAAGTAGACGCCCGAAAGATGCAGAAAGAAGAAGACGAGTTGATGACTTCATCAAATAGAAGAGGGCAACAAGCCTTTCGTCCCCCCGCGAAGGATTGCTTGACGGTCGTACCGCGGGGGTGAAGGACGTAGAGGACGGAGGTAGGTGCGCCTTGCTGAGTTTCGGCAGAGCCACGGAGAGGATTTGCGCTACGGCTGGGTGCATGAATCTGGCCGTAATACGAAGGGTTTTTAGTTGGTGAGAATCCAACACACGGTGACACTGGGGGTGGGTGACCTCGGCTGCGTCACCGTCAGTGTCATGTCATGTCTATTAAATTTTTACCCTACACCTCTTTCTCCACAGACAAAAAAAAAAAAACACACACACACACCCACCCACANCACACACACACAACACACGCACACACACACTGCTATGTATTGTTCAATTACAGAATAAAAAGTAATTAGAAATCATAGTGATTTTTTAAAGAAATTTGTTGAAAATGAATCTGTACGCTTTTATGTTATATACACTTACCGACATTTATAGTTTCATACTGTATTTGAAAAATTTTCATTTTTCATATGAGGGCTTTACTTTTTTACGTTTCCAAAACAAAATGTGAAATGGCTAAAGTATGAAAGTATAAATATTGATAATGAGTTCAACTAAATGTTACAGACTGTTTATTGAATAAATAATCAATCAGTGTTAAAATGGTATGCATTAAAATACTTGATTGTCCAACTAGGGCGTAAAAGTAAAAAATGTCTTAGATCACGTATAATGCTATCTGAGGGATTCTTTATTTTTTCTCCCGTGGTGCATATATACTAATTTTCTCTGCAAGGGGCTTCAAATGTGTAGGCTGTGTTTTGCCTGCAGAGCATACACATTACGCGCGAAAATAAGCTATATGATTTGTGAATTGTAGTGGAAAGCTAACAGGAAATGAGAAAAGCTGTAGATATGAATAAAAATATGAAAATCTGTAAATCATGAAGGGCAAACAAACACCGAACCATGATCTGCTTACAAATATCTGCACCAAGCATGCAGCGTATGACCTATTGTAATAATAAATTTGTAGTACATTTTTTTACTGGAAAAGCAGTTGACACTTTCATAAGATCGCCCCTTACGATTGTGACACCAGATACAGCGAACCTAAATAATAATCCACTGAAAAATGTCTACAATTAATGTTATTAATGATTGCTTTTATTCAACAGTTTATTAAAAAAGATATACTATTAATAGTACACTGAGAAAAAATTTGATAGAAGCAATAAACTTTTCTGTTAAATAGTAGCAATAGTATATTCCATTAACTTAACAGATTACTCCATACAGACAATTGAGATGTTTTTATTGTTATATAACAATCTGTTATATAATTTAAATACATTGTCTTTCTCAGTGTATACAATTAGTACTTACCATTCTGCTCTTTAAAAACTTCAATCACTTCTGTTTGTAGATCAAAATTTAGTTGTTTGTGACGTTCGTTCTCTTTTTGCATAACCTTCAGTTCCTTCTTTGTAGCTTCATATTTTTTTCGTAGGCTCTCGTGTTCATGTTTTAGTTCCTTTAAATCCGTTTTTGCTTTCTCAGTAGTCATTTAGATCGTTGTTTCGCCTTTCTTTGTTGAATGGTTCAGGTCGCTTGTTTTCCTACCACTATCCTTCGAATAATCCTAAAATGGAAGTGTTGCAGCAATTATAATTTATTTATTAATTTTCTATTTGTTTAATAAGTAAAAAAGCTGATGGATTATTTAAAATATTACAAAAATTTATGTATGTTTTGCACGTCCAATTTTATCAGACAGGTAAACAGATGTGCCTATTATAAAACATACCTGCGTTATATTTCCAGCACTTCTTGGTTTATCGTTTTGCCTTCTTTTGGTTTTTTCTTCTTTCGTTGATGTAGACGTATATTTTGACCTCCGGCTGCTCTTTTTGTTAGCATTTTGTTCTTCGCAGTTCTGTAAAATTGAAAACGATTACAAACTCTATATTTAAGATTACAATGCTGTATCGTATCTATAATAGAGACATTTGATCATTTTCCCGGCGCCATTACACATACAGTATTATAATAATTGTGGTTAAAGTCCACCGGACGCACCGTACGTACATATTCGCACTATACAGAAAGTAACAATTACGGGCTTTTTATTGGCAGGTGCGCCATATACAGCACATATTCCCTCGTCGCTGCGACTGCACCTCAAAGAAAACTATACGTATACGACATTATACACACATACGTATAACGCCACGATGCAACAATATTATCGGCAAAAACCTCGAACCTTGCATGCGCCTCCCTTATCAACAAGCCGATTAATATCGCGATTATGTGTGTTGATTCTAAAATTCGCTCTCGGAACTTCGCAGCCAGCTTGCGTATAAGCTACGACGGAAAATGGAATTAAAAAAATAACAAAAACTTTATTAACTTACTTTCCCGATAACATTTGCGGAATTCGAAGATTAAGGTGAAGCTGAAGGAGTACTGCTCATGCTCTTTGAATGTTGCACCTGACTATTTTCTTTAATTTCTGGTGTTTTCAAAATAAGAAAATAGCTGCGGTCGATTTGTGTTTCATTAACAACCTTGACAGAATCATGTAAAATTACAATTATAATTTGTTTTTTATATTTTTTTTAAATTTAACTATAGTCATGAAAGACTTCATTTAAAAAATTTTCTTTAGACATACCTCTACTGTACTCGTGAAACCTGATGGAGTTCTGATTTCTGCAGTACTTTCATAGGTAGTTTTGTATTGTTGATTTTTACCAGTTAAATGAGAATTCTTGCTTATTTCGTTGGTGCCTTACGTATCCTCTTCTATTGCCTCCTGTGTCGAAGTAAGTGCAACACAAACAAAAATTAGAACCATTAAAATATTCTTATAGACTAAAAAGTTACAGTAACAATAAAAAATTGTTTAAATGGTAATAATTTTGCAAGTGTCATACTAGTTGTATAGTCGAAAACCGAACCATAAAATAAAATTTAATCTCGATAATTGTTCTAAAAAGTGGGTTTTCTACTTACTCTGTGGTCTGACATTGAACTTTTTGGTTCAAATGGACTAGCGCTATTAATGTTATCATTCTCATTTAAGATATCTGAGTCACTGTCGTTATTCTTCTCATGAGCATCATTCTGTAGCGGATCCTGTGAAAAATATCAAATATATTAATGTTTTTACAAATATAGACAATTTTAATGCTTAACATATTTCTTCGACAATATATATTATACATTTATAAATAAAAAATAAATACATAGGAACAACATCAAATTAAGAGATTGTGTAAAAATGTATATGTTGTAAAAAAAACAAGTTAAGCAATTAGAATCTTGTTATAATTATTGATGTAGATACTATTCTTTTCAAATATTATACAATACTAGCATTAGTCTTTCATAGATTCAACCTTTTGAATACATCAATTAAATTTTATATTTTATGTACCTCGAAAGGAAATCTTGCTTTCAGATTGCTCAATGAATTTGAAGTAGAAGCGCATCCAAAGGTGAAACTTTGGCTGTATTCTTTGCTGGAGAACTTAGCGGACTAGTTTTAGCTGTTCTTAATGGTAATGAGGTGTGGTTCTTGTCATTCTTATTGGAGGCTTCCGTTGAAGGTTTGGCTGATATAATTTGCTGTAATGTCTCCTTCTTTATAAAAACAATGCGAGACAGTTGATCCAAATTTTTTTCCTACAGAAAAATCATTAGGATTTATGTTTCAACAATTAATATTTCTGTAATAATTCAAAGAATATATTTTACCTTTTTTGTCTGACTCTTCTTTTGTCGAATGTCTGATTCACTTGACGGGTTCAGCCTATTTTTTGGGACTTGCTTTAAACGTGATTTAGTTGTTACATCGTCAATTTCGTTTTTGGTGTCTGCAATAAAACAATTTATACAATTCAAAATAGAGAAATAGAAAGAGCAAAAAGAATCACAACAAAAAATTAAGATAATATGAAAAAACAAGAAAGGAAGCTATCTTCTAAATATACTTATATAAAAATGGTATATTATAGTAGGGCGTAAAGTGGGCTTTTTTAGACCGAGTGTGGAGTTTGCAGTACGAGTCGAAGGCGAGGTAGCACGAGCCGAAGGCGAGTGCGTACCGAGCCAAAGACGAGTACTGCAACCACACGAGGTCAAAAAGCCCACTTTACGCCCTTGGTGCATACCATATTTTTTGTGACGCATGTATTGATTTTTGCGTTTTTCATGGCTATAAAGTGGGAGTAAATAAGCCTTTTTTACACGGCCACTACACACCTATAAATATTTAGAAAATACGACTCAGAAACTCAAAATTTGCATTTTCAAACAAAGTTTTGTCAGCGGGCAACAAAGTCAGGAGCGGGCAAAAAATGTTGCCCGCTGCTTATTTTTTTTGCCCGCTGCCAATTTTTTTTGCCCGCTGGTAAAAAAAATGGTACTTTACGCCCGCTTAATAGGTACGAAAAACGCAAAAATCGTGCATGTGTTACAAAAAATATTATACGTACTTTTCAAAGCGCAAATTTGCGCCCTGTAGAGTTCTTTACCTTGCACTTCTTCAATTTGTCGAAGGTAGTACCATCGCTAAAAATATGCTTGATGCAGTCTGACGTTACGGATTGTATCTCGTTCATTTCAGGACCTTCTAACCATTTAATACATGCATGCAGCACCTGAAAAAGGTAGTAGCAGTATATACACTGTAAAAACAGATACAAAATTACAATGTGGGCCTCTACAATCACCACCACTGACCAGTGTCGAATTTATCATTTTCGTGTAAAATGCCAATTTTAACGATTAAATAAGCATTTTAACTTATTTTATCAAATTTTCATGAAAAATGGTACACTGCTTGGTGGTGGCAATTGCAGAGACCTTCCACACACTGTAGTTAAACTAATTAATGTATAAGTATAAAACTGTAGTAATTAATATAGGTTAGGATAATAAATTATAATTAATTAAATAAATACCTTAGGAGACGACATATTTACGACATACAGTTGAGGCCGTAGAAGCATACAAGAGGGTGGAAAAGCGTATAAACACTGCAATTTTCACTTTTTTTTAATTCACTGAAAACGTGCACTTCAACAGCACGTGTGTGCCATATTTGATCTTTGTCTTATGTCAAAAACCCAAAAATATCCTCTCTGAATAAAGTGATGATCGGATGTTTTGAAGCCGTTAAAGAAGCGATTTGATTGGTTGAAAAACATACGTCCGGTCTGAACATAGTTATGATTTTGAATCGCTAACCCTCAAATAAAGCGCGCGCAAAGCGCGCTGGATTTTGCTATACAAAATAGAATGGCGACGACGCTAGAACAGTATGTGTGAGACAAAGAGAGAGAGAGAGAGAGAGAGAGTGGATAGGGAGGTATGTGCTTACACATAAAGGCGCGCTTACAGAAGCCCTTGCTTGAAGACGAAGCAGTATATATATATATATATGTATATATACTGCTTCGCGCGTGTCTATATATACCCTACTATATGCAGAAGTAATTTAGGTTATATATATAGGGAATTCTGTTTGTGCAATTAATCATTTTAAGAATTGATTCCACCAATTTTCCTAATATTTCCGCAATAATATATGCTCAAGAAGATTTGCAAAAAGTACGAATAAAATACAAGAAATAGAAAAATATAATAATTATGTAAAAACTAGTTGTGTTGGTGTGTATAATTGTAATAGCTTAACATTTTTCAAATCATTTGGGAACTTTAAAATAGGTTATGTATACTGTAAGTATATTATTAACTTGCAAATTGTAATTGTTGTACTGAACCACCCTGGAGGATTTTTCCGGTGAGGACATCTTTGATCAGCCTCGCACCATGTTGGTTAAGCCAACACTCTCTGTCGTTTAAAGGACATCAGGTCCATCTCCCAGTGTAGACCGATCCGGAGAAGGTCCATCTTTCAGGAGCCAGCTCTCCGCCGGTAAGGCCGGCGTTCCCTGTCTGGCGCATCGGATCGGCCTACCTATTTTATCGACCTCTTTAAGAGTCCCTAACACTGCTTCGCATTCGCCCAGGTTTGCGCCGGTGAGGCAAGGGAAAATCCGGAATTACGCTGAAGGAAAATTCCGGGGAAAAACCCGCCTCGAAGCAGCCGAAGTCCAGAGTACTTTTCCCGTTGAACTAGAACTCAGAAAAAATCCGAGTGTGCATTCACCGGGAATCGAACCCACGATCCCTTGAGCGAGCGCGCATCCGCTAGTTAGGGCGTGCGCCTTAACCAACTGAGCCACGGACGCTCCCGTAATTATTGTACTTGAATTGTAATGTATGTTTACTATTGTTATAATATACAGCATAGGTATCAGATTGCATACAACTGTAATCACCTGTGCTTCTCATCGAATATTATAAACAAAAAGTACAAACATAAAAATTTTTGGCTCAAGGGCACAAAGAAGGGGCAGTCCGAGGAGAGGATACATGTTATAATAGTACTATGTATAAGCCTATTATATAAAGGATGTTATATTTAACTCTCAAAGCGAGCAGATTTCCAAAGTATATGAGGTAATGAGGTAATAATAATTTGTATAATAAGTCTAATAGAAATTTTGTTTTTAATAAAGTAACTACAATTAGTATATAATTCAAGTTCTAATTGTGATCATCACATGGTAGTCTTGCGTTGAAGTTATCTTTTGGTGTACCAATGAAATGTAGAAATACATTTTTGTAAAGATTTTGGAGTATTTAAATCTCTTTAAAGCGAGATTGAAACAATATATATGCATATTCGCAAGCATACTTGGAAGAACAGTAGCGTATAATAATAAGTTATATGATTATATCTAGAATTATTTATAATACTAGTTCAGTCAAAAGCTATGCTGAAACCTGTATGCAGTTTATGAATTGGATGCAACGCTTTACAATTGACAAATTTTGAATTTGTTGGACTATTTTTCTTATTTTACAGAAAAATACTGTTACAGCATTATAAAATGATTATTTAAATTAGATTTTTATTATTCAATTTGAATTTGGAGGCATATCCGTCCTTTAAATATTTATTTATTTATTTATTTCCACTTACATATACCAATTAAGGTATTCTACAGAGGCAAGACATAGCTTGCCTGTACATAGAGTGGATTACAAAAAAAAACTTACAAACTATCCTATAAACTAAACTTATAAACTAAAAAAAAAAAAACAAATCATGTTCGATGACATTTTATAGATCGTAATATTTTTACAAAAGTTAAGAGTTAAAAGTCATCCAAATCAACAAAAAGAAATAAACTGTACTCGTCTAGGGTACCTTCTCGCTTATGAACATTTTTAATTTATTCCTTATTGTAGCTTTACTAAGATCTAAAACTTTGAGATCATTGTTCAGCATATTGAAGACATTAACTGCAGCATAATAGCTGTCTTTTTGACTAATTGATTTAAGTGATTTTGGTATTTGTAGGTTTTTATTTCGTAGTAATACTAGAGCTATTTTTATATTGCTCTTTTAAACCTTATAAATGATATGTAACAGCCTCAATTTGAATAACTGCTTGCATGTATTAATGCGATATCGTTCACTGCAAAGGATTTTTTATTAAATTTCAAAATTATTCCCAAAAAACAAATTTTGTTCTGTATTCTTTGAATTAAGTTAAACAACTATCGTAGGCTCCTCCCCACCTGATTAATAATAACATATTTGACATGGCTTTCGGACAAAAGTGCATAATAAAATTATCAATAAGCGTTTTCGAATCAAAGAAACTCTTGATTTTGGCAAAATGAAAATGTAGATATCTCGTTTTTTACCATACTTTCAATGTGTTTGTCCCATCGCATATTGTATATCGAAAATTACGCCAAGACTATTTAGACTTTCTACCTTTGATAAGGATAATTACCAATACTTATTTGGTATATCTTCAGTTACGCTTCTACAATAGTTCGATACGTAATGAACACAGTTTTACTTAGATTTAATAGAAAGCTTATTCAGAAGGCAAGCCATTTGGATACCCACTCTATAACAATCTTCATCTGTCCTGGCAGTAGACGACTTATGCATCACTCGAGATGATGACTAGTGTCGTCCGCAAAGAAATGATGGTATCCTTTGGCATATCTATCAATAGAGTCGTTAACGTATAATAAGAAAATAATGGTCTAATATAGTCCTTGTGGAACGCAATAGATATTCTTTATAATCGCTTTTAAGTTAGAGATTTTAACGCTTTGCTTTCTATCGGATAGATAGCTAGTTAAAATTAAGATATGCCTCAGATTCCATATCTTTCTAAACTTACTAAGGCCAATATGCATGTCCACCGTATCAAAGGCTTTGGCCAGATCAAAAGGCTGTTATAGTGGGTGCTTGCTTTTGTCGAGATTCTATAGAATGATGTTAGATATAATAATGCAAGCATCAGTTGTACCTCTATTTTTCATGAAACCAAATTGTTTATCTGATATAATATTACATGTGATAAAGAAATCAAGCAGTCTATTATGAATTATTTTTTCCAAGAGTTTCGCAATATTTGAAATAAGGGAAATAGGTCTGTAATTAGACATACAGCCACTATCTCCCGCTTTGAAAATAGGTACTATATCAGCCCTCTTTAGTGCCTCTGGCCATACAGCTTGTTGTATACTAAGATTAAAAATATATTCCAATGGTTTTACAATATGAATCGCGATAGCCTGTATAATATTTGCACTAATATTATCTACTCCTCCAGCTTTCTTTTTCATGTCTTTTATAATTTCTAGAATTTCTTGACAGTCAGTCGGGTTTACAAAAATAGACTTATCAAAAATCATTATTACTATATATGCATATCATATATAGTAATAATGATTTTTTTGATTTACAGACTATATTAGTATAAGCAATCATCATCAACGTAAAAATACATTCAAATACTTACAAATAAAATAATATGGATGAAAACAGTAATAACAGCACTGCGTATAGCAACAGTAGTATTAGTAGCATATCTTCTAAACAATCAAATAATTCTTCAGAACCTTTGAAAAAAAAAGATAAAAACAGTTCATGTACAAAGATTATGATCCTCTAGAAGTTAGCAGCCAAACTATAAGAAAGTATGAGCAATCAATAAATCAGCTTTGTAATGTACAAACGGGCTCAAATGAAGAGAATAGTCCAAGTAAGTATACGCGTGCACTGAAAATGTGCATTTAAACTATATATCTCAATTTAATAATTTATTTATTTATCATTACAATTACGTAATATATATTGTACATTATGCCCACAAAAAAATAAAGTGGTCTGCGCGAAGAACGAGACTATGATGTTAACATATATTTTGCCCCACTCTATCTGAATCCGAACTTAGAATTGCTCTATCACGTCAGGATTTCAAGATATCATTAAAACATCAATTTATAAATAACCTTAAATTTCAAGGTTAAATATATTTTTTTACAAAGTGATACGATCATTGTATAGTAATTATCATTCCCTTTAAAATTGCCTTCGCACTATTTAAATATGTGGCGATATAATTGTTTGTCTCAGAGATATTAACATTTAAAATTTTGCTACTTTTTTTTATTATGGATAGTGACTTGATAAAAGAATTCGAAAATTTTGAACATGAATATTTCTGAGACAAACAATTATATTTAAATAGTGCGAAGGCAATTTTAAAGAGAATGATGATTCCTATACAATGATCGTATCACTTTGTAAAAAAATATATTTAACCTTGAAATTTAATGTTATTTATAAATTTATGTTTTTTTAATGATATCTTGAAATCCTGATATGATAGAGCAATTCTATGTTCGGATTCAGATAGAGTGGGGCAAAATACATGTTAACATCATAGTCTCGTTCTTCGCGCAGACCACTTTATTTTTTTTTGTGGG
This sequence comes from Pteromalus puparum, assembly GCA_012977825.3. Taxonomy (NCBI): domain Eukaryota; kingdom Metazoa; phylum Arthropoda; class Insecta; order Hymenoptera; family Pteromalidae; genus Pteromalus; species Pteromalus puparum. The sequence continues at coordinate 34,528,496 of CM053172.1, forward strand.
CCTGTGTTATCGACTAATTATTACTCTTATTAGTAGGCATACGAGATAGTGAATCACCAAATGATGAAGGTGACGGGGTAAATCAATTAAATCCTGAAATTGAGCAGTATTTGGATCAGGAAGCTACTAACGATGTGGCAGATACGATTGAAAATGAAAATCGTAGTTTCAATGATGCCAGTGTTGATAATATTATGTTCACAGAGTCTGATATGAAAGTACGTGATATAGTTTTAATATGCGCTGCTTTTTCTTTATGATATAATAATTCAGATGAATGTTATGTGGCGTTAGCTAATATGTTCAAATTATGTGCTGGTCCTAAATTTAAGCAACTGAATTTATCGAAGTACATAATGTCTAAATGCTTCTCAGCTCAAGATGATAAAGTTACGTACCATTATTATTGTATGCAATGTTCAAGTACAGTTATAGATTCAGTAAATGCAACGGAGAATCAAAGTAAATATATGAAAGTTTGCAAGAAATGTAAAAAAGAAGCTGCTATAACATCAGCGTCAGAACATTACTTCATTACATTAGATTTATACTATCAATTAGAAATTTTGTTGTCCAATGACGATGTTCTAAATGATATCTTTAAAAATATTCAGGACGAAAATGAAGCTTCTACATTTACAGGATCAATTACACAAGATGTTTTACGATCTCATCAAGAAAATAAGAAATGTGACAATGTATATATGTTAACATTTTGGCCCATGCAACTTTGTATAAATGAATTATTACCAAAGCTAAAATGTACATATGTTTTGTTAACAGGAGTTTTAATGACACAGCATGAGCCAAAAAGTGATTTAATGAATTTATAGTTACAGTTATAGACGGAGTTAAGGTGCGAGGCGCAGAGTGTGGCGGGTTGAGGGCGGGTTTCATAAACGCTACATCATTAAACAGGCACATGGAGATGTTCCGTCAATTCTTGGCGACTGCTCGTCCCGTTTATCATCTCTTTGGCGTGGCTGAGTCGCGCTTCGGGCCGAGTGTCGACGACGCACTCGTTCAGGTAAACGGCTACTCTGTCCTTCGGCAGGATAGGAATACCCAGGGGGGTGGTGTGGCGCTGTAGATTCACAACAGTTACAAGGCGACCCTTCTGTGCTCATCTCCAACAACAACGGACGATAGTAAACCTGGTATTCCAGAGTACCTTATGTGTAAAATCCAAAAAGGCCGTACGCCTTCTATATTCGTCGCTGTTATTTACAGACCAACGGGTATTTCGTTTACGAATAACTCGGATCTAGTTGATAAATTAAGACTGTATGCGGAAGACTATAATCATCGTATCATTATGGGCGATCTGAACGCGAATATGTTGTCGACGTCTCAGGATGCAACTTTCGTAAGAGAATTAGCCTGTGAGTTGAATCTTAAATTAGTAGATCATGGCGCGACGCACCACGTTGGGGAATCTCATACATGGATTGACGTAATCTGTACTGATGACAATGAAGTAGTGCTGAATGCGAACAACATGATGGCGACCTTTCCGAGTCGACATAACATCATTGACATCACGATTCAGACTCCAAAGTCAGACTTATCCACTGTCACGCCCTTCTTTTATAGAGATTTTAAATCCATCAGGCGGAAAGAGCTTCTTTATCTTCTTGAAGTCTGTGATTGGTCGGCCATCAGTTGCCCGGGCACAACTATAGACAGTAAATTAGAAGCACTTAGCAGTAATATCATGACTGTCATTAACAAACTTGCCCCCTTAAAGGAATTTAAGCCAAAAAATGAAAAGGTTGCTCTATGGATAAATGCAGAGCTTCAAGACCTCTATGATAAACGCGATGCACTCCGGCGAAGGTACAAACGCACCCGAAATGAAAGGTTTTCTCTGGAATTACTGTCTCTTACGGCTCAAGCAGAACAACGCACAATTGAAGCGCGGGAGACCTTTATCCAAAACAGAATTTCAGAGGCCTTGAATAATAACAAAAATATCTGGATTGAGCTTCGCAATCTTGGACTCTTGTCCAAAACTAAGGAGGAACTGCACGGTTTCTCCCCACGCGAGCGCAATGCCCATTTTTCCGGGGTCTCTGTATCTCAAGCAGAGAGCGAGGTGAATTTGGATGAGATCGTATCATCGGCCAGTGAAACTGGTTTCACCTTTCGTGAAATCACTTTTTCGGAAGTGGTCCTGGCCGTCTCACACTTCTCATCTCAGGCTAAGGGAGAAGATGGCATCCCTCAAGATGTCATTGCTAAATCCCTCCCAGTCCTAGGCCACCACCTTGCAGCAATTAACTCCTCTCTGTCCAGTGGCGTTTTCCCTGGAACCTGGAAAAAGGCCTGTTTGGTGCCTCTAAAGAAAACGGCTATTCCATCAGCCGCGTCGGACTTCCGTCCGATCGCTCTGTTATGTTTTCTTGCCAAGGTTCTGGAGAAGATTGTTCACGATCAGATATCCGAGTACATAGAGTCGAAAAAGCTTCTTGATACACGCCAGGCGGGTTTTCGGCGTTATCACAGCACGCAAACAGCACTACTGAGTCTGTCAGAAAGCATTAGAGCAGTTATTGATAGCAGGAAGCAACTGCTTACTATCCTCCTAATGTTCGATTTCAGCAAGGCGTTCGACACGATTTCGCCCTCCAAACTGCTTCGTAAGCTAATAGGAATGGGCTTCTCTAGGACTGTAGTTCTGTGGATCAAGTCATATATTACAGGTCGTAATCATCGAGTGGTTATGAAAACAGCTGGTAACTCTGATTGGCTCACTACCAATCTCTTCTGTTTAGTATTTACATTAATGACCTCCGAAACATTTTGGCCTCCTTTAAAGGCCCTCAGGGCGAATTATCAGACAGTGTCGAGCATTTGCTATATGCTGACGACCTTCAAACCTATACACAGGGAACGAGGGACGACTTGGGCGAGGGTGTGGACCGCCCGTCGGCTGTGGCGCGTGCAGTGTCGGCCTGGGCGACTGAGAACGCGCTTCGCCTCAATGTTGGGAAAACTAGAGCTATTATTTTTGGGTCAGAGAGTAACATTAACAAGGTGCAAAATCTCGAGCTTCCCGGCATTGAGATCGAGGACGGTGTCTTCGTACCCTTTGTTGACACTGTAACCAACCTTGGTGTTGTGATGGACTCGAAGTTGACATGGAAACCGCAGGTGGATGCGATTAGCCGAAAGGTTAATAGAGTCCTTTATGGGCTCCGATCCTCCAGATCCTGCACCACCGAGGTAACACGTAAGCAGTTGGCGGGTGCTCTTGTCATCCCGCACTTGGATTGCTGTTCTCTTGTCTATCTTGATGTATCGGGTCAGCAAAACACCCAACTTCAACGATTGCAGAATTCATGTGTGAGGTATATATGTGGTGTTAGAAGGGACGAACACATCTCCCACTACAGGAGGAAGATCGATTGGATTCCGGTGCAGGCGAGAAGGGAGTTCTTTGCGGCGGTGATGCTCTATAGAGCAGTTGTAATGGGTCAGCCGCCGTACCTTGCTGCCCTCTTCGATAGAAATCGATCTAGAACCTCAGCCAGGGATCCGCAGGAGCTTGCAGTTCCCAGCTCGCGTACCGACGCTGGGATGCACTCCTTCACAGCTCAGGGAACGCGCCTCTGGAACTCTCTCCCGCGCGACTTGAGAGTTCTGCCGTCGCTTAGTAGCTTTAAGGTAGCGATGCGTAAACGCATTCATCTGCGTGAGTCTGAATGTGGCGATGGCCAGACTTTGTGATATTTTTGTGATAATCGTTAAATACGTTAAATAATGTACCGTCCAATAAATTTTATTTATGTGATTATGTGACCAAAGGTTTTATCTTCCGTGACGTGATAGAATAGTTAATAAGTAATAAGATAAAATGTACATTATACAGCAACGCTGTGACATTCTTAAACTAATGTGATATTTCGAGATCTTATGTATTTTTGACTTGTGCAAAATAAATTCTATATCTATCTATCTATCTATACTTACATGAGTTAGTAACAACAATGCATTTTCTCCATACAGGCGGTATTACAGTAAAAAGAGGTACTACAATTTATACATTCTAGTTTTGTATTACCGCTATATCAGTTGATCGTGTCTGTCGTCCTGTTGTGCAAAATAGGATACAATTTAACGGCTATTGCGGATGCAGCTGGTGTAACCAGCACGGTAAATACCTTAAAGAAGTACATGGATGTCGATACACAATAGATCAAGAGTCTATATGCATGAAAGTCATCTTAATGATATAGGTATAGCACAAGAAAGCAATCATCCATATCGAGGAGTAAAGAGCTACTCATCGTTACTGAAACTGAATCATATAGATATTGTATGGTCATTATCCTATGAGTATATGCACGGGTTACTTCTCGGAGTAGTACTTCAAATGCTCAACTTATGGAAAAATAATAACTGCGAATTTAGAATAACTAAGAATGACTTGAATAAAATTGAAGACCGCTACATGAGAGAGACCCCAACTCATGATGTGCATCGGCTACCAAGAAGAGGAATTATCAACGGCAAAACAAAACCAACAGCTTCTGAATCAAAGAGTTGACTTTTCATCTCTAGTTTGCCATGTTTAAAGGGTATATTGGATTAACGTGCTTTAGAACATTATGCATCATTAGTTAAAAGTTCGTACACGCTTTTGAAAACTAGTATCACAGAGCTGAACTAAATGAATGCGAAAATTATCTTCTTCAATTTTTAATTATATTCGAAGATTTGTATGGAGAGAAAAATATGACTTTCAACGTTCATAGCCTAATGCACTGTGTTCAGTCTGTCAGAAAAACGGATCCTCTATGTTTCAATTCAGCATTTTCTTTTGAATGTTTTATTTTTACTCTGAAACGACATATTAATGGTCCTAAGGGCATGGATCGCCAAATGGCCAGGAAACACATGCAGTGTCTTATATTCAAAAGTAATGCTAAAAACTATATAAAAGGATCAGACCATTGTCTACATTTTTGTCATAGTCTGTTTTTGCCAAAAAAAAAAATGATAAAATTATATAAGCAGTCTGAAGATCAACAAGTTACTTACTGTGGAAAACCTGTATTAAAACATTATGAAGATTATGGTGACTGTCTTTTGTACAATAAAATTATATATAGAGGTACTGTATTTCATAGCGTAAAATATGGTCGAGCTCAAAAAACTATATTATAGAAATCTTGCATCATGAAAATGACCAATGCTTTTTACATTTGCAGTATATAAAAACACGAAGAAATAATCCTTTTCCTGGTATTACCCACATTCATGAAATTGAAAGTGAAGATTCCGATAGCTACGTTACTGCATTAATGAGCGATGTAAAATGTAAAATAATTTTTATTAACCTTTCCGATGCAAGGTACTTATGCTCGTTACCTAATAAAATAGAAGTGCAGTAAAAATACTAGTAATTTGTATAATTTTTCTATTTACTAAATATTTCCTATTCAAATGCAATAAAAATCTTCAAATATATTGCATTACTGTGGTAGTTCAACGTAATTATTAAAATTAATTAATACATCATGAATAATCTTGGCTTCTTTGTGGGAGGCACAAAGAGCCTTGTTCAGAGAAATTCGAGTATTTTTTAAATTGAGATTAATTGAATGTTGCATGCAAGATTTATCCGGTATAATAGAAATAAAAACACTACACTTTAGGGAATAAGCCAAACGGCACGAAAAACCCTTTTATTGAAACAAATATACTTGAGAATGATTACAAAGAAATAAGCTAAAAGCTTTCGATGTGACGTCGCGTAGAACAATGAACGCGCGCGATACATGCATACATGTGCTTTTGATGATTGATACGCGATATGATTTTCTCTCTCACTCACACTTAATTAATATACAAGAGATAAAGAATTTACAAGGTGATAATGTGCTCGAAAGCACGCTGTCAGTTAACAGCGAGATACGAATTACGATAAGGTGCAATGTATGCACACCGTCAGATGAACGGTAAGATTCGCGAGGAAGCTCCACACGCTCAACGAGTTAGTACTAGACTGCCGAACGAGCCGGCCGAAAGGCAGGAGAGCAATGCTCGAGATGACGGCGACAGTACCAAGAGGTGCTGCCACCGCGCTAGATTTGTGGGCTCTAGCTCCCGACACACATACATACACACATTGCGCGCGCAGGCACAAAAAAATAATAAAATAAAAAATGTTGCGACTAAACATACTGCCGGCTAGGGCTGCAAAACTAATTTGAATCACAATAGTAGAGCAGTGTTAGACTTAACAAAATTAACTAAAAAGATAAATCTATGTACAAAGCTTAGCGATCTTTGGATCGATCGAACTAGACTCGAGAAAGGTCAGTTTCCGTTGGAGGGACTGCCTTGTTGATTAGACTCGTTATCACATTTGAATGAAGTAATCTAAAACAATTCTACATTTTGAAATCGAAGTGCAAACAATTGAACTGAACATAATAAGCAACAATTAAGCCTAAATTAAATTATAATTACATTTTCGCATAACTATCTAAAGGTCAGAGTCGCAATGCTGAAGGAACCTAGTTTTCCGGACCAGGTATCACGTCACAAGAATCGCCCTCTTGGCACGATTTTTGAGCTTCTGGCTGTAGAATTTCCGGATTCTACCATTCTCGGACCAGGCTTTTGATCTGCACTTCCAGAATACCAGATGGTTCGACTCGTTTAGGGCAAACTACCGAGCACACATCTGGGGCAATTCACGATTGTGGGGAGGATGATTGCGACTCTAACGGGATCGCAATGCCCTGATGTATGCCCCGCTTAAAGAGTTCTGAAGCCATCCTGATGGTTGCTACCATAGCAATGCCATCGCTCCCAGGGTGTACTTCCACGACCTCACCTAACGGCTGTTTTGCGCAAGTAGGATTATCTTCCATGGGTACGACGACAGAGCCGACTCTCAAGGTAGCTGTAGATTGTAGCCATTTTTTTTTACGAATTTGAAGTTCATGCAAATACTCCTTATGCCATCTTTCCAAAAATCTTGTCTGGCCTTGGTGATGCGTTGATAAATAGTTAGACGGTTGTCCGGAACTAAAACAAAATCAGGTTCAGGTAAAAGATGGAATGGATGTCCGATTAGCAAATGAGCGGGTGTAATCGCTAACGCGTCGTTCGGATCTGCGGAATTCAAGTATAACAGTCTAGAATTTAAAATAGCAGCGATTTCTTTTAACAAAGTGTCGAGTTGCTCATATGTGAGCGTTTGATCTTTCATCACGCGGTGGAGATGATGTTTGAAACCTTTAACTGCGGCTTCCCGTAATCCGCCGAAGTGCGGTGAAAGTGGTGGATTAAACTGCCATTCGATCCGTTCTACCGCAGTGTAATTTTGAATCGCGTCCTTAAATTCTGCAGTCGCCTGCAACTCGTAGATTTTCTGGAGTTCGTCGAACCTCCTGCAGCTACCCACCCAAAGATGTTTTTTGACGAGTAATTTGTAACTGAAGGCCACCTAGTTTGAATTGACCTATTGCGAGAGACGATAAAGTCGTACCTGAGGCTAACAGAACGTCAATAACCTTGGAATGTGAAACTGGGGATCAGCTAATCTGATGTTTTTAGGTATGTTAAATCTATCCCGAGGAAAAGTTTCATTAAGCACTGAGCGAGTTTCAGTACAATCAAGAAGTTCAACTGAAATTTACTGTTATTATAAGTTGAATGAAAAGTGGCTTTAGTGGATTTATTCGAAACAGTGCTCGCACTGTCAACTGCTCCGATGTTTACTACACATTGATTAGTCGGTAATTGTAAAGGAGAGGCGAAACTAGAAGTCATTAAGATCGACCGTTTATCTGGCGCAATTTAAAAATCGTCTTTTGAAGAAAATCATACAAGTCTTGTAATGTAGAGAATTTATCGCTCGATAAACGGTCTATCCATCGCGAACTTACACTGTGTGGTAAGCTGCGCTCTAAGATACGCACCCAAACTGTATCAGAAACATTTTAACCTTTTGACGAATAGTATACAAGAGCCGCGCTAACGAATCCGGTTTGGCTTCCGTGAGCGCAGGCAATGTAAGAAGCTTGTCTAGATGCTCATTGACGATAATGTTTTTTATCATACACGCTGCACAAAGCTTCCCAAGCGAGAGGGTAATTTGCGTCACTAGGCTCGAATTCTTCTATCACCTGCTCGGCTAATCCTTGAACGACACTCCTAAGATGAGCATGTTTTACGTAACCACTATACTCGGAACGATTGTGAATTAACGATTGGAAACTATGCTTCCATGAAGTCCAACCTTCATGACGACCATTGAATTTAGGGATTTCAACGACAGCAGTTTTCGGTACATTCTGCCTTTTAGAAAATGTCATATGAGTAGAGTTCAACGCAGTCGAATTCGCCAAAGGCACTGATTCTCGTAATTTGCTCACCTGAGCCGGTACCGCATAATAATCTGCCTCGATTTTTGCAAATGCAGCAACTTGAGGACTAGCCGGTCGAACCTTTAATAATTCCTCGTGATTCGGAAGATATGAGCTGAATAAATCTCGAATGAGTTTCAAACGTCATTCCGCATTAACCACTTCATTCGGATTCTCTTTCAAAAATTCTTGAAGAGATTTAATTGACCTTTCCAAAGATTGACCCTTGATTACAATGTACTGGACACCCTTTTCTACTTCGCCGCTCATTTTGACGATCTCAAATTGTTCAACAAGAGCTAATTCAAAATTAAGTCAATCCTTGAATAGATCAACTAACGTTATATTTGATATTAACTAACTGAATGAACAATAAATCAACGAGACATTTAGCATGAATAATTAATAATATCCCGCACGAATAAAGTTTTGATTTTAATTCGAACACGTAACACGTATGAGAATAAACTAAACTCAACACTAATTCTAAATAACGCGATTAAATTGAAGTGAATTAATTAGAAAAGTTGAGAAAATTTTACAAAAAAAAACATTCAGTGTGTTTTTAGTGAAAGATACGTTGTTTAAGAGCTATAAATCATTGAGAATAGGCAAAAAAATGCAAAAAATGCTTAAGGGGACCTAACCACCTTAAATTGTCAAAAAATGAGAAATCGGATTTTATTTTTATATTAACACTAAATTGTTCAAAAAATGTATTAAACAAACATATAAACTTAAAAAAAACTATAGAGAACAAGAAACAATTTTTATATGTACCGAATACCAGGTGCAAAATGTCTCCGAAGGCCAAAATTCACAATTTCCATTTTTTCACTCACCGCAGACTTATTTCAGTTCTAGGCATTCAAGAGCACTAAAGCTTTACAAACAAGTTTAAAATACACATAGTTCTGACATCAGCGTAGCAATTTGTAAATAAATTAAATCTTAAAAAGTCATCTTCAATTAATTTAAACAAATTATTTGCCATTTTTAACATTTTTATACAAATATTTTCTATAGTTATTTAAAGTTTATATGTTTGTTTAATATATTTTTTAAACAGTTTGATGTTAATATAAAAATAAAATCCAATTTTTCATTTTTTGACAATTTAAGCTGGTTAAGTCCCCTTAAATAACCAACTTTAAACCCTTATAACTCGAAGAGAATTGATCGAATCGATCTAATAATTTACAGCTGACATTGTAGTGATCTTTAGAACATATCCCTTAAGTTGACCCAAACATTTTTTTTTGTCGCGCACGATTTGTCAGAGAACCACCCATATATCTTCCTATATTATATAATTATTTTGTGTATACTCCCCCCCGCACCCCCCATACACNTATTATTTAAACATAGACTTTTATTATTATGAGGTCCGTGCAGCATATGTTTAATAATTAATTTCTTAAGTTTGTCATTATTTGAAATTATTTCAGCAGATATATATTTATCAATATATTCAGATGTGATTATTTTGTTATCAGGATGTAATTTTATTAAAATGTGTGTATGTGATAAACCTTGTTTTTGAAACTCAACTGTATATACATAAGCTAATACTTTACCAAAAATATTTTTATGTATTATATCATTCAATATTGGATAATTTATTTTGGATAATTTATTTAAATATGTATCTAGTGATTGATTTTCTGGTAATTCTTTAGGATATACGCAAAGATCAAAATTTTCTGGTAAACCTGAGTCTGAAACTATAATAGCACCAATTCAGGGGTTAGACGTTTGTTATATAAATGTTTTTGTTGTCCGTCTTTTCGTGAAAAAATCATTTTATAATTTGGAAGATTTTGAATGTTAGCTACTTGATGCAAGTGTTTATAATTTTTAGCTGTAGAATTTTTTTAAATTCTAGTCAAAGTCTCAATATGTGATTGGATTAAATTGTTACTATTATATGCATTTAATCTCTGTTCAACAGCCGTTTGATCATCATATATATATATATGTATATAAATCATTGAAAATAGGCAATAAATGTAAAAAATGCCTAAATAACCAACTTTGAACCCTTATAACTCGAAGAGATATGATCGAATCGATCTGAAAATTTACAGCTGACATCGTAGTGACCTCTAGAACATATCCCCCAAGTTTGGGCAACATTTTTTTTTGTAGCGCACGATTTGTCAGAGAACCACCTATATATATATATATATATATATATATATATATGTGTGTGTGTGTATCCGTGCGATTCAAGTATGACTTCTAATAAAAAATTTCATTCCAAACTATATTTTCTATATCTGAATTGTTTTCACTTTCATTTTGAATAAACAATCGATTAGGATCTGTTGCATCTAGATAACGATACATACGCAATTGTCCATGAGAAAATAACGTTTTTGAAAGTAATTATTCCTACATTATCGAAACTTTGTCCTTGAGATTTATTAATAGTCATAGCAAACGCTAAGACTAAGGAAATTGTTTCTGTGTAAAATAATTGGCAATGAAGATAATTTCGGTATTTAAAGTTAATTCTAGGCATGAAAACTTTATTTCCTATTTTTTCCCGAGTTATAATTTCAGCTCAGTGTTATACTTGAATAATTTGGTAACTTTTAATCGTGTGCCATTACACAAACCGTCTGTTTATACAGTACTTTTACTTCCAGTAACGATTTTTCTTTTATTTTCTTAATTTGGACAAATATTTAATCTTTTTTTATAATCTATAAATTTTATATAAAATATAATTTTAAAATAAAAATAAAACAGAAACTGAAATGGGGGGTTGGCGAGCGAGCGAGCAGGGGGGCGAAGCCCACTAGTGTATATATATATATATATATATATATAGGTGGTTCTCTGTCAAATCGAAGATGAAAAATTTTTTTGGTTCAACTTTATATATATGTTCTATAGGATGCCCGTGGCTTCCAAAAAAATTTTCAGCGCGATCCCGTTCACTTGGCTTCAAGTTATAGCTGGTCAAAGTTGTTGTTTTAAGCGATTTTTGCATTTTTGCCTATTTCAATGATTTGTAGCTCATAATGGATGCTTTTTAACCAAAACTACCCTGATTACTTTTTTTGTTAAATTTTCTGAATTTTCAATAAATTTACTTTTAAAGTCATATATACATGTTTAGGCTACCTTATTTGCATTTTAAACCTTAAAATGTGATAATCGAAGGGTTTGATCCGGACTCCGACTACTATCGTACGGTGAAGAGATACCTTTTTATAGTACAAATGTACCTGTACAAGAGCCAGAATGGCAGAAGCCTTTGTTTTTTGTTTTCATGGTACACCAATAGTGAAAAACCCTCCCCGTGTGAAAAATTCAAATTCGTAAAGAGATGTCGATGAGATTTTAATGAGATCTATATGAGATAGCATTATGAATTTCAGATATATGAGATCTCATATGAGATCTCGTATAATATTTCACGCGGGTCAGAATTGATTCAAATAACTCATAATAGCTGTGACAAAGGACGTCAGATTCCTATTTACTAACATAAACAACCACTGTGATATTTTTATGATGGATACGTCCTTTGTCTACAGCTATTATTAGTTATTTGAATCATTTCTGAGGGTTTTTCACTACTAGTGTCCCATACAAACAAAACAAAGGCCTCTGCCATTCTGGCTCTTATACAGGTACTTTTGCACTATAAAAAGGTATCTTTTCACCGTACGAAAGTAGTCGGAGTCCGGATCAAACCCTTCGATTATCACATTTTAAGGTTTAAAATGCAAATAAGTAGCCTAAACATGTATATATGACTTTAAAAGTAAATTTATTGAAAAATTCAGGAAATTTAACAAAAAAAAAGTATCAGGGTAGTTTTAGTTAAAAATGCATCCATTATGAGCTACAAATCATTGAAAATAGGCAAAAAATGCAAAAATCGCTTAAAACACCAACTTTGACCAGCTATAACTTGAAGCCAAGTGAACGGATCGCACTGAAATTTTTTTGGAGCCACGGGCATCCTATAGAACATATATATAAAGTTTGAACCAAAAAAATTTTTCATCTTCGATTTGACAGAGAACCACCTAATATATATATATATATATATTTATATCCGGTATATAGACATTTCAGGCTTTCAGATAATGAGATGATGATAAGTATAATCGAGGATGCCGCTGGCCTCCCTAAAAAAATTTTTCAGAGTGCGATCCTTCACTTGGCTTCAAGTTTATAGCTGGTCAAAGTTGGGGTGGGTTTTAAGCGATTTATTGCATTTTTTGCCTATTTTCAATATTTGTCTAGCCTTAGCTCATAATGCGATGCAATTTTTACTAAAACTACCCTGATACTATTTTTTTTTTGTTAATTTCCTGATTTTTCAATAAATTACTTTCTTAAAGGCATATAATACATGTTGTTTAGGCCTGGGGGGATACCTTAAAATTGCCATTTTAAACCTTAAAATGTATAATCGAAGGGTTTGATCGCGCCGACTCCGACTACTTTGCTACGGTGAAAAGATACCTTTTATAGTGCAAAAGTAACCTGGTATAAGAGCCAGAATGGCAGGAGAGCCTTGTTTTTTGTTTTGTATCGGACACTAGTAGTGAAAAAAACCCTTTCAGAAATGATTCAAAATAACTAAAATAGCGGTAGACAAAGGACGTATCCCATCATTAAAAATATCACAGTGGTTGTTTTATGTTAGTAAATAGGAATCTGACGATCCTTTGTCACAGCCTATTATGAGTTAGTTTGAATCAATTTTTTTTTTTTTTTTTCTGACCCGCCGTGAAAATTATTATACGAGATCTACATATTGAGATCTCATATATCTTGAAATTCAGTAATGCCTTATCTCATATAGATCTCATTAAAATCTCATCGACATCTCTTTACGATTGGAATTTTTCACACGGGGCAGGGCTTTTTCACTATTGGTGTACCTATGAAATTTATTTATTATTGCGCTTTCTGCTACAGCGTACATTTGTACTCATAAAAAGGTATCTCTTCACCGTACGATAGTAGTCGGAGTCCGGATCTCACAACCCTCTCGATTATCATCATTTTTATAAGGTTTTAAAAAAACATGCTGCTTTGCCGCCCAAAATTTTTAAAGGGAGGGGTAAAGGCCGCCCTAAAAAAAACCAATTGTGATTATTTATGAAAAACTTTAAAAAAAAGTAAAAAAAATTTTTTGGTTATATGAAAAAATCAGGAAAATATTAACAAAAAAAAAGTATCAGGGTGGTAGTTTTGCGTAAAAATGCATCCTGATGAAGAACTACAAATCATTTGAAATAGGCCAAAAAATGGCCAAAAATCGCTTAAAACAACAACCTTTTGAACCAGCTATAACTTGAAGCCAAGTGAACGGATCTGCCGCCTGAAAATTTTTGGCGGAGCACACGGGCACCTATAGAACATATATTAAAGTGTGAACCAATAAAAATTTTTTCATCCATTCGATTTGACAGAGCAACCACCTTATATATATATATATATATATATATTACACCTAGTGGGCTTCGCCCCCCGCCCTGCTCCTCCGCCTCGCAACCCCCCATTTCAGTTCTTTTATTTTATTTTAAAATTATATTTTATATAAATTTCATAGTATTATAAAAAAAGATTAAATATTTGTCAAATTAGAAACATAAAAGAAAATTCGTTACTGGAATTAAAAGTACTGTATAACAGACGGTTTGTAATTTATTGTAATGGCACACGATTAAAATTACCAATTATTCAAGTATAAACACATGAACTGAAATTATTACTCTCGGGACAAAAAAATACGGAAATTAAAGTTTCATGCCTAGAAGTACTTATAAATACCGGAAATTTATCTTCATGCCAATTTTTTACAAGAAAACAATTTCCTTTTTAGTGTCTTTAGCGTTGCCCTATGAACTATTAATAAATCTCAAGGACAAAGTTTCGATAATGGAGGAACTATACTTTCAAAAACCGTTATTTTCTCATGGACAATTGCCGTATTGTATCGTTATCTAGATCCAAAGATCCTAATCGATTGTTTATTCAAAATGAAAGTGAAAACAATTCGATATAAAGGGGCGGGAAAAAATATAGTTGGTGTGACATGAATTTTTATTAGAAGTCATACTGAATCGCACGGATACACACACACACAATATATATATATATATAGATATATATATAATATAGGTGGTTCTCTGACAAATCCTGTGCGCTTACAAAAAAAATGTTGCCAAACTTGGGGATATATTCTAAGGTCACTACGAGTCAGCGTGTTGTAAATTTTCAGATCGATTCGATCATATCTCTTCAGTCTATAAGGGTTCAAAGTTGACGTATTATTTAGCACATTTTTTTACATTATTGCCTATTGTCAATGATTTATATACATATATATATATTCATGTGATCCAAACGCTGTTGAACAGAGTGATATAATAGCTAACAATTTAACCAATCACTATTGAGACTTTTGACTAGAATTGTGAAAAAATTCTACAGCTAAACATTATAAACACTTGCATCAAGTAAGCTAACATTCAAAATTCTTCCAAATATATAAATGATTTTTTTTACGAAAAGACGACCGACAACAAAACATTTAATATAACAAACGTCATAACCCTGAATTGGTGCTTTATAGTTGTCAGACTCAGCTGTTTACCAGAAAATTTTTGCTCTTTGCGTTGGATATCCTAAAAGAATTACCAGAAAATCAATCACTAGATACATATTTAAATAAATTATCCAAAATAAATTATCCAATAATTGAATGGAATAATACAAAAAATGTTTGGTAAAGTATTTAGCTTATGTATATTACAGTGGTTTCAAAAACAGGTTTTATCACAATACACACATTTTAATAAAATTACATCCTGATAAAACAAAAAAATTTAAAAAAATTTTCCAAAAACCAAATTTTTTTTTTCTGGAAATCATATTGATAAATATATATCTGCTGAAATTTAATTCAAATAATGACAAACTTAAGAAATTAATATTATTAAACATATGCTGCACGGACACTCATAATAATAAAAGTCTAATGTTTTAAATAATAAAAACCAAAAATGCACAAAAAATATTTATATTTAAAATGTCGCTGCGGGAATGCGGGTGGGTGCGGGGGGGGGGGATAGGCGGCCGGCGGGGGGAGAGTATACACAAAATAATTATTATAATATAGGAAGTATATGGGTGTGGATTCTCTGACAAATCGTGCGCGGACAAAAAAAATGTTATGGGTCACTTAAGGGAATATGTTCTCTAAAGATCACTACCAATGGTCAGCTTTAAATTATTAGATCTATTCGCATCAATTCTCTTCGAGTTATAGGGTTTAAGTTGCCGTTATTTAAAATAAATGGGAACTTAACCAGCCATTAAATTGTCAAAAAAATGAAAAAAAATTGGATTTTATTTTTATATTAACATCAAACTGCTGGTTAAAAAATATATAAACAACATATAAACTTTAAAGTAACTATAAAATATTTGTATAAATCCGTTAAAAAATGGGCAAAATAATTTGTTTAAATTAATTGACTGAAGAGGGGTACTTTTTAAGAATTTAATTTATTTACAAATTGCTACGCCTGATGTCCAAACTATGCTGATATTTTAAAACTTGTTTGCTAAAAGCTTCTAGTCTTCTTGAATGCCTTAGAACTGAAATACAGTCTGCGCGTGAGCTGAAAAAATGGAAATTCTGTGAATTTTTGAGCTTCGGAGACATTTGCAGCCTGGTATTCGGTACATTATAAAATTGTTTCTTTTCTCTATAGTTTTTTTTAATTTATATGTTTGTTTAATACCATTTTTCTTGAACAATTTTAGTGTTAATAGTAAAATAACAATCCGATTCTCATTTTTTGACAATTATTAAGGATGGTTAGGTCCCTAAGCATTTTTTCGCATTTTTCTTGCACCTATTCTCAATGATTTATAGCTCAAAAACATTAAACAACGTACTTTCCACTAAAACACACTAATGTTTTTTTTATTCTTTTAAAATTTTTCTAAGCTTGTCTTCTAATTAATTCACTTCAATTTAATCGCTTATTTAGAATTAGTGTTGCAGTTTAGTTATTCTCATACTGCTTACGTGTTCGAATTAAAATCAAAACTTTATTCGCTCGCGGGATATTATTAATTATTCATGCCTAAATGTCTCCGTTGGAATTTTTTTAAAATTTGTGTTTTTTTTTCAAATTTTTTTCAGGGTTTTTAGTTAATATCAATATAACGGTAGTTTGATCTATTCAAGGACTTGACTTAATTTTGAATTAGCTCTTGTTGAACAATTTGAGATCAGTCAAAATGAGCGGCGAAGATCTCTCAAATGGCAGAAGCCTTTGTTTTTTGTTTTCATGGTACACCAATAGTGAAAAACCCTCCCCGTGTGAAAAATTCAAATTCGTAAAGAGATGTCGATGAGATTTTAATGAGATCTATATGAGATAGCATTATGAATTTCAGATATATGAGATCTCATATGAGATCTCGTATAATATTTTCACGCGGGTCAGAATTGATTCAAATAACTCATAATAGCTGTGACAAAGGACGTCAGATTCCTATTTACTAACATAAACAACCACTGTGATATTTTTATGATGGATACGTCCTTTGTCTACAGCTATTATTAGTTATTTGAATCATTTCTGAGGGTTTTTCACTACTAGTGTCCCATACAAACAAAAAACAAAGGCCTCTGCCATTCTGGCTCTTATACAGGTACTTTTGCACTATAAAAAGGTATCTTTTCACCGTACGAAAGTAGTCGGAGTCCGGATCAAACCCTTCGATTATCACATTTTAAGGTTTAAAATGCAAATAAGGTAGCCTAAACATGTATATATGACTTTAAAAGTAAATTTATTGAAAAATTCAGGAAATTTAACAAAAAAAAAGTATCAGGGTAGTTTTAGTTAAAAATGCATCCATTATGAGCTACAAATCATTGAAAATAGGCAAAAAATGCAAAAATCGCTTAAAACACCAACTTTGACCAGCTATAACTTGAAGCCAAGTGAACGGATCGCACTGAAAATTTTTTTGGGAGCCACGGGCATCCTATAGAACATATATATAAAGTTTGAACCAAAAAAATTTTTCATCTTCGATTTGACAGAGAACCACCTATATATATATATATATATATATATATATATCCGGTATATAGACATTTCAGGCTTTCAGATACGATATATTGCATATAGAATCAGAATATATATATGTATGGACTATTTCACGTCAACCCGTGGAAAAATTTCTCTAATCCCGGCTAAAATTGGTATGTAAAATAATACCTTTTCCAAAAGGTTAAAGGTAGGCAAGTATAAACCTGGTTTTTATTTATCATTAATTTTATATTCGATACTGATATAATTAATTAAAATAATTATTTTTATAAGTGACAAACTATGGTCAAAAAATAAATGAAATCAAATAGTAAAATGGCAGTTATGTATGTAGGTACCCCACCGACAGGTGGCGGCACGCTCGGCCACAGAGAGAGGGAGAGAGAGAGAGAGAGAGAGAGAGAGAGAGAGAGAGGCTCACGCCGCGAGCGAGCGCCTCGCTCAGTTCCGTTTCGACTACGATCCAGACCAGTCAGGCTGGAGAGACAAAGACCAGAGAATAAAGGAGTTAGTCCAGGATAGGCAGAGTACTTTCTCCTTCCGACCGCCACTTCCCGACATTGGTGATCCGACGTGGACTCCTCGACAACGGCCAACAGGACATCGAGGAGCAGCACACCTCTCAAGTCTCTCCGGCAGCGGCGTCTTTGTTCAGCATACACGCTGACAAAGACAGGCGGCGAATGCGTCAGACAACGCGCATCGCTTCGCCACATCCCATGTGCACGCTGGCACGCCGGTGCATAAGCGAAATTTCCGTCGGACAACCCGACTGCCTCGACACACGTTTTTCACGTGTCGAGAGCGGCAGGAGCAACAAGTTCCACAAACTCGCCGCCATTTTCGAACTTCACGCGCGCAGGCACGCCGGCGCGTGAAGTCTTGTCAACTCAACGGACAACGGATTGTGTGCGTGCTGGCACGCCGGCGCACATTTTTCCTCGCGATTACCCAACGTCGTGCAACGTGGAAGCCTTCGCCGAGGGATTTCTTTTGCGTGAAGCCACCGACACCAGCGCCTTGTCATCATCATCACTTCGGTCAACGGCGCTTCCTCGTCAATTCAGCACTTCTCCTCGGCAGCGTCGACGAATTCTTCATGTCGGTTTGCGCGGCGATTCACGCGGGAATCGCCATTTTCGCTCTAAGGTAAAAAAGAAGTGCGCGCGAAAATCTCGACCGTTAGGCCGCCATCTTGCTTCGGCGAGTCTTTGAATTCTTAGAACAGCTCACGCGAGCAACGACGATTCTACGAATCATCACGCACACGTTGCGTTATCGAGATCGCGACTCAGTCTAAAAATTTTTTCTTTTCTTTTCTTTTTATTTTCATTTCTTTTTAATTGATTTTTTTTTCGTTCATTAAGTTGCGAAATACGAGGTGAAGCGCGTTAGCAATCTCAATAATTCTCTCGAATTTCTCTTTCGTGCGTTTCACTCTCTTTTCTCGCTCGACGATCAGCGTTTGCACCCGGGTCAACGGCTATCACTCTCGGACGGCGCTCCTCGCAAGTGGTACCTCAAAGACCTCCAGGGCAACGCATCGAGCTTCAGTCACAGCAGCCTCGACAACTAGTGGGCGTGCTGGGAATCGCGACAACGATCTCTCATTGTTGTCGTCTCCCGGACTGAGCTCCTCGCGAGCGACACAACAGGGAAGTCTAGTGAAACTCACACGGCCCTGCTCGTGTCTAATCCTAGGTTGACGAACAATTTAGGTAGTATGATAGTTAGCTCAGTGCGCGAGTCGGACAGACATTGCCTTGCAGCCGTTTGTACCTGCGAGTACACTGCAATTATTGTAATAATTTTGTACGTCTGATCTGAACTAAAGATTACGTTAGGTGCTGCACCCCACGCACATGAGTTGTAACAAATCCAAATTGACGCTTAGGTCGGGCAAACAAGTTCCCCAATCGCCTTTTCGTATCTGTAACCTGAGAAAAGCGAGAAAACTCAAAATGTCGCTGCAGCGCACACCGATCAAGCTTGCTGACACAAGCAAGGTCAACGAAACGGCTGTGGAAACCACCACAAGCGACGGACAACAAAGTCCAACCTTCTCGCTCACACCAGCATATTCAGAGACATCGCAAAGCACTCCAGCTTTTACGACTGTCTATTCGTTGAACACTCCTCTTACAACGTCTCAAGTCAATCAACAGCTGACCACTAGTTTAACTACAGCGGGCGCTTCAGGTTTTGCAAACTCGGCCGACATGGCATCAGGATTCAATCAGCCGTTCAACGACATCGAGAGCGCCTTCCACTTCGGCACAGGCCAGCCGCCCAGCACTGCAAACTGCGGTTTCAACTTTGAAACAGACAACAGGCAATCTTCTGTCCCAACAACGGCGTCGACAAGCAACAGTTATTTCCTGGGAACGCCTCAAGAACAAACCAGTCCATTCCTGAATTTAGGAACACGGCGGAAAGACAACAGCCTGCTGAACAACCAGCAGTCACCAGCAGTCAACTACGCCACTGCGGACGACCTGGCACAGCTGACAGAACAATTCAACGAGCAACTGGACCTCAAACTGAACGGGTTATTGGAACGCCTGGCTTCAGCCCAACAACAGCGAGAGTACGACTGCAAAAGGCCAACCGAACACACAGACGCACATCTGTCACTAGCCACCAACTCGGAAGACTCAGAAACCAGGTTACCCCTGCCGAATCTCTCGCAGGGAAACCCTCATCTTGACCAACAACACAACGCATCTGCCTTTGCAAGCACCAGGCATTTGCTTTTCTGGAATTTTTACAAACACAATCCGCAGGGCTGGTTCAGCCAATTAGAAGATCTATTCTTGGCACACAACGTCAACGAAGACGAAGCCAGATTTAACTTCGTCATGAGATATCTTACACGAGATATTCATGTTGACATCCAATACAAGCTCAACACCCTCACAAGAGGACAAAAATACCAACAAATCAAGAAAATCTTGACAGAACTCTATGCTGAAACTCCTCAGCAACAACTCGATCGACTATTCATAGGCGTCGAAATCGGTTCTAGAAAACCTTCTGACCTTCTTGCCGAAATGCAAAGTTTGGCTCAGAACTCAATCCCAAGAGAAACCATCATCTCGGTTTGGAAATCACGACTGCCTCCACAGATCCAGATCATGATCTGGAACTACAAATCTGNNNAAATGCGGCCCCGAGTCAATCAGCTGACGCCAGCGAGCGCGCGTGCGCAGCGAACAAAGGCGAGTCCACACGACGCGAAGTGAGCGCGCGCGCGTACCAACCGAAAGGCCAGTCCGCATGACCGCGGAGCGCGCAACTCAGCGGCGACGCGCCAGGTGGCGCGAGCGACGCACCGCGGGCACACTTATATAAAGCGGGCCGCGCAGCGCAGCGGCAGTTTTACTTAAGCTGAACTCCTGCCGGCTTCGTACGCACACGTTACCGAGAGGAACAGCTAGAGATAGACCGACGCCAACTTCGTCTCGTGAGCACACGTGACGACACTGTTAGCGAACCCGAAACTCCGAGTTGCCGTCGTGCGCACACGAGACAACCAGGTGTAGCCGAACAGCGCCGAGTCTCGTCTACGTGAGCACACGTAGCCGATACTCGACGTTGCCACCTGCTCCTGAACACCCGTCCCAAGGGACTGGTTGTTATCCCGGCCACCGTGAGCACACGGGGCTGAGAAAATAGCTAAAGCCCCGCCGACGATTCCCTAGGTCGTGCGCACACGTCCTGGTGAAGCATCGGCCAACTCCTGCCCGTGCGAAACCGACCACCCGCCGACCTCTCGAGTTTCGCCTGGTCACTGTGAGCACACAGGACTAGGAGAAGAATGAGACGAGCGACCTCGATCCGTAGAGCCGTGCGCTCACGACTCCATGGACTCGAGGGAACCTAACCTCCGAAAACCCGTCGTTAACCCGAACCCGTTTCACCATCCGAAACTCCGATACCGCTTCCGTAAAACCGATAACCGCACCGAAACCACGTAACTCCGGCAACGTCGTGTTAATGTACCGTTAATCGCACTAGTTTAAGCCAGACCGATTGTAAAGGCGAAATATTCTAAACCACCGCGATTTCGATTTCTGTTACAGATGGAGACTCATAATTGAATTATCAACTTGTTAACATAATTATTAGAATATATCTATATTATTATTAATTGCATAAACAAGTCTCTTCAATTAACCTTTCCCCTAACCAAATCCTGGCGTCCGGCCGACTACTCAACACACGGGGAAAGTCGAACCGTTACATGGCGCTCGGACAGGGACCGTTTTGGAATATTTCGCCTACTACTCGCGCGCAATTGTAAAAGAGACTCACAGAAGTAAGAAAACCGGAAAATTTTTTTTCTCAAGCACGATGAAGGTAAGCTGGGTTTACCGCCTGAATAAGGCGCAACTAATCGCCGAACTACAGGGAAAGAATCTTGATACCGAGGGAACAACCGAAGGAACAAAGGGTTTAACGGCTTCGCCAGCGACTGGTCCGATATGTCCGGAAATCTCCACAAGAATTCGACATGAAACAAGAGGACCCCACAGATTACGACGAAGAGGTGGACTTAAAACAGGATCTAGAGACAGAACGCTCAGAAATTATCCAGCGGACACTCGAGGAAACTCACCGAGTAGACACGTCCACCCCAACCGAGGACACGCAGGAACACCCACCTAGCAAGAACAAGGTCCTCAACCAGATACGCAAATGGAACTGCCACTTCGAGGGGAAAGACGTATATACATTCCTCGAAAGAGTCCGGGAGCTGCAGGAGTCCTACGGATTTACGAGCGCACAGCTGCTTCAAGGGGCACGGGAACTTCTCCCAGGTGAATCGCTCCAATGGCGGAGGAACTACGCAAGCGACTGTGAGACCTGGGAGGAACTGGAGGAGAGGCTCAGAAATTTTTACCTGTCAAGTGGAGAATGACGAAACTTAACCAGACAAATCGCCGAAAGAATACAAAAACCGAACGAAACTATACGTGCATACTGTAACGCGTTAACGACATTGATGAGAAGAAGAGGAGGATATACACCGGAGGAACACCTCGACAACCTATACTATAACATGAAACCGGAACTACAACTAAGAGTACGTAGGGAAGAGATCAAAGATATGCCGAACTTAATACAACGAGTCGAGGAATACGAGGAGATCGCGAGTTAGCTACACGATCAAGAGCGAAAAACGGCTATCAACAGCCCAGACACCAGTAAGAATAGCGGAACCAGTGAATACTATGACCGAGCGAAATGCTGTTGGCGCTGTACGCAACGCGGCCACACCCGCGTCACGTGCAAAAACCAGCCACGAAAATTCTGCACTGTATGCGGAAAAGATGGCGTTCTAACCCGTGACTGCCATGGATTCCCGGACCGCTCGGGAAACGCGCAAAGGGACGGCTCCAAGGTGGTGGGAGGCCGTCCCACGACGGCCGATACCTCATAGAGGTACAAATAGATCAAAACACGGTGCTAGCCTTGGTCGACTCGGGGGCTGTGAGTTCTTTTGTAACCCCAGAAACAGCCATAATCGGCCTAAACAATTGTTGGCGGCACGGAAAGCAGGAGACAATCGCCACACTAGCGGACGATTCAACCACCGAACTAACGGACTACGTGGAGGGTGAAGTGACAATCCTCGGCAATAATTTCAGGAACAGGTTTATAATCATGAAGGAACTACGCCACAAAATGCTACTGGGAATAGACGCGTTAAGAAAACTAAACATCCGGCTGTTCATAGCAGGAAGGGAACTCCGACCGAGCCAAACTCAAACTTTAATATTGTCTATAAGCGACACCGGTATCCGAGAAATCACCGAAAAACAACAAATACGGGTGGATGAGCTCATCCGGTACGAGAAGGAGTTATTCAAGGACATACAGGGCCCCACACCACTGATTAAGTACCAGATAAAACTGGTGGATTCAAATCCAATTAAGCAGCGCTACTGGCCACGAAACCCCGCTATGCAGCAAATCATCGACGACGCGGTCGAGGAGATGTTACAAGAAGACGTAATTGAGCCATCGGATAGCGCTTGGAGCTCCAATATAGTTCTTGCAAAGAGAAAAGATGGGAAATGACGCTTCTGCATAAATTTTCAAGGCATCAATAAAATCAGTATAAAAGACGCACACCCGCTGCCACAGGTCCACGCAACATTGAACAAACTTCGAGGAGCGAAATACCTAACCACCATCGATTTGAAAAATGGGTACTGGCAAATACCTCTAGCGGAAGAGAGCAAGCAGTACACCGCCTTTACGGTTCCGGGACGGGGTTTAATGCAGTTCAAAGTACTACCGTTCGAATTACATTCGGTACCAGCAGCCTTCATGCGCTTGATGAACGCGGTTATAACCCCAGATCTAGAACCGAATGTATTCTGCTACCTCGACGACATAGTAATAGTGACAGAGGATTTTGAGCACCACCTGCAACTGGTTAGCGAAACATTGCGCCGTCTACGAGAAGCCAAACTGAAACCGAACTGGGAGAAAAGCCATTTCTGCCGAAAGAGACTGAAGTACCTGGGACACGTGGTAAACGAAGACGGGCTGCACACGGATCCAGAGAAAGTGAAAGCAATCACGGAACTGCAACCACCAACGAACCTCAAGGAACAACGTCGATTTTCCGGGTTAATCTCCTGGTACAGGAGATTTATACCACAAGTAGCGAAGAAAACAGCCCCTCTCAATAGGCTCCTGAAAAAGAAAGTAAAATGGGATTGGGGCTCCGACCAGCAGGAAGCATTCGAAGCACTCAAGAAAGACCTTGTACGCGCTCCAGTGCTGGCATGCCCGGACTTCAATAAAACATTTATACTGCAGACAGATGCCAGCAACGAAGGCCGTACTGACGCAGGAAGAAGACGGAAAGGAACGAGTGATTGCCTACGCCAGCCGATCACTGAACCAGGCCGAGCGAAACTACTCAGCAACCGAAAAAGAGTGTCTAGCCATAAAATGGGGAATTTGGAAATTCCGCGAATACCTCGAGGGCTATCATTTCATCGTTCTGACAGACCACCAATCCCTCAAATGGCTGGAGAAAATCGATAACCCGTCCGGCAGACTAGCACGATGGGCCATGGAACTGGCACAATGGGACGACGAAATCAGGTACCGCAGAGGGAAGAACAACACTATCGCAGGTGCCCTTTCCAGACAACCCGTAACCGTGTGCAAGATCGACATTAAAACGAAGGGAACATGGTACACAAAAAAATTGAACGCCGTACAACAAGATCCAAAGAGTTACCCGGAATACTGCATAAAAAACGGAGTCTTACACCGTCATATCCTTCACACGCTAGATTTTAACGACACCGATGCAACCGAGGATTGGAAAATCTGCATACCCACCGACAAACGAACCATCATTCTAAAAGAATGTCACGATAATATGACCGCAGGACATTTGGGAGTGGCCAAAACGCTTCAGCGTTTAGCACGAAGCTATTACTGGCCAGGTATGTTGCAAGAGGGCGCGCGATATGTACGTAGCTGCCCAAACTGCCAATCATACAAGGCGCAGCAACAAACGAAAGCGGGGACTATGCACGCAACCAACGTCGAACAACCATTGGAAATGGTCTCGATCGATCTCGTCGGACCACAGCCACGGTCCAGCAAAGGAAACATATGGCTACTGGTCATGCAGGACAGATTCACCAAGTGGGTGGAGTTAGCAGCGCTCAAGAAAGCCGATAGCCGAGCCATAATCCGACACGTAAAGGAGAAAATCTTCTTCCGCCATGGCTGTCCGAACGCACTGGTAAGCGATAATGTTCGACAATTTGTCAGCAAGGAGTTCACAGGGTTTCTGAAAGAAAACGGAGTGCAGCACCGAATAACCCCGCCGTACAGTCCCCAGTGCAACCCAGTAGAACGAAATAACAGGGTAGTAAAGACGATGATCGCCCAGTACGTCGGAAGACACCACAAAAAGTGGGACGAGAATTTATGCGAACTGGAATTCGCTTACAATACCGCATGTAGCACGGCAACCGGCTACACTCTGGCATATCTAAACACTGGTAGAGAGTTTAGAATGCCAGGAAGCTTTCTCCAGAAAGTAGGCTCCCAACACACCACATCTCTGTCTAGTAGAATCCAGAATATACGAGATGCAATCGAATTAGCAAAGACGCAAATGGCTCGGCATTTCGATAAGCAACAGAAACACTACAACCTTCGGCGAAGAGAATGGAAGCCGAATGTTGGTGACAAGATAGTCAGGAAATTAGTAACTTTATCCAGTAAAGCCGACGCACCTAACGCCAAGTTAGCGCCGAAATACTCGAAACCGCTATCTGTCAAGAAACAGGTGTCACCGGTGATCTTCGACCTTCAGGACGACAAAGGGCGCAACATCAAGCATATACACATCAAGGACCTTAACCCTTTCGCCGACGAAGGAGTAGGAAGCAGCATCGAAGAAGACGAAGAAGGTAGCGACGTAACTTAGCATTTAAGAAATCCATAGTAGTGACAATTTAAGTTCAAGAAATCTGAAGTAGTTATATAAGTTAAGAGTAAGATGAAGTAGTAATAAGTTGAGAGAATTTTTTTTTTTTTTTCATTGTTTTGTTAGCATGAAATTTAGCCAGCGCGAAATTTCACGCTCCAAAGGGAGGGGGAGATGTGACGAGACGCAAGTCTCGCACAGAAAGCAAGCAGACGCGGCCCCGAGTCATTCAGCTGACGCCAGCGAGCGCGCGCGCGCAGCGAACAAAGGCGAGTCCGCACGACATCCAGCGACTTCCAGCGCTACATCAACTCAGCGCTTGGAGATCTCGACTTTGTCTTCGTCTACTTAGACGACATCCTCATCGCCTCCACGTCGGAGGACGAACATCAGAAACACCTTGACATAGTTCTAAGTCGCCTCAACGAGTACGAGCTGCAAGTCAATCTCGAGAAATGCAGTTTCGGCGTTACCGAACTAATTTTTCTGGGCCATCTTATCACTCCAGATGGTTTCAAACCCAGCCCAGAAAAAGTCAAGGCGATACAGGAATTCCCAAAGCCACAGAGCATCGAGGAACTTCGAAGATTCCTAGGTCTCGTCAACAGTTACAGACGTTTACTGGCACACGCTGCAGACACGCAACGTCCTCTCCCTCGAACGGGACCTAACAGCTATCTACGAAGCCATTCGACACTTCCACCACTATCTCGAAGGTGTGGAGTTCAAGATTTACACGATCATAAACCTTTGATCTATGCTTTACAGCAAAACAACGACAAAATGCCAGCTATTCGCTCGCGCAGATTGTCTTACATCGCCCAGTTCAATACAGAGATTCACTATCTCCCAGGTGAAGAGAATGACGTTGCAGACGCCCTGTCTCGAATCAACGCTTTCACTTACCCTGCACTTTTCGACTGGAGCGATCCAGAACTCCTCGCTGACCCATAAGTCAGAAAAGTTCTAGCAAATATCAACGCATTCAAGCTTCTGACGCTGTTCGACGCGAAACAGCTGAGCGAAGAACAAGAGTAGGACGATCAACTCAAGGAGATTCTCAACAATGCGGACCATGCTTACTTGGGGCTCCGCACATGCAGCGTTCTTCTGCGACATCCACGAAGATGTGATCCGTCCTTATCTCTCTAAGAAACTGAGGAAGACAGTTTTCGATAATTTCCACTCACAATCACATCCTGGAGTTAAAGTCACAGCTCGACTCATACACCAACAGTACGTGTGGCCTAACATGAGTCGCGACATCGCCACTTGGTGCAAAACATGCGTAGCTTGTCAACAATCCAAAGTGACAAAGCACAACAAGTTTTTGCCCAAGCATTTCATTACTCCAGATGCAAGATTCGATCACGTCCACTTGGACCTCGTAGGACCTTTCGCCTACAGCCACGGCTACACGCATCTCCTCACCATCATCGATCGCTATACGAGATGGCCTGAGGCAATTCCAATTGCTGACACCACTGCAGCAACGGTAGCTCGTGCCTTTTATGACAACTGGATCTGCCGTTATGGCGCACCAACAACGTTCACCACAGATCAGGGTGCTCAATTCGAGTCCAGATTGTTTTCCTAACTCCTGTCAATCCTCGGAATTAACAGGATTCGCACAACGTCATACCATCCTGCTTCCAACGGAATGGTGGAGCGCCTCCACCGAGACATCAAAACAGCTCTCATGTGACACGGAAACAGTCAGGAATGGTTCCGACTACTTCCAACAGTCATTCTGGGACTGCGCACACGCATCTGTCTAGACACAGACGCCAGTCCAGCCGACTTAGTCTTTGGAAATCAGTGAGAATCCCTGGTGATTTCTCACCTCTCACCAGCGAAGAGCCAAACGTTCGCACATTCTACAACGAATTTCGCGACTTTATGCACCAACTGAGACCAGTTCCAGTTAGCCACAAAACAGCAATTAAACCATTCCTTCATCAAGGCATGGAAACTTGCTCCCACGTTTGGCTACAAGAAAAACCAATCAAGCCCGCTTTGACTCGGCCTTACACTGGCCCTCACAAGGTCATATCTCGCAACATGGAGAACCAGACCTTGGTAATCGAAGTCAACGGTACACAGAAAACAGTGTCTTTGCAACGCGTGAAGCCTGCGTTCATTCTTCAAGAGGATCCTGACGGCACTAAGGAAAACACGACACCTGAACCGATCAGGATTCCTCAGCCAACGGAAGTCAATCGCGCTCAACCAGCATCCGGTACTTCCAAAACCACGCAGCTTCCAGCAGACGACATACAGCCGGCACCACCCGCACCTCCCTCTTCCCCTATCGTCGATCCTCCGGATCAACCGCTTCCGGTTCCTCAACCTCCAGCACCCAAACGCGTTAGATTTGCTCCGGATACCTCAAAAAGTAACAACGCCCAAACGCACCAAGTTCGTTCCAAACATATTGAAACGAAAAACGAATGTAAATTCAATCCAATCACGTTATCGACATTGTAAACGCGCTAAAACATCAAGTATCTAGTCAAAGCTTAAGGAAATTACGGAGTCTCATGTGCAGTGGGATGTAGGGCTACTTGCAGTACTATCAACTTATTTGTGTTTAATTTCTTTCAAGCATGGATAAATTAAGAGTACTCGATCTCAATCTATAAACATTAAGATTCCTTAGCAATTAAGTCTCTATTGTAAGTAGTAGCTCTAAGTAGACCTTTTTTTTGTGTTTTGTTCTNAATATTACGTACTAGCAAATTATAGAGTCAGATGGAGCCAAACCATCAATACAAACATTGTATTACATTACGCTACAAGAAAATACTTGTACAATCATCACACTGTGATTAATTATAGTACTTTTGTAATTCAAAGCGCAAACTTGTCACACGTTCGAACAACTAGTTCTGAAGAAAATGTAAATCATTTTTGTAAATACTCTCCAGTCACTGACAACCTTTTTTTTTTGTAAAATTACGCAAATTTTGTAAACTCTTCTCTCTCGCAACTTTACTCAAGTTTCTTAATCAACAAAAATGCTTCTCATTTTTTCTTCCTCGGGGGGAGTACTGTAGTTACCCCACCGACAGGTGGCGGCACGCCCGACCACAGAGAGAGAGAGAGAGAGAGAGAGAGAGAGCGAGAGAGAGAGAGAGAGAGAGAGAAATAGAGAGAGAGAGAGAGAGAGGGCGGCTCACGCCGCGAGCGAGCGCCTCGCTCAGTTCCGCTTCGACTACGATCCAGACCAGTCAGGCTGGAGAGACAGAGACCAGAGAATAAAGCAGTTAGTCCAGGATAGGCAGAGTACTTTCTCCTTCCGACCGCCTCTTCCCGACATGTATTTGGAATAAACTTGTCAAATTGTTCTTTAATACAATTTTGGTTTTAAAAACTACCTTAATCGATAGGAAATCTTCCGTACTTGAAGTAAATTTTATACAGGATGCTTTAGGAATTATGCCTTAGAAGTTATACTAGTTTGAATGAACTAGATTTTTTGGTTAAAATTTGCTAAAATTGGCTATAAGTCCTGAATAAAGACCTATGAAATCAAACTAAGGTTTCTCTCATTTTTAATTACCAGAAAACATTTCTGAAAATATTATATATAGAAGCTAAGATACAGGATTATACGTACGAACACACACACACACATGCATACATCCGTACGGACATTTTCCAAAAACACCATTTTTCGACTAAAAATGCATTATGGATTAATTTCCATGTGATTCAACACTAAAAATCAATTTCTGGCTACGCGCCACCAGTCAAAAATTAGAAACAAAGTTTTTTACATTTCTTATCATAAAATTTGTAAATCTAGACTTTGTTTGAGATATCGCGAGCGTTACACGATGAATAATACACTTTTTAGTACTCAAAACCCATTATTCATGATTACAGCTATGTGCCAGTTTTGCAAGCTGGGGGATTTCATATGATATTTAATGTGCAACTGTTTTTTGCATAAAAACAGGATAGCAGGTTATAATTGTGAGCAGATTTTATTGTTTTATATAAATTATCCAACTTGGATTAAATTGCTACCCGAGGAAAATATTTATTGTAGGCTAACTTGATCTTTTTATACAAAATTACTTTTATGAAAATCTAATCAAATATGATCAAGTTTTGTCATTACACGAGTATTTAGGTGTATAAACTTATACACTTATATAAAATAGCTAATTATTTATAGATATACGACTGCTGGGCCTATTTTATTAATGATATGGAATTTTTCATTTCTCTTTCTTTGATCCAATCATCGACTTTATATCTACTTTATTATTCAACCTCTATAATTTTACATTAAATGATAATGACTGAACTATACTATATTATTATGGCACCATGATTAATAAATAGGTTAAGTACTTACAGCCAATACCGTAGCGAGAGAAAAACTGGTTTAAAATACTTGCTATATATTTGTTATCTAGTAAAATTGATACAAAGTAAAACAATGGGAATAATATCATCTTGATAGAACTTATAAAAATTTAGAGTGCAGGATCACCAAAGAAATGTATTTTAGTCGTATGAGATCTAATGTGAGAGACAATATCTTGACATATACTTGATAACTATGATGTCGTATGCACTGTATTGAAGTTATACAACTAATTATATGCACAGAAACTTAAAAAATAGTTTAGAAACAGACTTCAATGACACTTTTTATGTATCTGCCTTGGTTGGATAGTTCGAATCAAACCCCATGGCTCAAGCGTGGAAATTTAGCCATCAATGTTTATTTTTTTTATTTATTTTTTTTTTAAGTGGTATTTCGAACTTGAAAGTTGATTGCCTCATCTACGCAAGCCTTCCACGTATCCCTATTTTGTGCTAACCCTATCCATTTCGCGCCGTCCTGCCCGATATCAGTTAAGTCCGCTTTTACATTGTCCTCCCACCTGCGTCTAGGTCTACCTAGAGGTCACGACGTATTTGGCTTTCCTTTCATTATACGCGCTGCCGTGCGATCATTTCCCATTCTAGCAACGTGCCCTGTCCATTTTAGTCTTCCCGATTTAATTATTCTGTTTATATTCGGTGACGCGTATAAGTTATGTAGCTCGTCGTTGTTTCCTCCACTCCCCGGTTT
Source organism: Pteromalus puparum (assembly GCA_012977825.3). Lineage (NCBI taxonomy): Eukaryota > Metazoa > Arthropoda > Insecta > Hymenoptera > Pteromalidae > Pteromalus > Pteromalus puparum. The sequence goes on from CM053172.1 coordinate 34,559,558, forward strand.
CCTCATCTTTCTTTGGCCCGTATATTTGTCGCAGAACTTTATATTCGAACACCCTAAAAAGGTTTTCCTCTGCTTTAGTGAGCGTCCAAGTTTCACATCCCTACAAGATTACCAGCATTATTATAGTTCACGGCGTAGAAGCAGGCATTACTCGAATGTAGTCTTTTATTAATCTCGGCTTTGATTTCGTTTCGAATATTTATAGTTGTGCCTAAATAACTGAATTCGCTAACCTTTTCGAAAGTAAAATTTCCGACTCTAAGATCCCCCTCTCCTTCGCAAATGCCCAGTTTATCCATAATCATATATTTCGTTTTCGATTCGCTCACCTCTAACCCCGTTTCCTCGGCCGCATTTATGAGTATTTCCGCGTTTCTCGCTACCGTTTCGCCATTATCCCCCACTATGTTTAAATCATCTGCATATCCTAGAATCTGCGTTTTTTCGTTGAGTGTTGCGCCCAGCCCGCTAGTCTGCATTTCTCTAACAACATACTCTAGCGTTAAGTTAAAGAGTACCCTTAAGAGTCAACTTGTTTCAAACCGTCGTGTATCATGAACGATTCAGATACATTACCGCCTACTCGTACTTTTCCCGTGCTTCCGTTCAGACATATTTGTATTGTTTTAATTAATTTTTTTGGTACGGCGAGGAGCACAAGTATTTGATACATTTTGCTTCGCTTGATAGAGTCATACGCTTTTTTAAAATCTATGAATAGCTGGTGTATTGTTTCGCAATATTCCCATTTTTTCTCTAACAGCTGTCTTATAGTAAACATTTGATCGCTCGTCGACCTGTTACGCCGGAATCCACACTGATAATCTCCTATTATATCTTCCGCGAAGGGTGTGAGTCTGGCCTGTATTACGTTTGACAGAACTTTGTAGCAGGTAGCTAAAAGTGAGATTCCCCGATAGTTATTGCAGTCTGTCTTATCTCCCTTTTTAAAAATCGGTATGATGATGGATTCTTTCCAGTTTTCCGGCATTGTTTCATTTTTCCAAATAGAGCGTACTAGTTCAAAAATTTTCGATGTCAGCGCAGTGCCCCCATATTTAAGTAGTTCAGCTGGTATAGAATCGTTTCCCGCGGCCTTATTGTTTTTTAGTTTTTTGATCGCGGCTTCTACTTCTTTGTAGGTCGGTTCTTCCAAATGGAGTTCAGCAGTGTGGATTTCGTCTCCCGTTTCCTCGCAGTTTTCATGTACGTTTAGCAGCTTATCAAAATAGCCCTTCCACAGCTTTAACAGTTCACCTTCGCTTGTGACGAGATTCCCGCCCTCATCTTTCATTAATTGTGATCTACTCTGGAAACCCTTCCTAATAGCGTTAATTCCTTTGTACATCTCGCGCGGGTTATTTTCCTTACTATTAGTTTCAATTTTTCTAGTCTGATTCTTTTGATACTCGCGTTTTTTGTTCCTGTAGATCGCCCCCACTTGCCTTCTTATTTCGTGGTACTCTTCTACGGCCCTATCGCCTCCATTGTGTACGCTGTCTAATTTGGCCTTTTTGCGCCTTTCAAACCAGAGTTCGCACTCTTCGTCAAACCATGGTTTGCTCTTTGGCTTTTTCTTTCTACCTAGCACTTTATTCGCGGCCTCTTTTATCGTTTTTTTCGATATCCTCCCAAAGACTGTTCGGGTCGTCATCTACCTCCGTCGGTGTATCCGTTTCTTCGAGTACCTGAAACCGATTTCTTATTTCTACTTAATACTTAATTCGTTCTATCCCGTTCCGTAGCTTTCCAATATCGAACGTTTCTACTTTGTTCGCCCGTTTACTATTTTGCCCAGCTACTAATTTGGCTCTTACTTTGGCCACTACTAGAAAATGATCCGAGTCGCAATCCGCCCCCCTATAGGTTCTTACGTCAAGCACGTTCGTGTGGCGCCTCTTATCGATAAGAAAGTGATCGATTTGATTTTTCGTGGCTCCGTCCGGTGATGTCCACGTTACTTTGTGTATATCCTTGCGCTTAAAGCACGTACTCTTTACTAAAAGATCTTTTGCCTATAAGAATCATTCTACACATCCCGTTTCGGGGCAGTGGTCATCGCTCATAAGAAATATTGTTGAGTGTTCGTTGTTGTGGTGCTTGCGTAGTGTTTCTGGATGAATGCGTTCGATCGCCAGTGCGGGCTCATCACACCCACGGCCGGGCCTATCGACTGTCCGCGGCTGCTTATTCGATTTATTCGCAGCTAACCTCTTTCTCAGGGGCCGTTCCTCTATCCGCAACCTGAGGACGCGCTGTGTAGTGGTGATAGGCACCCACCCGTCCGCTCTGGACGCACAGCATCAATGTTTATACGAAAATTAAAAATATAACAGTTAATTTATAAACAAGTTGATATATTGTTTCAACATGTCAAAACAAATTTAGATTTGAAATTCCAGCTCACTAGCTATGATAGTTTTAAAATGAGAGCCAAAACTAGATTTTAGTAGTTACTTGTTTTACGATTATTTGGGTTTTACAACTTTGTTTTGGCTCTCATTTTAAAACGATTTTTCATGTCACCCCCCCCCCAATCTTACCCTTAGAGTGGGGGATGTTAATAGAATCGATTCCGTAATCGTTTTCAGCATCCCCGAAAATCTTTTGCAGCATTTTTTGGCGATTTTCCATGTTTTTCGGAAGGATTTTTTTGGGGAAAATGAATCGAAAATCAAATAATTAACTATTGTGTATCAAAGAACAGTACATTAACTATTGTGTATCAAAGAACAGTACATACAACAAAGTATAAACTTTATATAACAATGTCATCCTACTTTTAGAAGCTAACGTTTAATGAGGCAGCCCCCAGAAGCGCCGTACGAGAGCGCTCTGCTCGTTGCGTACTAAGTGCGATGGAAAACGAGACGGAAGGATGAGAACGACACTTCATCTTTCCGTCTGGAGTAAGAGCTAGAGAGCGAATGAATCTCCTTGTGCGGGGCTTTTTATATATCCGGAACTGCTATATGTATGCACTCCATCTACCTACGCTTAGGTAGACTAATACAGAGGTACTACTAGCGCCGCTTGGTTTTAACTTATCGATGTTGGTAAGTTATCTGTTGTTGCTCCCTTATTTACCCAGTGCGGCCTGCCGTCTCAATACAAAGCTTTATTGACCTTACGGCTAACTGCATCTACTTGCGGCTTCCACGTAAGTTTAAAATCCATAACACCCAGGTTTGTTATGGTGTCAACGAAGGAAACAAAAACGTTATCCTGAATCTCCATGTTGGGCAAATGTATAGTCTATACTTGATTAATATTATATTGCGAGCCAACTGCCGACAGGCACGCTATACTCCCATGAAGATCGTCCCTAGTAACCTGAGTGTATGTCTTCAAATCCGCTGCGTATAGCAAACGTTCGACACCACCCACACCTTTACTTTTAAACCTGTCCATATCAAACAGGAGATCATTTATGTAAAGGTTTAAGTGAAGGGGCCTTTCCTAAGCCCTGTGGCACGCCAAGATTGGCTGTGAGACAGTCTGAACTACCATTAGATTTCGTAACAACTTTTTGATCATGCCTGTGATATTATACTTTATCCATAGGAATGTTCCTTCGGAGAACCCTATTCTTATCAGCTTACGCAAGAGTTTAGCAGGTGAGTTGGTGTCAAACGCTTTGCTGAAGTCAAATAACAGTAGGATCGTCAGTAACTATGTGTGATTGTCAATACCAGAATGTATGTCCTCTGTTAGCTTCAGTAGTGCGGTCTGTGTACTGTATGTGAACAAAAACCCGCCTTCTCGTTCGAATACAGAGGCGTTTCAAGGCGTTATGCTTTTTGATCAAGTCCCGTAGTGTCACGTCGACTTATAATGGATGGCTTTTTCTTTTCAAGCAGAACTCTTCAACTTAAGCTAACTTATTCGACGCATTCATCAAGTTTGCACCGAGATTCTCTAAGCGAGCGTTCACATCCGCGTTTGAACAGTTGATGGCCGACCAGTCATAATCCTGCAGGAGAGAGAGAGAGAGAGATTAGAGTTAGATTTATAGATTTATTTATTTATTTTGCGTACAATATGTTGTACGATAAATCTTTTACAGCAAGAGTAGTAGTAGAGCAAGAGTAATAATATCGTATAAGGATGGCTGTTCTAGATAATGTGTATTGTGATAGAATGATAATGTGAAAATGGGTTAAGCGAGAGTGTGTGAGTGTGTGCGTATGCGTGAATGTGTACAAGAAGTTCATATGTTTGTAGTTTCGAGTTCGAAGAAGTGCTCTTTAGCTAGTCTCTTGAAACCTGAGATAGATGTAGTGTTGCGAATGTGAGATGGTAGGTTGTTCCAAAGGTATGAGGCGCTGATATGAAACGAGTTCCTCAGCGTCTCCGTCGCGAATGTCGGAATATCCAGAGGTATCACCTCCCCCCTAACAGGCCGGAGTGTCACGCGGAAGTCGAAGTATGCCAGTACATATGATGGTACGGCTGTGTTGAACATTGTTCTAAGGAAACAAGCAGTGAAATACTTCCTACGTCCTGCAGTGGTTAGCCACTGCAACTCCCGCCTGTATGGGGAGATGTGCTCATCTCTCCTTACACCATAGATGTACCGAATTCCTGTATTCACGAGCCTCTGAAGTTTTAGGTCGAGTTCTTGTGTCAGGTNACTGTATTCACGAGCCTCTGAAATTTTAGGTCGAGTTCTTGTGTCAGGTCACAGTAAACAAGAGAACAGTAGTCTATAAGAGGAAACAAGCAGAAACCGATGTCGTTGATGTACAATGCAAACAGCAGGGGACCCAGAACAGACCCCTGCGGGACGCCGATGTTCAGACGTCGAGGAGAACAACGTTCGTTATTGTCACCAACTACGGCCTGCTCTCTCCCGGAGAGGTAAGAGGCAAACCAGCGGATGACTTGCTTTGAGAAGCCGAAGGTGGATAGCTTTCTCAGGAGCCTGACGTGATACACAGTGTCAAACGTCTTGCTGAAGTCAAAGAGAAGGAGCAGTGTTACTTTCTTTTGTTTATCCCAGCCCTGGCATCATCAGTTAGCTTAATTAGGCCAGACTGAGTGCTGTGACCAGTGCGGAAGCCTGTTTGAAGGTTGTCTAGTAAGAGCCTTGATTCAAGGTATTCTGAGACTTGCCTGTGCACCAGCCACTCCAGAGCCTTGGAAAGAAAGCAGAGAAGTGAAATCGGACGGTAATCAGTCAGAGCTATTGGTGAACTGATTTTGTTGAGTGCGCGCACAAGTGACATTTTCCAGGCAGATGGGAAGCAGGGTTCGTTCAGGGACAGGTTGAAAATATGACTTAGTAAGGGAGCGAGAAACGGCAATGCTTTTGAGATAACAACCTGTGGAATGCCGTCACTCCCCCTGGCCTGGGTGTCAAAGTGCGAAACCGCAGCCAACACGTCCGATTCCATTATAGGGCTGAACTCAAAATGTTCCGGGAGGTCAAGATTTTCCAGGGTAAGAAGATTATCCTTAACAGCAGGAGCCAGTAGATCGTTTGAGATCGCACTGAAATGCGTATTGAGTTCATCTGTGGTAAATCTAGATGGTAAGGGGGCCTTGGTGGCAGAAATTCCTAGTTTCTCCAGCTCTCTCCAGATCTCAGCAGTGTCGGTCAAGGTGGACAGGCGTGAATAGTAATTATTCAGCCTGGCCTCCTCGACTTGTTTGTGAGCATAGTATCTAGCTAATCTGTAAACGCGTTGATATGATTCGAGCCTCGAGTCCTTGAAACGCCTGTAAAGTCTATTGCTCTCGGATACAAGGTCACGAAGAGCCGCGGTGTACCACGGGTGACGTTGTCGTCCTGGTGTCACAGTCCGCAATGGGGCGAGATGGTTAATGGTGTTAGTGAGGTTAGCGTTAAGTATAGATATGCAATCGTCGAGTGATGAAGTGGTAAGAGAAAGACGGTAAAAAAACCGTCCAATTCCTCTTTTACTCTCGATAAATAGTATTTAACCATTCTGATCTATTGTTTATCAATTGTCTAAAAGCTACTAATGCTAAATTAACGTATTTGGGCCATAATTTTACGAAATAATGGCGTTATTGTTTGATAAATTCGGTCCGGCGCTGCGAGAGACCTAGGGAGGAAGACGGCAAAAAAACCGTCCAATTCCTCTTCTACTCTTGATAAACAGTATTTAATGGTTCTAAAATATTGTTTAACAATTGTCTAATAGAGTTAATGATAATGTATTTGTGTCTGATTTGAACTAACGAAAGTCGTTATTGCCTTGTAATCGAAGTCTGTCGGTGCATCAGACCTAGGGAGGAAGATGGTGAGAAAACAGTTCAAAACTTTTTCTACGCTGTATAAAAATGATAATGATTGCTCATTATTATTTATTAACTTTCTAATATATGTGATTGCAAACATATTATCTTTTTATAAAATAAGAATTCTATTTTTTAGTCTATTGCGTTTGGTAAGTCTAGCGAGGAAGGGAATGAAAACTTTGTGACGTGTTCTGCGATAACCAAAATTTTGGCTTAAATTCGATTATTGAATTAAATCTTTGTTTCATTTAAGAAATTAACAGTTGTGAATTGACAAAAATATGGGATATAAGTTAGTGGTCGAGTTGTTCGCGCGCATGCGCGCCTATTCATAGCAATTTTGTAAGATGGCGGTCGCCGTCAGTCCTGCGGACCGAGCAGCTGTGAGCTGACATGTTGTAACCAGTGTAGAGGTTATAAACGTGGCTTTCACTCTGCGTTACACTTATATCTGGTAATTGGTTAACAACGAGTTTCTGTGCGTGTTATGAAGAGGCTGTACTTTTGTGTCGGCCGTTTGCGAATGTTTTATCCTCGCGTGATGTGCTTGGACATGGTGCTTAGAAAGGTACAAATATAGAAGTGTTAGTGCCGCAAGTACTGTTGTTTTGAGAAGCATGTATCAACAGCGAGTAAGTACAGACTCGAAGTTTGAGGTTATCTCTGTTTTCATTGCCTCTGCATTCAATCGAAAGTCGTACATGCATCACTGGGAGTCCGCAGTGCAGGTCTCTGCGTTATAGAGGTTTGTTTATTAGGATCTAGGTTATGGTACAGTGAAATCAGTTATTGAAGGATAATGTGATGAACTTCAATGTTATAACTAGTGTTATTATTTGCAGGACATTCGGTCAACCTCATCGAGGCTTGCATGAGCTCGCTCAGCCAGTTCTCCAAGCCCAGTCATGTCTAGTAAATGATGTACTTCTACATCGTTTTCCTCTAGAAGCTCAAGTGTACCAACGGCATCAAGGACGGTTTCGAGCTGATGCAGGGGCTGAGTAGCGAGAAGCCGACATAGTACTGCACCGCCCGAGTCTGGCGGAATTCGGACAAGGCTGCCGGCCTGGTGGTCCAGTACCTCGTCACGACGGGCATGGTCAGGCCCCTCACCGATGTAGACCCGGGCACGCTCAAGCAGATCCTGAACTCCTCGGCGCTGATCCACGAAATCTAAGGACCAAGTGCCCACGCTGCCCGGCATCATACGCAAGCTAATCGAGCCCGCCTAAAGCGCCCAGTATATATACCTTTTTTGCCAGGTTCTCGTCTGACACGAGTACATTCGCTCCTAACGTCTCGTCTCGCTCACTACGTACTATCGTACTAATTGATCTCGTTGATTTTCAGTTTGGCAACGCAATAAAGCCGCTAGTGATGAAGCTCTACATTCGCGTCCTCACCACAGACATGAACGAGCTGGAGAACCAAAAGTCCAAGGCCAATAAGGAGAAGGTCCAGGAGACCGCCCAGAGGCTGAGCCAGAGGTTCTCGCTGCATCCAACCTGGGCCTGCTACGACCGCATCCAGGAGCTCGCGATCGCCTGCAGCAAAGTCAGCCGAGAGAGATCCCATTTCAATTATGTGAAGATTAAAGTAGGTTATAGTCCTGAAGAACGACATCGGACATAATGCAGGATACTTTTGCTCACTATTTCTACTATTGTGGACGAAAGCAAGGATCGAGGAGGATGCAAAAATTAATGAGACTGAATCGGTGACGGAGCTGAAGCGCACTGCCTTCGTAGCGTTGATGGGGGATGATTTGACGAGGACAGTGGAACCGGACTTAGAGCTGAGTTTTTCTGCGTCGTATCTAATAACTTATAATTTAGATCTTAATATTAACATTTACATTTATTTTAGATGAATATATCTACTAGCCATGAAGAAGTTTCTGGAAGATTGCAGCTACATCAAGTCGAAAAAGATGCTGGACCCGCTACGCTGTGCAAGAAAAGTTAAAACCCTGAAGAAGCTAAGAAGTAGGAGGAAGCTGTATCTACGGAGATGGTTAGATCAGGTGAATCGGATCTATTTTTATTCCTATCTACTTTGTTTCGTAGAAGAATTACCCGTACTAGCTTGAAAATTATTTGACCATTGACGTGTAATAAATTTATAAAAAGGCGCGTTTTATGGTTCATTTAAATTGCACTTATAATCTGTCAATATAAAAGATGCAATAATAATTATAAATTATTTACAAATTTATGAAAAATTTACAATATTGAATAGTACAATTAATTCTATTTTTAACATTTACTCACTGATAGAATTTATGGCTGCAATGTACGTAAAACCGCTGCCAAGTAATTGGCACTTAGCTTCCTCCTATTCTGCTAGTGGAAGATAATTACATGGGACAATCAACTCATTCTTTGATGTAAATATTCGATACTATTCGATACTAAAAGGATAGGTTAGGAAGACACTTGAAGGGGAGGGGTATCAGGGGAGTGGGGGTTAAGGTGGATATCAAAAGGATAGAGCTCCGTGAACTCCTAAAATAACTTACATATATCGTAATAAAGAAAATACCAGTAATTGCGGAATCGTTAATAACATTAACAACTGCAAATTACAAAATTGCGGGTGGCTTAATTTTTTTGATTAATTATTTTTCACGATTTCTACATACCCACAGCCGCCTTTCAGACCCTTGACGTTGTTTTCTATATTCCCATAATCGCCTATTAAAATTTAAAAGCTCATTTCAGTACTCCCACAGTCGCCTTTTAGACCCTCGTAATAGTTTTCTGTATTCCATAGCTCCTGGGAGAGAGGTCTCACCGGAGATCCGCTCGGGACTGAAGCCCCGAGCTCTCTTAAGACGAGAGAGCGCGGGCGTCGGAGAAGGGGGAAAATATTCCAACCTTGTGGGTAGCAGTCTTTTAGGTACACTATTGTTGAATATATTGTATAAATCATATCATAATAAAAAGCAAAAATATTTTTTCAAAAATCGAAAAATGGCCATGAAATGGCCATGAAATGGTCATGAAATAGTCTAAATCTTAAAAGAAAATTTACTCGAATTCAGAATCAGAAAACATATATGCACGTCCAATCTTATTACGATCGATCACGTAGTTCCAGAATTATAACAGTATACGTACGCACGCATGCACGCACGCACGCACACACACACACACACACACAGACCAAACCATCTGCACGGACATTTTATAAAACCATGAAAACTCTCAAAACATACTAAGCTTTAATTATCAAATTATATGGTTTAACAAAAATAATAATGTTCAGTCACACCGAGTATACAGGGTGAGAGTAGAAGAATTTGAATCTTAATATCTTTTAAACTAAAAGGTTTCATAAGCTACAAAAAGAACCTAGCCGAAGTGATCAAAAGATCAATCTTTTCCTAAAATTTCAACTCAATTTAAACCTTTTTACTCCCGTAATCGTACGACATAAAAAAAACATTTTTTTTAGTTTTTGATTTTTATCTCAAAAACTAGTCGCCAAAATTGCTTAAAATTTTTACAACTAGTAGATATCGTTGTTTTTTATTGTCATGAATTTTTTCAAAACATTTAACTATTTATTTTTTGAGTTATATATGTTTATCGAAAAATTACCTTTTATATCATAAAAAATGAACAGATCAGTCAATCTAGAAAATCTTGCGGGAAAAAGTAGACAAATTTATGTTCTTTTAGATACACTATTGTTGAATATATTGTATAAATCATATCATTATAAAAAAGCAAAAATATTTTTTCAAAAATAGAAAAATGGCTATAATATGGCCATAAAATGGTCAGAATCATAAAACAAAAAATGACCTAAATTCAGAATTAGAAAAAATATATGCATGTCAAATTTTATTACGATCCGTCGCATGGTTCCAAAATTATGGCGGTATACGTACATACACACACACACACACACACACACACACACACACACACACACGCACACACACACACACACACACACACAGCCATCCGCACGGACATTTTCTAAAAACGTATGATTCGTACTCCAAACACCTCCAAATGCGTTTCCACGAAGTATTAGCAAAACTGAAAATTTTACTATTACAAAGCTTCCTCTTGAGGAGGAAGCAATTTGGACTAGATTCTTAATACCAGACAAAATCTCGTTGATACATATATTTTGGACACAAAGTGTGAGAAAAAAATGGCATTAATTAAGCGCGGAGCATGTATCTGAAGTTACTAGTTTAAATACAATTGTTTATAATGGAAAAAAGTCGAAAACTTAGTAAGTGCACAGCATAATCGATATTGTCAGCTGCCAAAAGATGTTCGAACATCTTAGCAGAATACTACTGTAAATTAGTTAAAAACTATTTTCGCAGCTTGTACAGTTACATCATATAACCTGACAATCAAGAAATATTATTTGGTTTTTTAAAGTTTGTGGCACTAATATTTCACCTCAAATTTCATCTGACACTTTGCTGTACAGTACTGTGTACTTTACTTGTTATCGGATTGTTTTATAATAGTCATTAGTACCCAAAACTATTTTAAAAGTAATATTTATTAAGTAAATTGTGATACAGTACCAACAGCTTTAACTATCTTGACTTGTGCAAAAGAGTTCAATGTCTCATAGAAGACAACTTTTTGAATAGTTATATATTGAAACAAATATTATCGTTTGATTTTGAGAGCACACTTATACACATTAAATATAAAATTATATCATTGAAGAAGAAACATTATCTCATGTACAGTCAATTATATCAAAGAAAATAAAATCAATAAGTATAAAGCATGCAAATATAGAAAGTATTGAATGTAACCTGTCTGCATATAGATGCTAGAGCATCTCTGCAGAATACGGTCTTTGATAGCTAAAATAAGCTAAACCAAGATCTGGTATTAGTTGCTTAATGCAACCAGGTTATGTAAAATATTAAACAATGATATATTTTAATGAATGAAGATAATAACATATAAATCGAAACAGAGTTGTTGGATTGAATATATATAATTTGAGACAATAAAGGAAAAATGTATATGGAAACAGTGAGAATAGTGAAAATAAGTTAATTAAATAATTTCATTTATCGATAAATTCATCCCTACATTAGGATATAGTACTACTTTGCTTTACCGACTGATATTTATTTATTACTGAAATCTTATATATCTTATTTTTTATATTGGGAGTTTAAAACAAGATTTTGTCCCCTATGTTAGAATATGTATTACATTCCCAGCACCGAGAAAAAAGTATTGATATCAATTTATGAATGAAATCTATTCCTTTGTAATACATGATACTAAAGTCAAAAATAAAAACAAAAATTAATTTCTGTAGTTTTAGAAACGACGGGACATCCTCGCATTTAGAAGCACTGCAACTATATTTTATAGTAATTTTTGTTAAAATAGATGCAAAATGTATTATACTTGTTGCAAAAATTATTATAACATACATTTGAAATGCTAATAACCAGAGTATAACCCGCTATTCATACAGCTGTAGTAATTTTTCCTAAATGTATAAAAATTGGTATCAATTCATTTTTCTTCGTATAGAATGTTCAGTAATAAATAAATATCACTTACTATATCGTCAGCGATGCTTCACTTTACTCGGTACTTGAAAATCCTTTATCTTTACTTGTCACACGGTACTCGAAAATCCTTTGTCCTTCTAGTGTTCGGTAATAATTCGATAAAGCATCGCTGACGTTTTCATTCAGAGGGCGCCACATGCTTATGCTCAATGTGTTGCACCAGAATAGATATAGTCGGTAAAGCAGTACTTTTTTTTTCATTATTTTTAAAACTACCTTACCACGCATTCCATTACCTACTGAGCTGCACAATTCTTTGTTTTGTGGTACGGCGTCACCTTACATAGTCCTAACAATATTTAAAAAAAATTAATTCGTGGGCTTCAAACATTCGAGTATCATCAGTATATCCTCGGGTATAACTTACGGTATAGCCCTAGTATACCTCCGGTATACCCCCGGTATATCCTCGATATATTCGAAGATCATACCTTCGATAGCTTCGAGTACCGGAGGGTAGCCAATTTATGTACCCGCACTTTGGAGTTAAAATTACTTAACCCACCCGCCACTGTGAGAACGCTAGAGATATAAGCGATGCAGTTTTTAATTATGCAAAGTATATAGGATGAGAAAAAAAATTTTGAAGCTTGGTATCTTTGAAACTAACTAGTATCATAAGCAACCCAAAGAAAGGGATCAAGATACTAATTAAATCCAAAATTTTAAAGCTCTGTATCATTGAAACTATTTGGTTTCGTAAACAACCCAAACATAGGGATTGAAGTGCTATATAATGCTAACTAAATCTAACATTTGAACTTGATTACTGCTTTTTTACTCCAGTTATCGCGTTACGCAGAAAAATGACTTTTTTCAGTTTTGAGTATTTGTCAGGATCAGCCCCATAAAATGATTTAAAATTAAAGTGGTGTATGGTTCTTATAACCGTCAGTAATCATGTCTTTTTTTAGAAACAATCGAACTCATTATGAACATAATAAATGTTCAATATTACAAAAAGTAGTAATAAAAAAACATGATCCAATGTTTAAGAAAAAAAAAGGGAATATGATTTAAAGAAAAATTTAAACGATCATCGATTAATAAAGAAACGAAATAAAGATAAAATCATTAATATGAACGTATTTGGACTAACATTGAAAAAACTGAACGAAGATAGATTAGAAGTAAAAAGAAAAAAAGATCTTGTTAAAAATATGAATGAAGAACGATTGAAAGTTAAGAGACGTAAGGATGTTGTTGAAAACATGAATGAAGAGAGACTGAAAGTTAAAAGAAGCAAGGATGTTGTCAAAAATATGAATGAAGAACGATTGAAGGTTAAGAGAAGTAAGGATGTTGTTGGAAATATGAATGAAGAAAGACTGAAAGTTAAGAGAAGCAAGGATGTTGTTAAAAACATGAATGAAGAAAGACTGAAAGTTAAGAGAAGTAAGGATTTTGTCGAAAACATGAATGAAGAAAGACTGAAAGTTAAAAGAAGTAAGGATGTTGTAGAAAATATGAATGAAGACAGAATAAATAGAAAAAAATTTACAGATTCAGTTAAAAATATGAATAATAGATCTCATAAACGTCGACAAACACAACAAATTAAGAAAATGTGTGCATTGAAAGATCAATACTCAGATTTTGGTGAAATGGATTATATTTGTCAATATTGTAATGCTTTATTTTGGTCTATAGAGTACTCAAAAAAAAGTTGATGCCATAATGGTAAAGTGACATTACCCCCTCTGAGTGATTATCCTAATGATTTTAAAACATTATTATTTGACGATAAAAAATTTAGAGAATTGATTCGTTATTATAACAATGTTTCTTCTTTTGCAACTTTTAAAGCAAACATTGTTAATAGTTTGGGATCTGGAATCTATAACTTAAAAATTCAAGGTTAAGTTTGTAATATAGCATCAAATTCTATTAAATCTATATATGAAACTTCTCAAAAAGGACAAATTTATTTGTACGATGATTGGGAAACCATTGATACTATATTAAACGAAAATGAAAATTTTTATTTAAAATATCCATCTGATAAAAAAAATAAGAGAGTGCGAAATTATAATTTGGGATGAAGCTTCTATGATTCCTAAAAAAGCTTTGGAAATTGTTGATAATACCATACGTGATTGTTGTAAATTAGAAAACATTCCTTTTGCTGGTAAATTGGTAATTCTAGGCGCAGATTTTAGACAAACTCTTCCTGTTATAAAATATGGCACAAAATTTAATGTTATACAAGAATCTGTTAAAAATTCAAATTTATGGATAAATTTCAAAGTATTGCGATTGAAAACAAATATGAGATCTGAAAATAACGATTTTTCATCATTTTTATTGAAAATTGTTGATGGAGAAATTGATAATTTTGAAATCCCCCATATATGGAAAAGTAATGACAGTTGTGAAAAAATTTATGTTTAAGTGTACGTTCGACAAATAAATTCAGTCTTGTTTTTTTTTTTGATATTATAAAATAAATTAAAACTATTTAAAAATGGCAACCAATTGGTCTGTAGCCGATCTTACAATTTTTAAAGAAGGCGTAAATGCGAGATTAAGAAGCTGGATTAAAAATTTGTCGAGCGTAGAAGTCAACGATGCGCTAAACCATTTAGAACTACAAACGAATGGTACTCTATTCGAGCGAGCGAACAGATTACTACGAAGATTACATGGCAACTATACAGCCGAAGACTTCGTACAAGATAGTAATACGGAGGAAGATATTGAAAGGTGAGACGAATTATGCTTGACATTTGTGCAGTCACCCGCTTTTCCAGCAGAATTAAAGAATGATGTCCTCACAGTAATGGAGGCAGAAGAAGCGCTTGATGACGGCATGCACGCTAACGTGAAGCTACCGTCCAGCTCGCCACACGATCATGAAAGATGGGAAGATATGTCTCTCACAATGCCAGTGGACTCGAGACAAGAAATAATAGACTCTCACAATAGCGTAAGTTTTAACGCACCACGAAAACCGTCGCTCCTTACAACCAATGCAAACAGCCTCGCGGCACCGCTTGTTGCTACTGTAGTAGTAGCGACTACAACAGTCTCACCACCAACTTGCGCACACCTCAGCAGGTCATTGAGCGCGCATGTTATAGTGACACCAGCAACGCTGCAAAGCATACCAGCAATAAATCCAAGGTTGAGTATACCTATGGTGCGCACGGTTCTGCCAAGTGGAGAAGTAGAGTTTATCCCGGCATCAGTAGCTACAGAATTAGAAAAAGGCTGGATAGCACAGCGTGACTTACATATAAAGAAAGCTGAAATAAATGGATACATCGCAGGAAAAACAGAAGAAATCCAGAATCTATCGTCGAAAATCGCCGAATTAGAAAATTTAAAATCGAGACCTCCGAGTACAACTGCTCAATGTAGTATCATACTCGCAACAACAAGCAATGGAAGACGCATTACGTCAGAAAATTAACCGCAGCACAAAAAGTGTTCAATTCCAAGATACCTTCGACTTAAATTATTACGACATGTCGAATCAGCACAATAACCTGTATTCGAACGAGANTCAATTCCAAGATACCTTCGACTTAAATTATTACGACATGTCAAATCAGCACAATAATCCGTATTCGAACGAGAAAAAAGTTTTAAATGCACAAGCTCCGATATTCCACTCCACGACTAAAGCTAGTCAGCCGAACGTTTTTACAGGAACACCGGCTACTGCGCCGAGTTCTTTGCGTGCAGACGCCCCGCAGCATCCTAACCTCTGCTGGCCGGCCGTAACCGTCTACAATCAGCCCGTATGCTCGAGCTGCGACGGGGGGGTTTGGCCTCAAACAGCTATGAGTTCGCTCTCGCAACCGAGTCCTCAAGTGACAAATCAAGTCGCAGGAGTTGCGCCAAGCAGCACCTGGAACACTCTGGACAACTCCCGTCCGAGAACAAAGAATCTCGGGATGACGGTTAGAGAGTGGAAATTAAAATTCGCTGGCGACAATGGCATTAGCATTGAAGAATTCCTAGCGCAAGTCGAGGCAAATCAGCGATTAGAGAATATATCCGACGATGAACTTCTAGATTCCTTGTTCCCCATGCTAGAGAAACCTTCGCTGTTTTGGTATTGTGCATTGAGACCCTCGTGGCAAACGTACCAATACTTCAAGAGGGCAGCTCTCAATAATTACAGCAAGTCTAGAAGGAATAAGCGGAGTCTGATAGTCGAGGCTCATCTACGCACGCAAGGAGCCGACGAGCCTGTAATAGACTGTAATTGTCTCCCTCCTCATGATCTTAAATCGCTTTGAAAATCCATGGAGCCAGCAAGAATAATTTAATCTGATCATTGATAACATGCTTCCGAAGTTTAAAAAGAGGATGAAGAAATACTATGGGAATTTAACGAATACTCAAGAACTCCTCGACAGAACCCAAGAAGTGGAAGACGATGAAGATGGTCAGTGGAGGCCACCACCTCCAGTAGACCAAACGGTGCTACCGGAAACGGCATATAGGCCTGGCAAAAAACCCAAGAGTAAGCAGATCAGCATCTCCTCGGTAAACTCGAACATGCCGTCCATGTCCGAGGCAGAATGGGAGAGGCTCTTCGAGAAGTTCCTCAAGAAGATGTCTATAGAGCTCGACTCTCCCAACCGCACGAAGTCAGGTTCAGGAAAGAACTCCTCAGCGAAAAAGACCTCTTTGACGGAATCAGAAACTTCGCCGAAAAAGGAGAAGGACGACAGCGATCAAGCTTCACCTCGCGGTGGCGGCCGAGGTCGCGGAGGAAGTGGACGAGGGGGCTGGCGACAGGGAGGTAACCGCTCGGAAGAGATTACTCCCAAGTCGGATAGAAATAAAGATAAAAATCCAGGTCCAGACGGCGACAAAGTACTCTGCTGAAATTGCAGTTGGCCTGGTTATACCAAGTTTACCTGCCCAGAATGCGCCTCTTCGAAAACCTCGGAAAACGAGGAAGAGGGCGAGTAGACAAGGTCCCTATCGTTCTAGAATACCCGCGGACCTTCGACACTGAAAGTGTAACAGGAGTAGCGCAAACACTTCACGGCACGGCGAGCGACTCACCGCTAGCAACGAGTAGCTCGACCGATGTGGAGACGTTCTGCGATTGAGGTACTGTTGCCAGCGCTTTGGTGGAGGAGTATCCACGGTGGTGGCTAGCCATGGAGGTTGGCTTATATAAATTGAGAGGATTCTACGATGCTGGAGCTTTTTGCACTGTCCTCGGCCCCATAGGCATATAATTCGCAGCCTCATTGACTAGGCGCGTCCGACCTCATGTGGGCCCCGGTGCTTGAGCAGTCGACGGTCATTACGTCCCTGTATTTGGTAGCGTTAAATTGCCCTTCACTGTAGGAGGGATAACCCATTCGATCTTCTTATTCGATGTTCTCATTTTGGGTGAAGTCGATACTATTCAGTTGATGCATTCGCACCTGGAGGTGCAGGCTTCGCTCGCGCAGTTTCGGCGATGCTTGATCCAGTAGCAATAAGCTACTGATCGAAGGCACAGGCGTTGAGATATCGGCCGTCCTCTCGTCTATGCGTGCTGAAGAGCTTTGATCGCTCACCTCCCTTGGAATTGAAGCAATTACCGAGAAATAGCGCACGGAAATCGACGATCAGATAGAAGAACTGCTACCAGAGCCCTCAGGTGAACAGCTAGGCTGCGTTGGGTGGATTTGTCAGGACATCGACGTCGGCGGTGCTCGCCCCATCAGACAGCGCTATTACGCTGTTTCGATAATTTTAGAGGACAAGATGCATGAGCATTTGACTTTCGTTTTTTTTTTCGCGTTACTACCTCGTATGTAATTGTAAGAGAGAGAGAGAGAGAGACGAAGAGGCTAATAGTTTCTAATCATTTATTACCTTTTCTATTGAGCAAATCTAAGTATTGTTCTACTAAATGAATTTAAACATTTTTCTACATTCCAATTTTCATCATTTATTTCCTTATAGTCGAGAGAGACAGTTGATCGAGCTGGTACCCCGTGCTACCAGCGTCTGGGGGTGGGGAATATAACGAGTTGCCTTGTGTGCACTCGTTACGTCCCTCTCTCCCCTATACTATATGATCATACTATAATAAACATTCTATCTATAAATATTCTTGTGTATAACATTCCTTTCAGCAGTAAGTAAGTGAGAGGAGCAGACAGCCGTAACACACACAAAGAGAGAGAGCCGCGCGTAGTGTGTATGTGCGTGTGGCGCCGTCTGAGAGAGAGTTTACCGCCGTACAGTACAGTCGTGCCGATACTGTCTCCTTGTTCCCGCGGCTACGCTGACTTTAAAGCGAGAGATATCCGTGCGTGCGTGCGTTCATCTTCCAGAGGACTGCTGCTGCGTCCTTGACCAGATACTTCATGTGTCGCTGGATTCGTCCTGCTGCTGTCCAGCACCGCGGGCCCATTGCCCATTGCCGTTTGCCGCTCGACTTCTTGCTGCACCCGGCCACACACGAGGCTTTGAGGCGTCCGTCCTGCTGTTCAGCGTCGGGCCCTGGTCACCAGTCCTGCGCCGCTCCGGTCAAAGCCACGAGGCATTTATCGAGTTCCACGAAGCACTTTTGTAAGTACCTGCCCGATCGCAATACTCTCTCTCTCGGCATTATTCGCTCTGCTCCGTCTCTCTTACTCCGCGCTGCTTTTGTACTGATTTTTAGTCTTTACATAAAGAGAAACTTTGCTACTACTCGGCTTGTGTCACTTTGCTCCTGACTCTGTCAATTCCCATGCGATTCACTCATAATCTATCTCGCGAACTAGCTACGTAGCCCAATCACTCACGACGCCGCCGCGGGTTCACGTGCACGAGGACGTGCACGTACAGCAAACTGCGCTACGGGCCAGGCTTCGTACAGCCTTCAAGAAGCCTGCAACTAGCTGCTACATACTTTTCCTCTCGCTTGTTCACCGATCAGTGGATGCGCCACTGATCGTTTATATACGGATGCGGTCCCCGTCATTCTTCAATAGCCCGGTCTAAATCCCCGTTATAAATGATGACATAATGGAGTTAGAATATCTTATTTCGGGCACAGAAATATTTCTTATAGAAGTATGATTGTCAATATTTTTAAATTATATAAATTTCTATTTATTTTATTTAAACTAACTTTAAATCAAATTTGCATTTTTACAGACTGAAAAAAAAGAAACAGATGAAATTCAAGAATGAGCTAGCCCACAACTTAATAAATTTTTCGATTTTTTGATTTGATTACACAAGAAAGTTGATTTTTATTTCAGTTTTTATTACAAGTATCTTTTACTATTCATATAAAATTTATATGTTTGAGCCAGAATGAGGGAATGCTTCACTGCTTATAATTGGCAATAATCGGAATATGGCCAGGTCATTGAGGAATTCTGGAAATTAAGGAAAAGGAATTAGGTCATAGAATATTTTGTGATATAAAAGTGTATTAATAATAAAATTTTTAATGGCCCAGTGTGACCTAAGTCGGCACATAGGTCATGCCTATACGTATCGTAATCAGTCCTACTTTGCATCACTAAATGTACGTATGTAGCGAGTAGAACAAATTTTACTTAAATCACTTGTATCATAAGATAATATTTCAATGCTTATGTTTCATAATTAAATTATTATTTTCATTGCAGAATTTTATGAAGATGGAAGCTCGTCTAAATATAATACTTGAAGCGAATGCAGATGACGAACAATCAAATTTTGATCAACAAATTTTAGATGACTATATACAATTTGAGCAAGAATATAACGAATATTTACTAAATTTACACGAATCAATGTTACAAGAGTCACAAGAACAAAAAATTAAACAGTTATATGACAAAATAAAGTTAAATAGGAAAAATAATAATAAATCTAAAACGTTTACTGATTTTGATCAGATGAAAAGGATGAAACCGACGGATTCAATCACCCAAAGTGGGGGTGCTGGTTGGCGTTTCTAGGTACTTTAACAGCCTCAATATGACTCTGGAGCTGGATTTATGGTATCTGATCGTGTTGCTTGGCATCTCTGGCTGATGTCATCACCAGGAGACAACCTTAGAATTACATTTGAACTTTCTGCAAGTGCTGGTTGGCGTTTCTAGCTGGCTCAACCACCTGCGAATGATCCTGGAGCTCTATTTCTACTATCCGGCAGTCCTGTTTGGCATTACCAGCTGATTGAATCACCTTGAGACGATCTTGCAACTGAATTGATGCTGTCTTGGAGTATTGGTTGGCGTTCTTGGATACTTCAACTATTTTAATACGAATCTGGATATGGATTTATACTATCTGACAAGGTAATTTTGGAAATATTAGAATAAACTTGAACTGTATGTTGAATTTATATTGTATCTTCAATAAGTTTTAACTTGAAACGCTTTGTCCCCTATGATAAGTTCAGTAAACAGATGTCTAATGGCTCGCGGATACCTTTTCAGTGTTCATGATGATAATCTTCTGTTTGTAAATGTGAATTATGTGACTGAGACATGTGGTTTGACGGTATTCATACTTAAAAGCTGCCTTGTTTCAAATTTTTATGCAGAGATCAGTGGTCTGAATCTCTCAATAATTATTTATGAGTTTGATTTTGTAATATTTTTCTGTATGTCTAGGTGTATAAAAACTTCTGCATTTGTTGGATTATGGTCTACTGCGTCTACCGGAGTCAACCTAAGGATACTGATGGTGTTGATAACTGAGCTATCAAAATCTTGGAGTTGTAACGTAACTTCATTCAAGACTATGGCACTACTATACTTCTACTATACGTATCTATAATCATGTATTTTAGAGGCTGGTTTTTCTTTAACAGTTAATTAAATTATACAGTCATTGTTTTCTAGTTTTATTAATTAAATTCTATTTTTCTTGTAGGTGAAAAAAAAAACAATTTAACATGGAAGGACTCGAGAGGATTTTCAAGAGGATTTTAAAGATAGTTAACAGAAGATTCAAGATTTTATCAAGATTTGATTTAGTAATAGGGTTTCATTTAGAAAATGTATTATAATAGCATAGTTTAGAGGGACGTGTCAGGCTTCTCAGAGCAGGCTGAGATATCGAATCTCACACATTTTTCGCACTGGGTCAGATGGGGCATGTTGCAGCGAAGTTATTGAATTTATGTATCAAAAAATCGCTTCTAGGAATGTTGTATGTCAAAAAGTGTTAAAAAATATCTTTGCCACGGTAAAAATTTGTATTAAAATTTTTTAAAACTTTCATTTTATGTAAAACGTAAATCCGAAAAGTTTTATGGCAAATAATTGGTTTTTTAGCTGTAAAAAATCGATTTTGAGATGTTAACTTGAGTTCTAAGCATTTTCATGATTTTATGTAAATGGAAAAAAGTTGTATTTTTCAAAGATCTACAACTTTTCCGTTTAACTTTTTTTTGTAGCATGCTTAGAATTCGAGTTACAGCTAAAAAACCGTTTTTAGCGATTTTTGAAGGTGACCGCATTCTGCGTATATGNTCGCATTCTGCGTATATGTGCGGGATTAAGCTGAAAATAGAACCACAAGGTTCTGGAGGTGAGGGGAGTTTGCACACAAAGTTTTAGCCTGTTCGACTAAAGTCTCTCAGAGATAATCGTGTAACACCAAAATTTTTATATAAAAATACGCGTAAAAATCGAACAAATTGTGCTCACATTTCAAAATTACGTAAAGGATCGGGATAAAAAAATAGTTTTTTAGTTTGTGCGAGAGGAGACCCCTCCTAAAATTTCAGCCCGATCGGTCGAAAATTGCGTGAGATATCGAATCTCACACATTTTTCGCGCACGAAACTATAAGGCACTTCCGTGTCGCGGTCGTGCCTAAAAATAACAATCTATGAAATCGAAATTAGCTT
The DNA here is from genome assembly GCA_012977825.3 of Pteromalus puparum. Lineage (NCBI taxonomy): Eukaryota > Metazoa > Arthropoda > Insecta > Hymenoptera > Pteromalidae > Pteromalus > Pteromalus puparum. The sequence continues at coordinate 34,581,214 of CM053172.1, forward strand.
GAAGGCATAATTATCAGTTTAAGTTAGCTTTCAGCTTAAGCTAAGTTAGCTTTCTAAGCAAAAGCAAAAACAAAATACTTGACAATGTATCAACAGATTTCATAACTTTCTTTAACTGGAATTTAAAATTATCACTATCATAAAAATTATTTTAGTATACTTGACAATGTTTAAGAAGAAATTAGATTTCACTAATTTCGTTACCTGAAATTGTAAATTATCATAAATGTATTTATTATAAGATTTCATTGTTGACTTCTATCTATAATTATTGGAATAATAATAAATTAATACATAAAGTATAGACAATATAGAAAATGAACTGTGGGAGCATATTATAGATTAATATACTTGCCTACATTTTTACCCTGTTAGAGTTTTTTTTTAGAGAGATTTCAAAACTTTTGAACAGTGTGAAACTATAAATAACTAATGAATGTTCATAAATTGTCTGGATATTATCTATAAATTATTTTTGTTGAGAGTTGTAACTATTAAAACATCTATTGTTTAATTAAGAGAAAAGTAATATAAAAATTTATCAAAAATAAACTGTTGGAGTACATAGAGATTATATACTTACCTACATTTTTACCTTGTTCGAGTTTTTTTTTTAGAGAGATTTCACAACTTTTGAAAAGTATGAAACTATAACTAACTAATGAATATGCATAAATTGTCTGGATATTATCTATAAATTATTTTTGCTGAGATTTGTAACTATAAAAACATCTATTGTTTAATTAAGAGAAAAGCAATATAAAAAATTTACCAAAAATCAACTGTTGGAGTACATAAAGATAAATACTTGCCTACATTTATACCTTGTAAAGGTTTTTATTTAGAAAGATTTCAGAACTTTTGTAAAGGATGAAGCTATTAATTAATAAAGGAAAAAGCAATAAAAATATAACATTTTTCATTTAATTATTTTTTAAATGCAATGCTTAAAGCGTTTTGAATCTTATTGTTGATATTTGTGTAAAACTGAACTTGTACTTAAACAAAATATTTGTAAAAATAAGTGCAATTAGATAATTATATACTCAATACTTCGATGATTTAAAATTTAGTTTAAGGTAAAGTGATATCGATAGTACTTAACTATGAAGTAACGGTGAAACAGAAAAATTATACCAGTCAACTTTTTACATTGTGAAAGATTTTTGCTTCCTCCTAGAGGAAGCTTTGTGATAGTAAAATTTTCTGTTTCGCTAAAACTTTATAGAAACATGTTTTTAGATGTTAGAAGTTCGAATTACGTGTTTTTAGGAAATGTACGTATGGATGTGTGTGTGTGTGTGTGTGTGTGTGTGTGTGTGTGTGTACACCGTGATATTTCAGAAACTAATCCGTCAATATCAATCAAATTTGACAAGCATATCTATTTTTGGATCCTGAATTCGGGAAAAACATTTATTTTTTAATTTTCTCAATTAATTTTTTTTATGGCCATTTTTTGATTTTCAAAAAACATTATTTTCGTTTTTTTTTAATCATTCTATTGTTACAAACAATTCAGCTAAAATGCATTTGAAAGATAATAAAATTACCTACTTTTCCCCGTTTGGTCCTCGGGATTGACCGCTCCGTTCGGCAGATAAAATGAAAAAAGTGATTTAAAAAAAAAATCATATCTCTGAAACTAAACATCATAACCTCACAAAAAAAAATATGTTGATGGGTTACGTGTCAAACTATATTTGATTAAAATTTCAAGTGATTTGACTACTTATTTTTTCATTAATTAATCGAAAACTGAAAGAAAATGAGTTTTTTTTGAGTCTCGATTACGGGCGTAAAAAGGCCTTATTGCACTTGAGATTTTGGGAAAAGGTAGATATTTTATATGTTTTGGCTAAGTTCATTGCGCAGCTTTGAAACCCCTATGGTTCTTAAGATATCAAGGTTTGAATTTTTTTTTGAAAATTTTTTGATTCCTTCAATGCTTCAAAATTTTATTTGGTGATTCACCATAAACAATGATATCTGCTGTTAAAATTTCAAACAATTTCGTTAAGCGGTTATTAAGTGAAGAGCTGAAATGTAAAAAGCGATTTTTCTAAAAAATTTGCATTCTTCTTATAGGGTTGTCGTTGCATGTCGTAAAGTCCCTCCCTACGAATTTATGTCATACTGATAATATTAAAATAGCATTCACATTATACTGTATTTTAAAACAATATTTTATTTATTGGAACAATAAATTTTGTTGAAGGAAGCTACGTGTCAATGAATTGGCAGCGGTTTTTTAAAAGTAATTGATAAAGTTAGTTCACATTGTTTGTGGATGTTCTCACGAATCGAACACAAATAACCGCATTACATCTTACTGCTTAAAAAATCTATGATTCATTGCTTTATTTTCTCAACTATTCAAATATTCGCGCCTCGATGACCGGAAGCCACTGGACCGGACGTCGAGAAACGATGAAAATCATGCACAGCGAAAAGAAATATACTGAGCGAAAATTCAACTTGCCATATTTCGCTAATGAAGTAATCTTTTAGAATGAATCTTTTTCTCCAGAAAGATTAGGTGAATAGCTTTCAAGTCGATAGCGACGGAACAGGCTTAGGTGTAACAATAGGGGCGTGACCCGCGCCGACATCGTGTCGTATACTTCGTACCTATACTTTTACTCACCAGCGCGGCGCTGTCGAGCCTCTTGATACCTTGTCCATAATGACAAATTTGTATTCTAGTTTAGGTATTCAAGGTTTTGTACCATCTTTTAATTTTTTACGGACACTGGTGATTTCATCTCCCTTATCTTTAGCAACAGAATTACAGAACCTATAGTGCCATTTACTAATCCGATAGAGACATCAATATTCCTCCTTATCATAATTTTTAAATTTATTTTGATTTTGATTACACGCTTAATTCCACAAGCATTATCTTTGTCCTAACATTTTTAGAACTTTCTTTTGCAAATTTTTCGAACATTTGAAAGAATCATCAGCTACAAGATTGATATCTTCAGAATCAATTCTACGCATAGCGTCATGTAGAATATCTAGACTATTTGTACTTGAAAATTTTAGCGTTCGCTGCTGTAGAACATTGATATCTGTATCAGTCAAAAATCCTAACCTTAGTCTACTAAGTATTTCGTTGTATTGATTATCATTGTTTTGCCTCATATTAATTGTCAGCTCATCATACTCAAATAAAGTCCACAAATTAAATGAATTCATAGCTCCGATGTATTTTTCAATTTCTTTTTTCGTTACTTCAACGAAAGCGAATTTTTCTAGCACAGGTGGAAGTTGAAGCAAATCACCAAATACAATAATATGGATTTTTCAAAACCAACCATCATCGCATTCAGAAGTATTGAAGATTTCAGTAAGACGTAAATGAATCTACATTAATGTAATATTAGATACCATGGATATTTCATCAATAATAATCAAGTCCACATTTACCAAGCTTTGTCGTATTTGCTTCAAAGCTGCGGGCGATAGTTCTTTATATTTCGCTGTACACTCATGCTCCACCGGTAAATGCAAAAGTCTATGAATAGTTAAACCAGAAACATTATAAGCTGCTATCCCAGTAGGCGCTGTAACAGCTGTTTCTTTCTTACGTATTGTTTTATTCCATGCGACAATAGTTTCGATCAAAAAACTTTTTCCAGTACCACCTGGGCCACTTATGAAAATTCTCAAAATTTGGTCATTAGACTGCAAGACAGAAGTTATTTTTTTGAAAATATTTGATTGATCTACATTGAACCTTGAAATAGAATCCTCTATATCTGTTTTGTTCATGATGACTTTTTCGGCCATATCTTTAAAATCTTTTATGACATTCTCTATCTCAATCGGAACACAGCCTTCTGGTAAATTGTCAGAATTAGATTTATTTTCTTGCGTTTCTAGCAATTGATTTTGAATAATTTCATTCATCTTTTCCATAGCTTCTCGTATCATTCCACATTTATCATGATACTTCATTGTATCAATTAATTCGCATTATCTTTTTTGAAACGCCACTTTAAAAGACTCTTCTCAATTTTTTAATTCATCGATATCCCTCCAAGGTTGAAATAGCAGTAGTAGTGAATGATAATAATCTTCTGGTTGATTCATTGGATTATATTTCCAATGATTTATAAGATAGGGCTTTTTTCGCTTTTTACAAAAGAGACCTCCTGGCATCTCGTAATATTCTGCTTTATGGACTGGTTTCTTTTTTTATTATATCAAACCACTTTGCAAAATCGTACAAACATAATGAATTTAATTCCTGAGGTCGGTTGGGATAATGGCTGTCAATTAATGAATCGTAAAATATATCTGTTGAGTCCGGTGATAGTTTTTTTATTTCTTTAAATGGTTTAAGTTTTCTATTTCGTATCATCCTAACATCTAACCATCTTATCACAGTATCAGTATCTGTAGCGTGAAGAGGATGCCCTAAGAGTGTGTCAGCTGCTTCGATTCCTCCACACTCCCTGTGATTTAAGGCTCGCATAGAAAAAGACCAAAACCGACTGCACAAAGATTTATTAAATTGAATATCGGAAAAATCTACAGTACTTTTTTCTCCTTTAGTTCCATAAGAGGATACATATTTTATTAATAGGTAAGAAGACTCGCAAATAAATTGCGTGTCATTATTACCTTCCCAAAGTACCAACAAAGCAGGCATATAATCGTTAATACATTGCTCATCTGGCCCTCGTGGTAAATCATAGAATCTGCTCTTATTTCTTAATTTTCTTTTCTCCGCAATAGCTATAGAAACTTCTCTTAAAACTAAATTAGGCGTTATTGGGCGTGGAAATCCAAAACGACAAGCAGGCTTGAAACCAGTTTTAGTTTTTTTCTTACGCATACAATAGTTATTATGTGTATGACGTTGATAAGCCATAACACGTCTGTGAAGTTCTGGTGAAACATATTTCTTAGATATTCGACACGTAATATTTTGTAAAATAAATTTGTTGATTTCTTTATTAGGTGCTTTACCGTAAACGGGTGCATCATGAATCCAAAATAAACAATGATAATGTGGTAATCCTCTGCCCTGGTATTCACAAGCATAATAATAATGAGCTACTTTTCCTATCGGATGAGCCGAAGAAAGTATATAAGCTAGCATTGCTTGGAATCTGTTCCGAATATACCTGGAAGCTGACACAGGATCAGCAGCTATGGGTTCACTAATAGATCTTTTATCGTTTTCCCAACCATTAGCTTCGCGTATGTATTCAGCTAATGCAGACCACATCCACTCACCAGGGCTTAACGTAATGAAAAACGTGGCTGGTCCATACTCATTCATCATGCATTCTAAGTCATTTCTAACCTGTTTCCAATATGCTTCAGTACCTCGTAAACGAGAAAAAATACTTTCTAAATTAGAATCTAACTGATCTTGTTCTAATTTTTCTGTAAGTTCTTTTACTGTATATTTATAGCGCGGATTAACAACGTTCAATTTATGGAATATTCCAGCGCTAATTTGTGTCACATTATTATTAAATAATAAATAAAATAGGTACTGAATATTCAATCGAAACTGTGAGTGTTTAGATGTCAATCTAAATCTTATGTAATCATAATCTCTCAAATTTACAGATCTTTTTTCATGCTGCCCATACATCCCATAAGGATAGAAGTCTGGAAAACATTTCAAATCTGAATCTTCTGCACGAACATCTAAAGCAGTAGCATATATCTGGAGCATCTGGTATAATTTTGAATCAGTTTCATTAATTCTTTTGGTATGCAATGGATAAATCGAATACTGTTCATAATATGAATCTGGCTGAGATTTCTGTGTTAGTAATGCAGCTATTTGCGGCTTTTCTTGTATATTTGTTTCCATATCAATGTTTTCAACAACTTTATTCGATACTTTATTTTCAGTATGGTGATTATACTCATTATTTTGCGTATTATTATTCTCATCATTATCTGTAGCCAAATCTTCATACTGCAAATTGAGATTTTCAAGAATTTCTTTAATTTGTTCGGGACAATACGGTATCTGTATATTAAAATACAAAGGATTCCAACGTTTCAACCAATGCAAAGCATGCCATATTTTTTTGACATCAAGACAATCTTCCCAAATAATTTTTCCCTTTGTTGGATTATCTTGTATTAAAATATACATTTCATGATTAATATTTAGAGGATCAGTATCTGGACAAATTTTTTTCAAGGTTTCCTCTAAAGGTAACGGCAAATGAAAAGTTCTACCGGTGACTTTATCAATTTTGCAATAATTAGGTAAATTTGTCTTCATCACGAATCGTTTGGAAAGCTTTGGCTCGTTGTATCAACATTCTTTCATATGTATTGAGAGTTTTTATTTCATTAGGGACTTCTTTAACATAAAGTTTATTTAAAACACATGTAGATGGTAATATATATTTTTTTAACTTAACACTGCAGCATTTACAAATAAACCCATTACTAAAATCTGGAGAATCGTACAATTCTTTTAATCTTTTCCAGTAATTTCGATTTTCAGGAACATGTACATCGAGTAATTCTTCCAGCAAATTCGCTTTATCCAAGTACTTATCAACGGGTTCCATACTGCGCTCACAACAAAGTCTTTCACAAGAAACGCAAGGAATTTTTGGTGGATCCGTATCTATTTTTGTGTACTCTTTTATACCTAGGCTGTATTTGTTTTTTATTTGAGTTTCATTTAAACTAATTTCGTCATTATTGCTACTAATAGATATGGCTGCTTCTTCAGTATTTAATGCAATATTTTTTAATTCCTCGATATCAATATTAGTCAAAGCACTCAATTTTTTCAATTTGTTTTTAAATATCAATTATTTTATATAAAAAACGTTTGATAGTGCGGAGTTTTGGATAATGAACGGATAAAATGTTTAATTTAAAAAATTTTGATGTGCATAACAAAAGTTTGCTGTAACAAATAATTGGATGACCTTTTTTTATCTAAATTATGATGTTGGGCTGAACAATTATCAATGTTTTTTAAATAATTGTAAGCATTTATATATGTATGGATTTTTTCTTTAAATATTTGAATGATTGATTAATTGTTAAAATAATTATCAATCTTAATTTTCAGGTATTATTTTCAGTTCGTCCTTATCGTGGTACAAAAGGTGGACAACATCTGAGGCGTTCTAGAATGAATCCGTACCACAGAGATCTGCAAAATATGGGAGTATTATTTACATCTTTGGTTAGTGCTAGTGCAAGGAATACTTTTGAAAACGAGCTCACTCGACGCCAGAATCAGCAGAATCCAGGCCAGAACAACAATACAACAGAGGAAAAAAATGATGATTCAAGAAACGGAAATTATTAATACTAGATAGATTAAAAATGCGACGCTGTGCCTCCCAACACAGGTGCGCAACACCTAGCGCCTCCGTGTGCACTAGGATTTCTTTATTTCGCGGGATTTTACACGCGATCGCTGACGTATGGGAGTACGCTGGGGAGAGGTGGGCAACAGGAAAGAAGTCAAACACATCACTTTATTCACTTTTCTGCAACTGTATTTCGCCCAGTCCTTCCCTACAACGTGGTAGCCTTAGCCGCCTACGCAAGGTAGCCAAGCAAGGCCCGCAGATACTACACACACACTCTGCTACGCTATAGTCCTGAGGCTCTCACCTCTGAACACAGCTGACCCTCTCTCTCTCCCTCTCTCTCTCTCACGTACACGCGCTAGTCCCTAAGCCGTAGCCGGTAACGTCACGCAACTCTCCGTCTCTCTCTCTCTCTCTCTCGCACAAACATACGTGCCAGCCGCACGGCTGGCTCTCCCTCGTCTCGTTCCCTCTCTCTCTCTCTCTCTCTCTCTCTCTCTCTCTCGCTCTCTCGCTCCCAAACGCAAGGTAGCCTCGCTGGCCTCTCGGCCGCTAGTCCTCTGTCTCTCTTACTCTATCTCTCTCTCTCACGTAGACTCGACGACGGCGGCCTTCCTCTCGTTCGGTCGTCCTTCCTCTCGTGTCTGCTCGACGAAAGATGGCAGCCGGGCAGTGAAGACTCTGGATTGCAGCAGTAGCGGGCGGCTGGATGGTCGTCTCCGGGGATGGACTCCTTCCTCGGAACGGCGGTCCAGGTCGTGATGCTGCTGCTGCTCTCCTCACACAGACTCTCTCTCTCTCCACACACTCGCACACTTAACACTCGCGTGCGATTCTCTCTCTCGTCGACGTGTCGCGTCGACGGGATCCAGACGAGAACTGCCAAGTCACGCTGCGCTCGCGCGCTCGGCGACACTCTCCCGGCCGTTAGGGCCCGGCCGATAACGTAGTCCGATTGGCCAAGCGAGGCGCGAGACGGGCTAATTGGCTGCTCGTCTCACACTTTCCTTCGCAGATGCCTAGTTTATCCATGATCATATATTTCGTTTTCGATTCGCTCACTTCTAGCCCCGTGTCCTCAGCCGCATTTATGAGAATTTTCGCGTTTCTCGTCACCGTTGCACCGTTATCCCCCAGTATGTCCAAGTCATCCACATATCCTAGAATTTGTGTTTTTCCATTAATTGTTGCACCTAGCCCGCTAGTCTGCATTTTTCTAACAACATACTCTAGCGTTCAGTTGAAGAGTACCGTGGAAAGCCCGTCACCTTGTTTTAGACCGTCGCGAATCATGAATGATTCGGATACATTACCGTATACTGGGACCTTTCCCGTGCTTTCGTTCAGACATATTTGAATTAATTTTACGAGTTTTTTGGGTACTCCGTGGAGCACAAGGATTTGATACATTTTGCTTCATTTAATAGAGCTTTTTAAAGCTATTTTAAAGTCTATCAATAGCTGGTGTATTGTTCCGCAATGTTTCAATTTTTTTCTCTAACAACTGTCTTATAGTAAACATTTGATCGCTCGTCGACCTGTTACGCCGAAATCCACACTGATAATCTCCTATTATATCTTCCGCGAAGGGCGTGAGTTTGGCCTGTATTACTTTTTATAGAACTTTGTAGGATGTAGCTAAGAGTGAGATTCCCCGGTAGTTATTACAGTCTGTCTTATCTCCCTTTTTTATGATGGATTCTTTCCAATTTTCCGGTATCGTTTCATTTTTCGAAATAGCACATACTAGTTCAAAAATTTTGAATGCAAGCGCGGTGCCCCCATATATAAGTAGTTCAGCTGGTATAGAATCGTCTCCCGCAGCCTTATTGCTTTTTAGTTTTTTGATCGCGGCCTCTACTTCTTTATAGGTCGGTTCTTCCATATGGAGTTCGCAGTATGGATTTCGTCTACCGTTTCCTCGCAGTTTTTATGTACGTTTAGTAATTTATCAAAATAGCCCTTCCACAACTTCAGCAGTTCACTTTTACCTGTAACAAGATTTCCGCCCTCATCTTTCATTAATTATGATCTACTCTGGAAACCCTTCCTAATAGATCTTTGGCTTTTTTTTTTGCCAAGCAATTTATTCGCTGCCTCTTTTATCGTTTTTAAGATATCCCCCCATAGACTGTTCGGATCGTCATCCACCTCCGTCGGTGCATCCGTTTCCTCGAGCACCTGAAACCGATTCCTTATTTCTACTTGATACTTAATTCGCTCTATCCTGTTTCGTAGCTTTTCAATATCAAAGGTTTCTACTTTACTCGGTCGCTTACTATTTTGCCCGAGTACTAATTTGGCTCTTGATTTGGCTACTACTAGAAAATGATCCGAGTCGAAATCCGCCCCCCTATAGGTTCTTACGTCAAGTACGTTCGTGTGGCACCTCTTATCGATAAGAAAGTGATCGATTTGATTTTGCGTGGCTCCGTCCGGCGATGTCCACGTTGCTTCATGTATATCATTGTGCTTAAAGCACGTAGTTTTTGCTATAAGATATTTTACCGCCGCGAAATTTATGACTCTAATACCGTTATCGTTGCTGGTTTCGTGCAGACTTTCCTTGCCTATAGTGGGCCTAAACAATTCCTGTTTCCCTATTTTAGCGTTAAAATCCCCTACTACTATTTTGGTGTCGTAAGACGCGAATTGGTCGATTAATTGTTCCAAAGCTTCATAATAAAGATCCTTGACCTCTTCCTCCTTGTCCTCTATAGGACAGTATACATTAATAACCACGTAATCATACCACGCCCCTTCGATGATGATATTCGAGAGTCTGTCGTTCACGAATTTGAAACTTTTAAGAGAGTGTATAATTCTTTTGTTAACTAGGAATCCGGTACCTAAGGAATGTCCACTCGTGCCCCCGAATATAAAGGTGAAGTTATTTTTTGCTAACATCCCGCTATCTTGCCACCTAGTTTCTTGTATTGCTACTAAATCTAAATTGTACACGTCAGCTTCTTTTACGATTTCCTGGAACCCAACCGCTCTGTATAAACTGCGTACAATCCACTTTCTCACCTTTAGCTCCCTTTTCGTTTAGGTTTGCTTTTGTTTTTTTTTTTTTTCTTTAGCCATGATAATAAGTTAAACCTAAGTATGAGAGCTTTCCAACTTTGATGCGGACAGACTCAACTTATCGTCGGACACACTACGGTCTCATTTCTGTATCCTAATGCCCCCCTGCAAGGCAGCGCGCCTTCGCTGGCTTCGTTCCCGTGTAAGGCCAGTTGGCAAATCATTCTACACATCCCTTTCGGAGCAATTGTTATCGCGCCCGCATCCTCCACGACTGCAGATTTTTTTTTTATGTGTGCTAAAAGAGGTAGATTATAGACAGAGTTAGGTAGAAAGAGAGAGTAAAATACGAAATATTGTTAAGTGTTCGTTGTTGTGGTGCTTGCGTAGTGTTTCTAGATGAATGCGTTCGCCAGTGTGGGCTCATCACACCCACGCCCGGGCCTATCGGCTGTCCGCGGATGCTTATTCGATTTATTCGCAGCTAACCTCTTTCTCAGGGGCCGTTTCTCTATCTGCAACCTGAGGATGCGCTGTGTAGTGGTGATAGGCACCCACCCATCCGCTCTGGATGACTACGCCCAAAACCCGCTTATGGTACCGGCGTAACAACAGAACAATACAGCTATAACGCATTTTAAAGAGTATAGAATTACCTTACTTTCCCCGCTTAGCTCTCCAGATAGACCGCCCTATTGGGCAGAAAAGGGCCCACCCTCCCACCCCTTTGTGATGCAGCACTCTTATACCTATCCTTTTCGTATTTACCTTTACCCCCCCCCCTCATTGCCTCCGCTTCCCCATAAGTGCCTTCCTAATCTATCCTTGGTATCTACTTCACCCACCCCCCCTCTTCAAGAAGTAGTACCTCCCTTTCCGAGGAAAAAAGAAATGTACAATTTTACATAGTGAACAAAAAATATTTTTCTAATTATGTTATATTACATTATCAACATAATACATACAATAAATAAAACTTTTTTTTTAATGTGGCATTTTCCAGTAAATAATTTGTTATTTTTTGTAAACATGATGCTGGAAATAGTAGAACAGTCATATATTACATTATATTATAATTAACCTTTAAACAAGCATTTTTTAGTTGTTTAGCTCGCGTCTCGTTCAACGGCTTTAATATCATTGTCTTATTCATAACGTATAATAAATAATTAAAACGGTAAACTTTTTTATTTTTTGTACCTCTATAATAATTATTCCCCCCCCCCCCCCAATAAGTTAAAAAAACTAGGTTTTGAAACATTTGAAATCACATATGAGATTTAGCAATAGGAAAACGTTATCCAACACGATGGCGTATTCTTTTATTCTTTCCCTGACACAAAAACGTAAACAATTCATTGTGCCGCACGTTAAAAGAATTCATTATACCTCAATAGCTTTCGGGAAAAAAGCACATTGCACAAAAATTCGTCTGCACGAACTTTGCAAAACTTTTTTGGAAAAATAGTGTACTATACGAGTGCACAAAGTAGGTCGCTCCTGCTCGAGCAAAGCAATAAGTAATATACTATAATGAAATTGAAAATTTTTCTAAGAAAAAGAATGCGAATATTTAAATCAAAGAATGAGGTAATTGTTCCATGTTATTATATTCCACTAGCAGAATAGGAGGAAGCTAAGTACCAATGACTTGGCAGCAATTTTTTTTTCTCATATTTTTTCATATTTTATCTCCTTAGAAAGTTTTTCACTTATATTTTTCACTTTGCAAATGTTCTCATGCCACGTGGCTTTCAACCACACTTTATTTTACACAAATTACCCGCATGTCTCCTCGAAGGTTAGTATGAGTGTAAGTCTAAGATACAATCCATGCTCTGCTACGATGATAAGAAATAAGTTGACAAGGAGAGAGGATTAATGGTGAAGAAATAATTGTAGATTTATTAGTCTACTATGTACAGCCAATATTATATATACGCCGTGTACACTATGTGTACTTTGCGACAGAGGGGATACTTACATGTGTATGTCCCCTTACACACTTATTAGTGCGCTCACTCATTCTCGCACGCTATACTGTTCTCTTCAGTACCTATACATGAAATTTTCCATACAGGACACTCTATATTACAACAAAATTATTTAAATTATATAAAAAATATTGTAAAATATTGAGCGAAGAAGGGTTCTCTCCATGTTAACAAACAACCGCTCACTTCTCCCTGCTCTGCGCTACCATACCACACTGCGAAAATCTATATTCGCGGCCAAAGCTGGAGAGATTTTTATACGTTAGATCTCCGACGCTCACTGGCTAGTCAGCAGAAAGACAAGCTTCTCGATCTTTTGAAAATCAGCTGTAGGAACATACATATGAGCCGCGATTCTGACGTCGGCAGCCGAAAAAAAATGTGTGCGTCTCGCGCGCCCGGCAGAAGTGATAACTTAAATTAATGTAAATGGAAAGTATTCTGTTTTGAACTTGGTTAACGATGAAAAATCAAATATTCTTAAGGTATAATTGTATTTTGAAAATGTCCACTTCTAAAAGCTGAATCATTTCATCTCTGATTGACAAGATATCTTTCAACGTATCTGCACCCGAAAGGAAATCATCTACATAAAAGTCCCGACGAAGCAACATCGCAGCTCGGGGAAAGTTGGCCTCCTCGTCCATAGCCAGCTGATGTAAAGTTCGGATTGCTAAAAATGAAGTGCATTTGACACCGAAAGTGACGGTGTTTAAACCCTTATTTTTCCTTCATGATACCAAAAAACTTTCTGAAATTTCCTGTCATCTGGGTGAACCCAAATTTGCCTATACATCTTTTCGATATCGGCAGTGACAACGAAACGGTGAGCACGGAAACGAAGAATTTGTTTCAAAAGCGTTTCTTGGATAGTAGGTCCAGTCATCAGCATGTCATTGAACGATATCCCAGTTGTGGTTATTGCGGACGCATCGTTAACTATCCTACATTCAGTCGTAGCGCTTGACTCTTTAACAATCGGATGATGTGGTAAAAAATAGCCATCATCATCATCGCTATCACACAATGTCATGTGTCCTAGTTTTAAGTATCACTCAAATTCTTGCGAGTACGAAGCTTTGAGGGTTAGATTGAAATTTTCTTTCCAACACATAAAACCGTTTCAACGCCTGATCTCTGGACGAGCCTAATTCAAAGTTACCCTTTCGGAATGGTAGCCTAACAGTGTAACGACCTGAACTGTCCCGAGTTGTATGTGTAACATAATGTTCCTCGCAAGCGAGGTCCTCGGGATCCTTGACAGGTTCGTAGTCAAGATCCTCGACGGCCATGAATTTCTCAAGCATCTGATCTAATTTCACTGCGTTACACGAGACCCTATTAACAGACTCGTTGGACGTCGAACCTCCTACAACTACCCACCCAAAAGATGTTTTTTGAAGAGTAATTTGTGACTGGAGGCCACCTAATTTGAATTGACCTATTGCGAGAGAAGATAAAGTCGTACCTGAGGCTAACAGAACGTCGATAGTCTTTGCAATATGAAACTGAGGATCAGCTAATGTCATGTTTTTAGGTATGTTAAATCTGTCCCAAGGAAAAGTTTCATTAGGCACTCTATCAGCTATTTTCGGTACAATCAAGAAGTTCAAATGAAATTTTTTTTTTTATTTATTTATTTAGACCATATACATATGTCTTATAAAAAGACATCCTATAGAGACAAACTTAGTTGTCTGTACATAGGGATGGTACATAAAAAAAAAACTTAGAATCTAAACTTAAAAAAACTAAATAAGTACAGGAAGATGTCGAGCCAATCTTCCTGATAACAGTTTAAATATTAACTCAAAAGTTAAGTAACAGTACAAAATAAATCTCTCTTTGATCAATCAATATTTCTCTCTTATAAATACTTTTAGTCTCTTCTTAATCGCGACTTTGCTAATCACAAGTGTTTTCAGATCATTTGTTAGCAAGTTGAAAATATTTAACGCAACAAAGTAGCTATTTTTTTTGCTTATAGCTTTATCAATTATTGGCAATTGAAGACTCTTATTTCTAGTATTGCTTTTGCTATTTATATATTTATTTCTTAACGTAGCATAATGATAAGATATAGCTTCTAAATGGAATAATTGCTTTACTGTAAGTGGAGGGTCTTGAAGCTGAAAATTATTTTTGTTTATAATTTTCAATATTTTCCTCTGAATACCCTGTATTAGATAAACACAATTATTGTACGCTCCACCCCAAGCAATTATGCCATAATTGACTAAACTTTGGTAAAAAGCATAGTATATCATAGTTAAAGTTCTATAGTCCATTATATTCCTAATTTTGGCAAAGATAAAAACTAAGTATTTTGTTTTTTTAACCAAATAATTTACATGTTTATCCTATTTTATGTTATAATCAAAAATTGGACCTAGATATTTATAACTTTCTACTCTTTTTATTGTATTATTGCCTATCTCAATATTAAGTGAGACAGGGACACTATGGCAGTAGCTACCATAAGCAATATATACAGTTTTATTAACATTTAAAGATAATTTATTTACAGTAAGCCACTTTGCGACTTCCCTAAGATATTTGTTCATTTTCTCTTGAGCTGACTCCCACGTGTTATCACTAGCAATGATAACGGTGTCGTCAGCATAAGAAACGACAGTATCATCTTGCATACCTCTCAGTAGGTCATTAACGTATAAAATAAAAAATAACGGTCCTAGTATGGTCCCTTGGGGAACTCCGATGGGTATATCTTTGTATTCACTTTTCAAATTCTTTATTTTAACGCATTGTTTCCTACCAGAGAGGTAGCTGTTTATTAAATTTAAGGCACTGCCTCTTATTCCATAACTCTCTAGTTTATCCAATAGGTTTTTGTGATCTACCGTATCAAATGCTTTAGCTAAGTCTAAGAAAGTAGTTATAATTGGCTTCGATTTGTCGATTTTTTTATATATTATGTTTGAGATATAATTTAACGCATCCGTTGTGCCTCTATTTTTAACAAAACCAAATTGTTTTTCTGATATGATATTGCATTCCATTAGAAATAAATACAACCTATTATACAAGATTTTCTCAAATATCTTTGCTAAGTTCGATATTAGTGATATCGGCCTATAGTTAGTCATACATGACCTGTCACCAGCTTTGTAAATAGGAACTATGTCAGCTTGTTTTAGAGCAGATGGCCAGGAGGCTTGTTGTATAGACGTATTAAAAATATGTTCTAATGGTTTATCTATATAGTTAACTAGGAATTTGATCGTTTTTGCATTGATATTATCAACACCTCCAGTCTTGTTTTTCAATGAATCTATAGTTTTTCGAATCTCAACACAATTGGTAGGATATATAAAGATTGATTTGCTATTTTTATCTGGTAATGTAGGTTGATCTGTATCTGTATTAGGGATTTGTTTACTCAAGTCTAATCCTATTTTGCAAAAATAATCATTCATGTGGTTAGCTATAAATAATTCGTCTTCAATTTTTTGGCTGTTTATGACTAAGTAATCAGGTGACTTGTTTTGTTGCATATTTTTATTAAGTTTAGTATTAATAGTATTCCATAGCTGTCTTGGATTGTTACTAATTTTTTTTATTTCATTATTCTCAAATTTGTATTTCGCATCTTTAATGACTCTATTTAAAATTTTTTCGTAATTTTTATATTCATTTTTTAATTCCAAATTAGTTGGGTTCAATTTCCACAATTTATATAAATTTTCTTTAGTTTGACACGAGACTTGGATTGCTTTAGTTATCCACTTTTTTCTTGGCAGTGCTTCTTTATTTTTTTTCTTTAATTTTTTGGAATATGTAGCTAACTCAAGACAACTATGTATCATTTGAATAAGTTCATTTACTGCATCATTTGGATCCTGTTTTGTCAGTACTATCTGCCAGTCAAAATTTTCAGCTATGTTTTTTAACTTTTTATAGTTTATGCATTTGTTAACTGTTTCACTTGCTTTGTGTATCTTAATCTGATCTATATTTATGAATAACGGGTAGTGATCGTTAAACGGTGTATTTAATTTAAAAGATTCAATTTCTATATTCTTAGTTCTAGCGAAACAGTTATCAATGCACGTTCCCTTCTCATTATTTAAGGAGGACCGCGTAATTCCTCTGAAGTACGGTACATATTCTCGTTCAAGATAATTAATTACAAATTCCTGACTAATTCTTTTGTCGCTAGTTTCTAGATTTGCTACATTATTTTCTAGTATATCAATATTGAAATCTCCAAATATACAGTGATTTTTAACATTCCTATGTCTTACCAAGAATTTTTTTACACTATTGACAAATTCAGACTTTGGTATGTCATGACATCTGTACATAGCAGAAATTCTAATGGATTCACCTGTCATAAGTTTTATATCAGTACTTACAATACTCAATCTATCAACAACCTCAATTTTATCATTACTATATATGTTATTTTTTATATAAACTAAGACGCCATCAGCCTTATTAATTTTACTTTCATTATAACAAGTTTTGTAGCCTTGCAGTTGATAATATTGAGTGTATTGTAAGTTCCAAGTTTCAGTACATACAATTATACACGGCTTTCTTTCTAGAGACTCAATAAACACTTCTAGTTTTACAAAATTTGCATTTAAGCTTCTTATGTTTACGCATAAAATAAAGTTCTTCTTTGTCATTAATGACTTATTGAGTTCTTTTAGATTTTCGACTTCACATTCAAACTTGCCTATGTCCTCAGTGCTGATATCTTGATCCATTGTTATGTCTTACTCCTTAGTCTGTCTGCTATATTATTATTCAATGACTGAAGTGACATTGCCGAAATACCAGAAGCTTTAGCTACCATACCTTTCGCTGACGTTCCTACTTTGCCGATATATCTTGGCAAAGTAGGTTTCATCGTATAGTCGGTATAATCAATATACTTCCTTATCTTGGATTGCAGAATTCCGCATTCTTGGCTATCCATTGCCACATGTTCTATATTGTACTTTGTTTTATATTTTTCATTACTGTAAGCACAGTTTGCACATTTGACCTTATTTGCTTGACAATCTACTGTTTTATGATCACCAGCACACTTTAGGCAAACAGCTTTATTTGTACACTTCCTACCGTTGTGGCCAAATCTGCTACAGTTAAAGCATGGTTTAACATTACAATAATCATATACTCTGCAGTTCTGGTATCCTACAAAAAGTCTATTCTTGTTTTCTCTAATGTGTTGGTATAACTCAGCAGGAACTTCCAATATCACAGACTGCGATCCAGTTTTACTGTTCTCGTATGAATTCAAAACAACACATTTTTTTTTGAAAGCACCAAAGTTCCTTTCATTGATGTCTAGTTCAATACTAGCATTGTCCATTTTTTCTAGGTTATTTAATCCTACAACTTTAACTTTAGGATTTATAACTTGTTCTTTATTTACATCACATACCTCAGCAAGTTTACTTTTTAGTAATTTATGTGCTTTGGTGACACTTTCCTCATTCAATAAGTTTATGACTATTTCATCTTTTTTCTTGATAACCTTCTTCGTTTGTATTGATTTATCCTTTATCAAATAGTGAGATACCTTTTTGTTTAATTCATCAATACTCTCATCATCTTTTTTTTTTAATATAATATTAGGAACACGTTTTGTCTTTAGGATAGTTTTGGTACTTGATATAGCTTCAGCAAAAGTTTTGCTTTTAATCGTCGGTATTTCATTTCTATTCTTATCTAATAACTCCTTTAATAATTGATTTTTATCTCTTAATTCTGTATTTATCTCCTTTAAAAAGGCATTTTCAAGTTTCAAGTTGGTATCCAATGATTCACTATTACTTTCTGTTAGAACATTTTGAAAGTCTTCTAGTATCTGTTTCCTAATTTCTTGTTTTTCAAAGTGCTTTACTTGAGCAATTACAATCCTCGCATCATTACTCAGCAATTTATTATCTACTTTTGAGGTTAGGTCTAGGTCCTCGTGTTCATGACAGATTCCTAGAACTTCACTCAATAGCACTGCTTTGTCATTTCTCACAAAATCACTAGTATAGTATACTTCTTCACAAATAATACACACTACTACTTTAACTTTTTTATTTGGATGATTTTTATAAGTTTTGGTAGGATCACCACGCGGCAAGCCTCCGCTCGCCACGGCCATCTTGGCCACGTCTATTTAATGTTATTATAAGTTGAATAAAAAGTGGCTTTAGTGAATTTATTCGAAACAGTGCTCGCATTGTCAACTGCTCCGATGTTTACTACACATTGATTAGTCGGTAATTGCAAATGAGAGGCGAAACTAGAAGTCATTAAATTCGCGTTTGAACAAGAGTCTAAAAGAGCACGTGCCATGAAACTATTCCCTTGTTTTGACTGAAATCGTAAAACAGCCGTCACCATGAGTTGAGAATCTCAGAAATAAGCGTTTGATACGTAAGTATGACGCAACATGAGTCAGGATGAAAGAGCACCTGATTTACTGGAATCATTTGAAGGCTGAGTATTTTCGGATTTACCGTCCTTAGACTTCTTATCAGCGTGAAGCAAAGTGTGATGATCCTTTTGACATTTCTTACACCATTTAGTACTAGAGCAAGGGAACGGGTGTGAATAAAGACAGTTTCGACAGAGCTTATGGGTCTTAACAAAATCCCATTTATCATTGACCTTGAGGTCATTGAATGCAGGACAAGCATACAGCCTATGGAATTCATTGCATTTGATACATGCCTTATTAGACGTGTTAGATGTCGTGACCAAAGTTCGCGTCGTTGTCTTCTGACTCTTAGAAGGAGTCGAAGCGATAGTATCTCCTGCACGCTTTGCATTTGCTCTCCCGTCCTGGGATCGACCGTTTATCTGGCGCAATTTAAAAATCGTGTTTTGAAGAAACTCATACAGTTCTTGTAATGTAGGCAATGTATCGCTCTATAAACGGTCTACCCATCGCGAACTTACGCTGTGTGGTAAGCTGCGCTCTAAGATACGCACCCAAACTGTATCAGAAACATTTATTTCCAAAGCGGTCAATAGTTTGACCTTTTGACGAAGAGTATACAAGAGCCCCGCTAACGAATCTGGCTTGGCTTCCGTGAAAGCACAGGTAGCGTAAGAAGCTTGTCTAGATGCTCATTGACGATAATGCGCTTTTGATCATACACGCTGCACAAAGCTTCCCAAGCGAGAGAGTACTTCTCGACGCTACGCTCGAATTCTTTTATCACCTGCTCGGCTAATCCGTGAACGACACTCCTAAGATGAGCATATTTTACGTAACCACTATACTCCGGAACGACTGTGAATTAATGATTGGAAACTATGCTTCCATGAAGTCCAACATTCATGACGACCATCGAATTTAGGGATTTCAACGACAGCAGTTTTCGGTACATTCTGCTTTTCAGAAAATGTCACATGAGTAGCGTTCAACGCAGTTGAATTCGCCAAAGGCACTGGTTCTCGCAATTTGCTCACCTGAGCCGATACCGCATAATAATCTGCCTCGATTTTTGCAAACGCAACAACTTGAGGACTAGCTGGTCGAACCTTCAATAATTCCTCGTGATTTGGAAGATACGAGCTGAATAAATCTCGAATGAGTTTCAAACGACATTCCGCGTTGACCACTTCAGTCGGATTCTCTTTCAAAAATTCTTGAAGAGATTTAATTGACCTCTCTAAAGATTGACCCTTGATTTCAATGTGCTGGACACGCTTTTCTACTCGCCGCTCATTTTGCCGATCTCAAATTGTTCAACAAGAGCTAATTAAAATTTAAGTAAATCCTTGAATAGATCAACTAGCGTTATATTGATATTAACTAACTAAACGAACAATAAATCAACGAGACATGTAGCATGAATAATAAAAAATATCCCGCACGAATAAAATTTTGATTTTAATTCGAACACGTAACACGTATGAGAATAAACTAAACTCAACCCTAATTCTAAATAACGCGATTAAATTGAAGTGAAATAATAATGCTAAATACAATAAACACTTATATAGTTAGTACTGCAAGATAAAGGCTTGACTCGAAATAGTAAGTCTAACCGTCACATTGACGAAATACGTGGAACTGTACAAAACTTTACCGTGCCGTCAAGAAAACAAATACTTATCTTAAATTCGCCGAAGCGACATCGATAGCCGGCAGCGTGTGTACCCCTGG
This sequence comes from Pteromalus puparum, assembly GCA_012977825.3. Lineage (NCBI taxonomy): Eukaryota > Metazoa > Arthropoda > Insecta > Hymenoptera > Pteromalidae > Pteromalus > Pteromalus puparum. Next base: position 34,601,709 of record CM053172.1, read on the forward strand.
TCGGAAGCGATGGCAAGGCGTGATGTTAAGACGGCCACTGGTCACGTGTTGCAATGCCACTCGTTGCTACGTGTTTGTGTCCTGGCGAGAAATGTGAATTCGCAGAACAAAGGGGGCCGTAATGCCCAGACAAAGTCGCGTTGCGACCGGTTTGATTTCGCGCGTTGCACTGCCGCGACGTCACCTTTCACTGATTTTATGCAGATAACAAAGAAACGATAGGTAGAGTTTCTACCTCACAGGAGGCACCATGAATAATCGTGACTTCTTTGTGGGAAGCACAAAGAGCCTTGTTCAGAGAAATTCGATTTTTTCTTAAATTGAGATGAATTGAATGTTGCATGCAATATTCATCCGGTATAATACAAAAAAACACTACACTAGGGAATAAGCCAAACGGCATAAAAAACCCTTTTATTGAAACAAATACACTTGAGATTGATTACAAAGCAATAAAACAAAACGCTTTCGATGTGACGTCGCGTAGAACAATGAACGCGCGCGATATATGCACACACGTGCTTTTGCTGATTGATCGCGATACGATTTTCACTCTCACTCACACTTAATTATAATATAAAATAGAGAACGAAATTACAAGATGATGAGGTGCTCGAAAGCACGCTGTTCGTTAACAGCAAGATACGAATTACGATAAGGTGCAAAGTATGCACACCGTCAGATGACCGGTAAGATTCGCGAGGGAGCTCCGCACGCTGGACGAGTTAGTACTAGACTGCCGAACGAGCCGGCCGAAAGGCGGGATAGCGAAGCTCAAGATTGCGACGACAGTGCTGAGAGGTGCTGCCACCGCGCTAGATTTGTGGGCTCTAGCTCCCGACACACATACAAACACACGTTGCGCGCGTAGGCGCAGAAATAATAAAATAAAAAATGTTGCGACTAAACATACATAATTGTTTATACACCTAAAAATACGAAAATATATTACTAAATCATACTTATAAATAATTATCAAGAGATTCAGACCACTGTTATCTACATATAAATTTAAAACAAGGCAGCTTTCAAGTATTTATACTGTCAAACAACATAAACAGTTACTTTGCTCATATTTATAAACTGAAGGTTATCATAATGAACATTAAAAAACTATCGGCAAGCCATAAAAAATCTATTTACTGAACTTATTATAGGGGACAAAGCATTTCAAGTTAAAACTTATTGTAGATGCGATATCAGTTCAACAGACAGTTCAAGTAAAAGTACCTTGTCAGATTGTATAAATCCATATTCAGATTCGTATTAAAATACTTAAAGTAACCAAAACCGCTAACCATCACTCCAAGACAGTTACAATTCAGTTGCAAGATCGGCTTAAGGTGATCCAATCAGCTGGCAACGCCTACCAGTACTGCCGGAAATTAGAAATAGAGCTCCAGGATCATCGCAGGGTTGTCTCCGGGTGATTATACCAGTCAGAGACGCCAAGCAGCACGATCAAATACTATAAATCCACCTCCAGTGTCGTATGGAGGCTTTGAAGTACCTAGAAACTAGAGAGAGAGAGAGAGAGAGAGAGAGAGAGAGAGAGAGAGAGAGAGAGAGAGAGAGAGAGAGAGAGAGAGAGAGAGAGAGAGAGANGAGAGAGAGAGAGAGAATCCAGTCAGAGTGATCTTGGGTGGCATCGGAGTTACAACACAGATTTAACTTAAAGGTTTAATTTAAGTTAAAGCCCACAGCTAATTGCAATGTTTTGCTCTCTTTGACTTTTCATCGATATGAGTGAGTGCGTAGTAAGAAACGGAAACAACGACGCCATGCAGCAGTGTTAGAAGTAGTTTTAAAATCAGAACAGAAGTGCTGCTATGGTGCCTATATGTGTTTACAAGTACTAGAGGGTGCTGGTTGAGTTTGCGAGTTAAAATGGTATAAAAAAATGTCACTTTTTAGTGTATGACAAAAGAACGACGAACGGTAATCTACATTATCCACGGTGAAAAGATAAGAAATATTATTCATTTTTAGGTACAAATTTTTTTTTTACGTTTGTTAACTCTTTTGATAAAATTATCAAACGAGTATAATTGCTACAAATTCCCCTTCGAAGGATTGCCACCTTTTCGTGTGCCCATTGGGCCGGTGAGGAGGCTCCTCTGGTCGCTCTTGCGGCGGGTCCCGGACCCGGTCGCGGTGAGAGGGAGTGAATGATTTTGATGTGTCTGATTCCCGGTAAAATGGGCTCTCAACTGCTTGTGGATCTCCGTAAAAGAGGCTCTCTCTCGTCTGCGGGATCCTCCTAAAAAGGGCTCTCCCTTGCTTCTGACTTGCAACGGGCCTGGGGGCGGGACTCATTCAACTCCCCTCGACACAGAGGGAGGAGAATGAAAACTGCCTGGCGGACCGACTGGAAGCTAGGAGCAATCCCCCAACCAGGCGAAGGCGGTAGTGCCGGTTGGTAAACACAACACATTTAACTCACACAACACTAACACTCCCACACTGTCGACCCACAAACTGCCCCCGGGCTCTTCCGTCCGCCGGGGTCGCTCGAGAAGGGTCGACTCCTTCGATCTGAGGGTACCGTGGGAAAACTAGGTTGTCTGGTGCTCCTAGGCCGTCGGATAGTACAGAGGCCCGGGTCAGCCTAACCAGCATGACCTGGCTGCCCTATCAGCCGGCGAAAAATCCCGCCTGACCTAACAGTGCCGGTTGGTGACCGGGAAGGGCCATGTTGGGTCAGGGGGGGGGGGCCTGCTGAGGCCACAGGTGCTGGAGTTGGCTCTCCGCGGGGGGTGACTCTTGGTGGGCTGACTGGCTCGGGAAGCGGGGACGGGGCTCGGTCCACTAACACTAACACATCCGTGATTCTATTACACATGAATATGAACAAGAAAATTGAATTGGTTGCAAAAGTGCCAGCAACAATGGAGCTCCCCAGCTCAAGCCAAGCCCACACGGACAGTATAGTAAAGGACCGGGCGGCTGTCAAGGAGACGGCAAACACCGGTAAAAGTTTCCAGGAGAGTCACCGGGCGGCTGCAGGGGTCACCCCAGCGGCAAATACCGATGGCTCTTCAGGAACGGTAAACAGCGGAAAAAAGAATAGAAATAGGCATGGCAACAGGAAGTTTCTCTCTGGAGCGGAGCTGAGGGATTGGCGCCTGGAGAGCACTCCCGAGGGCTCTCAGGTTGGGACCCTTACGGGCACCCCCAAGAGGCCGCACTCCGATAGCTCCACCCCGAGGGAGCACAAGAAGAGATCGCTGGAGGACGCTCCTAGGAACTAGAGCCGAGCGGTGGCATCCGACTTAAAAGTGGCCATCGTTCCGGTCAAGTGCCCAGAGGAGCGTCTAACTGAGGACCAGGGAAAGAAGGTCCTGGAAGCCTTGGAGGGAGAGATCGATGACGCCCCAGACGGAAGCTATTTTCCGAGCTTTTTGGACAATTGGTTCCAGAGGGGTGCACAGATCATCCACTGCAGGGACCTAAAGGACAAAGAGTGGCTGATCGGCAATACAGGCAAATGGTCGTGTGGGGAGGGCACCCAACTTAAGGCCATTGGGATGGGGGACCTCCTGAAGCCGGTCAGAGCGATGATCTACGCCCCTGGAGTGCATACTCCGGAGGTCGTAGTGAAGCGCTTGAAAAGGCAAAACACCACATTGAAACCGGACTCCTGGGTGATCACCGAATCGAAAACGGTGACGGTGGGCACTGAGGGTAAAAAGAAGGAAGAGACGGCAATCCGGGTACTGCTCGAGAGGACTGAGATCGAGGCACTAAAGGCCCTCGACTTCAGGCCGTTTTGTGGAGGTGGCAGGGCGCATGTCGTCCAGTTTAAGGAAAAGACGGAGGAAGAGTCGGGAAAGAAGGGAGAGGAGGCGATGGACGTCGAACCCGACCTGGTCACGGTAAATGTAGAGGTAGATGCGGGTAGCGGCACTCTCGATCAAAATGGCTGATCGGGGGCGGCGCAACAATGTGAGCGATATGAATGGGACCGGATCTGTACCGGGCACCACCATAGAGTTCACGCAGATTAACCTTCACCATTGCAAGAGTGCCTCGGCCGTCCTGGCTCGACGCATGGCAGGGGTGCGTACAGGCATTTGCCTTATCCAAGAAGCTTGGATCCACAACGGCAAAATCACATGCTTGAACGGGATAGGAACACTGATCAGCGGCTGCTCCGTCTCGACTAGAACGTGCCTTATTGCTAAGGGGCTTCAAGTGGAGACGATGCCGGAGCACTGTTCAAGGGACCTATGTACGGCTAGGTTAAGCTACAAGGACTTAGGGGGCGAGTGAAAAGTCATTATGATTGCCGCGGCTTACCTTCCCTATGAAGAAGCATGCCCCCCAGAGGAAATAGTCGCACTTATTAGAGAATGCGAAGCTGTAGGCACCAAGCTTATAATAGGTTGCGATGCAAACGCGCATCACACTTGTTGGGGCAGCTCCGACTGCAATTCCAGAGGAAAAAGTCTATTGGAGTTCTTAGCAGCAACGCACGTGGATTTTCTCAATACGGGCAATAAACCCACGTTCCGAACCAGCGTAAGGGAGGAGGTCATAGACATCAGCCTCGCCTCCAGGAATGTATGGGCTGAGGTTGTGGACTGGATAGTGTCGGACGAGGTCTCCATGTCGGACCACCAACATATCGTCTTCAGACTTGGCGGACAAAGTACGCTCGACCAACTCGTAAGGAACCCCAGAAAAACAAACTGGGCAGGCTACAGAGAAGAACTTAAGGCCAAGATCAGCAGCTTCCCTGCCACATACGGAACGGCAGAGGACATCGATCATTGCAGCATGATACTAAGGGACATAATAATAAGTTCTTTCAAGAACAATTGTGTACTTAGACCGAAGCGGCAAACGAAAGGTGCTCCCTAGTGGAATAAGACACTAGAGAAACGCAGGAAGAAAGTTAGGCGGCTATACAATCGGTCCAGGCATACGAAGTGCGATAAGGACGAACGAGCGTATAGAGCGGAGCAAAAAGTATATAAGAAAGAAATTATGAAGGCGGGGGTGGAGGGCTGGAAGCGATACTGCGAGAGCTGAAGCACAGTGTCGGACACGGCCAGGCTGTGCAGTGTCCTTCAAGACCCAAGGAAACCCCTGACTGACTCAATCAGACTGGAAACAGGAGATTGGGCTAAGAACGGGCAGGAGGCCCTAGAGGGCGGCGCTCACTTCGCCTTGTGCACTCGAGCGGTCAACGCGTGTTTTAGCTTGTCAGTTCGATTACTTTGTTATACTAATTATATTCTCATACAATAGCTTGACTACGTTGTATCATCAATTACTGAGCAGTTTTCTTTAAGCCAGTATAAAGAAACTCGGTCCAGTATGAAGTATGATTGAGCTTGACGGTGTGCCGGCGATCAGTTTGATATTGTTGAAAACAATAAGTTCGAAATGTTGGAAAACTTGTATTGTAATTGCAAGGTGTAAAACCCACCCCAGTTATAATTGCATAAAAATATAAAACTGGATTTGGATCTGTTAAATTAAAAATCCGCCTAAGGCTGAGGACACATAGTTGGAACCTTTAGTTAGAGAAGAACATGGTGATAATAAGTTATGTTGAACAATAGCTTGAAAGTATAAGTTGGAATGTGTGGACAAGGAACAAAATGATAGCAATCATTTGGATTTAGCAAATTTTGTTTTTAACAATTTTTTTCAAGATAAGTTCGAAAACGAAAGCTCGATTATGTATCAAATAGGAATGACACTGATATTGAAAATTCAATTTTTCACATTTTAATAATATTGTTCAATTTTTAGATATAATGAACAAGCTCAATGAGGAGGAGACTGCTGATTTCAAGGAATAGGTCAGCGTGCGAATACATTCAACCCAAAATAACTTCCTTGAGTGACTGTCGAATGCTGGCTATTTGGTGGAACAAAATTGCCTGTCGAGAGGACAACTGCAACAAAAATAGGAGCGCAACGGATTGAACTGGTAACGAGCATAAATTCAAATTACAATGACGGATTGGATAACGTGAGTAGAAATTACATAGTTTAAAAATAGTCCAGGAAAAATTAAATAAGAAACAGTTCATGGGAATGTGTCTGTAAAGAGTAAAAATGAACAGTTAAGTTGGACATGTTTCTCTTTCTTTCTTAAATTGTTTAATATTAACATTGACTATTTGTAATTGATTCTATGCAATTTGTCCGTCAATCGTATGTGCTCGAAAGTTCGACTGAATTAAGTTGGATTATGTTCGAAAAATTTATTATGAATAGAATTGATGTCGCTACTTTATGTTGGTACACATTCATGATTTGCCTCATATGCTTGATAAACTCAAACAAACAAAACAAAGTGACATTGTTGAAATTCAAATACAGTCCTCCTGAGAAAATGGTTATATGGCATCATGTGTCGTTCGAGCAAAGAGGTATAAAAGGAACTCAGTCTTTAGAAGATAAGTTTGATGATATAGAGCTCGATTATATAATTAATTACGAGTATATCCATTTGTATGAAAAATAACAACATTCCTTGAAATCACTGTCAAAAATCCTCGTTTTGTTGGAGAAACACAGATTCTTAATGAAATAGCTACTAGAAATCGTTAACAACCAATTCTTAAATATTACAATATTTAACAGGAAATACTTCGAGAGAGTTTGAAAGTGTGAGCTGGACATCTCTCTTGATGACGTTGTTTATGCCTAAACAAACCAAGTATTTTCATCTTGGATGGATGATTTTCTACTACGACAATGAAGGGTACCACAAGCATAAATACACGAAGCAAGGAAGATGTGCTTCGGATGCAAGGATGTGAAATGCATGTTCGATTCGGTTACGTTCACCCGAAAATCTCAGCTTGAAAAGTTTGTTTAAGAATATGAAAGTCAGAAAAGGCTCGATTTTTCGTATGTTATTGTCGGCGTGATCATTATATTTGGAATACGAAATGTAAAATTGATAGCGCATCAGGCTGTAATACGATTGAGCAGTCTAAGTTTGATGGAAGTCAAGGCCGAGGCCAATAACGACAAAGAAATTAAAAGGCCCTAAAACTGATAGTATTTCTGTTTCAAAATCCAAACATGATTTCTAGTTGGCTCGTTGGAAAATTAAGAAGTGGTGTAGTGCACGTATTAACTCGGAATTGATTTTCAAATTAATGATGATACTGAAAAGCGTGATATTTAATGTGCGAATTTGTATACTTTCGTGATTATACAATAAATTCGGAGGGAGTAAGTAACGGTCCGAGTTACGCTACTGATGATTGTTCAATTGAGTCTGAACCACATAGTCTGTCAAGTCATTATCTGGAACATTGTCGTCTGTAAGTACTTTAATCTCTAGAATGTACAAATAACTACACTGTATGATGGACTATAAAACAAACAGTTGGAATGGAGGGAAAAACAGCTTGAAACAAATGAAATTGATGCATAGTTTATCTCAGTGTGATGTACATATTTGACAAAAGTATAAACTCTAATAAGAAATATATGCTCGAAGTTAGCGAAGCTATTAAGCTCGATTATAGATCCAACATATAACAAGCAAATGAACAATCGACAACATAAGCTTGAAACTAAAGAGAAAATCTCCAAGCTGGAAAATAAATAAAGTTTTATGGGGTTCATAAAAGCAATAAGACTGATCAATTTATGCAAATTACTTTGAATGCTGGATTAAATAAAGCAATGAGCTATGCTCTAGCTATTTAAACTTTGATAATTCATTGAGATTTGGAATAAATAGTTTGAATGATTTAATTTCTTTTAAAGCACAAATTGTGAATTAATAAAATTATTTTGGTCAAGTCAGAAATTTTAGTACATTCAAATAATCATGATAATCTTGAAAGATTTTTTTTTTCAATAATTATTATTGAATTGATGATTTTTAGTTTGTATTGTAGATACATTTAACAATGTTTGTTCAGTCATACATTCGAAGAAAATACAGAGTTTATAGATGAAAGAGTTCTTAGATTGAAGAGACATAACATGTGTCGAAGTCATGCGCCCTATTCAGGCAGTATATGATAAAAGTAGCTGGACAATAGAAAAGAAAGCGTTCCTTGCAGAATTTGATTAAAATTGGCATTGTCAGAAGCTCGAATGATGTGTTACTTTCGGTGTAGCTATATGTCGGATGTATTAATAAGTTTGAAATTAAATTAAAGATCACCATCCCTGATATATCCCTGAAAATAACGGCATTACTGAGATGAGATCATACTTATTATAACAGTAATTCAAATTTTGAACTTTAGCTGGAACGTAAAAGTTGTACAATCCAAATCTGAGCTGACAGAATATTGTATTTGAGGATAAATACAAAATATTTAATAAGTTCGACAAAGAAAATGAGGTTATGATCTTTGAAACGGAGGGAGAAAATGGTAAATATTAGAAACGGAGGGAGAAAATAGTAAATATTAGAAACCGAGGGAGAAAATGGTAAATATTAGAAACGGAGGGAGAAAATGATAAATATTAGAAACGGAGGGAGAAATCGGACAATTGATAGCGTCACGTAAGGTTGAAGTAAACTTAAGGGGACAAGCCACTTTTGAACCCTGAAAAATAAAATTCTTATAAATAATTACAGAAATAAATTATAATTGTTACATAATTTTTATACTAATATTAGGTTCTATTACCTGTTTTTTCACCATGGTGAATCCATTTTTGCACCTATTTACCATAGTGACTCTCCGTATACTGTTTTGAGCATTTTGACACTCTCCGTAGGATTCCATGTGACCACATGGTTTGAATGGGCTAAAATTTTAGGAGCATGCTTTGAACACTTGTACTTTTGGTATGAATGAAGGGATTTTGATTTGAATGCTTAGAAAATGTTTAACAATGAAAATACTTCATTTTTGGCCTTTTTTAACCTTTTTATGCCACATTTTTTTTCATAAAATATTTTCTAAAGATAAAAATACAGGTAATATAACCTAATATTAGTATAAAAATTATATAACAATTATAATTTATTTTTGTAATTATTTATAAGAATTTTATTTTTCAGTGAACTTACTACAAAACAAGAACAGGGCAAATGTATTGCAACTGTATAAAATGATCCAAACTCATATAAACTGACTATTGGTACAGATAACAAGCTTGAATAAGGAAAAATAGTTGGAGATTAATTTGTGTTAACGAAGCAAAAATAAAAGTTGATTTGTCATTGATGTATCATTAAGCTCGAAAGGCAAAAGCCAAATATCATTGTTTCAGAATTAAAGCTTAAAAAGAAAGTTGGATTTATCAATAGTGACAGTGACATGGTCAGGTTTCTAATGAAAGGTTTCAAAGATAAAAACTCATACATGAAGTCAAACACATGCATTAAAATCAAGTAATTAAAACTATTCTGATTAGTATTAGCTATACTAAAAAAACTTTGATTTCAAAGTACAGCAGCTTGATGTTTGAGCAACCACTTTGTAAACGATTAGTAGTAAAGTGATATAGAAAGACTGCGAGTGTTTACTATTCAACTGAAACTTGGTAAAATTAAGTTTGTAAGATTAGATGTGCCTAGTAACATTCAATAAAATAATTCAAGTCCGAAAGATTCATGTAAAAATTCTTGTCTATCTTCTTGATCAAAGAGACAAGTATTTGAACTACTGATTTACAAAGATGATAGTGATAACCAGAAATGACATAAACAAGTTGGATAAAGTAAATGTAAAGTTTTAAATCAACCAGTAATGACAAAATTAAGTTGGATGGAATTAAATTGCAGTTTGAGCTAGAAATCGATAACTTAGATACATGTGGGTATTGAACTTAACTGAGACAGAAGCGTAAACAAAACTTAGCTCGAGAGCATATTGAAAAAGCTGCTTTTTCTACAGGAAAGTTGTAGATTCTCAGTCACTTTTACCAAAAATTTTTGATTTGACATGGTGTATACCATGGACGCTTGGAGTGAAACAAGCTTATCATCGGTCAAAACACATCATAGATCTGGGTCTCGAAGATTGAAGAAAAGTTTGACGATTACGAGGACTGTCAGACGCTAGTCTCACTGTCCGTATCTGCTCGAATTTACAAATGGATTTGTGATTAAATTGTATGGCAATACAGTTAGTGATAAGTAGAGAACGCATCACTGTCTCACGCAGCTCTGTAAGCTTGTTAAGCAGAGTGCGTAGCCCTAGTATGTATAAGCAGAGTTTGCCAAGAGATATTATATCTACAATTTTCTAAGTTTGAATTTGAAATATTCTCTATGCTTGATCTGATTTTTTACTATTCTTCTTCCCCATGACTCTCTAGGATGATGATGTCTCTGAGATTTGATCAAGTTTAATACTATGCTCGAGAACGTATTGGCAAAAATTTGATTAAAATTAGCTGGATGGTTTGAATTGAATTAAAGAAGCCGATTGATTGCTGGTAGAAATAAATAGCCAGCATATTCACAAGGGGTTTTCTTTTTGAATTACATGCAATGCTGACTTATTGCTGTATCATAAACTCAAATAACCATGACTTTTGCTTCCTTTCAGAAGACAATGCAAATAGTGCTGCACAGGCTGGATACACTCGATTCCGAGCAAGAGAAATCTGCTCGGGAGGCAGTGTTGGATATGAGCGAGCAGATGTCTGCTTGCTGGAGATGGCAAGCCCAACGCAAAGCTACGCTATTCTCCCCTCTCTATGCCGCGAGGCGGCCACCACCGACGTCGCCGTGCGACGGCGGCGCTCACTTCGCCTTGTGCACTCGAGCGGTTAACACGCGTTTTAGCTTGTCAGTTCTATAACTTTGTTATACTAATTATATTCTCATATAATAGCTTGACTACGTTGTATCATCAATAGATGATTAGCTTGAGGTGTTATCAATAAATAGTGATTTATTGTGAAATCCTGTGTACACATTATTTCTTCCCAAGCATACATGGTCCGAGCACGTCAGAGTCTCAACAATTTTTTATGAAAATTTTTTTATGAAATTTATTTAAAGCAAACAAAACTTTTTATGCTTATATCTTATGTGCAACTTTTTATCTATCTGTGCAAATTTTTATCTATCCAACAGATAGTCTTGAAATTCTAAACTGTATAGATACACTGAAAAGAAAAGCTGGATGTGTTGATAATATAAATGCAAAAACGATAAAAACATTAGCACAATATATAGCAAAACCATTGGAACATATTTTTAACCTATGTGTTCAACAATCCAACTGGCCAGATGCCCTAAAGTGTGCAGATATAGCTCCTATACATAAGGCTGGGGATAGGTCTTGTATGTCAAATTACAGACCTATCTCCCTTATATCAAATATAGCAAAAATTTTTGAGAAAATCATGTACAATAGATTGTATAGCTTTCTAACTGAATGCGAAATAATTTCTGACAAACAATTTGGATTCGTAAAAAATAGAGGTACCACAGATGCCTTAAACTATATATCAAACATTATTTATAATAGTCTAGACAAAAGCATTCCTATTATCACCACTTTCCTAGATCTTGCAAAGGCTTTTGATACAGTAGACCACAAAATTTTGCTAGATAAACTTGAAAGATACGGAATCAGAGGTAGTGCACTGATTCTAATAACTAGCTATCTCTCAAATAGACAACAATGTGTTAAAATCCAAAACTGCAAAAGTGAATACAAAGTAATACCCATTGGTGTCCCACAAGGTACCATATTGGGGCCTTTATTTTTCATACTTTATGTGAATGATCTATTGAGAGATATGCAGAATGATGCTATTATGTCCTACGCTGATGACACTGTTATCATAGCTAGTGATAATACGTGGTCATCTGCTCAGGACAAGATGAATGAATATCTTGATAAGGTTGCAAGATGGTTAACCTTAAATAGATTATCTTTAAATGTTAGTAAAACAGTGTATATAACATATGGCAGCTACTGTGATAGTGTTCCTGACACATTGCATATCAGCATAGGTGAGAATACAATAAAAAGAGTAGAAAGCCATAAATATCTGGGTTTAATTTTTGATTTTAATATGAAATGGGAGAAACATGCGTATTATATTGTCAATAAAACAAGATATTTAATCTTCATTTTTGCAAAAATTAAAAACACTATGGATAGCAAAACTTTAGTGATGATTTATAATGCATTTTTTCAAAGCTTAGTCAATTATGGCATAATAGCCTGGGGAGGAGCGTATGATAAATGTATAAATCTAATCCAAAGTATACAAAAGAAATTATTAAAGATTATAAACAAAAATAATTTTGTAACGCAAAAGAACCCACTTACTGTGAGGCAACTCTTCAAATTAGAGGCTGTTTCTTTTCATTATAATAATTTAAAAGAGACGTACTTGTCAAGCAAGAGCAATACTAGAAATAAGATAATACCACTCCCAAAAATTAACAAAACTATAAGTAAAAAAAATAGCAATTATGAGGCTATTAAGATATTTAACGTTTTGACTAATGATCTCAAAACATTAACTTATAGCAAAGTCACAATTAAGGATAGACTAAAAAGGTTTATAAGGGAAAATTATAGTTCATAAAATGATAGGAAATTTCTCTTATCTAATGTTATGTTATGTAATATTTTTGCGTGGAAATTTATAGAAGTTTGTACAAACTAAAAATGTAGTTGAAATCATACTTAGTTTTAAGTTCTTTTAGTTTTAGTTTTGTTTTTCTTTTTTTATGTAACACCCCTATGTACAGGTAACTGTGTTTACCTCTATAGGATTCCTTATAGGAATATGTATGTGTTCAAATAAATATGATATTAGCCACTAGGGAACAAGACACTTTTAAACCCTAAAAAATTAAATTCTTATAAATAATTACAAAAAGAAATTATAATTGTTATATAATTTTTATACTTATATTAGGTTATATTACCTGTATTTTTACCACGGTAAATTCATATTAGCACCTACTTACCCTTAGTGACTCTCCATATACTGTTTTCAGTATTTTGGCACTGTCCGTAGGATTCCATGTGACTACATGGTTTGATTGGGCTGCAATTTTAGAAGCATGCTTTATACACTTGTACTTTTGGTATGAATGAAGGGATTTTGATTTGAATGCTTAGAAAATCTTTCATGAAAGAAAATGTGACATAAATAGGTTAAAGAAGACCAAAAATTCAGTATCCGGAGAGTCACTATGGGTAAGTATGAGCTAATATGGATTTACTATGGTAAAAATACAGGTAATATAAGAATATTAGTATAAAAATTATATAACAATTATAATTTATTTTTGTAATTATTTATAAGAATTTAATTTTTTAGGGTTTAAAAGTGTCTTGTTCCCTTAAGCACCACATACAAGTGGCTAATATCATATGTTGCACATAAGATATAAGCATAAAAAGTTTTGTTTGCTTTAAATAAATTTCATAAAAAAATTTAAAAGTCCCCTTAACTGATCTGGGTCACCGGTATGAACCATCCGTGGAAAAGTTGAATTTTAATTCCATCGTTGACTTGCCACAGGATTTCTCAGCTTTGGACCATGAATCATTCTAACATTTGAAGAGAACTTGCTTTAAGTGCCCCTTTACAGACTTAAGAGGCACACCACTTTTAAACTCTGAAAAATAAACTTCTTATAAATAAATTACAAAAATAAATGTAATTGTTATATAAATTTTAAACTAATATTAGGTTATATTACCTGTATTTTCACCATGGTGAATCCATATTAGCACTTATTTACCCATAGTGACTTTCCGTATACTGTTTTGAGCATTTTGGCACTGTCCGTAGGATTCCATGTGACCACATGGTTTGATTGGGCTAAAATTTTAGGAGCATGCTTTGTACACTGGTACTTTTGGTATGAATGAAGGGATTTCGATTTGAATGCTTAGGAAATCTTTTATGAAAAAATAATTTGGTATAAATAGGTTAAAAAAGGCCAACAATTCAGTATTTTCATTGTTATACATTTTCTAAGCGTACAAAGCATGCTCCTAAAATTTTAGCCCAATCAAACCATGTGGTCACATGGAATCCTACGGACAGTGCCAAAATGCTCAAAACAGTATACGGAAAGTCACTATGGGTAAATAAGTGCTAATATGGATTCACCATGATGAAAATACAGGTAATATAACCTAATATTAGTTTAAAATTTATATAACAATTACATTAATTTTTGTAATTTATTTATAAAAAGTTCATTTTTCAGAGTTTGAAAGTGGTGTGTCCCCTTAAGGGCTTACTTTTTTGAAAAAATAATTTAAAAATCATTATGCATAGTTAAGGCACAGTTAAGGCATGGCTAGGCATAGTTAATTGTTAATATTTTGCACTAATCTGTGCCTAATAATTTTTGAATCATTTTTTCAGAAAAGTAAATCGTTAAGTGAACCTAACCACCTTCAATTGTCAAAAAATAGAAAATCGGATTTTATTTTCATATTAACCTTGAATTGTTAAAAAAATGCATTAAACAAAATATTTGTTAAAATGTTAAAAATGACAAATATTATGTTTAAATTGAATTTACGCAGATTTTCAGAACGCAAATACCGGAGTTCGAGGTTTCCGCGCAATGCTGCCATAGCAGATAACGGTAATCTGGAGCAAGAGCGAAGGAGCTCAGTGTATCGGGAAATTCCGCCACCTGTACTCCGACCAGCACATGCGTTGGCACTATAACGTGTCCCCTGGCTGCCTAGCAGCACGCTCAAGGAGTTTCGCGCGCATTACGCGTCGAACGACACCCCGCAGCCGAATTGATAAATAACGGTTTTTCTCACGATTAAAAAGTTTACGGGCATCCTACAATAAGACGCGCAATTTTCGTGGCCGTCGAGTACAGCTTCCAGGTTCACGTCCAGCCAAGGGTCAAGGTGTGTGAGAGGAAGCCGATCCACGAGATTAATAAAAGGTCAACCAGAGGCCAGCCGTGGGTGGTCGATTAGTAAAATCAGCGACTTTACGCGGGTCGCGAGACATAACGTGTTAACGGAAATTGATCGCGACTATGTACTGTTTGGTACTTTCAGGGTAATTTTCCTTTCGTAGTCAAATTGGCGCGTCGCGGATATTCAGTATTTGACCGTCACACGTTTGTACAGGTTCCAGCGTGCGTCTACGACGTCAGTGAACTCTAGGTGCGGTATCGAAGGAGATTATTTAATTTTATTAGTTGTGTGGGGTTTTACACGTAGAGGTGCGTAGTTATTAGTGTTGTGACAAGAGGTAGATGACTGTGCGATAATTTTAAAATAGCATCAAAAATTGATACAAAAACGTTGAACGGTGAGTTATAAATAAATTTCAAATAATACAATCTTGCGATCAGGGTATATCAATAAGAGCGTCTTTACTTAGTGGGGTAAACAATAAATATATAAAAATCAAAACGATTACAGCTGGTGTTGTTTTTTTCCTGCTCCACTTATCTCTGGTTACTACATACATATATATTTAAATATTGACTAAAGTCAAATAATAGAAAGCTACACCCTTCTGGAGCGTTTCAAGCTGCTCGATTTATTTGTAGAAATTTTTGGCAAGGCGTTTGATACATTAACATGCACGCTTCATGTAAATTTTCATTAAGATTGTATGCATACGTTTTCTAACTGACGTTCTCCAGAAATCTCTACTGGTCTACCAACAGACAAACAAGTACATTCTCTAGTACCTCATCCTGCTCATCTACATATATGTTGGTGTAGAAAAATGTGTGTACAAATTTCTGCAAGCTTGTGTTTAGGTCTTTCTCATAAGGAAAGACTCACACAAGATCAAGGCAGGACACAAAATCCGTGATGGCAATGGCCATGTCCACCTGGCAGACAAGTATGTAACTACTAGTCAAATTTTCGCTCGTGTATTCGTCACAAATATTAAAATAATCAAAAGTATTGATAACAGTTACAGAAGATTTTTATCTTGATTCCCTACATAGAAATATTTGTGCGATAATAGATTCACGTACCTGCTATATCCCACAACTGTAAACGAATAATTGTAGCAGGATCCCAGTTCAAAACTTTTAAAGCAAAATCAACTCCTATTGTAGCTCTATAATGCTGAGAAAAAAACTGATGAACATAGCGTTTTATAATAGAAGTTTTACCAGCACCAAGTTCGCCAATTACTAATATTTTATAGAGATGCTCCGTTCGTTCATTTGTAGTATTATAATTCGTTACACCTTGAGACGTCTGTAAGAATAAAATGTGTAAATTATTTTTCAACAGCTATCATATATACGAACTTCTAAATTGAAATTGGTGATACTACCTCCTCCCATACGCACATACCCCCCTCACATAAAACGTACAAATTTCAATCTTATCAATATTTACAAAATTCACAAAAATCGGTCGCATTATCTACGTATGATATACAATAATTTTAGTGATACTCCCCCCCCCCCCCAAAAAAAAAGTCTAAAAGTTACATATCAAATAATTAGCATGGCAAGGCCATATCAAAAAAGCACACTACACGCAAGCACACACACTACAAGAACGACGAAGCACGCAAGATTAAAGTAACTAGAGCTTTCAACGTGGTGCAATGAGGTATGATGCGAAGAGCTGCATCGACAATCCAAGCTCTAAAATGGCTTAATGCACCGTAATAGAAGCTGTTGAAACTGACGCTTCTAGAAAACTCTACATCCACTACGTCATTATTCTATATACCTAGAAGCCATTTGAGACTAAGAGTGTAAGGAGTGTTCTAGATCTTTTCCAGGTATAAGGTTACTAAGCGCCCGCAACATTAGGAATGTTTTCGAAGTCCTTTCGAGGAACAGAGCCATTAGGCATTTACGCCATAGGGGTGGGTCAGGTATAGCGCATAGAAGGGTTTAGAAGATTTCCATACAAACTACGTAATAAGGGTCGACTAGTGGGGGTAAGAACCGTTAAACATGACCTAGTATAAATACCGATAGTTCCAAGGCTTCGACGGTCAGTTGTAACGAAACGCCGTAAATGTACAGAACCGGATCAGCATATCATACTGTATTCTGTATTATTAATCAAATATATTTTTCTATTATACACATATCCACTGTGTATTTTATAATTTACACACATAACCTCAACAGAAGCCATGCGAGGCTCTCCGTATGTAGGACTCTCCTGACGTGTGACAACACGAGGCACACCCACTAAAACTTCACCTCTCATAGGGCCGCGAAGATTCTCCTAATAGCCACTTTCGTATTCCTTTGGGAGGGTTAGTATAACAATAACGATGATAACTTTTTTTATAGAGGGGGAAAAATGCTCGATCGTTGGAGTGTGGGATTTTCACTTACTTTTAGACTACCCACTGAACCCACCTTGTTAGTGCAGACCCACCGGATGCGCCCTACAGCAACAGCTGCAGGCCAGAGCCGACAAAATTACACATGAGATTTTACATGAGATCTCAGCTGAGATCTCAAGTGAGATCTCATGTAATTTCGTAAAGAAATTTTAAATGATTTATTAGGTTTTTCAATCTACAACTTACTTTTCCCTCCTAATTCTGCTCAGATTTTGGCGTGAGTTGCGGCTAAGAGCGACAGTTGCGGCTGAGGCATAATGGTAAACTTGGGGGTTATCCCTGTTGATCTCCATGTGACTGAACGCAAGCAGATCTACGAGGCCCGCAAAAACATAAGATAGTATCTCAATTGCTGCTGAAGAAAGAGAAACAACAATGTGCAAATAGCAGACCAGATGGACGAAATGCTCAAAGGCCAGGTGGACTAGGACCGTTGGTCAACAGGAAGTCAGGGGTTAATTTCTACCTGACCTAGTTTCGCTCCAGTTACAGATATTTTAGAAGCTACCTTTTCGCGATAAATAGAGTAGAAACCCGGAAATGCCCCGAATTGTAAATACTGCGGTGCCGAACGGGATGACGTAAGACAGACGTTCTTTGAGCTGACAATAAGAGTGTTCGTATCCGAGATAGTAGTCGAAACGATACTTAACAGCAAGCAGAAATAAGACGAGATAACGCCGCCGTGTTTGGCGTGCGGTGCGACCCGTGAGCTGCCAAAGGGAGATCCTGGATGGGGAGGCAATCCGAGGTTGCGCGCCGAAGTGACCTGAACCATCTTTGGCTTCTGCTGACGGCAAGACGGGAGGCTGGTTACCTAGCTAGTACCAGTCAAACGGCTTAAGCGAGCGTGTGATGTCGTGTGACGTCTGTTAGAAACTCTCCAGAGAGCCAATCACTTTTGTTCGGAGTGGGAGGTTCGAGAGAGGAGAGAGCAAGACGGTGGATACCCAATCCACAAGTCAACCAGCAGCACTAGTATAGCCAGCGCGATGAGTGCCGCTGAATACAAAAACAGGACAGTGATAGGGTTATGGCTAAAAGAACACGCCAGCCTGCGAGAAAAGTTACTGGAAATAAGACGAACGAACAGAGAGATGATAAAAACTCTGGATAAGCAGAAGAACGTGAATACAACAATCAAAGAGGGACTACCGGTAATAGGAGCTATTATGATTGAAGTTTTCACGCTTCTCGACAAGATAGAGAATGGCGCGAAAAAGTTGCCATCTCAACAACCTGGAGAAGACCGTTCGAAGTCTTGCAAGCCAAAGAAGAGGAGACGGACTTCATCCGACGGAGGCGGTGGTACCTCCGCCTAAAAAGACAAGAAGGAGGATAGATCTGCACCATCTACGAGCAAAACGCAAGAGGAAGCTTCAGATACACACACACAAGGGGCTTGGCAGCTAGCTGCAGGAAGAACAGCAAAGAAGAAAGGACAGAAAAAACAGGAGAAATGCCAGCCTCAACAACTGAGGAAAAGCGCAGGGAAGACCTCGCGGCAGAGGGGAGACGCAATCATCATAAGACCAGAATTGGGTAAGAATTACGCCGATATCTTGAGAGAGATCAAGGCAAAGGTTAAGCCAGAAGAATTGAATACAGAGATACAGTACCTCAGCAAAACGAAAGACGGTGGAGTTCTGGTTGTCGTGGGTAAGAGTAAAGACAAAATGGAATCACTCAAAACGGCCATACAAACCGCAATAGGGCATGCAGGCACAGTTAGGGGCAAGATTACCAGAACTACACTGGAGATCAGGGACATTCGAACCTCTTCGACCTCTTCGAACCAAACTCGAGAGAGCAGAGGGTGGCAGTTGTCGAAATGGACCAGACCAAGGCCACAGCCCTGCTCAATATAGGCAAGATCCGTATCGGGTGGGTCAACTGCCGAGTGCGGGTTCGAGCGAGCGCCACGCGATGCTACCGGCGCCTCGGGTACGGTCACGTTAAAGCGCAATGTAAGGGTCCCGACAGAAGCACCAGCTGCTGGAAATGCGGTGCGGCTGGGCACAAGGCCAAGCAATGCTCTGTGCCGGATCAAGAAATGAAGTGTTTCTTGTGTACAGAAGCAAAGGTGCCTTGCGATAGGACGGCGCATGCTCCAGGAACCGGAGCGTGCGCGGTCTTCCGCAACGCTCTAAACGCGGCTAGGACCCAAAAATAAAGGCGCGAATACTGCAAGGTAATCCGAAAAGGAGCAGGCTGGCTCACGATCTCCTACCGCAGTTCATCGCGGAGGAGAGTGTGGATATCCTCCTCATAAGTGAGCAGTATATGGACCGAGATGCACCTGGCTGGGTGTCCAACGGCGCAAAAACTGCCGCTGTTTGGGTGCCCAGGCGGGGAATCGCGGATACGGTAACCGGAGACGATTACGTGCGGGTGAGGGTGGGTCGCGTCACTTACTTCAGCGTGTATCTGTCACCGAACCTAACTGCAGCAGACTTCGCGACAAGGTTGGGGGCACTGGAAGACGCAATAAAAGACGTCCCTGGGGACCTAGTAGTCGGGGGCGACTTTAACGCGCGAGCGACAGAGTGGGGCATGCCACGGACGAATAAGAGAGGTAGGCCGATACTTGAGATGGCAGCAAGGATAGGACTGGTAGTTGCGAACAAGGGAAATACAGCTACCTACCGCAGACCAGGTTTCGGGGAGTCGATACCGGATGTAACTTTCGCTGGGGAAAGTACGATCCGCAAGATAAGGGGCTGGCACGTTACGGAAGAATTTACTGCTAGCGACAACCAGTACATTCTTTTTAACATCGAGGAAGAACGCGCGGAGAGGCGAAGAAGCGGAAACAGCCGGGAACCACGGTGGAACACTCGACGTCTTAATCGGGGGGCGCTTACGGAGGTGATTCGAAGCGCAGAATTACCTTCTAATGGGCTTCCGGACGAACTAGGAGGACGTGAGAAAGTCGATATCCTAGTAGAACGCACTACTAGGCTAATCACCGAGATGTGCGACGCAACGACGCCCCGAGTATCCACCGGCCACCTCAGACGTCCGGTTTACTGGTGGGCGAACGAAATCGCTGAGCTTAGAAAGCAAAGCCTTCGAGCCAGAAGAAGAGCTCAAAGGGCCCATAACCGCCCAACGTCTCAAGAACTTGCTCGCGGGTACGACGAGGCGAAGAAGAGACTCCGGGACGCAATCAAAGAAAGTAAGCGCCGCTGCTGGTACAAGATCCTAGATGATGTAGAGAACGATCCGTTCGGCGAGGGATACGCGATCGTCACGCGAAAAATAGGAGAAATGGGGCGAATGGAACCGATGGCGGCAGAGGCGATCGAGAAGATAATTGACAAGCTGTTTCCCACCCATCCCACCCGACCTCAATTAGAAATGACGGACGAACTGACGGATGAGATACCCCTTTTTAGCGAGGGCGAACTTATCGCGGCAACTTCTTCCCTGAAGAGCGGTAAGGCTCCGGGACTGGATGGCATTCCCGCGGAAATACTTAAGGCCGTTGCCAAACAACGGCCTGAGCTGCTCCTGGAAATGTACAATCAGTGCCTGGTGCAGGGCGTGTTCAGTCCGCGGTGGAAAAGGGCTAGGCTAGTCTTAATTGAAAAAGCTAAAGGTCAGGCGGGCGCGAAGCCATCGTACAGGCCGTTGAGCCTGCTCGACACTATGGGAAAGACAGGCGAATCGCTAATAAAACCGCGAATATTAAGCGCCGTCAGGGAGGCGGGAGACCTTTCAGACAAGCAATACGGCTTCAGAAAGGGACGCTCAACAATCGGCGCGATCAGAGAAGTAACAAACACGGTCAAGAAAACGGATGAGGCGTGTCGTGACACTAGACGTGAAAAACGCGTCCAATTCGGCTAGATGGGTGGACATTTTGGATTCTCTACGATCGTTTGGGGTGCCTTGGTACATCATGCGACGTAGATGATTATCTGAGGGAGCACACGATCGAATACGAAACCGCGGAGGGACGTAAGACCAGGCCCATAACGGCAGGGGTGGCGCAGGGTTCAATCTTGGAACCGGACTACTGGGGCATTCTGTACGATGGGTTACTCAGAGTAGAACTACCGGAGGATGTTAAACTCGTCTTGTACGTAACAGCTAGAAATGTGGAGATCGCGCAGGGCAAATTGAACGCGGTAATGGCCCAGGTCCTAAAATGGATGACCGACCACGGACTACAGCTAGCAATCGAAAAGACGGAGATAGTTCTCTTGACTAGGAAGCGGGTCCCGACCATCATACCGATGCGCGTCGGAGACGTGACAATAACGACGAAGCCGACAGCCAAGTACCTAGGGGTAACAGCAGGGCAGGCATTTAGACAGCGTATGCGAAAAGGCGGCGATTAGTGTGGCGCTGCTTAGTCGATTAATGGCCAACATGCGCGGGCCTAGGCCGGCAGTAAGACGACTCTTAATGGCAACCACAAACTCTTTTTTACGGACTACTTTTATACGGAGCGGAGGTGTGGGCCGATGCCATGGAGAAGAAAAAGTATTGTAAGCAGATAACGGCGGTGCAACGTAGAGGGGCGCTTCAGATCGCGTGCTCGTATCGAACGGTATCCGGGGACGCGACACTGGTTATCGCGGGGGTGATTCCCGTATATCTGCTTGCAATTGAACGCTAGCGGATCTACGAGAGTCTCCGGGAATCGGCTAGGGTGGAAATCCGAACCGAGGAACGCGATAGGACGATGCGGAAATGGCAGGAGCGATGGAGTGAATGCCGCCATACGAAATGGACAAAATCATTGATTAAGGAGGTAGGCCCGTGGGTAGGCAGAAGATGGGGGAGGTCAATTTTTATCTCACCCAATTTCTTTCCGGACACGGCTACTTTAGGAGTTACCTGTTCGCGATGAACAAGGTAGCGACACCGGGTTGCAAATACTGCGGTGACGAACGGGACGACGTGAGACGTTTGGTTTTTGACTGCCCTCGGTGGGCTGATAGGCGTAGAATCTTAGAGGTGACGGTAGGGGCATTTACGCCCGACACGGTAGTGAAAATGATGCTTGCTAGCAAGCAGAATTTGGACGACATAACGGCGTTTGAGGTGACGGTTCTCCGCGCGAAAAATAGTGACGGGTGCTTAGCTGACTAGACGACGATAGATGACCTATAGGTCGTAACAAGACAGGCGACCCCCCGAAGGAANTGGACGACATAACGGCGTTTGAGGAGACGGTTCTCCGCGCGAAAAATAGTGACGGGTGCTTAGCTGACTAGACGACGATAGATGACCTATAGGTCGTAACAAGACAGGCGACCCCCCGAAGGAATGCGAAAGCGGCTACCGGGGGNAGGGGGGGATTCTCGCGGCCCTATGAGAGGTGGAGTTTTAGTGGGTATGCCTGGCGTCTGTCCCGCGCCAGGAGAGTCCTACACACGGGGAGTCCCTCACGGCTCCTACCATGGTGCATTAAGCATTTCTCCAACTCTCCGGATAAACAAAACAAAAATAATAATAATAATAATAATAATAATCTCTCTATATTATAAAAAAGTTCCGCCGCCGCCGCCTCTGGTTCAGATATTATCCCCCTCAATTTCCCCCCTCAATTTTCCCCCTCAATTTCCCTCCTCAAATTTCCCTCTCAATTTTCCCCCTCAAATTTCCCCCTCAATTTTCCCTCTCAATATTCCCCCTCAATTATCTCCCTCAATTTTCCCCATCAATTTTCCCCCTCAATTTTCCCCCTCAATTTTACCTCTCAATGCATATCGTCTCAAATGTCGATTTTAGAATTCTTTATTATAGATTCTGTAGTCTTTCTATATTATCGAAAAAGATTCGCCGCTGCCGATTCAAAAATTGTGCTCCTTAATTAGTACCCCTCAATTACTGCCCCTCAATTACTGCCCCTTAATTCTTGCTCCTTAATTACCCTCCAATACTGCCATTCAACTATTACCTCTAAACCACTGTTAATAGTTATTCTGTGATAAATTCTAATATTACACACATGGTTAATTCAAACTTTGAATTCCGGAAATTTTTGCCAGTGCCGGCCGCTTGTTAACTGGGGCGGACGCGCATGCACTCTATATCAAAACGCGACCACTCGCGTCCAGCACATGCTTGTCGGTTCTGGATATTCCCAATGGGGAACTTGCATGAAAAAATTCATTAGGTCCGTCATATAGAATATCGAAAAATAATCGACACGTATTTTTTCTTTTTTCAATTAAACGAATATTAACAAAGATGTAGAGAGTTGAAATGTATGACGTCACTGATTCGGACTGTGTATAGTATATCTATATCGTCCGATTCAGTGACGTCATACGATATTTCAACCCGCTGTACCTTTGTCAATAATCGTTTGATTGAAAAAGGAAAAAATTCGTGTCGATTATTTTTCGATATTCTACATGACGGACCTAATAAATTTTTTCATAGTCAAGTTCAAGTTCAAGTTCAAGTTTCCCATTAACCTGTGACCAGCACTGGCGGGAGTTCCCATGATTTAAAATTTCAATTAACGGTATGTGTACTTTTGCATGGGGTAATCGGTTTGTTTCCTTCGTACACAATAATAAACATGCATTTCTATTCTAAGATTTCATACAAATAAATGAAACAGAATATAATAATCCCTTTAAATTTTAAAGATATAAATCACATTTATATTTATACAGAACAACATTGGTAGAAACTGGTAAGCCAACCATTTACTATTAGAAAGCCAATTGGACAATGTTGGTCAATGATTTACAAACGCTGGGATACAAAATCGTCACGCAATGAATGGAAGCCTTGGCTTATGGATAGCTTATCAAGGTCTTAAAGAAGAGGAGCACTCTGTTATTTACTAGCTTTCCAGCTTTTAATACATAGATGTAAGTTGTGCTTGAAGATTATAAGCCTGGGACTCCGGTAGACGATGTCCAGGTGTCTGGCAGAGTAAAAAAACAAAATCTCGGTAACGCGCTTCGTGATGTTCGATGTAAAGATAGATGTAAGTTGTGCTTGAAGATGATAAAATGACAAAATATGCCCTGTGCTTGAAAAATGTTAACCTAGAAGTCTATAATTATAAAACTAAAGGACATAAGGCAATTTTTTAAGCGTATTTACTGAAGCCACATAAATAATTTATTGTTTTTCCGATCACATAACCTCCCAAATGCTTGAAAATGCGATTAAAAGTAATATTGAAAATAAACAAAACCACGTCCCAGAATAGTCACGAGCACATGAAATTCAAGTGAAATAAAGCTGCAGATAAGAATAAGTATATAAAGATACAGTTCACAATTTAAGCAAAAATAAGAATAGTTTTTCTTCGTCGTAGCTAGATCAATCGAAATATTTAAAAGATTATTACAAATCAGTATGACCAGAGGGTAGGCAAAAAATTCGTTGTTAAAAATACAGCCGTGTATGTAGCCATGACAAATAAGTTGATATTCAATGAGCAGAAGCTGTTATGTGCATTAACGGTCAGTCCAATACCCGACGATGAAATATCACACAAGTCTTTCCTTATCTATATTTTTTCATCAGCTTCTTCTCGCAGACAGGCAGACGATTTTTAAGATCGTGAAACTCAAGATGGTCAATGAAATGGAATTTACTTCTAAGTGGTTTGACAAGGGTTAGCAAGATTGGGACTATACCGAATACTTTTTATAAGAAGAAGTCAAGGGATTTGCGTGTTGTGATAAAACTCCTTTCGACAAGAAAGCCATCTCATTAATGCAATGGGAACAACCGATTTTGGATTATTATGAAACGGCAGTGCCAATTCATGAGATCGAAGGTACTTCGTATTACAATCTATTAAACAAGCCGATAGACATAATGATTTCTGGCGTAAGTTATCCTAAAATTATCGAAGAGTTTAGGATCAAAACAAGCTTCTTTACGCGCTGTATCACAAGTGGTTGCGGATCAGATTTGATCACAACATGGTAGAAAAATGGTCACGATCGATGACGTCGTTCAAAGAGTTGCTAGGATTCGTCTACGCTGAAAGATCTATAATGTATTTAAATTTATTAAGAGACGCATTGGCTTGATCTCGAAATATTCCCTTAAGATGTTTAAGTAGTTTTAAGGTTTAGATTTTAACGTGGGTAACAGTTCTGCCTCTTACATTACCTATCGGTAGACTGGCAAACTATTCGACAATAGGTGCATGCACGCACGTTGTTGTAAAATTCGAAACGGCGTAACTTTTGCAACGACCGATTTATTGCGACAAATCAATACTGAACAATTAAAACGTATTTGAGCTCTTGTAGGTAAAATGTTTTCTCCACATACACAGAAAGAAAGAAATGTATTGTTTACACGTGCCCTTTGATCATCCTATCATTTTAACTCCTTGGAATGGAAAATCCAAAACACATGCGCCTAAACAATCATATATCAACTAAGAATCTCGACATTATACAAGCGTTTAGATTACACTAAATTCAGCAGTAGCTCGTAATCAATATAGAATAATAAT
>CM053172.1:34628203-34674453 GCA_012977825.3 Pteromalus puparum
TTGCTTCCTCCTAGAGGAAGCTTTGTAATAGTAAAATTTTCGGTTTCGCTAAATCTTTATAGAAACATGTTTTGAGATGTTAGAAGTTCGAATTACGTGATTTTAGGAAATGTCTGTATGGATGTGTGTGTGGTGTGTGTGTTGTGTGTGTGTGTGTGTGTGTGGATGTGTGTGTGTGTGGATGTATACCGTCATATTTCTGGAACTACTTCGTCAATATTAATCAAATTTAACATGCATATTTATTTTGAATTCTGAATTCGGGTAAAACATTTTTTTTAATTTTTTTAATTATTTTTTTTATGGCGATTTTTTGATTTAAAAAAATTTTTTTTCCGTTTTTTTCAATCATCCCGTTGTTACAAACAATTCAGCTAAAATGCTTTTAAAGATAATAAAATTAACTACTTTTCCCCGTTTGGTCCTCGGGATCGACCGCTCCGTTCGGCAGATAAAATGAAAAAGGTGATTTTTTTTAAAAATTCATATCTCTGAAACTAAAACATCATAACCTCACGAAAAAAATCATGTTGATGGGTCACATGTCAAACTATATTTCATTAAAATTTCAAGTGATTTGTCTCTACGTATTTTTCAGTAATAAATCGAAAACTGAAAAAAATGAGTTTTTTTTGTGCCTCGATTACGGCGTAAAAAGCCTAATTGCACTAGAGGAGTTTGTGGAAAAAGGTTAGATTTTTATTGTCTTGGTTAAGGTTCATTGCGCAAGTTTTTAACCCCTATGGTACTCAATTCCAAGTACTGTCGATCTATTTTTTTTAAGATTTTGATTTGTTATCATTTAAACAACACATGTAGTCAAATCGCCTCAAATTTTATGGTGGTGCATTATTCATAAACAAAGCTACATCCGCTCGTTAAAATTTTCAACCCATTCTCTCGTTGATGCAGTTCTCAAATCAAAGCAGCTAAAATGCTAAAACGATTTTTTCAAAAATTGGCTTTTCTTCTAAGGGCTGTGGTTGCACGCTTTCTATTTTCTTTTCTTGTACCGGTAAGTTCAACAAATGCGATATAGAATCCCGTATACGTTTAGCGCGTTAGTTCAGCTACAGCAAATAGCTGGCGCCTATGATTCGTTATAAAAATATGATGCATACACAGCAATGGGTGCGTTTTCCAACTACCTTAATACCGTCAATTTGCAAATGATTATGCGCGCGAGTAGAGCGAAAAAAACTGCTTGGGCTAGCGTTGCCTATCGAGCGTATCGAGCAAAATTATCAATATGTAATCGGCGGTGGCGGCTGCAATATAAAATCTAAAACGCGTTGAAAAGCGTTCAATGTTAAAAAGCGGTTAACCTCTTCAAAAAGGAAAATCCAAAACACATGCGCACGCGCGGTTAATTTTTGGCAGTAGCTACGAGCTATGATANCCAAAACACATGCGCACGCCCGGTTAATTTTTAGCAGTAGCACTAGCTTATAATTCAGGCATGAATAAGCGAGGAAAGAGAGGATAGGAAGTGATTTTACACAATTCGCACTTCGAAAATTTTAGTTTTATTTTTTGAAGTATTGTGATCAGCGCGTGCACAGCCTATTGTAGTCCACGCATATACGCTTTTACGTATATTACGAGCTAACTAAAATTAAAGTTTTTACTACGACGAACGTGGGGTTAGCGAGCGAAACGAGCAGGGGGGACCCCCCTAGTAATAATAATAATAATTTTCATTCCTCCTAAAGGGAGGTTTGTAATAGAAAAATTTTAAGTTACGCTAATACTTCAAAGAAACGTGTTTTGAGATGTTTGGAGTTCGAATGACGTAGTTTCAAAAAATGCCCGTTCAGATGGCTGTGTGTATATTTGTATACCGTCATAATTCTGAAACGACGTAACCGATCTTAATAAAATTGACATACATATGTGTTTTCTGATTCTGAATTCGAGAAAAACAAAAAAGAAATTATGATTCTAACCATTTTATTTTTGTTAAACCTTATAACTCGCTAACTAAAGCTTAGAATGTTTTGACAAAATTTATAGTTCAATGAATCGGCAGCGGCCGTTTTTCATAGAGGGGGCAAGTGCATGATCGCCAGAGTGTAGGTCTCCCACTTATCTTTGGACTTTCCACTAAACCCACTTTTTCAGTGCAGACCCACTAACTGCGCCCTACCGCGAACACTGCAGGCCGAAGCCGACGGGAGACCACCAAGAAGACCCTCTATTTCTTGACTTTGAATCCACCTCAGCACTAATCTTTGGAAATAATTCGAGGTGCAATCAGCTATTCACCTTAATGGCATACTCCTATTTCGACTTCTTTCTATTGGAGGTCAGCCCACTTGTGCTAAAGTATTTTTTCGACACAACGGGCCACACCTTCTTACAATTTTTCTCTACGGGCTAGCATATAGGGGACAATGCCTTCTGGTATTAGGGGGATATCATCTTCCCTCAGACCCAATCGTTTGTTCCTCTACTTTTCGCAAACGAAAAACCTGTGAAGGACGTCATCTTTTGGTGACACGCAGTATAGGTACCGCGGGTCCATCACCTTGCCCATTCTGTGTAAGTTGAAACGGCCTAGACTATGTTAGTTCATACAGTTGAGTTTCTTAACCCAAAGTTAGTAAAGGAGGATGAGAGTGTGCTCGGAGATCATTGCCGAACCCGCGATTACCCTACGGTTGAGTACATAGTTATTACTCATAATCTGTTGCTGCTCTTTTACCTAACAGATGGGGTCTGCCATCTTAAAGTATTTGTGGAAGCTTCCATCGTTACTGCCATGACAGCAATGCCTGCTCTCTAACGTTCTTCTTAGCCTTCGCATGGCCACGTTCCTCCTTTCTTTAGTAGACAAACTTTCACTTCTTTTCAAGAAAGTCGATCGGTATGACCCCTACCTCTACGAGGGCGGTCAGTTCCGAGACCGTGCGGTATGAGCTTATTACTTGTAATACACATCAGCGCTGAATCAATTAAACGCGCTTACAATAAGTTTTGTATGGCATAAAATCTGCCCAGATCTGCGTTCGTTTATATTTCTATCATTGTTACATAATTAACATAATGGACTACACAGTCCGCAGCAATAGAAGCCTGAGACAAGGCTGCTAATGTTGGCCCTAATCCTGCTCAGGGTCGTCACCATGGCCGCTTTGTCCGCTGCTTTCTGTATGTTGTTATCAAAGGTCAGCTTTGTACCTGCGTCACCCCCAGGTACTTTACTGCTGGTTTTGTTGGTACAGTTAGTTTTACAATTCTTAGCTTCTATTTTATTGGGATGCGGGTTTTTTCGTACGAAGACGATCTCGGTGTTGGCACCCTCTAGCCTGTGATCGCTTATCCAGTGGCGGACGCGGCGCATGACCTGGTCGTGCCACGATTGTGTTATCTTTATGTTTCTTGCTATTATAGTAACAGCAGCGTCATCAGCGTACTTGATTAAAGAGCCTCTCTGAGATCTTAAGCTTGAGGGCTCGTTGTAGGAGAAATTTTATAGGTCGGGCCTAGAACAGGATGAAGCGACCCCTTGCATAGTCTCCAATGGTATGGGAGACGAACTCTGGTACCCTAAGGAATCGCTTAATGAACTGCTGTGCTCATTACGCAATCTAACATTTTATAATAAGAATACTTGACGTATTTTTATATTTAACTAGCGCGAAGCGTTTTGCGTATAAGGCACGACCGCTGACGCTCGCCATACCCCCCGCCGCTCGCGCTCCGCGCTCGCCATACCCGCCGGTGCTCGTGCTGCACGCTCGCTATCTGAAATAACATTGATTTTTTTATCTTTGTCGTATACAATTAAAAATGTGTTGGCCATGCATAACTTGAAAGTTTTTCTATTATTTTAGTTTTTGACTCATGATTTTCAACATTGTTGATTTTGGAATATAGACATTCATAAAAATTGTAACATGTATTCTTTTATCGCAACGAAATTTATTATAAATATGATTGAAAACCCATTATTATTTTGTAAGATTAAAAAATATTATCTTTTTATAGTCCTTTAATACAAATTATACGCGCAAAATTCCATAACGTGGGCAAATTCGGAACTATCCTATTTGGTGGAAAATACACATTGGTTTTTATATGGAAGCTGTGACGTCACGCTTAACAAACCGTATTCCATTCCATTCCTAAAAAGTCATGAATTTCGTGCAAAGATAGTTTATTGTATAATTTGAACAGAAAAAGTATTAGTTTTATTATATCAGCTGAGCAAAACTGAACAGCTGTTCGTTGGCTCTGTCGAAGCGAGGCAGCGAGCTCGACCACTGCGCATACATTGTGCGCATCGATCTGACGACCGGTTAGCGACATGCCCATGGGTGTTGACGTTTTGAAGCAGCCTCCCGGCCTCCGCTAACCGCAATATTTTTTCGGCGATATTATTAGTGAGTGCGTAGTAAAAAACGGCAACAACGACGTGATGTAACAGTGTTATAAGTAGTTTAAAAATCAGAACAGAAATGCTGCTATGGTGCCTGTTTTCAAACAACCTTTGCTCACCGTGATTCCGCTCGCGGATCAGCTGCTCGCGGTTCTCGCTTTGGAAGACAGTGCCAAAAGTATTCAAAAGTGATGCACCTGGAATGGCACCGAGGATGCGACGTGTCAGTTCATCAAGGAGTGCTGCAGTATAGGAAGCTGCAGTATAGTGCTGCAGTACCTTAGCTCCAACAAGAAACTTTAGTGTTTGCTTGGAGGTTATCCTTTGTTTTTGAAGTGAATACTTCTATAGGCTCGTTAGGTACACATTTTTGCCGGAGAGTGAATCGAGAAAAAACCGACCGTCACGCGAACGCTAGGAGGGGAAATAAGCGAACGACCGCAGGGGAAGAGCTCCCTCCCCCCCCCTCCACCGCGCCCTCTTCGCCGCACAAGACGTACGGACTATACGCGCACCTCTCCCTTCGCCGCGCTCTCCTTCTCACTCTCTCTTTCTCTTGCTCCCCTCCACCGCGCTCTCGTCGCCGCGCAACACGTACGCGCACCTCTTCTTTCACCGCTCTCTCCTTCCGTATCGTTCCGCTGGCTTTCGGGCCCCTCGGCGCTCTCGGCGTTCTCTATACACAACGCGCTCGGCGTTCTCTACCTAGCATAAACTGAAATGATGCTATCCCGCGTCTACGCGTCAGTTGTACGTGAACATGTATATCGTTATTATTATTGAAGTGAATCCTTATATTTAACTACAAGTGTATTAATAAAATTACATTGATTTTCATAATGGAAAGTGACAAAAACAGTAATTTCAATTCAGTGAGTGACAGTGACAGTGAAACGCAACAACAAAACAGTGTAAAACAAACATGTGAACAACAAACATTTACTCATCAAGCTACTGATGATACTGAAGATGAAAACGACAATCTGCAAGACAGGTATGTTTTTAAATGAAGGTTTTTTATTTTTTTACACACATTCAAATATTTATGTACCTCCTTACGTTTCTAACCTCAAACGGTATAAGAACACATGCAACAGTAACACGTGCGTCTCCCCACTCTGCCTCCTACTTATATATACACGTGCATATTCATATATATCTATCTCTTTCTTCAAAAAATATACATATAATATGGTATATATATATATGTATATATGGGTATGTATATATATATATATATATATATATATATTGTATACTCCATAGATATTATAATTTTATAATTATAAATTAAATTACGTACTTTCAGGATAAAAAAAAGAAAAAAAACCTTCCTACAACTACCATTTTCAACAAAAAATTAAAAACTACACCTAAATCTAATGCTGAACGCGGTAAAGAATATCGACAACGGCAAAAGGATGTTACTGAAGAATATCAACAACGGCAAAAGTATGCTACCTCAAGTATTACTGCTGAAAATACTAAAACAGCTGCTGAACGCTCTAAACAATCTAATGCTAAACGCAGTAAAGAATATCGACAAAGGCAAAACGATGCTACTAAAGAATATCAACAACGACAAATGGATGCTACCTCAAGTACTGTCAAGGATGCTACCTCAAGTACTGCCAAAAATAACAAAGCAGGTGCTGAACCCTCGAAGCAATATCGACAACGACAAAAATATGCTACTACCACTGAAATATCTAAAAGGTAATTATTCTTGCTTCATTACTTCATAATAACATACATTACTAATAATCTCTCATAATTTTCAAAACACAGTAATGCTGAACGCTGCAGAGAATATCGACAACGGAAAATACGTGATAGCCAATCGAGAACTACCACCGAAACATCACAAAGGTTGTTCGTCTACACTTAATTGAATCAGAAATAGCTGAAATATGTTGTGCTCACTGCGTTTTAGAAGACGGTCAAATATGTATCATGGCTGCGATTTACATTTCACCCAATCAAAGTATTACAGACATAATTGAATTTATCCATAGATCACTACTTACATACACTGAAGTAGGAGCACGGGAACTCAATACAAATGACCATGAAATGCCACTGATTTTGGCAGGAGATTTTAATGTTAACTTTGCAGACGAAAGTGCACAACCATTAATTGCATTCCTCAAAAATAAATTTCAATTAGAAATGAATAATGATGCTCAACAATCAACTACTAAGTATGGCACAACATTAGATGCAGTATTTTCAAGATTTTTATATAAAATAGATTCTAAAACATTTATATCAATATATCATACTTTAGTTACCACAAACCGATTGTTTCTTTAATTGAATTAAAAAATGAAGATACCTGTGATTCTACCATAGATAAATAAACTGTAAATAAAGTATGTAAGAAATAAAATAATGAACGAATAACGATAAACATATTTTTATTATTTCACCTATTAAAAGAACAAAATAAAAATCTACAACACACCTATTTCAGTATTCACTTCTATCGGCTGTCCCCANCCTGCTCATTCTATTAATGTGCGGATACATTCTTCTTGCAAGATGCTGTCTGGATGAAGATTCACTATCGCATAAGATCTACGACTGGTTTTCCTTTGTTCTTGTGTTCATTATATTTACAACAAATATCTATTGTGTTATATATCTATTGTGTTGAGTATAATCAGTGTGATTTTGTGATCTGTTTTTTACAGTTACATCAGTGTTGTAATTCCGATGCCTTCCAAGATCACCCTGGATTCATTCTCTCTCTCTCTCTCTCTCTCTCTCTCTCTCTCTCTCTCTCTCTCTCTCTCACTCTCTCTGGTGGTGCTGGTTGGCGTTTCTAGGTACTTCAACAGCCTCAATACGACTCTGGAGCTGGATTTATGGTATCTGATCGTATTACTTGGCATCTCTGGCTGANCAACCTTAGAACTATATTTGAGCTTTCGGGCAGTGCTGGTTGGCGTTTCTAGCTGGCTCAAGCACCTGCGAATGATCCTGGAGCTCTATTTCCACTATCCGGCAGTCCTGGTTGGCGTTGCCAGCTGCTTGAACCACCTTGAGGCGATCTTGTAACTGAATTGATGCTGTCCGGGAGTGTTGGTTGGCGTTCTTGGATAATTGAACTACTTTAATACGAATCTGGATATGGATTTTGTTATGTCCTAAACTTATGATAGTTGTCACCGGACAGTAACTCTACGGGTTGATTAAGCTTTATAAGCACGGACGATGACAAAGCTTCAATACACAAAGTCTTAGCGCCGTCGGTGCTTGGCTACCTTAGCGATCTATTCGAGAACAGCCTTCAGTAGCCGCCGGTGAATTACTTTGGACCTGCAATAAGCCGTTATGCATTTTAGTCTGAATCAACACCCAGAACTCTGAGACGAACTAACTTTCCCTACTGTCAGTAAAATAGGACGTCACTCCGATTGTTAAGACAGAACCACGGACTAATATCATTTTAGACTTTTGTAAGATGAGATCGACTATTTGTGCAATGGATTTTGAAAGAAAGAGAGAGAATATGTATGGAGAGATGCCGTCTGTTGATATGTATATCACTTACCTCGTATTTATTCGCTTCTGACCTGTTCTGCTACCAGCGCTTCCTCGCAGTGGGCGTTGGCTCGATTTTCAAAGCGGAATGATTATACGAATGCAAACAGTCGCATTAGGAATTAGGGGTTAAAGGTTAAAATGTGCACTCACGATTAGATTATTTATTATAAGCAAGTTTATTTAAGAATTATTAAAGACAGAATTTGATTAACGCTCGCTTGCAACTAACGGATGTATCTTAGACAATTATTATTTTCCTCAGAACGACAAACGACACAAACGACAATAATATTCTAAGGTTTTGAACCGTAGAAAATATACTAAGTTTTTGAAAGGAGTTACACGTAAAAAGTTTAAGTCCCGAGACGATATACCGGACTGGGCTCCGCTCGGACAGAGCTTCCGCATGGTGAAATTTCGATGAGATACTGTGTGTGGGGCCCGGTGGACCAGGGCCTTATATAATCGAAATCGCCCTCATCGACACCATTTACGTACATAGGTAGTAGTGAACATTTGTGAATAGCGCATCCAATCAGAGAGCTTAGGTGCTGCATATTTCCTTATATGGTTTCTCTGGATTCGGGTCTTGTAGCTGTAGGCATTTTTTAAAAGGCATTCTTTTGTACTCGTAGCGGCGATGGGTTTTTCCCTCGCTCCCCTATGTAGAGCGTCTTTCCCCTTTTGTGACCTCGGTGTAGTATTCTCATTGGTGTTATGGGCGCACGTGCACTTGCTGTTCAGACGTGTGTCCTCTCTTTCATAATGTTCTCGTAGGTTTTAAGACGAAGCCCTCCTGCTGGGGTTGAATGTGTGCAGGCGATCATAGTTCAGACACGTGCTTCCTTTTTCGGCAGATTCGAACGAAACTCTCCTTCTGGTCTTGCAGGTGTGCAGGCGCTCACAGTTCGGACGCGTGCTTTCTTCTTCGGCAGATTCGGACGAAGCTCTCCTTCTGATGTCATATATACACGTGTACTCGCTGTTTGGATGCGCATCTCCTTCTTCTTAGTACTCTCGCAGTTTCAGACGCAATTCTTCTACTAATGTGTTTACTGGAAATGTATGTATATCTATTGTTCACAGTGTTGCTCGTTCGCCCATATGTATGAAGATCAGTCTCGCGTGACTTTAATTTATGATACGTATATAAAGATGAAATATAATATAGTTATCCGACTTCCGCGATTTTCTCATTATATCGATCTCTCGCGTATTAATTATTATTAATGTGCTATATAACCCGATTTTTCTATTCCATTCACATATTGTTTGTTATTGTCGCTCGTGTCGTCGGCTCTGTTTCCTCTCATTTCCTTAATTTATTCAAGCGGCTGCGCTTCAGAGTTTTCCCTATGACCTATTGTGTGGTCTCGACTACCTGCTCTTAGACCCGGAGCTTGCTCTCTCGTTCGTGTCATCCTATAGGGAAGGGCATTGACCTATATTTTGAATTCGACCCGTTTAAATGTCTTCCTGCTTAGTTTTATGTAAATGCGAAAACTGAGCATTTCACAATTTATACAATCTGACAAGGTAATTTTTAAAATATTACAATAAACTTGAACTGTATATTAAATTGATATTGTATCTTCAATAAGTTTTAACTTAAAACGCTTTGCCCCCTGAATAAGTTCAGTCAACAGATTTCTTATGGCTTGCAGATATATTTTCAGTGTTCATGATGATAATCTTCTGTTTGTAAATATGAACTAAGTTACTAAAACATGTTGTTTGACGGTATACATACTTAAAAGCTGCCTTGTTTTAAATTGTAAGCAGAGATCAGTGATCTGAATCTCTCAATAATTGTTTATGAGTATGATTTTGTAATATTTTTCTGTATGTTTAGGTGTATAAACAATTCTGCATTTGTTGGATTATGGTCTACTGCGTCTACCAGAGTCAAACTATGGATACTGATGGTGCTGATAACTGAGCTATCAAAATCTTGGAGTTGGAACGTAACTTCATTTAAGACTCGTGCACTACTATACTACTACTATACTGCTATATTGATGGATGAGTATTTTTATCAGGTAAGATCAGTGATTTGAATAATTATTTTTGAGTATACATTTCTAATGTTTTTTTTGTTTTCTAGTTTCTCAACATTGTGGCCAAGTGCTGATTGGTATTCTTTTAACAGCCGTCAAAACTACTAGAAAACTGACAACTTACTTGTATTTGTATCAATTATTTATTTTTGTTTGTAGACCTATTCTTAAAATAAACCTTATTTTAATTTTATTTTATTGCAATTTCAGATCTCTAAAAAAAATTTACTTAAAAAAAAATAAAAGGTTATAGGCGAGTTTGATATATTCCGCAACGAAATAATAGATAAAAAAGAACTGAGATCAATCAAACAAAGTCAATTTTATTATATTTAATCATAATGAAGCAACAAAATTATTTTTGGTCAATAAAGGGCTTACTTAATTTAAAGTTAAGTTATATAATAATCAATTAGGAACAACTCTCAAGATACTTACTTCGTAACTTGCCACAACCGTTTCATTTTGTTTATTGGTAAACAACTAAAATTTTCTTTTTATGTATTAGAACATCATAAAAACACCAAAAGTACAATGAAACGGACATGGACATTGTGCCTCGATTACGGTCGTAAAAAAGGCCATATTGCACTTGTGATTTTGGGAAAAGGTAGATATTTGATGCATTTTGGCGGAGTTCATTGCTCAGCTTTGAAACCTCTATGGTTCTTAAGATATCAAGGTTTGAATTTTTTTTGAAAAATTTTTGATTCCCCATATCTTCAAAACAATGTAGTCAAATGCTTTAAAATTTTACTTGGTGATTTACCATAGACAAAGCTGTCTGCTGTTTAAATTTTAAACGATTTTGTTGAGCAGTTCTCAAGTAAAGAGTTGAAATATAAAAACCGATTTTTCTCAAAAGTCCGGATGATCTGCTCCTCCAAGAACAAGCAGAAAAATGCAGATAAGATAAAAATTCATCGTAATCCAATTTCTGCGCGATGTTACTCCTGCGACAGCTTGAGTGAGACGACGCGAAATACTTCAAATCACTTTTTTTTTAAATTATTATTTTCATTGCCACACATTTTTCCATAGCAACTCGTGTGATCCGTCGTGTGTACTCGTCAATATTCCTTTTATGTTATTGTCATTAGAACTCATCACGACATATCTTTTGCAATTAGAAAATTGCTTTCACAGCAAAATAATTAAACTTGGAAATATTTAAAATAGCATTCACATATTGTATTTGAAAACTAGTACATGGTGATACAAGTGTCGTATGAGGCACATTCTGGCACAGCAAGGTTAAGCACCCGAGCGTAGCGGGAGTGCTTACGCTGTGCCGAAAGGTGAACATACGACTCAAGTATCATACGATATTTTATAGTACTGCTTGGTTAAAAATTCGCCAAGTCACGCAAATCCGTGGCGTATGCAGTTCATTCTGACGGCGTGAGGTTAGCGCACGTAGCGAGTGCGATATACACGGTGCCAGAAAGGTCTACTTACACGGATTTGCGTG
Source organism: Pteromalus puparum (assembly GCA_012977825.3). Taxonomy (NCBI): domain Eukaryota; kingdom Metazoa; phylum Arthropoda; class Insecta; order Hymenoptera; family Pteromalidae; genus Pteromalus; species Pteromalus puparum. Next base: position 34,639,662 of record CM053172.1, read on the forward strand.
ACTTAGATGCGGATTTAAGCCACCCAGTGCTACAAAATATTTTATTTATTGGAACAATAAATTCCGTTGGAGGAAGCTACATGCCAATGAATTGGCAGCGGGTTTTTTAACATGCTAAAACAAATTTATAAAACTTGTTTAATAAAAGCCAAAACAAGATTTTCAGTAATTACTCATATTACGATTACTTGTGGTTCACAACTTATCGGCTTATTGGCTTAAATATAAAAACTTTCATAGCTAGTGAGCTGAAATTTTACGTTTAAATTTGTTTTAACACGTTGAAATAATACATTAAATTGTTTTTAACTTAACTAATAAAATTTCAATTTCCATATAAACATCTATTGGTAAATTTGCTGCTCAATGTCCAAATTTATTTTTACCAGAGTATAGGCAGTCATTATATTATTTTTTCGCTATTATGAATGTTCTGGAAATTATGAGGAGACGGTCGAAATATTGTGCAGAGATCTATGCAAAGATCTATGCGAAAACTTAGCAGACATCTATGCACAGATCACTGCACATTATTTTCGTAAGGTTATCAGAAGTGGAAAATTATTTTAATAATTATTTTTAAATATTTATGGGCGATAATTAAGAAAAGTAGCCTACTTCCTCTTCAAATAGAATCTTCTGTTTATTTCAGAAGTATATTCCTGTAAAAGCTATATAAATGATATAACTTCCTTGTTTTCTTTTTGTTAAGGTTGAACTTGGATGCAGAAAGAGTGAGCGTAATTGTATAGCAAAAGAATTAAACTAAATTTATTTGAAAGAAAGAAGAATCTTGAAATGATACACAAAAGACATCAGCCACTACAAACACATGAGCTACAGCTCGGCTAGATGCTTCACATTCGTTTAATACTCTAAGATCAGAGACATCAGTCCGCACACCAAACTCCGGATACTCCTCATTGCTCCGATTTGTTTGTTCCTCTGTTGGCAGCTGTCGACTTCAACATCTTGAATTTTTAATTTCGCGCCAGTTCAGCGGCCTAGTGGTGCCAACCCACACTGATGCTGTTCGACGAGCGAAGGTGTCGCGCTCTAGTGGCTAAAAATTAAAACTCGCGCTTCGCCGTGGTAACGTCGGCCGTTTCGCGCGCAAAAAGGAGAGAGACAGAGAAAGCTGTGATCTCTAACCTCTAAAGCAGATGTCAATCCGAGCTCTTTATGGGCCCCTTATGGGTTTCAGCGGAGCAGCACCATATACTTGCAGGAGATCGCAGCTGCTTATGGATGTCCTTTTGAGGTTCGACAGCTCCTCGTCCAACAGACTCTTGATGACAGTTCGGACATTTCTAGGTTAGTTTTGTCGTCAGTCGCGGAGGAACCCATGTAGGCTCATAAAAATCACGAGATATGCATGCTTTTTTAGTGTGAACTTAAGAGCCGTGTGATGGGATCTCATCCGCTGAAAAATTATACTCCAAGGAGTACGTGGTATATTAATATATCATTAAGTAAGCAGAGTGATGAAGCACTGCTTCTCAACTTATCAATAGCAGACGACGTAATCCAATAAATAGATGTGCACCTAGCGATAGCCACAATTAAAAACTGCTGCCAATTCTATGGCTCGTTGCTTCCTTCAACATTATGTATTGTTTAATATAAGAATTATTTTTTTTTTTGTCCTCAGGCCGCGAAATGAATTTTCGCACCCCGTATAGAGGCCGCGAAATAGAGAATGTAAGGCCTGGTCGTGAAAGAAAACGATACCGAAGCGAATATACAAATCAAAACAAAACAAAATGATAGAGCCTGTAGAACAAAGAATCATTGAAGCGACGGCGAGATGTTTATGAAATTCTATGAACATCTGATAAGGCTGGCAGTGGCCCTTACTAGCGAGAACAAGAGGGAACGCCAGTCTGGTTTCGATCGAGTAGCCGAGAAGTCGTATTCAGTGCAAGTCTATATATTGAGTGTATTGAGTTTATTCGTAGTTACTATAAATCAAACGTATTCATTAACGATTGACGTGAAGTGCGAGGTAAAGTGTAAAATGTCGGATAACAATGATTCAGATTCCGGCTCTATGAACGAAGTGCCTCCGGAGATGCTTGATAAGGCAAAACTGATATCAATGGAGTCTTTGCCACAAAAATTTAAGCAAGAATATACAAAGGAGTATAATAAATTTAAAGAGTGGCGTAAAAATCAACATACATTGTCATTTGCTGAATCAGTTTTCATCGTATACTTTGATGAGTTATCCAAGAATTTATCTTCGGCGACGTTATGGGCGAAGTATTCTAAATTGAGATCAACAGTTAGTAAATTTGATGGGATTGATATAAGCAAATATTCAAAGTTACTTGAAATACTAAAAACGTTACACGCTAATTATATATCAAAAAATTCGAACGTTTTTTCGCCTGAAGATGTAAATAAGTTTATAAACGAAGCCCCAGATAATCAGTACTTAGATGTAAAGGTAAGCACCGTATTAAACGTAATATTTGTTTATCTGTGATTTTTTGTTTTTAATAATTTGTTTTTCTTAAATTACAGGCTGTGGCTGCGATTGCTTTTATGGGGGCTTGTCGATCGTGCGAATTAGTGTCCTTAAAATACAGCGCTGTCGAAGATCATGAGACGATGTTATTGGTAAAAATACCAGGAATAAAAACACCAGTCGAACGATCTTTCATAGTTCATGACAAAATGTACGAAGTTTGCAAAAAGTATATGGACCTACGACCAAAGAACGCTATTCAAGATAGATTTTTTCTAAATTTTCAAATGGGCAATGGGCAAAATTGCACAAGACAGCCTATAGACAAACATAAAATATCAAAAATGCCAAGATTAATTGCTTATTTTTTAAATTTACCGAATGCGGAGTTGTTCACGGGACACGCGTTTCGTAGAATGTCTGCAACTCTTCTTGTTGACGGGGGAGGAGACATATTGGATCTGAAAAGACACGGGGGATGGAAATCCGACAAAGTTGCGGAAGGATATGTTGCTGATTCCAAGAACAACAAAAAGAAATTAGCTGAAAAAATAACGAATGATATTTTCTCTGGACGGTCTACATCAAAAGCAACATCTACTGAGGCAACATTTGTGAGGAGCACAGTGATTGATGAAACACCTAAGAAAAAAGTAAAAATCTCGACTATATCTAATGGAACTAGCGCGCCACAACGCGGCCTTCGGTGAATCGCTTCGCGATGCAAGGCACGAAAAACGCTCACGTTTTGCGCATAAGGCACGACCGCCGACGCTCGCGCTTCGCGCTCGCCATGCCCCCCGACGTTCGCGCTCCGCGCGCGCCATGCCCACCAGTACTCGCGATGCGTGCTCGCTGTCTGAAAAAACATATATTTTTTATCTTTTTCGTATACAATTAAAAATGTTTTGGGCATGAATAACTTGAAAGTTTTATAATTATTTTAGTTTTTGACTCATGATTTTCAATATTGTTGATTTTGGAATATAGACATTAATATACAAATTTTAACGTGTATTCTTTTATCGCAACGATATTTTTTTTATTAATAATAATAATAATTGATTTATTTTGGTCAAGGGTCCAAAAAAGAAAGCCGAAAAAGAAATATATATTTTGAATATAATTGAAGAGCCATTATTATTTCGTAAGATTAAAAAAAAATTATCTTTTTATATTCTTTAATTCAAATTATACACGTAAAATTCCATAAAGTGGCCAAATTCGGAATTGGTGGAAAATGCATTGGTTTATATGTAATCTGTGACGTCACGCTTAACAAACCGAATTTCATCCTGTTCCTAAAGTTATGAATTTTGTGCAAAGATATTTTATTACATAATTTAAGCAGCAAAAGTATTAGTTTTATTATCAGCTAAGCAAAGCCGAACAGCTGTTCGTTGGCTCTGTCGAAGCGAGGCAGCGAGCTCGACCACTGCGCATACATTGTGCGCATCAATCTGGCGACTGGTCGGCGACATGCATACGCTGCAGCCTTCTGCCGTGTGTTTTGACGTTTTGATATAGCCTCCTGGCCTCTGCTAACCGCAATGTTTTGCTGTGAAATCAGTGACTATGTGATTGTGTGATCTGTTTTTAGAGTTGAACCATTGTGTTGTAATTCTGATGTCTCCTACTGATAGCTATATGGCATTGGTATCAGAGGACAGAGAATTTAGTATTTATCGTTTCCAATTTGACCATGTAAGCACTACCATGGTGCTGATTCGCACTATCTGGGTGGTGTAGCTTGGCGTTGCTGGCTACTTCAAAACCCTCAAGGTTTCTCTGGAACTGATTCATACCATCTAAGTAGTGCAGGCTGGGTTGTTGACTTCTGCCACTACATCAAGATGACCTTGGAGCTAGATTTACTCTGTCTGCAGTGGTGCTGACTGGCGTCTCTGGGTACTTCAACATTATTTGCTCTTGCTGCTTGGTGCTCTGACTGATCTAACAATCTTCAAGCTATATTCGAACTTTCTGGATGTCCTTGAGACGTTGCTATTTGCTTGAACCACCTGAAATTGACCATGGACCCGTATTCTTGCTTTCTGCCAGCCCTGGTTGGCGTAGCTGGCTGCTTAAACCATGTCGAGATGATCTTGAAGCTGGATTCATGCTTGCTGGGAGTATTGATTCATGTTCTTGGATACTTCAACCATAAAAATTGATAAAAAGTATATTTTCTTTCGTAAATGGCCTTTGTTAATCATAACTAAGCGTCATTGTTTATAATAAATTGTATAAATATGGTAGCGCTTTTTTTCCATAAAATGACATTATTACAGTACAACAAACATTCTGCAAAATAATAATTAGTAAATTTAATTAGTTATTTTACATAAATAGATTATTAGAGTATTAAAAAGCGTAAACAGTTTTCTTTTAAAATTTTTATTATTGAAACGTTTAATTGCATGATTTGATGAACATTAAGCAACAAAATAATTTTTCAATCATGCAACTATTTTTTTAATGCAAATCAAAATAGCATACTTTTTTGATCTTGAAATTCGTCCAAAATTTCTTTGTAATATTGGTTTTTGATGGCATATTCTGATTCCTCTCATTTCGCTACATCGAATTAAAAAAAAAAATCGTCTCAATAAGTGCTACCGTCGCCGAGATAACAGCCGAGATCATGTTTTACCGCGCATTCGCATTTTGAAGCACCCGAGCCGCGCGAAAGCACAGCTGCTCTCCGCCATCCCCACTCCTGCTCCCACGCCGCTCGGCCGACGAATTCTTGTGATTACGGTATTTTTATCGATTTTTCATTCATTAGGCTTTCATCTGTCGAAAATGCACAAGACGGATATAGAAAGTATTTGCAATCCGCTATAAGCGTATATTTTTGAAATTTCGATTTAACGATTAAGTAAGCCATAAATGATTATTAACTTTGCAAGCCTCTATCTCCGAATCTACACGGTCAAATTTCGTCGTTTTGGGCTAAAATGAAAGTGCTTGCAAAGCAGTATTTAGATCTGAAATAATTTTTAAATTCCATCGAACCGATGCTGTAAACGAGAAATTATTTATAATGGAAAGAATTTGCCGAAATTTTAAAAACCTGTAAAAAAATTTTTAAAGCATAAAAATGGGTATTTTTATAATTGCTTATTGTTTGTTATGAAACTAAGTAACTGTGAAAATTGCGTGCTTTCATTTCACCGTTATTTAAACGAGATACGCGCGATCAACTTTTTTAGATTTTGTTAATTAACAATTCTGGCACTGAAAAACTACGCAGTCGATCGTTACAAAAATTGTTATACGTAATTGTCATATGTTGAACTATCTTTTCTGAAAATTTGATAAATATTTATCAATTTTTATTTACCGAAAACATTTCTCAAAGTTTACGTATGATTTTTTACTAATTTTCGCATATAACTAATGGAAAATTAAACTTTTTCGATTCGCGATTCTTATATCTTTATAGGAAATCGTCAAATAAACAAAAAAGAAAGAGTAAATTTTTTTGATTTAAGGCTTTGTTTCAAAGTTACAGACACTAATGTATCGAAAAATGGGCAAATTTTCGCGATTTTGGCACATTTGTTGTTATACAGCGTGAAGCAAGCGTTTTTCGGAGGATACAAACATAGATTATTGCTATACACAATATTCGGCAACTTTCTGCGAAAAACAATTTGCGTTATCAAACAAGATCCATTACACCCTACTTTTACTGCTCTACCGCCTGGACTAATTACCAATCGCGCATATGCACGAGTACTGCGGAACGGGCGCTATACACACATATACATAACACTCTCCTCTCTAAATGAACAAAATTTCTTACATTGCTACTTTATTACCCTATTTCATAATCTTTCAAATGCGCAGGCAGTGAAGTTAGTATTTTCGGTCTACCGGGTTGATCGTCAGAATTACCAGGATTTGGCTTGATTATGCCTCTACCTCGACCTTTTCCTTTACCTGCTGGTACGGAGTCAGTTGACGTGTTCGCACTTTGATAGATCGCAGTCGAGCTTGCATTTGAAGTAAGAGAGGTGTAGCCACTGTTCGCCGCGCGTTCTATCGCAGTCGGAAAAACATTAATTTGCTCGTCAACCGGTACATAATAATCGTCGTCGTTGTTTGATGTGGTGGTAGAAACATTTTGACCTATGGGATGTATTTGGTTTACATGGCGCAGCCATGTTCTGCCGTCGTCTAACGTGACTTTATAATGCAGTCTACTTGTGCGTTCGGCAATTTTTATAGCCATAATTTACTGCCACCATAGTTCCTTGCTTCTACCCTTTATTTTATTTGAAACTCGCGTATTCTTTTATTCTCATTATACTTAGTATCTTTTATATTTAGAATACTTGATTTCATTAAGTCTAGTTTGGACCAAATGTCCCTATTAAACATTAGTTTAGCGGGTGGCACCCCCGTGACGGTGTGTGGCGTGATTCTGTGTTGGAAAAGAATATCCTGGAGGTTACTTTCGAAATCTTCCTTATTTTCCATTTTGGTTAGGGCTTCTTTGATCGTTTGCACGTACCGTTCTGCTTGCCCGTTAGTACATGGTTTATACGGGGCTATACATTTTTGAATGTTTCTTAATTCTTTTGTTAAGTTAGTTAACTCGTCCGATTTAAAACTAGAGTAATTATCTGACACTAGCACTTCTGGAATGCCGAACGATGAGAATATTCTTTTGCAAACAGTCATTGTTTCCTTACTGGTCATGCCTCGTGTTACATACACTTCAGGCCACTTGGTATACGCATCAACAACGATTAGACAATACCTATCTCGGAAAGGGCCTGCGTAGTCCATATGAACGCGCTCGAAAGGCCTTGTTGGAGGTTGCCAGTTGTGTTTTTCAACGCCCGGGGGGCGATGTTGGTATGTTAAACAATTTTCACATTTTTTTGCTAAGCTTCCTATCTCCAAGTTAATATTTGGCCACCAACAATGTCCTCTTGCGAGCGCCTTAATGCGTACGATACAGAAATGTCCTACATGTAGTTCTTGTAGCACTTTGTTCCTTAACGTTTGTGGTACAACAATTCTTTGGTTTCGGGCTAGTGTGTCTTGTTCAAACTGAACTCTTTTGGGTTGATATTCCATGTATCTTTCGCTCGCAATTGTTTGCCTTCTCGCAGTGCTTTAATTATTTTACACATGTCTTTATCTCGCTTTGTTTCGGACTGTAACACTTCGGCTGAATAGGTAAGGTCTGTATAGTATCGAGGTAAAATATATCGATCGCGTTGGAGTGTTCGGTCTTACATGCTATGGGGAGCCTCGACAAACCATCTGCGTTGCCATTGTTTTCGAAGCGTTTGTACACAATATCGTAATTATAAGCACGTAGAAAAATCGCATAATGTTGCATTCGTAAGGCGCTATATGTCGGTAAGCTGTTCTTCAAGGAAGAAATTTGAGTTAACGGTCTGTGATCTGTCACTAAAGTGAATCTACCGCCAAATAGATATTTGTGTAATTTTTTTACTGCGAAAACTATAGCGTACGCCTCTTATCGTGAACAAAAATCGCACTTTTCCATGTTAACTTTTATATTGTGTGCATGTAGTTTCTTAAATACTAATTCTAACCTCTCTAGTAGTTCGGAAATGGTTTTGCCCGCGATGGGTATATCGTCGAGTAGTACGAAAACCCCTTCGATACCTTTTAGAAGGTTCTCCTTAAAGCGTTGTGAAATAGCGCAAGCCGACGCGATTCCGTACATTAAACGAGTAGGTCGGTATAGACCTTTATGCGTATTTAAGGTTAACAGCTTCGAACTATCTTCGTCGACTTCGAGTTGGAGATACGCTTCTTTTAAGTCAATTTTACAAAAATGTACGCATCCAGCAAGTGATGCGAACATTTCGTTAGTAGTTGGCAAAAGATGTTCGTCTACTATGAGTTTAGGGTTTACTGACACACTGTAATCGCCGCACAGACGTACCGTTTTATCTTTTTTTAAAACGGGGACAACAGGAGTCGCGTATTCTGACGTATTTACTTTAATTGACACCTGCTGTTTCTAAACGGTCTAATTCGTTATTTACCAACGGAGTAAGTTTGAAAGGTAGCGGACGCGCTTTTAGAAAAACCGGACGTGTATTCTCTTTTAGAGTCAGAGTGGCTTTGATACCCGTGATTTTACTTAAGTCCTTCTTTGTACGTAGTCACTGCCAGATCACTGTCAGATTCACTGTCGTATTCATCGACGTGGTTCGCATTGGCGCGGCGGTTTAAGCATACGTCGGCTAAATGACCTTTTTTACTGCAGACATCACACGTCAGCGTTTTCGGATCGATTCTGCAGATTTTTGTTTTATGTCGATTTTGCCGCATCTGTAGCACTTTGATTTGTTCGACGTATTCTCGCGCAAATTTCCTCGTTTCGGAGTCGAGGTTTTACTGTATTTATTTTTAGTTTTTTGATGATTAGGCACATTTTTCCTGTCCGTGTGTAAGGCATGGGCGGAGGCGTTTTTATTCTGTGTGATTGTATTGGCTTCCTTATCCACTAACTCCATAGCGATTGCTGCCTGAACGGCCTTGGCGTACGTAAGGTCGGCCGTTTCCAGGAGTCATCTTTGTAAACGTGTATTACGAACTCTAATAACGAATTGGTTTGGCAGTGCTTTTGTTTTGAATTCCCCGAAATTACACTGTAAGCTTAAACTATTCAGAGCGTTTGTAAACATACTGATGTCTTCGTTTGGAAATTGCTTACGGTTGTAGAATATAAAATTTTCTGCGATTTCGATGGCTTTTGGAGCAAACAGAGTTTTCAGCTTTTGTTTCAGCTCCACGTAAGTTAGAGTTAAAGGTTCTACAGGTTCTATACCGTTTAAAAAATCATACAAACTATCGAACGCCTTCGCAATTAAATGGAACAATAGACACATCACTTTTTTCTCTTCGGGAATACTGTAATATGAGAAACCGATTTCTAGTCTTTGAATCCACCGGTGCCATTTCATTTCACCTTGTGTAAAATTCTCAATATTTAAATGTAGGTTTGTAGACGCAGTTGTCGTTGCGGCACTGGTCGTGGTTGTTGAAGTTCCCGTAGTTGTATTAGTCATCTTGTAGGCGTAAGCTGCGCACTTGTAGGTAAAAACACGGAAACACTTTTCTTCTCACTCAGTGTACTAAGTGGATTTTTGTATGGGCCGCAACACTGCAGTTTAGCTAACCACGATGCTTTCGTCGTCGTAGATTTTGTAATCGAAAAATCATGTACTTCCAACAATCCTCGTCGCCAACTTGTTATATCCGTACGTAGGAGAAGGTTCGTAGGATTGGAAGCACAATAAAAGAGAACTCCAAATACGAAGATGCTTTTGATTTATTTAGATGCGCTGACAACTATGTATCGTAGATGTAGGTGTCATTAAGGCTGCCACGTTTTTTGCGTCAATCAGTAATTAATTTATTGTTTTCTGGTATTACTAGCACGTCTAGAAAGCTTATTGAATTGTTTGCTTCTGTTTCTTGAGTGAATTGTAATCTATTGTTGTAAGCGTTAAATACTATTAGAGTTTCTTCGATTTTGTCTATTGGTACACATGTTATAATGTCATCGACGTAACGGTAAAAGAATATAAGGTTAAAAGACAATTTTGATAGGCACTCCGTCTCAAGGTCGTCCATGACAATGTCAGCAAAGAAAGCCGATATCGGAAAGCCCATCGGTGTGTCGAATAATTGTTTGTAGAAGTTTCCATTAAATTTAAAAAAAATGTATTTTCCATCAGAATTTCGCACGCTAGCAAAATTTATGTGAGTGGGATTTCTGATTTTGGTACGATCTGTATGTACCTTTTTTAATGCTTTTTCTTACTAATGACTTATCAATATTCGTATATATTTTTTAATTGATGTATTGCGTTTCTTTTTCAATTGCACTTTCTTTCGCAATATTTCCTTCCCACTCGGTTTTCTGGTTTTATTTTCTTGATATTTATTTAAAAATTTAGGTTCTATATTTAGAATTAATTTCTCATCAATTAAAAGTTCTTCTACTACTTGAGCACCTTGCAGCAATATAATCGATGTCTATTGAAACTTATTGATATTTTTTTTTCAAAAATTATTTTTTTATCCTTTTTAGATAGGCTTACATTATTTTCCTGTATAATAATTAATATCTCTTTATAATTCAGCTTTTTGGTTTGGGTTGGCGCTTCTTCAGGCGTTTCTTGATCTTGTAATACTGTATTTACGTTAAGTATAACATTTTCTATACTTCTATCATCATTTTTCAAAAAACTTTTCCAAGTTCTTAGGCTTGTTTTCATTTATCTTTTGCTTCCTCCTTTTCGACTGCTATTAATTCTCTATTTTTATTTTAAATCTTGACATCATTATTTTTAGCTACGACTGTATAATTTTCGGTTACTTTAGATAGACTCAATATATTTTGTCTAATACCTTGAACATAATAATCATTTTTGACTTCTACTTTTTTTTATTGTAATAATTTTCAAAGTATAACTTTACTGTTCCAATTTTAGTAGCTTTCAAATTTTTAGCATCAGGCAATTAGACTTTAATGGGCTCTTTTCGACATATTAATTTATCAAAGAATTTGTCGTTATTCACAATGCGGTCTGTACAGCCACTGTCTAGAATCCAATTAATTTGTCCTAACCTTTCGCTACTATTTTCTTACGCAGTTACCTGATTTACCTCTTAGTTGCAGACTTGTGTCAGTCATGCTTTAGATGAGTAGTTGCCCCGTTTTTCGCCTGTAGATTCGCCTCTGGGTTGACCTTGACCTCTGCCTCGTTAATTGCCTCGGTAGTTTCCTCTGTTGAAGCCTTTGTTGTAGCCTTTGTTGTAGCCTCTGTTGTAGCCTCGTTGATAACCTCGTTGACCTTGACTTGATTGAGCACCTCGTCCCCTGTTGCTCTGTTGCTGTGGTCTTGTGCATTGTCTACAGTGGTGACCGGTTTCGCCACATGTATAGCATTTTCCTTTGGTTTGTACCACAAAGATACTTACGTTTGTTTTATTGTCTAACTCTGGTCGAGTCATGCTTTTCTCTTTGATCTTTGACTTAACGTAGTCTACTGTCTTACTGTAGCTGTAGTTTGCTGGCAAGGCTCTGATTGAATATCTCAGTGTTTCTGTTTCTTCTAGTTTTCCACCAGCCGCTTTGAACTCGTTTGTAACTTTTTAGAATTCCACAAAAAATTTTCTACTGTTTTATAATTATTCAACTTGATTTCTTCAATTTTGCTTCTACATATTATTTGCAGAGCTGTAGACTGTGGTAGATACATCTTATCGAATTTTCGTATCATTTCAAGAACCGTTGTGCATTCACTAACATACTCTAATTGTTTATCCGAAATAGAAGCTATTATTATTGTTCTTGCTTTGAGATCAATCTTATTCCATTTTGCCTTGCCTTTTTTTTCATCTTCCATCATTTCTCTGGTTGCTGGATCCTTACACTCATTGTATCCTAATAGGATCTCATTTTCCAGCTTGTATAATTAGCACCATCAAACACTGGTATCATAATATCTCGAAGGTTGATGTAAAAATAAGTTTGAAATACGAACCTACGGTCTGCTACCATTTTGGAGTGGTGGATCAATAAATAACACTGTGAGGTTCAACTAATAATAAGTATATTATATTGTAGTTAAACAGTGGTCATGCCACACGTCGGCAGTACGTCCGCTCTACTCGGAATCTTACATCAGGCAAGAGAGAGTGTGGAGTGCAGTACAGCATAGTCTGACTCCACGAAGTATAGTGTATCCAGTATAGTATGCGCTTAGAGTATATACGCGAGGCATGCGCACTATGCTCGCGTTCGCTCGAGCTTGTCTCATTGCAGGAAATCATCGTCAACCAGTAGATGGCGCGACGAGTACCTTTTTATGACTGTATAAATTTACATATTAAAACAAATTTTAAACAACAAAATATTTAAAAAGAAACGGGTCGTGAGAATAATAAAGATAAAATCAGAATGCAAGGTGAAGCTAATCAAGAGATTTTTTAAGAGATTAGGACTAGCAAAATCTGTGGCACAGAGGATTAGTTAAAGCAAACTGAACAATCACATGAAAATCAGAATATTGAAATAAATAAGTCAGAAGTATTACTAAAACAAAAAAGATAATCTATATTTCATGAAAAGCTTTGTAGTACAGAAAAGTACTCAAGATATGTAAATTCGGTAAAATTAACTGATAAAAAGAAATGGCATAGAGCACTTGATCATGTAAAATTTCAATACTTGATTTAAATTAGTCAAAAATAAATTAGTAGAAGGTCTGCCCAGAAAAAATTGAAAGTACTGAAATGAAATGTGCATATTGCATTGAAAGCAAAATGGCAAATGTACGGTTTGAAAATAATAGGACAATAACTACTGAAATTTTGGAATAAATTCATACAGATTTAAATGGTCCACATAATAAAATTGGTTATGGTAGAGAAATATTTTTTAATTTTTGTTGATGATTACAGTAAGTGTAATAAAATTTTTTGCATAAAAAATAAGTCAGAAACTGCTAGTTGTCTGTAAGAATTTGTAAACTTAATAGAATAAATTCAATATGAAAGTGAAAAAGTTGCAATGTATTAAAAAATATTTAAACCGTGAGATTTATAATTTCGTAAAGTCTGATAGAATAGAAATAGTAACATGTACACCTTACGTCCATGAACTGAATGGAGTAGCAGAAAGATATAATAGATCAGCTATGAACATAGAAAGATGCTTGATGGGAGAAGCAAAAATATACAGGCGATATTGGCAAAAAATTATGAAAACTGTTGCTTACCTAAAAAATCGTACAATCGCCAATACAACGGAGAACAAAATCCTTATGAAATATTTTTTGGTAAGAAACCTTACATAGAAAATCTGAAAATTTATGGAAGTCGAGTCTTTGTAAGAGTTCCAGAAGCGTTGTGAAAAAGGAAATGGGATGATAAAGCTCAATTAGGTGTATTAGTAGGCTATGTAGTAAATGGTTATAAAGTTCTAGTCAATGGTAGAGTCATTCATGCTAGACATGTACAAGTCGTTGAAGAAAATACTAAAATTATTTGCTTAGAAAACTTGATGATGAAAAGAACCGAGATTTGGAAGAAAGCAAATCTATAAAAGTAGAAAATAAGATATTGGAAAATGAATCCGAAACCAATGAATATGATGTAAATTCAAATCGAACAAAATCTCTTATCTCTACTCAGACCTTCGGGGAAAGTAGAGATAACGAATTCAATTTTGATATTGCTGAAAATGAAAATCAAGCTCAAAAGTTCTGTAACGGTTCGACTTTCCCCGTGTGTTGATTAGTCGGCCGGACGCCAGGATTTGGTTAGGGGAAAGGTTAATTGAAGAGACTTGTTTATGCAATTAATAATAATATGATATATTCTAATAAGTATGTTAACAAGTTGATAATTCAATTATGAGTCTCCATCTGTAACAGAAATCGGAATCGCGGTGGTTTAGAATATTTCGCCTTCACAATCGGTTTAGCTTAATCTATAGCGGTTTACGGTACATTAACATGACGTTGCCGGAGTTACGTGGTTTCGGTGCGGTTATCGGTTTTACGGACGCGGTATCGGAGTTTCGGACAGTGAAACGGGTTCGGGTTAACGACGGGTTTTCGGAGGTTAGGTTTCCCTCGAGTCCATAGAGTCGTGAGCGCACGGCTCTACGGATCGAGGTCGCACGTCTCGTTCTTCTCCTGGTCCTGTGTGCTTACAGTGATCAGGCGAATCTCGAGAGGTCGGCGGGTGGTCGGTTTCGCACGGGCAGGAGTTGGCCGGTGTTTCACCAGGACGTGTGCGCACGACCTGGGGAATCGTCGGCGGGGCTTTAGTTATTTTCTCAGCCCCGTGTGCTCACGGTGGCCGGGAAAACAACCAGTCCCTTGGGACGGATGTTCAGGAGCAGGTGGCAACGTCGAGTATCGGCTACGTGTGCTCACGTAAACGAGACTCGGCGCTGTTCGGCTACTCCTGGTTGTCTCGTGTGCGCACGACGGCAACTCGGAGTTTCGGGTTCGCCAACAGTGTCGTCACGTGTGCTCACGAGCCGACGTTGTTGGCGTCGGTCTATCTCTAGCTGTTCCTCTCGGTAACGTGTGCGCACGATGCCGCCAGGAGTTCAGCTCGAGTAGAACTGCTGCCGCGCTGCGCGGCCCGCTTTATATAGGTGTGCCCGCGGTGCGCCGCTCGCGCCACCTGGCGCGTCGCCGCTGAGTTGCGCGCTCCGCGGTCATGCGGACTGGCCTTTCGGTTGGTGTGCGTGCGCGCTCACTTCGCGTCGTGCGGACTCGCCTTTGTTCGCTGCGCGCGCTGGCGTCAGCTGATTGACTCGGGGCCGCGTCTGCTTGCTTTCTGTGCGAGACTTGCGTCTCGTCACAGTTCAAACAAAATCTAATAGAAAGATAAGTACTGTAAATAGATATGGAAATCCCGTAACTCATTTTATTTATGTAAATCACATTGATGCAAAAGTACCGAAAACATTCGAAGAGGCGTTAAACTCAAATGAGTATAAACAATGGAAAATTGCAATGGACTCTGAAATAAATAGTTTAAAGAAAAATAATACTTGGCAAATTGTTGAAAGACCAACAGATAAAAAAGTCATTGATGCTAAATGGGTCTTTAAAAGGAAAATCAATAATGTATATAAAGCTAGATTAACTCAGCTAGGAGAAGAGGAAAAAAACCTAGGGATAAGAAGAGAAGCGGAGGAGAGAAGCGGTGACATGGAGGAACAAATCACTGAGGAGGAGGTAAAGAGGGCTATAGGAAAAATGAAAAAAGGAAAGGCGCCAGGGGCAGACGGAATACAAAACGCTGCATGGATATACGGGGATGAACTGGTAGTAGGGGAGTTAACGAGGATCCTAAATGAGATTTGGGCAGGAAAAGAGCTACCAGTAGAATGGAAAACGGGTCTAATAACCCCATTACATAAGAAAGGAGATAAGGAGGAAGCAAAAAATTATAGAGGGATAACACTGATGGACACAGGGTACAAACTTTACACAGAGATAATTAGAGACAAAATAGAACGGGTGTTAGAAGGAAACGGAATGCTAGATGATACACAAATGGGTTTCAGAAAAGGGAGAGGAACGGCGGACGCGATCTACATACTGAATAAAACGGTGGAAATAGAGCTGTCTAGAAAAGGAGGGAAAGTTTATGCATGTTTCGCGGATATGAGAGCGGCGTTTGATAAAGTAAAGAGAACTGAGATATGGGAAATGATGGATAATCTGGGGCTAGGGAACAGAGTTAGAGACAGGGTTAAAGAGGTGTATGAGGGCACAAGGAGTGAACTGAAAATAGAGAACAGAAGAATAGGAGGGTTCGAACTTCACAAGGGAGTAAGGCAAGGATGCCCGCTAAGCCCAACTCTCTTCAACGTAACAATAGCGGATGTTGAAAGGGAGTTGAGCAAGGTGCAAGAAGGAGGTGTGATACTGGGGAAAAAGAAATTCTGGTCGCTCTCAAACGCAGATTATATGGTACTCCTAGCAACGAGTGCAGGAGGCTTAAAACAGATGTTAAAGAGGTTCAAGAGAATAATAAACAGAAAAGGGTTAGAACTGAACACGGAAAAAACGAAAATAATGGTGTTCAAGAAGAGGGACATATAACAAAATTGAAGGAGAAAGCAAATACAGTAATGAGCTCAATGTGGGGGCTAGGAGAGGAGCTGTTCAGGGATAACTGGGAACTAAGAATGAGGCTATTTGACACGATGGTTAAAAGCGTAGCGGAGTACGGGGCAGAAGTATGGGGCTGGAAAGCTAAGGAAGATATAGAGAAAATTCAAAGGAAATACATAAAATGGGTATTAAAATTAGACAGAACAACCTCAGAGCACATGCTACATCTAGAAACAAAAAGATTTAAACTGGAAACAAGAACAAAGAAAAGGGCGATGAAATATGAGGAAGAATTGAGCAAAGCGGAGGAGGGAACCTTATGGAGGGAATGCTGGAGAATGCTAGAAAAGGAGACAGAAGAAGGAAACGAAAAAAATGAGCGCAGAAAGGTGAGAGAAGAGGAACTAAATAAAAGAGAATGGTCACTAAAAGAATATCATAGAAGAGTAAGAGAGGGAGAACAGGTATGGGCAGAAATTGAAAAAACAGACAAAGACATACAGAGACAGACTTGGGAAAGGGATATGAGAGAATCAAGACAGGCCAGAGACGTGAGAAGACTAATAAATACAACGGGAGAAAAACAGGATTACCTAAAAGGAAAAACAAAAGTAGGGAAGAGAGGTCTGGCCACGACGGCTAGGTTCAGGATGGAGAACGAAGCCAGAGGGTACAGATACTGGATGAAAGAGGAAGAAAGAAAATGTAGGTTATGTGGAGAAGAGGAAGAGACTTACGAGCACATCTTCGAAAGATGTAGAGATACAGGAAGCGGTCAGGAGGCCTGGGAAAATGCATTAAGTGGAGAGAGAAAAAACTTGGGAAAATTGTTTAGAATAATCTGGAAGAGGGAAGAAAAAGAAAAAAGAAGGAGGGAGGAAGAGGAGCAAGCAAGAGGATAGAGGGAGCATATGAACCAGAAAAAGATCAAACAAAAAACAAGAGAAATAAAAAGCATAGTCAAGAAGAAAAAAATAAACTGAGATCAAAAGCTAGGTACAAAAGGAGCAGGGACAGTTTAAGAACAGGGAGGCAGACGAACAGAAGGAAGAAGAAAAGTAACTAGGAATAGAACTAGATAGAGGGCGGCTTCAACAGGGGAACAAGGAAACGAAACGAGAGAAGGAACAAAGAAATGGAACGGCAGAAAANGAACGGCAGAAAAGAGGCAGCAGGAGGTGTACAGGCTCATTTAAGGTTAAGGAAAAATAACAAAAAGGAGTAAGTGAAAGAGAGCAGAAAGAAAAGGGAGAGTGAGAGATGGCAAAAGAAAACAGAAAGATGGAAAGAGAGATGAGGGACCTAAAGGAAGAGGTAGAAAATTGCAAAATAAGGTTGAAGCTGGAAAAGGAGAGAAGGGAAAGCTTGGAGAAGAAAGTACAGGAGCAGAGAGAGGAAATGGAGGTTATAAAGGCGAAGATGAGGAACTGGCAAAAGGAGATGGATAAGGCAAAGGAAATGAAGAAAGAGGTGGAGAAGAGGAAACAGCACATAAAAGGAGGAAGAAGAATAGGAGAAGTCAACGAAAACAAGTTCAGAAAGGAAGGGAGAAGAGACAAAATGGAAAAACAAAGAGATGGTAATAGATGCATGGTCTGGGATAGAGGTCTGATCGTGCACCTAAATAATTGGAAAGAGGAGGACTCACTGAAAGAGTGGATGGAGGACATCATGGAAGGAGTAGATTGGGAGATAGAGAATACCAGGTCGGAGGACACAAAAAAAGTAATTTTTAAAAGGAAAGAAGATATGGAGAAGATCTGGGAGAAGAGAGCAGAGATCAAAGAGGGAGGAAAGATAAGATTGGAGCAGTGGTTAACGCACGAGGAGAGGAGGGCAAAAGCTCTCATAATGAGAGAATTGAGAAGGAGAGACGAGGAAGAAGAGTGAGGAAAGGAAAAAGGGCTAGGCAGCAGCCAGAAGAAAAAGGTTATAAAATATGGAGATACGAGGATGCAGCAGGAGAGGAAGAGGTCTGAGGGAGAAGGACAGAACAGAGCGAGAGAAAGCCCAGACACACGCACAAACACACATGAAAACACACACACATAAACAAGAACACACATAAACACATAAGTACAGAAAACAATGTAAAAAAAAAAGAAGTGTACATATGTTGTATATGTCTTAATGGCAAAACAATTAATAAATATTATTACATAAAGCTAGATTAGTTGCTAGAGGTTTCCAACAAAAAGAATACATTGATAATGTTTATTCACCAGTAGGCAAAATGCAAACATTGAAAATTTTTTTGTCATACAGCTGTAAAAATAATTTATACATAGAACAAATGGATGTTGAAACAGCCTTTCTGAATGGCTATGTTAAAACAGAAGTATACATCAATAATCCTAAAGATTATGAAACTGGTGACAATAAAGTTTGCAAATCGTATAAGGCACTCTATGGACTCAGAGAAAACATAAGAGCTTGGTACAATTGTTTTAATAAATACATGGAACGTTGAAACTTCGTTAGAAGTAACTATGATAATTGTCTATACATAAACAAAACAAGCAAAGATACAATATATATATATTAGTATTTTCGGATGATTTTATCTGTTGCAAAGATAAACATAAAATAAACGAAGTAAAAGCTAGTCTAATGCAAAGATTTGCAATGAATTGATTTGCAATGATTTAGGTTAAATAAGTCAATAAATAGGTATTGATATAGATTATGCGATGATAGACACAAAATTACCTTAAGTCAAACCAAATATATTGAATCTTTGGCTGCTAAATATAATCTAGAAAATGCCAAACTATATAAAAAAAGAGTAGAAAGTTATAAAAAGAGTAGAAAGTTATAAATATCTAGGTCTAATTTTTGATTATAACATGAAATGGGATAAACATGTAAATTATTTGGTTAAAAAAACAAAATATTTAGTTTTTATCTTTGCCAAAATTAGGAATAGAATGGGCAATAAAACTTTAACTATGATATACTATGCTTTTTACCAAAGTTTAGTAAATTATGGCATAATTGCTTGGGGTGGAGCGTACAATAATTGTGTTTATCTAATACAGGGTATTCAGAGGAAAATATTGAAAATTATAAACAAAAATAATTTTCAGCATCAAGACCCTCCACTTACAGTAAAGCAATTATTCCATTTAGAAGCTATATCTTATCATTATGCTACGTTAAGAAATAAATATATAAATAGCAAAAGCAATACTAAAAATAAGAGTCTTCAATTGTCAATAATTGATAAAGCTATAAGCAAAAAAAAAATAGCTACTTTGTGGCTTTAAATATTTTCAATTTGCTAACGAATGATCTGAAAGCACTTGTGATTCAAAGTCGCGATTAAGAAGAGACTAAAAGTATTTATAAGAGAGAAATATTGATTGATCAAAGAAAGATTTATTATGTACTGTTACTTAACTTTTGCGGTAATATTTAAACTGTTATCAAGAAGATTGTCTCGACATCTTCCTGTACTTATTAAGTTTTTTAAGTTTAGATTAAGTTTTTTTTTATTTTGTATGTACCATCCCTATGTACAGACAACTAAGTTTGTCTCTATAGGATGTCTTTTTATAAGACATATGTATATCGTCTAAATACATAAATAAATAAATAAAAAATAAAATAAATATGATACTCCAATGGAGACAAACTCAAAGTTAGATCAAGCTAGCGAAATAGATGAAACAATTAAATATAGAAATATGATTGGCGAATTACTATATATAAGCTCAGGCACAAGGCCAGATATATTATACAGGGTAAATTATCTAAGTAGATATCAAAGTTGTTACGACCAAACTCACTATAAATATGCGATGCGAGTCTTAAAATATTTGTACAAGACTAAAGACTTGAAACTAACATATTGTGATAATGTAAATAGCGAAAACCCACAAACCAGGTGCAGTCACAAAATATTTAACTTCTGCAGAATATGTAGATTCGTCAGAGGCAGTCGCTAAAATATTGTTTATAAGAAATTTGTTAACCGAATCTTTCGATATAGATTTATATGATCCGACAACAATATACCAAGATAATTTCGGAGCAATCACGATCGTAAAATTCTGAAACTTTACTCCAAATTCAAAACACATCGAAGTGCAATATCATTATATAAATGAAAGTTATGAAATGGGCGAAATAAATATTGTAAAAGTTGACTCCAAATGTAATTTAGCAGACATCTTCACAAAGAGTTTGGACAAGACAAATTTTCTAAACAGTAGAAAAGGTTTAAGATTAATCTAAAATGTCCATACAAAAGGCCAAGTTCAATTGTAAAACTCAAGTACACTTGAAAAGCTCTCCTAATTCAATTAATCTAAAATGCGATGACAAACTGTATGCGAAATTGTAAAACTCAAATGTATCGAATTATAATGTAAAAATATCACGACTGTAAAATTCAGGAGGCGTGTTGTAATATGTAAATTTATACAGTCGTAATACATAAAAAGGTATTCGTCGCGCCATCTACTGGTTGACGATGATTTCGTACATTCCCTCCCGTGGTGTGTATATGATTTCACTTGCCTAGTGAGTGGGAAGTGACAATTTCCGCTGCTTGGTAGGTAAACAAAACTTTTTTTATCATACGTGCACGAAAAAGGCCACTTTCCATGCATGTAAAATGAATGGAAAATCGAGTTTTTCTTAGCAGCGGGAAAAAATTACTCCCTTGGGAGGAAAAGACTTTTTCCTCCCAAGGGAGGAAATTTCTCTGGAAAAAATTACTCCCTTGGGAGGAAAAAGTCTTTTTGTAACACAAGCACGATTTTCGCGTTTTTCTGACCTATTAAGCGGGACTAAAGTAACTTTTTTCAGACCAGCGGGCAAAAAAAATTGAAAAACGCCCGTTTCTGAGAAGCAGCGGGCGTTTCTCTTTTTTTTGCCTGGCGGGCGTTTTTCATTTTTTTCGGGAAATTTTCTATATGTATACATATATACATATATATATATATATTTATATATATATTTATATATATAAATTTAAAAATTAGTCTACTCAGAGTGTGGTCGCCGATTCTGAAAAAAGTTGTCAGTCGCACTCAATATCTAAAAAAAAACGCAAAAATCTGTACTTGCGTTACAAAAAATATGGTGTGCACCAAGGGCTAAGTGGGCTTTTTGCCTCATGTGGTTGCACTACTCGGATTAGTTTTTTCTTCACTCTGCAGACTATCCGATATCTGTTTTCAAAATTTTCGAAATTTTCAAAATTTTCAAAATTTTCAAAACTCAAAATTTTCAAAATTTTTTAAAATTCTTAAAATTTTCAAAATTTTTTAAAATTCTTAAAATTTTCAAAATTTTTTAAAATTCTTAAAATTTTCAAAATTTTTTAAAATTCTTAAAATTTTCAAAATTTTTTAAAATTCTTAAAATTTTCAAAATTTTTTAAAATTCTTAAAATTTTCAAAATTTTTTAAAATTCTTAAAATTTTCAAAATTTTTTAAAATTCTTAAAATTTTCAAAATTTTTTAAAATTCTTAAAATTTTCAAAATTTTTTAAAATTCTTAAAATTTTCAAAATTTTTTAAAATTCTTAAAATTTTCAAAATTTTTTAAAATTCTTAAAATTTTCAAAATTTTTTAAAATTCTTAAAATTTTCAAAATTTTTTAAAATTCTTAAAATTTTCAAAATTTTTTAAAATTCTTAAAATTTTCAAAATTTTTTAAAATTCTTAAAATTTTCAAAATTTTTTAAAATTCTTAAAATTTTCAAAATTTGAATACAAATTTGTTTTACTTTGAAAAGTACTCGAATTTTCCATTCCTTCCATATGCACGATAAGTGGCCTATTCGCACACTTATCATAAAAAGTACGGTGTGCAACAAGGAGGGAGTGGCTTTTTCAGATTTGGGTAATGTTTTAAGCACTCCGCAGTATCCGTCTCGGGCGCCTCCGGTTCTTGACACCCAATCACAAGTTATTTAACTCATTGATCTCACTTGATAAAAACACTTATCCATTAATAGAACAATACTGCCGGAGTCTTGATGGAGCTTTTGTCAAACTCCAAGATTTTGGCAACTCAAATACCAACGACACCAATATCATTAGTTAAACTCCGGTGTATGCGGTAGACTACGATGCCAACAAATATAGTACTGCTCGTACACCCAGTCACAAAAATAATATATTTCAGCTTTTCTCACATAGTTATTGATGGATGGAGACCACTGATCTCTTTGAATAAGAATTTTAAACAAGACAGTTATTAACTATATTAACACCATTAAATATTTTTTAAGATATCCCTCCTATGTCTATGTATTTTAAATATTACCATGTCAGATAGTATAAACTTATCCCCAGAGCCGTATAAAAGTGATTCAATTTATTTATTTTATTTTATTTATTTAGACCATATACATATGTCTTATAAAAAGACATCCTATAGAGATCAACTTAGTTGTCTGTACATAGGGATGGTACATAAAAAAAATAACTTAGAATCTAAACTTAAAAAAACTAAATAAGTAAGTACAGGAAGATGTCGAGCTAATCTTCCTGATAACAGTTTAAATATTAACGCAAAAGTTAAGTAACAGTACAGAATAAATATCTCTTTGATCAATCAATATTTCTCTCTTATAAATACTTTTAGTCTCTTCTTAATCGCGACTTTGCTAATCACAAGTGCTTTCAGATCATTTGTTAGCAAGTTGAAAATATTTAACGCAACAAAGTAGCTATTTTTTTTGCTTATAGCTTTATCAATTATTGGCAATTGAAGACTCTTATTTCTAGTATTGCTTTTGCTATTTATATATTTATTTCTTAACGTAGCATAATGATAAGATATAGCTTCTAAATGGAATAATTGCTTTACTGTAAGTGGAGGGTCTTGACGCTGAAAATTATTTTTGTTTATAATTTTCAATATTTTCCTCTGAATACCCTGTATTAGATAAACACAATTATTGTACGCTCCACCCCAAGCAATTATGCCATAATTGACTAAACTTTGGTAAAAAGCATAGTATATCATAGTTAAAGTTCTATAGTCCATTATATTCCTAATTTTGGCAAAGATAAAAACTAAGTATTTTGTTTTTTTAACCAAATAATTTACATGTTTATCCCATTTCATGTTATAATCAAAAATTAGACCTAGATATTTATAACTTTCTACTCTTTTTATTGTATTATTGCCTATCTCAATATTAAGTGAGACAGGAACACTATGGCAGTAGCTACCATAAGCAATATATACAGTTTTATTAACATTTAAAGATAATTTATTTACAGTAAGCCACTTTGCGACTTCCCTAAGATATTTGTTCATTTTCTCTTGAGCTGACTCCCACGTGTTATCACTAGCAATGATAACGGTGTCGTCAGCATAAGAAACGACAGTATCATCTTGCATACCTCTCAGTAGGTCATTAACGTATAAAATAAAAAATAACGGTCCTAGTATGGTCCCTTGGGGAACTCCGATGGGTATATCTTTGTATTCACTTTTCAAATTCTTTATTTTAACGCATTGTTTCCTACCAGAGAGGTAGCTATTTATTAAATTTAAGGCACTGCCTCTTATTCCATAACTCGCTAGTTTATCCAATAGGTTTTTGTGATCTACCGTATCAAAGGCTTTAGCTAAGTCTAAGAAAGTAGTTATAATTGGCTTCGATTTGTCGATTTTTTTATATATTATGTCTGAGATATAATTTAACGCATCCGTTGTGCCTCTATTTTTAACAAAACCAAATTGTTTGTCCGATATGATATTGCATTCCATTAGAAATAAATACAACCTATTATACAAGATTTTCTCAAATATCTTTGCTCAGTTCGATATTAGTGATATCGGCCTATAGTTAGTCATACATGACCTGTCACCAGCTTTGTAAATAGGAACTATGTCAGCTTGTTTTAGAGCAGATGGCCAGGAGGCTTGTTGTATAGACGTATTAAAAATATGTTCTAATGGTTTATCTATATAGTTAACTAGGAATTTGATCGTTTTTGCATTGATATTATCAACACCTCCAGTCTTGTTTTTCAATGAATCTATAGTTTTTCGAATCTCAACACAATTGGTAGGATATATAAAGATTGATTTGCTATTTTTATCTGGTAATGTAGGTTGATCTGTATCTGTATTAGGGATTTGTTTACTCAAGTCTAATCCTATTTTGCAAAAATAATCATTCATGTGGTTAGCTATAAATAATTCGTCTTCAATTTTTTGGCTGTTTATGACTAAGTAATCAGGTGACTTGTTTTGTTGCATATTTTTATTAAGTTTAGTATTAATAGTATTCCATAGCTGTCTTGGATTGTTACTAATTTTTTTTATTTCATTATTCTCAAATTTGTATTTCGCATCTTTAATGACTCTATTTAAAATTTTTTCGTAATTTTTATATTCATTTTTTAATTCCAAATTAGTTGGGTTCAATTTCCACAATTTATATAAATTTTCTTTAGTTTGACACGAGACTTGGATTGCTTTAGTTATCCACTTTTTTCTTGGCAGTGCTTCTTTATTTTTTTTCTTTAATTTTTTGGAATATGTAGCTAACTCAAGACAACTATGTATCATTTGAATAAGTTCATTTACTGCATCATTTGGATCCTGTTTTGTCAGTACTATCTGCCAGTCAAAATTTTCAGCTATGTTTTTTAACTTTTTATAGTTTATGCATTTGTTAACTGTTTCACTTGCTTTGTGTATCTTAATCTGATCTATATTTATGAATAACGGGTAGTGATCGTTAAACGGTGTATTTAATTTAAAAGATTCAATTTCTATATTCTTAGTTCTAGCGAAACAGTTATCAATGCACGTTCCCTTCTCATTATTTAAGGATGGCCGCGTAATTCCTCTGAAGTACGGTACATATTCACGTTCAAGATAATTAATTACAAATTCCTGACTAATTGATTTGTCGCTAGTTTCTAGATTTGCTACATTATTTTCTAGTATATCAATATTGAAATCTCCAAATATACAGTGATTTTTAACATTCCTATGTCTTACCAAGAATTTTTTTACACTATTGACAAATTCAGACTTTGGTATGTCATGACATCTGTACATAGCAGAAATTCTAATGGATTCACCTGTCATAAGTTTTATATCAGTACTTACAATACTCAATCTATCAACAACCTCAATTTTATCATTACTATATATGTTATTTTTTATATAAACTAAGACGCCATCAGCCTTATTAATTTTACTTTCATTATAACAAGTTTTGTAGCCTTGCAGTTGATAATATTGAGTGTATTGTAAGTTCCAAGTTTCAGTACATACAATTATACACGGCTTTCTTTCTAGAGACTCAATAAACACTTCTAGTTTTACAAAATTTGCATTTAAGCTTCTTATGTTTACGCATAAAATAAAGTTCTTCTTTGTCATTAATGACTTATTGAGTTCTTTCAGGTTTTCAACTTCACATTCAAACTTGCCTATGTCCTCAGTGCTGATATCTTGATCCATTGTTATGTCTTACTCCTTAGTCTGTCTGCTATATTATTATTCAATGACTGAAGTGACATTGCCGAAATACCAGAAGCTTTAGCTACCATACCTTTCGCTGACGTTCCTACTTTGCCGATATATCTTGGCAAAGTAGGTTTCATCGTATAGTCGGTATAATCAATATACTTCCTTATCTTGGATTGCAAAAATCTTCTAGTATCTGTTTCCTAATTTCTTGTTTTTCAAAGTGCTTTACTTGAGCAATAACAATCCTCGCATCATTACTCAGCAATTTATTATCTACTTTTGATGTTAGGTCTAGGTCCTCATGTTCATGACAGATTCCTAGAACTTCACTCAATAGCACTGCTTTGTCATTTCTCACAAAATCACTAGTATAGTAAACTTCTTCACAAATAATACACACTACTACTTTAACTTTTTTATTAGGATGATTTTTATAAGATTTGGTAGGATCACCACGCGGCAAGCCTCCGCTCGCCACGGCCATCTTGGCCTACCTCTATCCAAGAACAATTATCCAAGAACATCAACTAATACTCCCAGAAAGTCAAATCCAGCTCCAAGTTCATCTGGAGATGGTTTAAGCTGCAAACAACGTCAACCAGGACTGCCAGCTAATATAGCTTCAAGATTGTCTCCGAAAGACCATGGAGCACGACCAGATAACGTTGAAGTACCCACAGACGCCAATCAGTACCACCACAACATGATGTAGTTAAAGAAGTTAGCAATGCCAGCCTACACTGCTCGGCCAATACGAATTGATGACCATGCATACGAAGGTATGCATGGTCAAATTGGCAGCAATAAATAGTTATTATGTCTTTCCTCTAACACCAATGCCACATAGCTACCAATAGAGGGCATTAGAATTACAAACCGCTGCCAATTCATCGGTACGTAGCTTCCTCCAATGAAATTTATTGATCCAATACAAAAAATATTGATTTAAAATACAGCATGTCAATGTTATTTTAAATATTTCCAAGTTTAATTATTTTGCTGTAAAGGTGATTTTCTTATAGAAAAAGATATATAATAATCAGAATGATTCGATCAAAATCTCTAAAATAGCGAAGTTGCAGAATCAATCCAATCGTTTAATTTTGAAGATATAGATGATTAGAAATCGTAAGAAGGTTGTAACACTCCACACCAGCTCCGCAGGGTTTTCAATTTAAAATAAAAAAATTCTAATGTCCTTCGACTTTATTCTAGCTATATTTCACGCAAATACGCGATCCCTACTCTTCTCTCTGACGCTCCGGGTCACAGCTGAGCAGCCTGCAATACCATCACGTCAGCAGCGCCTCTAGCAAGCAGCGGCAGCAGCCAGAGTCATGGCACAGCAGCAAGCGACGCGAGCACGCGTGTATACCTATATATGTAGCGCAGCGAGCGGTGCGGCGTGCAAATCATGTGAGAGTGGGATGATGACGCAGCAGTGGTGCGGCGCGCGCATCTCCGTATGCTTGTATGAATGATTTTTATATATAGTTGTGAATGTGCGTGTATATATTTGTATGTGAAAGTTTTTTCGGCAGCTCGAGCCCCGCTCTCTCCCGAGCCTTTATAAGGACCTGCGCGGCCTATGGCCAGTCACTAGCTCCGGCGCAATTTAAGCGCACTAGTCTCTACTCAAGAGCAATTTACGCCTTAGTAGATAAAACTTGGAATATTTTCTCACTTTTGAAGGACTTATA
This sequence comes from Pteromalus puparum, assembly GCA_012977825.3. Lineage (NCBI taxonomy): Eukaryota > Metazoa > Arthropoda > Insecta > Hymenoptera > Pteromalidae > Pteromalus > Pteromalus puparum. Next base: position 34,666,951 of record CM053172.1, read on the forward strand.
AAATTTTCGAGTTAGGCTCGAGTTGCATCTTAAAGCGTATCAGACCTAGAATTAGAAAAATTTCAGTTCCTTTCAAAAGACTTTTCGAATATTCTTATACTTATAAAATTTTCTAGTCAGACAGGATAACGCAAATTAAGCGTATCCGTCTTGGACTTATAAAAATTTCAATCATTCTTAAAACTTAGAATTATTACGAATCGTGATAAAACTTGTATAATTTTCGTACTCGATTAGATAACGTAAAGTTAAGGGAGTGTCACACCCATTCCTGCGATTTTATCGGCCTAGCGCCGGTAATGCAGGTGGTGCTTATGATCACCTCTGGCGCCATCTGGCGACGATCGCCAGAGATGCGCATAAAATCAAGATACGCTTACGGATACGCAAGGCGTAAAAAATTGCTGTCAAGTCTAAAAATCTACATAATATTAAAATTCCTTAATTTTGATAATTTTGACTTTTGTAAACCCCTACCTTATGTAGATATATCTTGTGAAAATAATTTTTTTTTTTTTAATTATTGTAATCTTTGTATATCAACACATAGATTCATCACAAAAATTAAATTTTTAAATGATTAGTTTTTATAAACATTAACGGTAAATATAAGCTTAAAAATCGTACGTACGTACGTACAAACATGAATAGCTTTTAATTGATGTGGAAAAATGCAATTCTTTTTTGATACACTAATCGTACAAGATTATATGTATAAAAATGCCAAATAGAAATTATCAGATGTGGTCCAGATTTCAGGATGCTGGAGATAATCATGGTAAGAAATATGAAAGGGATATGATATATATATGTATATAACAATAATTTAGTAAATAAGTTGATATTTCTGGTTTTTATAAGATATATACATATAGTGCACTTATTCGTAGACGATGTCTTGTTATCCTGGGAGTCGTCCTGACACCTGGACATCGTCTCCGAGATGTATGGGATATTCGACGGTAATTTCAATCGATATCTAATAGTATCATTTGTAGACGATGTCTTGTCATCCTAGGAGTCGTCCTGACACCTGGACATCGTCTACGAGAAGTGTAGGATATTTGACGGTAATTTCAATCGATATCTGGTGCTTTTATCTGTAGATGGCATTTCGCCATTGTGAAGGTTTTCTTGAACATAAAGTACATATTTTATTTCAAATTATAATAATTTATGATAAAATTTTAGATTATAGTATAAATAAAAATTGCTCTCTGCGTTTGACAGGGTTGAGACTGTCGTAATTATTAGATATAAATGTTCTAATAAAAACGCCCGGATTTCAATTTTTTATTATACCATTTAATAGTTTTTTTATTTTATTTCATTATTTTATGTACTATGTATTACATAAGTAATTGACGTAAATAATGGTAGTTTTACTCTTGTATTATCTGTTTTTCTTATTAAATTTTAACGTGAAACATAATTTAAAATAAGAAAATATTAAAAATTATTATATTTTTAAATAACTATGCCGAACTATTTGTATATTGATATCAATATTTAGACTTTTTAATGGCGATAACTCAGCCAACCAATATATATATTCAGTCTCTATAATGGCGATAACTCAGCCAAACGATTAAAAGTATATATAAAATTTATTTTATTCTATTTATTTTTCAACAATTTTATTAATTTGAAAAAATTTCCGAATATACTATGTTTTTCGTATATATTTCCGTATCAATATTTAGTTTTCTCCGTTTTTTTTAATGTTTAATAAATCGTCATTGTGTTCATAAATAGACTCTTTACTTAGAAATAACTTTAAGTTGTGTCTTGATGTCGCTCTTGATAGAGACCATGACTGAATACTGGAGTTCGTAAATAAATTCCAACATTGTCAAAAGATTGTCCTTGAGATTTGTTTATAGTCATAGCAAAACTTAATCTAATCGGAAATTGTCTTCTTATCATACGAAATGGTATTTCTTCTAATGATGGACTTAGATCGATTCGTGGTAATAAGACGATTATACCAGAATACTTACCAGTTATGATTTCCCCGACTAATAAATATTTTTTAACATCTTTAATTATCATTCTCGTTCCATTGCAAAGACCACCATTGATATCTAAATTTCTCAAACAACTAACTATGGCCCCTTTTTTTAAGATTAATTTATGTGGTGGTAATCCATTTGGTGTCAATTAATTTAAAAATTCAGTTGGTATTGAGTTTATAAGATTGTCATCATTTTCACTTTCGGTTTTATCATCACTATAAAAGACAAATTTTTTTCCATCAATTTTTTCAACAATATTTTCATTAATTTTTAATCTATCAGAATTTAACGGTGATAAAATTACTTTGTTTTTTAACGATAAATCATTTGGATCAATTTTATGACCAAAAATTTCTGTGATCAGATCGTTATTACAAATCAATTCTTTAGGAATCTTTTTAACATTATTTTGTAATTCAAATTTTGTTGCGTTTTTATTTTCTCCCACATCAAGAAGCCAATTTTTAAATTCGTAATCTTTATTTGGCAATCTTAAATTCTCATTTAATGATAATTTCATGAAAAATGACCATAATTTACTTCTTTTTACACATGATTCCATTATTTTTGTTCGATTACCATGACGTACTATAGGAAGTGTTTGTCTAAAGTCACCAGATGTAACAATAATTTTTCCACCAAAAGGATTATTATTACTACATAAATCTCGTAAAAATGTATCAATTGCTTCGAAAGCATGTTTAGATACCATTGATATTTCATCCCAAATTATAATTCTAACATTTTTTAAAAATATTCCATATTTCGAATTGGGAGAAATATTACATGTTGTTTGTTCATTAATATTTAATGGTAATTTAAACGTACTATGAACGGTTTTACTATTGATTAACAAATTTGCAGCAATACCAGTCCATGCTATTGTTAGAAAAGTTATATTTAATGATATCAAATATTTAATAATAACATTGTGTAAATAACTTTTGCCACTTCCTCCCGGACCATCAACAAAATATAATTTATTACCAACATTGTCAATTGTGTCTTTTATAATTAAATCAAATATTTGTTTTTGATCGACAGTTAGGATATTTATCAAAGATTCCATGGTTTCATTGTCGACATAAGTTTCAATAAATTCATTATCATCAATATGATTACATGGTATATCATCATGTTCTTTGTGCATCAAATTCTCGTCATAATCTTTTATGTTAAAATCATTTAATTTCATTCCATGTATTAACAAAACATTTTCAATATTTTTTAGTGCTCTATTTTCAGCTTCAACTTTTTCAAGTTTTGTATTCATAAAATGAGTTTTATATTTATTATACAATTCTGACGCATTGTGTGAATTTTGAAAGACTAATATATATGCAAATAATTCACACATAGATTTTGGAAATTTGACCAACGCAGCTTCTTCCAGACATTTATCACAAATTATGTATCACAAACAATTCCATTTACAGTACGCATATCTCTATAAGATTTTGCGCCATGTACATGTAATAATAAAAGACGTAAGAAAAATGTTTCACGTTTTTTTGGATTCACAAAATACATTCTACTTATAATAGGTTAAAATAATTTTTTCCTTCTATTCCATTTTTTTTTTTTTGTTTTTCATTAAAAACGTAATGATATGGAATTTCATGATATAAATATTCAGATGCATCATCATCGTCTTCGTTTAATTTAAACCAAGCAGTTAATGTTGTCTCTACATTTTTATTAATTCGCTTATTTTCTTGTCCTTCTATAAAATATACATATTGTTCGTTTTCATCATGGGCAGCTAATCTATAAATCACATAAGATTGCTCACTTAATTTAAATTCCAAAATACGATACATAGCCTCAGGCGCGCAAACATATGTTGTTGACACGTGTTGCGTTATTTCATCATAATTATATGTATTCTCATGATCACTTATGATATTTTGATCATCATTATTATGTACAGATGTAAAATTTATTAAAGCAGTATCAGGATCCTTATGAAAATATTTAAATAAATATTTTATAGCTTTTATTGTGCTACATATTTCTACATTTATATGACAATCTAACAATAATAATAAATAGGGATTATACGGTACAACAAATCCATTATGTGCGTTTCTACGTTTTGAATAAATAATATATTTACCATCGTTTCTTCGGCGATAAGTAGGATATCCATCTAGATTGTATTGTGCTTCATTAACAAATGGTTTAGGAAATCTTTTGGTACAATGTTTTTTGTCCTCACTCATGCATACACAATTTTTGTTCTGTGAACCGCATGGTCCATGAATCATATTATTTTTGACTATATTATATAATTTGGGATATTTATTTTCATCTGGTATTTCAGCACTTATAATTGTATCAATCTGATCGGTATTTTGAACCCCATTTATAATCTGGAATACAAAACCATTTAACATATGAATATGCCGGTAAAGCCACGTTTTGATTCTGAAACATATCACATAACTTGAACCTTACCAAATATATTATTTTTTATAAGTTCATTTTTTCACACCTTATTCTTTTCATGAAAAACTCGTGAAATTAAATCCGGCCGATCTAGAGTGGTTTCATGAGGTAATAAATTACTTTGGATTTCCTTCCAATTAGGATTAACAACCCCATTGGGGAAATAAAAATTCGTACTGTTTTAGTACAATTCAGTATGTTCCGTACGATTATGTATATTCAGTACGTTCACGTACGTTCGCGTACGTTTTCGTTACGATTCGAACCATTATGTACGAGCATTATTACCAAAACGTACGCGAACGTACTGCCGAACGTACGTAGATGTATGCAAACTTTACAAAAATTTAGTGTACCAAAAAAAAAATTATAGTACTCGGACCCACTCCCAGTGGCGCCCGTTAGTCTTCTCGCAAGCGATAAGTTTCAGCGCTAGTGGTATATAAGGCCGATCACGTTACTACTAAACTATGATAATATCCGAAAAATGCAAGATTATCTCGTACGAGTTTCAGTTGAGGTTTTCTGTAAAAAATCATAAAATTAGTTATAAAACATTTTATTCAAACAACCGTCCTCCCTCCTTACGTTTCCGTACATTCGAGACGTTCGCGTACTTCGCCGTACGTCACATTTCGTACAATGCTGTACAAATGTTCGAATCGTAACCAAATGGTACGTTATACGTACGGAGTGTACGTCCGCCTCGTACAACAAGCTATACATGTAATGCTAACTGAATTGTATTCTCAAACCATTGTACGCGGATTTACCTCTATAGTACCAATTAATTTCTCTGCCAATGGGGAATCATCGCTCTAAAATTATCTGGCTTACCATCAACTCCTGTTAATGTGTCATCGGAATCCTCAAATAATTTGTGGTAAATGGCTCTAGGACTTCGCTAATGTCAGTCGCATGGTAGTATTACCGGATTTCTCTCCCCATTTTAGAATTGCTCAAGATGTGGCACGATTTAACGACATAACCATTAATCCTTTTATACATATCGTGGTCAATTGTCTGCTTGCATGACATGCGTATATATAAACGATAAGACTTCAATTCTGTCCAAACATCGACAATAAACTTGCTGTGAACATTTTTTAAATTCAAACGTGCGATTAAATTCATCGCGAATACTCAATTTATATGAATAGATATTGTAATGGTAGATATGGTTACGTCTTGTTATTTTTGTCATTCAAATTTTTGATATAAGGTTGCTCATCCTATTCACCAAAAGGAAACATTAAAGGATAGACAAAATATATATCTAACACTCGTGATTTACAGAACACAAAAATAAATCAATACTCACACAAGAATGATATACTAAATGTATAAAAACAGAAATGTAACTATAATCAAAATATATACGATGATTTAAAAGAATAGAATCAAAAAGATCCGATGACAAACAAACTCTTATGAATTCAAAATCTAAAGAAGCAATAAGATTATGTGAAATAGGAAAAATATGTCAATTGGAATCAAAAAGCAATGGAAGCTTAAGATCACGTAAAATAGAATGTAACAAAACATCCAATTCGAAGTAAATGAAACAAAAAGATTACGCAAATATAGAGAAAACCATGTCATCGGATTTAAAATTTAAAGAAAAATGCAGGTCACGGTCGAATAGATTAAATGCAACATCTGATAAAAAAAAATGAAATAATTAGATTACGTGAATACAGAAAAAATTTGACAAACGAGTCAAAAGTTAATGAAACAATAAGATCACGTCATAATAGAGCGAATGCAACATCTGTTTCAAAGGCAAAAGAAGCAAACAGATTACGTGAGTATAGAAAAACAAAAAAAGAGATTATTCTACAAGATGATATAGAACAAGAAAATTGTGTAAAAATAAGTGAAAGAAAAAGAAAATATATAAACAACAATTTGAAAGATACAAATACAATAAAAGAAAATCTTGATGTAATAAATATGCCATTAACCAAAAAACATTATTATGACAAATTTTATAGGAAATTTAGATAATAAATGTCCATTTTGTAATGCGAAACATTTTAAAGAAGAAAAAACAACAGATAATATAACATATATTATTTGTTGTCATAAGAATAAAATTCATCTTCATGATACAACATACCCAGTCGAATTAAAAAATTTATTATTTAATAAAAATTCCAAAAGTAATAATTATAGAAAAAATGTACGAATTTATAATAATTCTTTAGCTTTTGCAAGTTTCGGATCTAAATTAATACATTTTAATACAGTTGGACCACAAGTATTCAAAATATGTGGTCAAGTGTATTATAATTCATACTCATTACATCCTAATGATACCGATAATCCAAAATATGGGCAGTTATATATTATAGACCATGAAATTGCAAATAAATATAGTAAAACTGATAAAATTGATATAAGTTTAATAGAATATTTTAAAAAATTCATATCTAGTAATAATCCTTATACTGAAGCCTATAAAATGATGTATAGAGTAGAGGAGGAAGAAAATACAAAAGCACACAATGATAATACAGCACCTCAACAAATAGTAATGTTATTAACTCGTGACGATTGTACTAAAAATAAATCATATTTTGCTACCAGAGATTATAGTAGAGAGATCGACGATGCCGTGTTAAAAAAGCGTGCCGAATTCGATCATGACGCCACTTGCGGCGAACGACCGAACCTTACGCATCTAGAAGGAGCGGAGGAGAGGTAAAGTAGGGGGGGTTGTACGCATGTAGCTTCCCCGCCAGCGGCAGCGGCGGTGAGGAAAGGAGGAGAGAGTTCGCATGTCGCGGCGGAGCAGAAGAGCGGAGAAATGACAAGCGCGGCGACGCCGCGACTGGCGACGGTTCGCACTTCCACAGCGGTCTTATGGTTAATAAATAACCATAAATTTATGAACAATCTCAAAATTCTAATACAGGCTATCTCAAAACTCTAGTACAGGCTAACCCTAGAACCTTAATGGGGACCTAATGATCATATGTAAGTTTGAGTCATAAACAACGCGTTGTCTTATCGGTGGTCGTGATGGTCAGGCGCGCGC
>CM053172.1:34677384-34711663 GCA_012977825.3 Pteromalus puparum
AACCTCTTGTAAAATTGTTATATCTTCTATGATAAGATGTTATATCTACAATCGTAAATGATTGAATTTGCTTATGTTGAAATATATATTGATTTCTATCATAATTATTAGAAATTGGAAGAAAATTTAAATTCTGATTAAAATTAGGAAATATTTCTGATGTTTTTGTTTTAAATATCTTTTGAAGGTGCTGCCTCATGACAAATTCATCATATACGATATTACACGGACATATACCAAAACAAATTGAAACAGCGTTTGCATTTGCAAACAAACCACAATTATATCTTTCTTGTTGGTATTGTACTTATTCAACAATTACTTTTAAAGGCGTATTTCTAGGAAATAATCTACTAATATACTGTAAATGGTCATTGTTAAGACCTGCATTTATGCTATCATAAACATGAATGACTTCTTTATCGTACCATATACAAATCCAATGCCCAGCTTCATGTGTTCCACTAAATAAAATTTGTATAAATTCTTCTCCTTCATTTCTTTCTCTAATTTCACTTAATATTTGGCTTAATAAGGTAGATTGCATATTAAATNGTCTAACTCATCTTAGCTCCTGGTATGAGAGATTTAAAAGACGAGTTTCTTCTAACAATATTATAAAGAGTTTCGTCCTAGACTGTTGGACTGGACTCCTCCGTAAGGATCCAACAGTCCTCCTTAGACGCTCTACTGCGAGATGTTACTACAGTCCAATATATGTAGGATCCCCTCGGCTACTTCAGTTGTGGGAAGTAGTCAGCTTCCTACCGGCATTTCTTTCAACCGTATGCGGAATTACAAAATATATATATCTAACACTCGTGAATTTACAGAAAAAATTTTTTTTTGAAAGTGTATAACTTTCTTACTACGGTGATACGAGTGAAACCCAACAAATTATTCTCAAACAAAAATTATTGTATAACTCCTCTTAGCTCCTGGTATGAGAGATTCAAAAGACGAGTTTCTTCTAACAATATTATAAAGCGTTTCGTCCTAGATTGTTGGACTGGACTCCTCAGTAAGGACCCATCAGTCCTCCTTAGACGCTCTACTGCGAGATGTTACTACAGTCTCGTTGTCTCGACACAAACTAACTTTTGACTCGTTTGTCATATTTTTTCTGTATTCACGTAATCTAATTATTTCATTTTTTTAATCAGATGTTACATTTACTCTATTTGACCGTGACCTGCATTTTTCTTTAAATTTTAAATCCGATGACATGTTTTCTCTATATTTGCGTAATCTTTTTGTTTCATTTACTTTCGAATTGGATGTTTTGTTCATTCTATTTTTACGTGATCTTAATACTTCTTTAGTTTTTAATTCTAATGATATATTTTTCATATATTCGCGCATTCTTACTGCTTCATTAGATTTTGATTCTATTGACATATTTTTTCTGTATTCACGTACTCTTATTGCTCCATTTACTTTTGAATTCTATTTTACAATAGCTCTATTCTTACGCGATCTTAAGACTTCCATTGCTTTTGATTCCAATGACATATTTTTCCTATATTCACATAATCTTATGCTTCTTTAGATTGAATTCATAAGAGTTGTTTTCATCGGATCTTTTTGTTCTATTACTTAATCACGTATATATTTTAGTATAGATACAATTCTTTTTATTTACTATTAGATATACATTCTTTGTGAGTATATGATTTATTTACGTTTTTCTTTGACTTTAATAAATCCGATTTCATCTTCACTCTATTTTCAATATTAGATTATCGATGGATATCTTTTCGTCATTAATAGTAGTTAAATCTATGTATTCTATGTTGTCTAAAACCTCTTGTAAAATGTTATATTTTCAATGATAAGATTTATATCTACAATCGTAAATAATGGAATAGCTTTAGTTAAAGTATTTATTATTTCTATCATAATCATTAGAAATTGCCGAAGAAAATTTAATTCTATTAAATTAGGGAAATATGTCTGATTTGTTTAATATCTTATTGAAGGGCTTGGCTCATACAAATCATCATATACGGATATTACACGGACAATTACCAAAACAAATTGAAACACGTTTGGCATTGCAAACAAACCACAATTATATCTTTTGTTGTATTGACTTTATTCAACAAGTAATTTTAAAGCGATTTCTAGGAATAATCTACTAATATACTGTAAATGCGTCATTTGTTAAGACCTGCATTTATTGCTATCATAAACCAATGAATGACTTCTTTATCGGTACAAATACAAAAATCCAATGCCCCAGCTTCAGTGTTCCACTAAAGTATAATTTGTTATAAATTCTTCTCTTCACTGTTCCTAATTTCACTTAATATTTGTAATAACGTAGATTGCCATATTAAAGGTCATAAATTCATGCATCGTGGATATCGCGCTTCACATACTATGATTATCATTTTCATTTTTTTTAGGAATTCTAAAAAATTTTCATCCATTTTTAAATTCTTCGACTGTAATAAAGAAATATATTATATATATAATATCATAGTTATTAAATATGTCTAAATTTATTATGTAATTAGTCGAATACTGTACATAATATTTTATTTTATATTTTAAACAATTACATCATTTATGTCAAAAGTTTAATTTTATATGCAATCAATATAATAGTTCTACATTAATTTCATCATAATATGTATTTTATTGCAAAATTATTTGTACAAAATACTTAAAATAAATAACATTATTATTAAATATTGCATATGAAAATATAATTTTCTTGTAGATATGAATTAAATAACTAATATGTATATATATATATACATATAATATAATAATAATGTAACACACACACATCACCACACACACACACACGACACACACACACACACACACCACACACACATAAACATACAAAACTTATCACTATTATAATAAATTAAAGAAATAGATTAAATATTTCAAAACAATTATAGTTGATCACAATTTCACATCTTATATATTAAATACCCTAATTCCAACTCATCGAAACATGAGTAAAAAATTATCATATATGGTTAATTACATAACGTAAAAAATTATTAACAACTAAGATAAATTATGAAACATTCATATTCCTTCATAGAAAATGTAGCTAACAGTTATCATATATTTGTACTTTATGTTCAGTAGGCATGAATATGTTGCCATATAAGATTATAACCTAAAAGCAAAAACTATTTACCTCATATATAAAAGTATATACAACAACACATATTCCTTCACTAACTCAACCGTTTTAGCCAGCTGGAGAATAAGCTATTGTTGCCAAAAATTAGTGAACGAAAGCTTACGGATAAGCTTACAAAGACTATCAACGCAACTTTTTTAATGAGAACAATAAGCTCATAACCTGATTTTGAAATTAAAAATTACAATATCAGATTTTAAGTTTAAGATTAATTAAATATGATATAGAATTGGCTATACAAAAAATAGTTAGACTAATTCAATCCTCAAGGTGGTATATTGCATTAAGTTAACATTGTGTAGATGGGAAGAAACTAACTAACATCAGTGGTTACAACTGTCACGAGTATCCTATATCAAAATCTATCATTATACAATGTATGTGCAAATTCTGAATTTTCATATATATATTTGTAAACTAGTAGATTTAAGTTGGGCATGTCAATTTTACATAAAGCTGAGTTGGCTTATCACCGAGTCCTATTACGAACCTAGTTTTGTATTTTTTGCGAAGTGATATATTCTTAAGAAATTGATACAAAAATTATTAACCCAGGAAGTTAATTTTGATTATTACTTATATTACGATCGAAGAAAATTTTCATTACTTTGTCTCAAATTTCTACGTATGGGTCTTAGAAAAAAATTAAAAAGTGCATCACTTAGGTCATATGTCAATCTTGAATATGGTTTTTATTATTGCCCTAAAAGAAATCGTACATGCAAAATTAGATATTATCTATATTGTGATTCAAAAAGCCAGCCAAAACCAAGTTTGTCAACCAGAAGATTTCGAAGCTCAAATCTTATGAATGAATATTTTTATAAATGTATAGACAAAGTGACAAGTAATGAGAAGTTTCGGCGCAGGATTAAAAAATATATTAAAAATGGAATATAACTCCTGTGGTTAATAATCCTTTGTTATCAATTCTGTCAATAAATCACTCGCCAAATGGAAAAAAAATTCATAATAAAACCTCGGGTACAATCCACGAGGACTTATGTACAAATCTTTGACATGACAACTTAAAATGCTACAGTAATTCAAGAATAATTAAGTATGTTTATAAATAATACTTAAATCATATTAATCTTTAATAATCATAATGAAAGTTATGTAAAAATCAGTTTTCAGCAATTTATAATATAAGCTTTATTTTAACAGAAACAAGCTATTAACAATTTATTTGAACTTCTGAACTTATCTTACTAAGTAACTGATACGTATGCTATGTTGTCACCATGTTGTCTGATTAACTGTGTTTGAAAATACAAGTTATTGTGTTAATAATTGTCATTTATTACTAAATTCGCCATTGATTAGGTTTTTCTTGCGTGACTGCAAAATCTTTAGCTATACTGCGAAGTATATCGTTCTCATTCAACGCATACTAAATTATATAATATTGAAGTTTGACATTTGTTGTTTTGCGTAAAAATTTGTTAATACTTAAAACAAACTATCATACAGTTTTACTAAAACAGCCTTGATTTGACATTTATCATACCAAATTATTATATCAATGTCTTACAAAAATAAAAGTAAATTATTATGACATTTAATTTAATTATATAATTTAAAAAATATTAGGAATGATGGATCTTTATTTGTGGGGAATGTTGATATGGATGTGTGTATGTGTTTTAGAGTACATGTGTGTGTGCAAGATGGACGCTATGCGTGGCGTCATGACGCGGCGTGGGTAACACGACAGCTTCCTGCGAGAAGCAGAGGGGGCGACACTTCCGTTTCCTGCGAGAAGCTTATTGACTAAGGTAGGAGTGTAAAGCAGACCTGCGAGTGGTCTAGAGCCCAATACGTAGGTCAGCTGAGTGTCTGTGAGAGCGAGAGTGGGGATAAGGGTACAAGAGGGCTGCGACCACCGCTTGCGAGAGAGTCTACTGGGAGACCTGGCAGCGTGACGACGCAGCCCCGTCCCAAAGTGTGCATAGAGTGTGAGAGATAGTGATTAGTTCTTCTACAGTTACAAGTCAATTCAGCATCAGTGTACTTCAATAAAGCAATTCAGAATTCTACATTGAAGTTTCTACGAGTTTATTCAACAATATTCCAGTCTATCTATACCTGGAACTCTTTATTATTCTTATGAAACATATTTATGCAACCAAATATAATCTATAAATCTTCCATAATATATTTTACAACAAAATATGTTAATCGCGAGCGAAGCGAGCGTTTTTTGCTAGTAATTATTATAAACAAATAACGCATTTTTCATATTACAAAAGAAAATGTGTATTTCGTATATACATGCGCGTTTCGACTACACGGATATCCTATTATACAAAATTATGTGTATTTTGCACGTATATACATGCGTGTTTCGACGACATGCTTCTTTTTATTACAAATAGTTACCTATGTGTATTTCGCATATACACACGTGTTTCGACTACACGCCATTCTTATTACAAAAAATAATTTATTGCAATGCACCACTTTTAAAAAAATAAACAAAAAAAATAAGTTTATGTAAATAAGTGGTTTATTATACAAACTTAATATTTGATATGCAAGCTCTTATCGTGTATTTCAACATATTTATATTGTTTAGTGACTTTAATAGAACTGGAAGATCTAGTTTGTTCTGAATATACTCATTTGGCGCAAGTGCTTTTGAACAAATTACACCTTCTAGTTATAATAAATTCATCAAATTAAAGAAATATGTTAAAATACATTACAAGGGCTTGTATATCAAGTTTCAAGTGCATCCAATGCACTACTTTTGAGATATGCAATTTATTAGTCCCAGAAATTAAAAAAAATTGAGTTTATGTACAAGTGATGCATTGTATAAACTTGAAACTTGGTATGCAAGCCCTTGGTATGTATTTCAACATATTTATACAGTTTAGTGACATAAGTGTAACCAGAAGATCTAGTTCGTTCTAAATATACGCTTCTGGCGCAAGTGTTTTCGAACAAAGTAGATCTTTTGGTTACACTTAAGTCACTAAACGGTATAAATATGTTGAAATACACAACACAGGCTTGCATATCAAGTTTCAAGTGTATATGATACATGAGGTTTGAGATATACAATATTTAACCACACAAATCTTGAAAAGCTAAATTTATATAAATGTGCTGGATTATCATATAGACTTGCGACAGAATTTTGGCCTGCAAAAAGCTTCAGAAGTAACAAGTAGCATCAGAAGCTACTTAATTAGCCGTAGAACAGGAGATGTACACACACCGTTAAATGAAACTTTGAATTCTGGAAATTCCCGCCAGTGCCGGTCGCAGGTTAATTGGGGATATCCAGAGTCGACGCGCATGCGCTGTACGAGCGTGGCCGCGTTTTGATATAGAGTGCATGCGCGTCGGCCCCAGTTAACAACCGGCCAGAGCCGGCGGGAATTTCCAGAATTCAAAGTTTCATTTAACGGTGTGTGTACTGGTAGAAGCAACGAGTTAACCTTGGTCGAGGAGCAGTAGCAGATCCTGAACATACAGCAGTTGACTAAGCTTGAGTAGCAGCAGCAGCAAAAGTTGTAAGAGTAGAAGCAGCAAAAGCTGCACACACAGCAGTCACAGCAGTGGCCCCTGAATGTGCAGCTGGAGTACACCCTGGACCAGTAACTCTAGCAGCACTGGACTCTGTACTAGAAACAGCAGCAGCAGTTGACTCTGGACTCCAGGGTCGTCTACAGATGATTAAAATGGGCCTACAGCGATAATCTTCCCAGCAGACAGCGAGAATCTGGTTCCAAGGTTATCCTCAGATGACTGGAGCCACCAGCAACGCCAGCCAGCACCACCAGTGAGCGTGAACCTGGATTCAGAGTCGTTTCCTGATAACTGAAGCCTTAGAAATGCCAACCAACATCAGTAGCACCAGACAGTGTTGATCCAGCTCAAGTCGCCTTGTCTGTAGCCATCAATGCCAACCTATAATGCATAGAAACAGATGACACAACCACGTAATCACTCATTTCACTGGACATAAAACAAGAAATATCGATTGTGAATCTTAAGTAATGGCGAATTTGATGACAACTCTTCATCCAGACCGTATGTAGGAGGAAAGAATCAGCACAGCCGTTGAAGCAGCATAAACAGTGGCCATTCTCAATCCTCATCTAGCAGGGGAGGCAGCAAGAGCACCAGCAGCAGCAGCAACAGGAGTAGACACCAAATAAGGGATAACCTCCAAGCGGAAGCTCAACTTTCTTGCTGGCGTTACTTTTTTCCCCTACTGCACCACTCCTTGACGGATTGCCACTCACACGTTGCATCGTGGCTGCAATTTCGGTGCATCACTTGTTGATACTTTTTGCACAGCTACACTACACTAAAAATCGCAAGAGCAGCGAACAGCCGATCCGCGAGCGAGATCGCGGTGAGCGAAGGCTACTGAGTACTGCTTCAAAGCTTATTAGGTATGTACATGCGCCATAACAACACTTTCCTGAAGATGGTAAAACTGTCACTTCTGCATCACTGCATCACGTCGTCGAAAAGCACAGATAGGAACGAGACATCTCGGTAAACGGAGGCCGTTTCAAAACATCAAAACACACATTGAAAGCGGGTGCGTGAACGTGTCGACAGCCGGCCGCGAGATAGACGCCAGATAGATGCGCACAATGTATGCGCAGTCGTCGAGCTCGCTTCGCCAGAGCCACGACCAGAGCCGTGAAATAAATGTGTAAATGTGTGTAAATTTGTGTAAATTTTCAAGTGATTCTATGCACGCATAAAAGAATGACATTCGAAAAAAATTTCCAGAGTATGCACGCTGCAGCTACTAATTTTCGTTCGAATGCCATTTATTAATGCGTTCATATTTTCATTTGAAACTTTGCACGGTGCTAGATGAGTCCAAGACGGAGGGTAATGATGTCTTGGTTTAGCGAAATTCGTTGTATTTATTTAGTGTCAACCAATTTTCCTCCGAGCACTCACACTATCGACTCGATCGGTAAAAATTGGGTTTCCCCCCCCCCCCCCCCTTAAGCGTATCTGTATAAAATCTGTTTAATTGCAATATTACCATTCTGATTAGATACCGCCATATTAAGAACAAAAGCTTATTATTGTGATAAAACATTCCACTACCTGGTATTCCGGACCTGTACTATAAATATTATTATAATTATTATAAAAATTTAAATTTGAAATCATTAATTACAATCTTTCTACCTAACCTGCTGTCAGAATTAGGACGCAGATTAGGAAATGCTCACTACTTTTCTATACATTATTAGCCAAATACCATATAACTAGCTGCACCCAGGACCGAGAAAAGTCGTGACCGTTTCAAGGTGAGCACAAGCGAGGAATAAATATAAAGCCAAAACTCTCAAACTTGCTACCCCACGCGTCATGAGTTTTAATGACAATAACATAATAGTATGTTACGATACGAGTGCGCGAAGTAGGTGATTTTCGCACGAGCGTATTTTGTGACCCGAGCGTAGCGAGGGTGACAAAAAAGCGAGTGTCATGATCACCTACGCGCAGGAGTATCGTATACTATGACACGAGTGTGCGAATCTACGTTCTTAACAAACGAGCGTGCGCAAAATTCAGAGTTTCGCTCACTAGTGCGAAAATCAGGCATTTTGCACACGCTACGCTGCTAAGAGAAATCGAATTTCCCACATAGAGTGTCAAAAAAGAAATATTTACGAGTAGTGCACGAGTTCCTATGCAGAAATGTGTGGCAATGAAAATAATAATTTAAAAAAAAGTGAATTAAAGTATTTCACGTCGTTTTACTCAAGCTTTAGCAGCAGCAGCATCGCGCGGAAATTGGATTACAATGGATTTTCATCTTAGCAGCGTTTTTCTGCTAGTTCTTGGAGGAGCAGATCATCCTGACTGTTAAGAAAAATAGGTTTTTATATTTCAGCTTATAACTTAAGAACTGTTCAACGAAATCGTTTAATACTTTAACAGCAGATAGCTTTATTTATGGTAAATTACCAAATAAAATTTTGAAGCATTTGACTGCATTGTTTTAAAGATATAAGGAATCAGAACATTTAAAAAAAAATTTTGATATCTTCAGAACCATATGGGTTTTAAAGCTGCGAAATGAACTTAGCCAAAACACATAAAATATCTACCTTTTTCCAAAATCTCAAGTGCAATAAGGCCCTTTTACGCCCGCAATCAAGGCAGAAAAAAAATCATTTTTTTCAGTTTTCGATTTATTACTGAAAAAATAAGTAGTCAAATCACTAGAAATTTTGACGAAATATAGTTTGACACGTGAACCATAAACATGATTTTTTTGTAAGGTTATGATGTTTAGTTTCAGAGATAGGAATTTAAAATAAAATCACCTTTTTCATTTAATCTGCCGAACGGAGCGGTCAATCCGAGGACCATACGTAAGTAGGTAATTTTATTATCTTTTAAATGCATTTTAGCTAAATTGTTTGTAACTGTGGGATAATTGAAAAAAAAACGCAAAATAGTGTTTTTCAAAAATCAAAATTGGCCATAAAATGAAAAATAGTTGAGAAAATAAAAAAATAACTTTCTTTCCCGAATTCGGAATCGAAAAATAGATATGCATGTCAAATTTGATTGATATTGACGGAGTAGTTCCAGAAATATTACGGTATACACACACACACACACACACACACACACACACACACACACACACTCGCGCGCGCGCACACACACACACACACACACACACACACACACACACACACACACACACACATACATACGGGCATATTCTAAAAACGCGTAATTCGTACTTCAAACATTTTAAAACATATTGTTATGAAGTTTTAGCGGAACTGAAAATTTTACTATCACAAAGATTCCTCTAGGAGGAAGCAATACTGATTCAACTCTACAAACTGATCACACAAACACATAATCACTAATTGCACTACACATTGCCGCAGAATAAATATTTGTATATTTAATAATAAAAATAGTAAAAAGAACACAACAATACTTTTTGTGATTCTTGTGTGATAGTCACCTAGACAGCATTCCGCGAGCCAAACATATCATCAGCACAGTAGCAAAATCAGCAGGGGCAGCGGCAGGAATAGTCACTAGAACAAGCGATAAACTCCAAGAAAAAACTCAAGTTCTTTGCTGGAGATACGTATTCTCCAGCAAAGAACTCCAGAAAGAAGCTCAATATATTGCAGCATTCCTCGATGACTGATACTAACACATCGCATCGTCAGTGCCATTCCAGGCGCATTACTTTTGAATTCTTTTTGCACTGTCTTATAAATAAGAACCGCGAGTAGCCAATCCACGAGTAAAATCACGGTGAGCGGAGGCTCTTGGAAACATAGTATACGGTATACAGGCAACATAGCAACTACTAACACCACTACTGCATCGTGTTGTCACTGCCGTTTTGCACTACGCACTTACTGATAATATCACCGAAAATTTGAACCGCGCGGAACATTGCGGTAAGCAGAGGCCGGGAGGCTCCTTCAAAACGTCAGAAAACACACGGCGCAGGCTATACTACTTACTTACTTCGTCAATATTAAACAAATTTGACATGCATATCTATTTTTGGATTCAGAATTCGGGAAAAACAGTTATTTTTTTATTCTCTTAACTAATTTTCTTTTTATGCCCGTTTTTTTATTTTTGAAAAGCACAATTTCGCGTTTTTTTTCAATCATGGGAAAAGGTAGGTATTTTATTTGTTTTGGCTAAGTTTATTGCGCATCTTCCAAACCCCCATGGTTCTTAAGATATCAAAGTTTGAATTATTTTTTTGAAAATTTTTGGATTCCTTATATCTCTAAAACAATGCAGTCAAATGCTTTAAAATTTTATTTGGTGATTTACAAAGCTATCTACTGTTAAAATTTCAAACGATTTCGTTTAGCAGTTCTCAAGTAAAGAGCTGAAATATAAAAACCGATTTTCCTCAAAAATTTATTAAAAAAATATATCTTCAAAATTAAACGATCGATTTTGCAACTTCGCTATTTTAGAGATTTTGATCGGATCTTTCTGATTATTATCTTTTATTATTATTATATCTTTTGCTATAAAAAAATTGCTTCTACAGCAAAATAATTGAACTTGGAAATATTTGAAATAGCATTCACATACTGTATTTTAAAACAATATTTTGTTTATTGGAACAATAAATTTCGTTGTAGGAAGCTACGTGCCAATGAATTGGCAGCGGTATTTTTTTTTGATAAAACTTATTCAAAAGTAGAAAATAAGAGCTCTAATTTGAGTTTTGTGTGCTAAAATATGATGCGTTAATGAAAATATTGTGATAATCCTGAATATTAAAAAAAGTGAAAATCGGTTAAATTGGATGAGTATCATATTTTGCATGTTTGACATAGATCCTAATTATGAATCATTCCAATGGACTTGAGTTCCGAAGGTACACTAAGAAATGAAGATTTTCACTAAATTACAGCTCATTTCTGTGTAACCCCAAGGAAATCAAGATTTTCGTCTAAATTCTTTCAAATAGCCCCACTTTGCACCAAGCCTCGTTTGGCGCACTAGTTTTTTACGAGAGAGAGAGAGAAAGAGAGAGAGAGAGAGAGAGAATTATTATTGATTAGGAATATGTAATTGATTAGTAATAATTTTATCTGTCAAACAATACAAAAATTTAGATTAAGTAAGAACAATTTGATAATAAAGCAATACGTAAAGCTAAAGGAAGTTACATATCAAAGAATTAGGAGTGGTTTTTATATAGTTGTACACTTTTATTGATAACAAGCCGTAGATTTAAAAAAAAGTACTAATTCACCGCGTAATTATTTATTAAAATTCAAAAAACACAGTTATATATTTAAATGCACTAGACGATGTCATACATTAATCAATATTTCTGTTTAAATTATCAAATTTTATAATAAATAACTAGTGTATGGTCTGAAAAGAAAAGTTTGTGTGTGACATATGAAAGGGTTGTGCGAGGGTAGAACTTGTTTACATAAGGGAGCACTCGCATGCATAAACAGTCTTTGATCGTATTAACTGTAGATGATAGGGCCCATGAAACAACGTATTATCCTTAAGTATAGTTGGCACCTAGAGAATGAAGAAGGGTGTTATTTGACTGTATGCAAGATGCCGCCCAAGCAAAGCAACGGCGACATACATGTTTGGACAACGTGCTTTATTCTCCAGCGCCATATACACTTTTTTTAATACATTTACCATAAAGTTTATACTCGATCACTGCAGAGGAAGGAAGAAAAAGCTATATATATGTTTTCTAACCTCACTCTAGTTCGCAGCGTCACGCGCCATTTGTCACCAAGCCGAAGGCGAGGGAATATGCGCGTGGTTCTAAGGACTACAGTCTGCTCTTTATTCCTAACTAAGCGGGGATAAAGTACTAATTTTATGCTGGGTATTTCATTTATTTAAATAAACAAATTTCTAGGTATTTGAAAAAGCGTCGAGTTTGAGGTCACCGATGATGAAGTCTTTTGGTTTCGTGTCAATAACAAAGTCAATCGTACGTTCAAAAGCAATTAAACACCCCTTCTCCTCTCCACTTTTTCGCCCTTTTGTCGTCATTACTGATAAAACTTGAGCGTTTTAAACCTACATAATTTATCTTAATTTATTCTTCATACATTATCATACATATACTTCATTCTATTAAACTAATTTTTCTAATAATGCAGTTATGTATAAACTCTTGTTTCATAATTTAAATATCGATTTGTTAATCCGATAATATCACGCGTGTACGTTTAAGCTTGCTTGCAAGTTAGCATACATGTGAGTATGCACAAGCGCATTCAATACCTGAGCTTTTGAAGATTGTATTTGTAAGTAATCACCAAGTTATCTCAAAAATATTTTTCGACTATATGGCAGCCACATATTTATTTTGTAATATTGCCGCAATCTAACATAATATTATTTAAAAATGTTATATTTAACGCTTTATTATTAATAATTAAAAAAAAAATTAATATGGAGAATCTTCTAAATTTTTTTAATATGATGTACTTCATATGATGTAATCTTCATGAAATGTTGCTACGATCTACATACATACACATACACACACACGCACGCGCACACACACACACATATATATTTGTTAATTTCTCTACACTTAATTATTGAAATTATTTTATTTTTGGATTAATATGACTGCATGAGAAAGTAAAAATTATATTATTTGCAAGTAATCACCATACTATCCTGACTAGCATTAGTAATTGACATTCCGATATCTTCACAATTATCAATACGATCTTCTTCAATTTTAGCAAGATATCCTACACCTGTGTCTTCGTCGAAAGTACCTTCAAAAGTAGAAAAAGTGTCAAATTTTCGAACACTTATATGCCTTGCAGGTCGTTTTACTGAGCTTTCACATTTTTTACTATAAATACTACTGCATCCAGTATGATTCGAATCATCAAGACTTGAACTAACAACTGAATCTGGATAAAAAATAATTTCTCTATCTTTGTTTTTGAATGATTTTCGTCGCTCTTGCAGCAGCAAGAGTTTTTTACGCGTTTCAATTTGTGAATTAACTTTTAAATCCTGGAAAAGAGAGACTGGGGTACTTAGAAGTTGCAGTGATGAAGGGACTTGCTTAATTGTTAACGACGGTGACTTTCGTTCAACTACAGTCACAGTAGAAAATGACTGCTGTGGTTTAACTCCCTTCTCCTTCTTTTTTATCTGGATACCCTCTGCTGCTCTCTTCGGTGATTCATGTAAAGATGACTGACTGTGTGAGTGGCTACTGTTGCCACCCTCAGGTCCGTGACGCTTAATTAAAGTAGTTGATCCATGGATTTTACTTAAATTTAGCTTTTGTACGAATGATTTTTTTTTCTTTTTCAAAGTTGACTGTACTTGATCTTCAGGTGTATCTGCAATCAATTAAATTAATTATTATAATAAATTAGGAAAATTGCAGTAACTAATATATTACATTTAATTTACATTGGGAGCGAAATATTTCATCATCGGGAAAATCAATTGATTTTTGTTTTTTAAGTTTTTTTTTTTTATTAGATTTTTTGAAAATACTCGTACGAAAAGGCAAGGTGAATTGTCCAAATTTTGTATTATGGTAATCATCCATATCTGGACTACTTTCATCTGTTTCGTCTCCGGGTGTCATGTCTAAATTTCTCGATAAAATAGCTTTCCTGGCTTCCAAGTAGAAGCCCTGTGTATGGAGATACAGATTAGCTGGTCAATGACTTTTAAACCTACTAATTTCAATATTTTATTGAAAAAAACTTAAAAGATTATTTCAGAAACAAAATTTAAAATTACGTTCATATTTAAATATTTACACAATCAGTGAAGAAATTTTAAAAGCAAATTCGTAAATTTTTGCATTTTTCGATGCTATTTTATACACAAAGTAATTCATAAGTATTTCTTACAAACTTTAATTGAAAGAAAACAGCTAAAAATTAATAAAAATAATTTTTCACTGTTTATGAGTATACTTCTAGTAACTTTGAAAAAGAAATAGAACGAAATATGCATTCACTAGCTTTTGCAACATGCGTTCTTATATAACTACTGGTTGTATAAGATTTTCCTAAGCCAAGAGGTGAATTTTTTAAGTATAATTGATTCGTGGCTATTTCGACGAAAGAAGCTTCAATAATAATTCTTTTTTGAATCACAAAATTTTATAACTTATACTTATAATAAAAAAATAGTTATTTAATTGTATTGAATTGTTATTCAACTACGAAATATTTTACAATGTATTTTTAAAATAATAATAATAATCTAATAGTTTTATCTAAATATATTTCAAAGATAAAACAAATTTATTACGTGTACTTATATACATATAAGTTCAACGTATTATTGAGTATGCGCACGTTATATAGGCGCGAATCTATAAGACGAAATAGCATGTATTTAAAAGTATCGAGCAGCCTTTTTCAAGACTAATATTTTGAAAGTTGGTAAATATCCTTTATATAACGAGGAACTTGTTTTCTAGACTAAAAGTAACGTCAATTTTTCATAATTCATTATAATTAATTCCTAATGATGAAATTGGATATTTGTAAGAATTACATTACCTAAAACAGAAATATATATGGATAATTCTCTGTCAAATCCAGAATAAAAAATTTTCATCTGGTTAAATCTTTATATACATGTTCAATATAGTGTCCATGACTGCCGAAAAAAAAATTCAGCGGGAAAACTACAATCAGCTTACAAATGAATATCAAAAAATAGATATTGACACTTTTTATAATTATTATTTTTTGTAACACGGGTCCTATTTCCCGGCGTTTATTAGACCTAAAAAGTGACTTTTTTATGATCAGCCTGGAAAAAGCGAACAAGAAATTTATTATTGCCCACTTAAAAAAAAAATTGTAGAAGTGATTGAAACGTATCACGCACAGGGCACGCACACACACGGGCGCAAATTTAGAAAAAGTATACTACAAATTACTAAAAAATATACTACTAAATAAATACAAAAAATATAGTACAAATAATATGATACAAATATGGACCGTCTGTTTTTAAATTCCAGAAAATTCTCGGAATTATTATATATATAAAAAAAATAATATAATGAGTGTTTATATAAATGCTATCATACGAATGATACTCTGATTAAAGACGCCAAAGCTATTGTTTTAATAATTTTATTGAAACAAAATTTTTCTTTTAAATCTCATAAAATAAAAATTCTTGAGTCTCACAACCAAAGTTTTAGTGTTATCATCTAAATGGTATAGGCGCTCATTGCATTATTTTTTTAATTTTCACTTCAATGCAACATTCTCTCGATTGCATTCTTTCATAAAACTTGATTTCTATGTTTTAATTACAAAACTAAAAATAATTATTTACATGACTTTATATTCAATTCTTTCAAAAACCATTTTAATTTCGATGTTTCACATCTGCCAGACGTCCCGTGACGGCTTACCTTTTTTTTGCAATGTACACATTTTCGAAAAATTTCTGCTTGTTGCTAACTTTGTAGGCAATTTACTCGTGATCAATTTTTATTTTCATTACTTTTTTCAGGATTAAAGGAAACGAGATACAAGCGAAAATATGGGGAAAGCGCATTTTTGTTTATATTCTGCACTATAAACAAACCATCTCTGGTCCAGAATATCTACAGACATAGATAAAGGTTCCCCAATACGGAACCAATAGTATCTGATACATTCAATGACTGATTAAATAGATAAAATCGAGAAACGACAACGTAATGGGAAGTAAAAATAAAAATATAATCAAATCAACGCCTGATAGGAATAACGACATATCTCGGAGCCCGCTTCAAGAACGACGTATCCTGCGATCCGCTTAGACAACAAAGTATCTCAGAATCTGCTCCGAGAACGATGTATCTTGTGATCCGCTTCAAAAGCGACGTCTCTTGGAATCCGCTTCAAGAACCACTTTTACTTTTGTGATTCTTGTTAAAGAGACGCAAGAAAAAATTAAACCAACTATTAAAAAAATTAATTATTTTTTTTCAAAAATTTTCAATTGTGTCTATTTAGCAAGAGTCTCAAAAGTAAAAGTGGTTCTTGAAGCGGATTCCGAGATACGTCATTATTCGTCTTAGGCGTCGAAATTTGAACTCTGACTAGTAAAATCATTTAAGATAACCAATGATGATAGCAGACTCATGTACAACAATAATAATAAAATATCTTTAGAACAAAAACGTAGAACGGCAAAATGACTTAAAGTATACGAAAACGTATAAAAGTAAAATTAATCATGAAAGCATTGACCCGTAGAGACAGTCAAACAAGGGCGTGAAACGAAGGAAGCTAGAAGCAAGCTTATCAGCATATTATTTATAGCGCTTTTTCATTTCAAGGTTCGTTATCTCCCACGGATGTCTAAATATTTTTAGAACATTGCCTTAAGATTCCATTACTGGATTTCTCAATATTGCACGGAACCTTATTAATATTGCTTTAACTATTTAAGAAACATTACTACCAAATTGTACAATTTTTAATTAATATTGTATTACAGTAACCTTTAATTATTTTCGCATAATTATAAAAATTTTTATACTAATGCGAAAATAATTAAAGGTTACTGTAATACAAGATTAATTAAATATTGTACAATCTAGTAGCAATGTTCCCTGAATATTTGCTGCAATATTATTGAAGTTCTGTACAATATTGCGAAAACTAGGGATGCAATCTTCAGGAAATGTTTCCAAAATATTGGGACCTACCTAATGGTTGCGGCAATGTTTTTCTAAGCACTGGCAATACTGTTGAATCTAGCTTGTCTTGCAATGCAACGTTAAGGCAATATTGCCAAAATATCAGGTGTTATAGGGGGGTACACCGACATACACGCACAAATTACGGCTCCATAGCAGAAGCGCGGAACGAAGGAAGACCAAGCCAGACACACAAAGTGAATAAATGCTAACAATAAGCCAGGGACATCGACGCACACACACCAACAAACAAGCACCGCTTAGCAGCATCAAGAAAAGGGGTAAACCAAGCATCACACTAAAGATTGCCTTATATACAAAACTGACAACATGCAAAACAGAATCAAAATATCACAAGAAACCAAAAGTCACGAATAACAAAATTAAGAGCATTAACAGCATTAAAAACCATGTTGAAATCCAATATTCAATAAACGAATTTATTAGGAAAAATAAAGCACGTAGAATTAAGTCTCACTAATTAACATAGATTCGAAAATTAACCATAGATTCGTTATCGAATACGTTTGAAAATGTATAAAGAAATCTCCAAAATAACAAGATGCACATATAACAGAGCAGCGGAAAGGAGCAAGGAAAGGAGGGAGCCAGACCACTACTCGCACGCATACCAGTAAGAGAGCGTAATTTAGCAGTATCCGATGGGAAGAAGGCACAGGTCAAGCAGTGCCTGGAAGATCACCACGTACAGCGGCTACAACAGACGATAAGAAAAACCCAGCACAAAAAAAGAGTAACTGCACGGACGTAATTAACGTAAAAAAACACTATAGCCAGCGTCGAAGACAACACCTCACACTAGGAGGCAAGATGTAGTTCCTCTAAATTTCGAGAAGTACTCAAGCATAGCTAGCTATATGAAACCGCTGCCAATTCATTGGCACCTTGCTTCCTCCAACTAAATTTATAGGTCCAATAAAAAAGAGTTGTTTTAATATACATTATATTTATGCTTTTTTGGACGTGCAACGATAACCCTATAAGAGGAAGCAAAATTTTTTAGAAAAATTGGTTTTTACATTTATCTCTTTACTTGAGAACCTCTCAACGAAATCGTTTCAAATTTCATCTGCAGACAGCTTTTTTTATGGTGAATCACTTAATACAATTTTTAAGCATTCGACTACATTGTTTTAGAGATATAAGGAATCCAGAAATTTAGAAAAAAAATTCAAACCTTAATATTTGAAGAACTATAGGGGTTTGAAAGCTGCGCAATGAACCCAGCCAAAACACATAAGATATCTACCTTGTTCTACAATCTCAAATGCAATAAGGCCTCTTTACGTCCGTAATCGAGACACAAAAAACACATTTTTTCAGTTTTCGATTTATTACTGAACATGTAAGTAATTAAATCACTTAAAATTTTAATGGAATATAGTATGACACGTGACCCATCAACATAATTTTTTACGTAAGGTTATAATATTCAGTTTCAGAGATAAGAATTAAAAAAAAAAATTATTTTGCTTCCTCCCCAAGAGGAAGCTTTGTAATAGTAAAATTTCTAATTAAAATCTCTTGCCAAAATCAGTGGCATTTCATGGTCATTTGTATCGAGTGCCCGTGCTCCTACTTCAGTGTATGCAAGTAGGGATCTATGGATAAATTTAATTATGTATGTAGCAGCAGCCATGATACATATTTGACCGTCTTCTAAAACGTAGTGAGCACAACATATTTCAGCTATTTCTGATTCCTGAACATCTAAGTTTATAGGTCTTCTAATTTGCAATGCTATAGTTTAGTGACGATATTGGTAGTGTCTTGTTTATTTTGAAAACGCCGAGCGCGTTGTGTATAGAGGTGCGCGTACGTGTTGCGCGGCGACGAGAGCGCGGTGGAGGGGAGCAAGAGAGAGAGAGAGAGAGAGAGAGAGAGATAGTGAGTGAGAAGGAGAGCGCGGCGAAGGGAGAGGTGCGCGTATAGTCCGTACGTCTTGTGCGGCGAAGAGAGCGCGGTGGAGGGGGGAGAGAGCTCTTCCCCTGCGGTCGTTCGCTTATTTCCCCTCCTAGCGTTCGCGTGACGGTCGGTTTTTTCTCGATTTACTCCCCGGCAAAAATGTGTACCTAACGAGCCTATAGAAGTATTCACTTCAAAACACTCAATCACAAACAGTCGATACACGTACACACATGGATTGCTCGCTGCTGACGGAGTTGGCGTATTGGGCTACCTCAAAGTAGGCCGGGCACCAGCTCTTTTGGCGGCGTTGGCATCCTGTGGAAGTCGTAGACTCCAGGACGCGATGTTGGCGTGGCTGCTTCGTCGTCTGGTGATGTGGAGGTGAAGGTGATCTTGGTGAATCCATGTCCAGAATACACGGACAGGGTTCTCCTTCGCATCTTCAGCAGCGAAATAGAAGACACTTCCAGCACTGTCCCCAAAAGTCGTGATCAGATGTAGTTGCGGGACAAATTCTACACCGTACGTTGATGGGTACAAACCGCACGGCTAGAGCAGCTCTCCGCTCATCCTCCTGCTGTTTTTTTTTCTTTTTGCAACAGCGTCGTCATGTCCAAGCTGCCGTTGCTGGTAGCGCTCGAGTTGGCCGGTAATTTTCTCCAAGGCACGTTTCTTCGCCTCTATACTAGCGAGAAGAGTGGCGCGATGGGCAGTTATTTTTTTTCAATTCAGACATGGTGAACACGTGTATGCTGTCTGCTAGGGCTCAGAGCGGACTGATCAGTGCGAGCTGCTGACTGATCGGTGAGCCCGTTGTCGTTAGCGGAGAAAATTCCTGCACCTAGGTGGGGGACATGCCTCTTCGTCTTTTAACGGCGTGCATTGTTTTAAATACGGGACCCTCGGTGACGCTATACTCGTTAGCTGATTTATTGGTATACACACTCAAGATCCAGCGCAGGCACGGACTTGTCGGAAAAAATTTGAGTCGCTCTGACGAAAGAAAAAAGTTCTCATTGTCTCGTGAATCACAGCTCTAGGAAGAGTGGCCAGCATGTGCGTACCGGAGCGATGCATTGATACCCGGTAGATGCTTGAGACTAAGTGTCGAGCTGTTTGGACAAGGATTACAGCTCGATGCGAAAGAGATTAAAAAAAGGATCAACCGTAGAGTCATAAAATACAGTTCAGGGCTTGTGGCAACAGGTCTGCGTCAACGGGACTGGCGGCCCATTCTCTCAGATTCCCTCTCGCTCTACCGTAGAGATTTATGACTGGTACGTGCCTAAATCGTAAACGCCAGCGAGGGTATCGGGTATATTTTTTTATTGACTGGTGGACGCTCGGATTTTTCAGTGCTGATATATTATACGCGACATTCTGGGAAACTCATTAAAGAAAGGTACGGTTATTTCGTGTGGCCAGCGAAGATTTTCTAAAAATAAGCTAAATTGATATTTGTATATTTCAGTTTATATTCAATTATATTTTAGAAAGTTATATCATCCAAAATATATCTTTATAGATATGTTATATTTAAAAAATTTAGTCAAATGTTGGGGTGAGGTGGAGAAATCGAAGTCTGGTAGCCGTATCTTGATGATGGCAGCAAAGGTTGTTTATTTCACAAATATAAATACAAATATCGCCAGGGAGATACAATTCCGTCTCTCGACGCTTCGCAAATACAAACACTCTAATCAAAGCAGGATTCGGAGTGCCTCGCTTGCGTGAAGTGAAGTGCCGAGGCCACCGCCGTCTTCTTCCCTCGTCATCTAACGCCATCCCCTCCGGGCCCGCTTTTCCCCCTCCTCTCGAAAACGGGGGAGAGAAGAACTTGCCAGGTCTCCACGGCCGGGCGGGGGTACCGGAACTGTTGCGCGCTAGCGCCGATCCCTCTAGCCTACCTACAGGCCCACGATCCTCCCGCCGCCGCCAACCTAGTCTGTTCGTCCCCTCCTTTCCTGCCTCTCTGACTCTGGGCGGAGATCTGGGGGCCAAGTGGGTGGGTCCCAAACTCTCCGCGCCTAGCACGCCACACACGCAACCACGCATACCCACGCACACACCCGGACACACGCATACCACGCGGTTCCACTCACGAATGGAAAAAGAAGACAAAAAGGAGAATAGACAGCAAAGCCAAGCCAAGATAAGGAGCACGCATATATTCGCAGGAAGCGATATTCCATCTACACGCATTCAGAGTATATATAATATTACAGCAAGAATATGTAACATTACAACACGAAAAGAGCACGTGTCCCGAAGCTAAGAAGTCGTTGACACACGTAGCTTACACCATGGCGAACGTACGAACCGAGAGCGGAGCAGGTCGTAAAAGTCTCGATAAATTAGATAACGGAGCGCGGAAATACGTCGGAAGGCGAGAATAAGATTAGTTGCATTATTAGAAGAGGAGAAGTTCTAATCGACTAATAATGAAATTCTGATTGGTCCACACTACTCCAAAATTCAAACGCTGAAAGGAAAACATCTACATCTAAGCGTCTAATTGGCGGAGTACTCACCCCTCCGGAAGATTGGAGACAGAAGACCACAAAGAAGCTGATGATATATAAGACTTGAGGCGCAAGTCGAAACACTCAATTTTTCAAAGTACTTGATCGATTCTCGTGCTCTTCAATTTTTTTTAACAAAATTTTTCATGCGGCGCGGCGCATACAACTTAAATCCGTCAATTTGGCTTCTTGTATTATCAACTTGTAATTTCGAACGCTCATCTTTCTCTATCCCCTCTTAAAAAAGAGAACAGAGAAAAGTGAAGCCGACTGAAACATGTTTTGATTGGTTACTCAAAATAAGGCGCGTAATTTTAGATTTTAGATTTTAGATTATGATTTTGAACTTCTAACCTTAGAAAATTCAGCTCGCGATTAGCGCGTTAGTTTTAAAAAGTTTCGAATATTCGCGTGAGTGACCAATTCCCTTGTAATTAAATAACAAAGCAAATTAAATTCAACAATTTCAAGCTCATTGCGTTGATCCAGTCTCACTGTACAACATCAACTAAGAGGACGAGCAGGTAGTGGAGCAGTCGGAACCAGATAACCAACAAAAAGGTAAGCGTCTTCCAATACGGCAATAGGCCTTGTTCAAGTTAGATTCAAATACGCTGAGAAAGTAACAGAGTCGGAGCTGGCATTTTCGCGAAGCCAAGTTGTATATACGCGAACGCAGCTAGTCTGCACAGTCGAGTAGGGTGTTGCCATGGCAACGCTCGAGCGCTCGCTCGCTCCCTCTCTTTCGCTCTCTCAGCCGTACCTGTTGCTTGACTGTAGAGTCAGTCGAGCTGTAGAGTCTAAGCTGATAGCACTGCTCTGCATCAGCGATAGCTTCGTTCTCGCTCGGATAACGACCATTTAGCCTTTGTAAATTTTCGCTAGCTAGCTAGCTTTTAAATCATTTCCTTGATTTTCACATGTGTACACCCTCTTAAATATATTGCTCCTTGAGAGCTCTAATTCTATTTTAAATCTTGTGTCGATTTACTTATACCTCACCTTGATTTCGATTTAAAGATCCAACGTCTACTCTTTTGAATAGACGCTAATCAGGCCTTCATATGAGATATATATCTCTCTCTTTCGCTATTTTCCCCTTTCTTTTGAAATTTCAACCGAGGGTTCCTCTTTCTTATTGACGTGACGGCAATGGGTCACGTCCTAATAAATCATTAGTCCGCGTGTTACTTTACCGTTTCAAAAGTATTCTCGGATAACTATCTCCTGCGGTTCTTCAGAATTGTGAAGATAGCTAAGCATCGTCGGCCCTTACATTCTCTATATGGAGAGTCTTTGTCATCTTCCGTGCTCCTATATTCTAAGCAACCGCAAAACGTTACTGTCCGATGACGCTGCGTCTAAGACATAACAATATTAATTTTTTCTGATAAAAGTAATTAGAAAAGTTAATAGAAGTAAATTGCTTAATATGTCCCTGAAAGAGAATAAAATTACCTATCCTTTTACCGCGGAAAATTTATATAATCGTTTGTCGTTCCTTTATTATACACCATTAGGCGAAATTTTTTGGAATTGTTTTAACTAGAAAACTAAATCTCGAAACTTTCTAAAAAAACATGATTATTGAAAGTTATTAGGACTATTATTAGGACTCCACTCTAACTTTGGGTGATTTCATGGGGTCCGCGCGCTATCACCCGGCTCACATTGAGGGAACAGCCACACGCGTTATAGAGTCATATTGCGGTAACGTACGGCATCTTCGCGGCCGTACGATGTTCGTCAACCACCCCTTTGCAATAGGTATCATATATAGAACTACATACTATGAGATGCTGTGTTAAAAAAAGTGCTGCTTATAAGCACAAAAAATACAGGAATCTATACATGCATTAAAAAAATTATGGTGTGGCTGAGCGGGCTTTTTGACCTTGAGTGACTGCAGTACTTGTCTTCGGGTCATGTTCGCTCGCCTTGACTCTTACTGCAATCTCCACACTCGGTCTAAAAAAGCCCTCTTTACACTCTTGGTACACAATGTACTTGTTTCAATTTCCAATTCAATCACACAGAAAAATAAGAGGTTCAAGTATTACCGGCAAAACTAAAATTCATACTTGTTTATAAAATACTGCCAGGATAAGAAAATAATTTATAAAATATTCCACAACTTTTTAAAAGGTTATCTATTATCTTTTTTTTTAATTTAACTCTGAAGTGTCCTAGCACAAAGATGTTCAAACTAGAGCACAGGCAATGCCTTTCCGGTATCACGACTTCATTAACAGCAATTTATACATCATGAAAAGAACATCTACTTGTTGTGCCCAAGCCGTATTGCTGTGAAACGACTGATACTTGATATGTATACATAAAATGAAGGCAATGATTGAAAATCAATACACTAAGCATAAAAGACACATTGCAAAAAAGCGTTATGTCGGCTACTAAAAAATTCTAAGACAACATGACATCTTATCTGAAATAGCCAGTCGTTCCTCTCAGGCGTTAAAGTACGTTATTATTGTTTTTCTATCTACCCGTATTTAGTTACATAGACATTAAGAGCATACGTACATTATTTTATTTTTAATTATTTTGTAACTAAACTTTTGACACGTGATCTCGCGACAAAAATTATAATTTTTTCAAAATAAAACCTTTCTTAAAAGGTAAAAGTCGTACAGTACAAATTTTTTTCATGTACTGATTTTTTTTATTTTCAATGATAACTAACGTAACTAATTTTTGTAATAGCGACAAACGGTGGTAAAAAAATAGTGAATACAACAAATGGTAAATTGTCAATTATTTATTTCAAATGCATTATTATTAAATCATTTTTCAATACAATAAGTAATTTTTTCATTTTTGTCTTTATTGCTGATTTAATAGTGATATTTTCCATTACTATGAACACACTTGACGGACTCGTAGCTGTAGTTTTACGGTGAGTAAACCAAAAGAGTTCACTGCACAACTCAAAACTTTTTTTTTACTATTTTATTACTTTTTAACTAATTACACAGTGAAAACATACACCAGATACTGGCAAGTCCGTCAAGTATGTTCATAATACTTGAAAATATCACCATTAAATCAGCAATAAAGACAAAAATTAAAAAATTACTAATTGTATTGAAAAATGATTTAATAATAATGCATTTTAAATAAATAATTGACAATTTACCATTTGTTGAATTCATTATTTATAAAAGCAATGGCACAATTGTATTAAAAAAGGTACCAAACATATTATTACCTAGACCTCGTCATCGACTACCCTGGCTACCTAGTTACTACCCAGGAACGTAGATTGTGCACTGGAAACCTCTTAAATTCAAAAAACTGACAGTAGTTTGTTATCTAAATATCGTAATAAGTATATAATATGCATTTACAATGCGCTTTTGTTTTGAATCAAAAATGAAAATCGGAAAGAAAATTCACAGAGAAAATGCTGCCGCTATATTATCATAACAGGTCGTTCAATTTTTATCATTTTTCTTTAAATAAAGGTTTGTTAAAATCATTCAGACTAGCACCGGTTTGGTACAGAAAAAAAACCGCTGCCAAGTCATTGGCACTTAGCTTCCTCCGATTCTGCTAGTGGAAGATAATTACATGGGACAATCAACTCATTCTTTGATTTAAATATTGGCTACTATTCGATACTAAAAGGAGGGTCAGCCAGGGGAGAAATCCAGCCAGGGGAGACGTTAGAATAGCTCCTGGGAGATAGGTCTCACCGGAGATCTGCTCGGGACTGAAGCCCCGAGCTCTCTTAAGACGAGAGAGCGCGGGCGTCGGGGAAGGGGGAAAATATTCCAACCTTGTGGGTAGCAGTCTTTTAGGTACACTATTGTTGAATATATTGTAGAAATCATATCATAATAAAAAGCCAAAATATTTTTTCAAAAATCGAAAAATGGCCATGAAATGGTCATAAAATAGTCTAAATCTTAAAAGAAAATTTACTCGAATTCAGAATCAGAAAACATATATGCACGTCCAATCTTATTACGATCGATCACGTAGTTCCAGAATTATAACAGTATACGTACGCACGCTATGCAGCGCATGCACGCACCACGCACGCACGCACAACACAATACACACACACGGACAAAACCATCTGCACGGACATTTTTAAAAAAAACCATGAAAATCTCAAAATATACTAAGCTTAATTATCAAATTATATGGTTTAACAAAAATAATAATGTTCAGTCACACAGAGTATACGGGTGAGAGTTGAAGAATTGAATCTTAATATCTTTTAAACTAAAAGGTTTCATAAGCTACAAAAAGAACCTAGCCGAGTGATCAAAAGATCAATTCTTTCCTAAAATTTCAACATCAATTTAACCTTTTACTCCGTAATCGTACGACATAAAAAAACCATTTTTTTAGTTTTGATTTTTATCTCAAAACTAGTCGCGCAAAATTGCTTAAAATTTTCAACTAGTAGAAATCGTTGTTTTTTATCGTCATGAATTTTTCAAAAATTTAACTATTTATTTTTGAGTTATATATTTTATCGAAAAATTACCTTTTATATCATAAAAAATGAACAGATCAGTCAATCTAGAAAATCTTGCAGGAAAAGTAGACAAATTTATGTTCTTTAGATACACTAATTGTTGAATATATTGTATAAATCATATCATTAAATAAAAAGCAAAATATATTTTTTCAAAAATAGAAAATGGCTATAATATGGGCCATAAAATGGTCAGAATCATAAACACAAATGACCTAAATTCAGAATTAGAAAAAATATATGCATGTCAAATTTATTACGATCCGTCGCATGGTTCCACATTATGGCGGTATACGTACATACACACACAACACACACACACACACACACACACACACACACACACACACACACACACACACACACACAGCCATCCGCACGGACATTTTCTAAAAACGTATGATTCGTACTCCAAACACCTCCAAATGCGTTTCCACGAAGTATTTGCAAAACTGAAAATTTTACTATTACAAAGCTTCCTCTAGAGGAGGAAGCAAAAACAGATTCTGATAAGTTATACACGTTTGAAATTTTGAAAGAGATTAGGAATCCCTGTTTTAAAGTATATAAGGTGGTAGTGCCCGTAGTCGTATATATACTTTATATACTTTCCCCGGGTACTACCGTGCCCTTTGATCAGTTTCTCTAAAACTTCATAGAAAGATGGTTTGAGATTTATGAAGTTCGAAACACGTGTTTTTAGAAAATGTCCGTATGGATATGTGTGTGTGTGTGTGTGTGTGTGTGTGTGTGTGTGTGTGTGTACCGTGATATTTCTGAAACTACTCCGACAAAATCAATCAAATTTAACATGCGTATTTATTTTTGGACTCTAAATTTTTTATGGCCATTTTTTTGATTTTTGAAAAACGCTATTTTGCATTTTTTTCAATTATCCCATTGTTGCAAACAATTTAGCTAAAATGCATTCGAAAGATAATAAAATTACGTACTTACGTATGGTCCTCAGATTGACCGCTCCGTTCGGCAGATTAAATGAAAAAGGTGATTTTTTAAAAAATTCCTATCTCTGAAACTAAACACCATAACTTCACGAAAAAATTATGTTTGTGGTTCACGTGTTAAACTATTTTTTTTTTTTTTTAAGTGGCATTTCGAACTTGAAAGTTCATTGCCTCATCTATGCAAGCCTTCCACGTTTCCCTATTTTGTGCTAACCCTATCCATTTCGCGCTGTCCTGCCCGATTTCAGTTAAGTCCGCTTTTACATTGTCCTCCCACCTGCGTCTAGGTCTACCTAGAGGTCGCGACGTATTTGGCTTTCCTTTCATTATACGCGCTACCGTGCGATCATTTCCCATTCTTGCAACGTGCCCTGCCCATCTTAGTCTTCGCGTTTTAATTATTCTATTTATTCGGTGACGCGTATAAGTTATGTAGCTCGTCGTTGTGCAGTTTCCTCCACTCCCCGGTTTCCTCATCTTTCTTTGGCCCGTATATTTTTCGCAGAACTTTATTTTCGAACACCCTAAAACGGTTTTCCTCTGCTTTAGTGAGCGCCCAAGTTTCGCATCCGTACAAGATTACCGGCATTATTATAGTCCTATATATCCTAATTTTTACATTTTTAGACAGCAGTTTTGATTTTAGTAGTNTCCGAATGTAGTCTCTTATTACGTGTTAAACTATATTCCGTCAAAATTTCTAGTGATTTGACTACTTATTTTTTAAGTAATAAATCGAAAACTGAAAAAAATGAGTTTTTTTTGTGCCTCGATTACGGGCGTAAAAAGGCCTTATTGCACTTGAGATTTTGGAAAAAGGTAGATATTTTATGTGTTTTGGCTAAGTTCATTTCGCAGCTTTAAAACCCTTATGGTTTTTAAGATATCAAGGTTTAAATTTTTTTTTGAAAATTCTCTGATTCCTTATATCTCTAAAACAATGCAGTCAACAATGCTTTAAAATTTTATTTGGTGATTTACTATAAACAAAGCTATGTACTGTTAAAATTTCAAACGATTTCGTTTAGCAATTCTCAAGTAAAGAGCTGAAATATGAAAACCGATTTTCCTCAAAACTCAGGATGATCTGCTCCTTCAAGAACTAGCAGAAAAATGCTGATAAGATAAAAATCCATCGTATTCCAATTTCTGCGGGATGTTGCTGCTACGACAGCTTGCGTAAGACGACATGATACCTCGGTTGACTTTTTTTTGAAGTGATGACTTCTTATGGGACGGTGAACCTACAATGTTCATATCTTCTGGAATGCGTTAACTCAAAAGCGTTAAATGGAATATGTTACAGTGATATCTATAGGTCTACTGGTATAGGGCTCTTATAGGCCTCAGATCGGCAGCCTTCTTCTCCGCGCCCAAATCTAAATATAGCTTTACTCTATTCGGGCCCTCTCTATGTGCCCTGCAATAAGTATATAGCTATACTCTTTTATGCGCTCACCACTACGTTATACTATGTACGTGCGTACGTGCGTGCGTGTCGTGTATACTGCGTAACTATAACTATATCTTTTAGTGTACGAAACCAGCGCCCCTACTGGATGCTTTTTTAAATACTGGGATACTCTATAGTGGTCCTAATGCTTAATTAAAACTGAAGATCAATTACAAACATATAAAATTATTAGAGAAACAATCTTAAGATGAAAACGATCTCATAATTTTGATCGTCAAAAAGACATATGAGCGTCATAATATTTTTATTAATAACCGACAGCATAGGTTTTTGAAATTTTAGATTCATATTATTATATGGATGCTCTGCTAATTTTATTATGAAGCATATAAAAGGTTCACATTCCTTTATATGTCAAATGCTACTTGCATGACCTCAGTATTAAAAAAAATCAAGCCAACAGTGCCGAATATATACTTCGAGTGTGCGTAATAATGCGAATAGGGTGAAAGTGGACATATTCAAAATACAATTATACCTTTATAATATTCGATTTTTCATCGTTCACCAAGCTCGAAATAGAATACTTTCCATAGGGGCATCATTGGAACGGCTCGTAGATGCGGAGACGGTCGATCATCCAAGTTAAGCACCGTTGGGTGCGGTGAGTACTTGGATGGGTGACCGCCCGAATGTTCTCGCTTTTCCAGTGATGCAACAGCTGGGGAATGATAACCTAGGTATTTCTCGTGGAAGTAGGAAGTACCTGAGTTTGATTTTCCTATCGGCTGACTCTGACGTGGGTTTTCTTGCTTAGCAAGTTTTCCCCACGTCACTGGGCAAGTCCCAGGGCGAATGCGGAGCAGTGGATCTAATGACTGTAGAAGCGAAATTTGACTATCTCTCATATATAGTCCGAAAGCTTCTCAGGGAGGTGGGGTATAGGATCAAAGCATCCTCACACAGAGGTGGTAAGGATGCTCCCATAAAAACCCGTACAGGGTATATGGGTTGGTACAACAGAATAAAAAAAGAATAAAATATAAATAAAAATAGAATACTTTCCATTTTTATTAACTTAAGTTATCACTTCTGCCGGGTGTCCCGAGACGCACACATTTTTTAAAATTATTATTTTCATTGCCCCACATTTCTCCATAGCAACTCGTGCGCTACTCGTCAATATTTCTTTTATGTTATTGTCATTAAAACTCATGACGCGTGGGGTAGCGAGTTTGGGAGTTTTGGCTTTATATTTCTTCCTTGGTTGTGATCACCTTCTTACGATTTCTACATATATATATATATATATATCTGCAAAATTAAACGATGGATTTTGCAACTTCGGTATTTTAGAGATTCTGATCGGACCTTTAGATTACAAAGCATTCTCCTAAAATTTTAGCCCAATCAAACCAAGTGGTCACATGTAATCATACGGACAGTGCCAAAATGCTCAAAACAGTACACGGGGATTCACCATGTGTAAGTAGATGCTAATATGGACTTACCATGGTAAAAATACAGGTAATATAACCTAATATTAGAATAAAAATTATATAACAATTATAATTTATTTTTGTTATTATGTATAAGACGTTTATTTCTCAGAGTTTAAAGGTGGTGTGCCCCCATAAGTGAGACGCCGTTTTTGAATGGTTTTTACACCTGGACAATAACAAAATAAGATAGGTGTCGTTGGGATACATGGTTGGAACGAAGTTCCTTTTATATTATATATTAAATAAGAGGCACGATGAAATAAATTAATGTATCAACATATACATAACGCGATATAGGCTTGTAGCGTCGTACGATATTTTCTTCTCTGTTACTTCTGTTATAAATATATCTTCCTATATTATATGTTAATTTTGGCAAGACTCCCCCGCACCCCATTGCCCCTCCACCAAATAACGGTAAAATTTGTAGGTGAGGATATCAAACCTATTTAAATGCAAACTCGGGTTTTTTGTGTCGATTGTATTTCTTTATTCGCTGACAAGTGACAGCGGGCTCGTCTCTCGACGTTGACAGATCGAGAGCCGAGGAGGAACTGAGGTTCGAGGTACATCGGCAAAGCTTAAGTACATCGTAAAGTATCGCAAAGAGAGGGAGGCTAGATGCGGTGCAGATGCACAAAACATTGTCTCGGGAAATCCCGTGTCGCCAAACGTTTTATGACTTAATCTGACGGGCCGCTCGGCGACGTGCCGGGTGGCGTCGGTTGGGGCTTATTCGGGCCCTATCATAAAGTCTGGGCGACGAGACATTTGCCGAGCGCGTCTCGATTTCTGCTCGCCACATTACCCCCTTACCAGTGATAACGCTTCAAAATAATATCTAATTAGATGCTAAATTATATAGTACTATTTACATCATTGCTTATAATATCTTTACATAATTCTACTACTTATCGCTATCTTATTATAATGCGTTACACTGCTCTTTTTATGTTATTGTATTGTGATTTTGTAATATTAATTAATTGGAATTTTAGATTTTATATATAATGGATGTACATGATAAGAAAAAAATTTTGCTATATTTTGTCACTTGTCGTTCGCACGCACTTATAATACTATTCATTTAGTTCGGTGGATGACGCATTTAAATCGTCCTTGTAGACGGTGCGAATGCCTAGCAGCACTAGTGGTAAAACTTCTGTCCACGCTTCTGTCTTACGTAAGCTGTAGTTCGCAGATGTTTCGTACCTGTTAAGTGCATAAACTCTTGAAACAGGTTCGACTCAAATTGTCTCCCTTGATCAGTCGTGATTTTTGGTGGAACGCCAAATCGAGCGATCCAACCTTCTAGCAGTGCTTTTGCTACGGACTCAGCTGATATGTCGGAGAGAGGTATAATTTCGGGCCAGCAGCGCGTAAAACGGTCGATGCAGGTAAGACAATACCTGGCTCCGTTCGACGGCGGCAGCGGTCCCACTAAGTCGATATGAATGTGCTCGAACCGTCCGCTTAATCCGTCGAAGTTTTGCAGCGGTGCCGATACGTGTCGGGTAGTTTTCGCCCGCTGGCACGGATCGCACGGTACGCACGCTTTTGCCCATTGTCGAGTGTCTTTTACGACGGATGGCCATATAAACCGCTGGGTTGTAAGATATACGCACACCGTATATATCGACGGTGGATCCAGGCCATCGGATTTTCTTTAATTTCAGGGAGTAGCTGTTGCTCTCGAGAAGTGCAATCAACTCATCGTTGTTCTTCTGTGCAGCTGCTAGTTCTTCCGTGCTTACGGCTTCCGAGACCGCTTCTATGCGAGAGAGAGCGTCGGCGACAGTATTCTCGATACCTTTTATGTGGCGGATATCTGTTGTAAACTGCCCAATAAAATCCAGGTATCTAAACTGTCTGGGCGAGCTCTTCTCTGGGTCTTGTAAAAATGCGAACGTGAGGGGCTTGTGGTCAGAAAAGATTACAACGTGTCAGCTTTCGACGGCGTATCTGAATCGTTTTACAGCAGCGTAGACAGCGTATAACTCTCTGTCATAGGCGCTGTACTTACGCTGTGCGTTCGTCAGGGCTTTCGTGAAGAAAGCGAGCGGTTGCCAAGCGTCGTCAACACGTTGTTGTAAGGCGGCTCCAACTGCAAAATTCGATGCGTCGACAACGATTGATATCGCTGCTCCCTGCTTGGGGTGCGCGAGCATTGCAGCGCTTGCGAGTCCGTCTTTCATTGCTTCGAAAGCTTTCTCGGCATCTTCGGTCCACTCGACAGGATCGTTTCCTTTCTTCCTTCCTTTCAACAGCTGGTTCAGATGGTGTTGCAGATTCGCGGCGTTCTTTACGAATCGTCGATAGAAGTTGAAAATGCCTATGAATCGTCGCAACCCGCTCACAGTCGCTGGTTTTGTAAATTTCTTCACGGCTTCGACTTTGTTTGGGAGCGGACGCGTGCCCTCTCCACTTACCAAATAGCCTAAAAACTCCAATTCTGGTTTACCAAAAATGCACTTCGCTGGATTAATTATAACTCCGTATTTGTCGAGGCGTTCGAACAACATACGGAGATGCTCTAGATTCTCGGCTTCGTCGTTCGAGGCTATGAGGTAGTCGTCCGCATAGTGGAAAACAAAATCGAGTCCGCGCGTTATCTCGTCGGAGAAACGTTGAAAAGTCTGTCCCGCGTTGCGTAATCCGAACGGACAGCGAGTATACTCGAACAGACCAAAAGGTGTGATAATCGCTGTTTTTGGAATATCTTCTTCGGCAACGGGGATCTGATGATATGCGCGCACTAAATAGACCTTTGAAAAGACTTTCTTTCCATATAGGTTCTGCGCGAAATCTTCTATGTGGCGCATCGGGTAGCGATCGGGTCTTGTCCGTCGATTTAACCCTCTGTAGTCGCCACACGGCCGAATACCGTCCTCGCCTTTCTGGACCGGGTGTACTGCAGATTGCAGATGCCCAGTCACTTTTTGACTGTCGAAGTACGCCTTGGCGTATCAATTCTTCAAATTCAGCCTTGACCGTTTAAAGTTCTCCGGCGATAATCGTCTTACCCTGCAGTGCACCAGAGGGCCAGGCGTCGTCTCGATGTGATGCTTCACGTTGTGCTTTACTGGTTGGTTGACGCCGGGCGGTTTGCAGATGTCGGGGAATTGCGCGAGTAGTCTGTGGTATGGCGAATCTCCATGAACCGCGCGGATTGACTCTACCACGACACTGACTTTTCCTCCGGTTAACGCGAGCATTGTTTCACCGTCTACCAGCCGTATGTTTCGTGGTGTGACGGAAGATGAAGGTCACGAGGAGGGAGAAAAGAACTCTGGCTGGTGTATAGAACGTATATTACTGATAGTTGCAGTGGGAGGAGCTCCGTCCTCACTCGTGGTCGCCGGTGATCTGCCCGCTCGCTCGTCGATGCGACTCGTCGACGGCGAGCGGTTCCATGTGCCGAAGTGCAGCGTTGCACTTCTGCACGTGGAGACTTTCGGCCGCGATGTTCCTTCGCTGACGATGCGTCTAGCGCATCGCTCGAAATGCATGCCATCGGAGATGTCGTCGAAGAGCCCAAAGCTCATCTGTGACACGTCCGATGTCGCGTGGGCAGACGTCCTCGTCGCCCGAAAAAAAAAGAACTAATAATAACCGCGATTGGAACACCGCGCCGAGAGGTGCAGGGGTGTGTGTAAATTTTGTGTAAATCTATGTGTGTACGTGTGTGTGTGTGTCCCTTTTTAGATTATTTATAATTGGATTGTGTGAGTGTGTACGTGCGTGTGTTCGTCTTCTTCCGTCGTCTGCGTGCATGAACGCTAGACAAATGTATCTTGTGCATGTATTTATGAGTGTGTGCGTGTGAACGCGGATGTTGTTCCTTAGCAGCCGCCGCTGCTTCACAAATTGTCTGGATCGGAGCTCCTAAATATACAAATATTTCTTAAAACAAAATTGGAATACATACATTTTTTCCTTAGTGCTAAGTATGCGGTCACTGGATAATTCCGCTGGTTATTTTATAAACTTAATGATAATTTATGAGAGATTGATACAATGAAGATAAAAATTTAAAAGATAAAAAGCCCAAGTATCGGTATAGTG
>CM053172.1:34713401-34726320 GCA_012977825.3 Pteromalus puparum
TACCCGATTCTGGAAGTGTGAGCCCTGGTCTGTTACGATAGCGGCCGGGGGCCCGAATACGCAGATGACCTTTTCGGTTAGGGCTCGCGCCACTTCGTCGGCGCTCGCATGCTTTGTGGGGATTAAAATGATGTATTTCGTCAACATGTCTTGGACGGATAAAATATACTTATTTCCACGCCTTGAATTCTCCAAGGGCCCATAGAAATCTAACGCTATCTGCGCGAATGGGGTTGACGGTGTGTTGCTGATTAGCATTGGCAAGCGAGTTTTTAAGCGGACTAGTTTATTGCTTTGACAGGTGGCACAACGGGTGGCAAATTGCTTAATGTCTGGGCGCATGTTTCGCCAGTAGAAGTCGTTCGCAATTTTGCTGTACGTCTTCGTCGTTCCGCGGTGGCCACCCATCGCCGCTATATGATACTCTTGGATTAATTTAAACCGCTCATTAACCGGGGGTACCGGCAAGTTATTCTTGTAGAGTACCGCAGCAATACGCTTGTTCATAAAAGTGTTGTCAAATAATTCTATTAGTTTGGTCCATTCGGCCGGCGTCAGCATCTCGAGGTCTCGAACTAGTGCTACGCTGTTCAAGCCCCTAGCTATCATTACGTTTTTTTAAATTTCGCAAGCATTTTGTCAGGTCTACGCGTAAGGCGCGATTGTCAAGGTGCGCTTTGATGTAAAGTCCTATTACGCTAAATCCTTTGCGGTCGATCACGTTTATCTCCCCGATTTCGAATTTTTTTGTTTTCTAAGTCTCTCGGGTTAACGTAGCCACGTTCGACGAGTGCCTCCTGTACTTCTGTCGATAATAAATTGTCGGATGAGGTTAGATAAACTAAATTTACTTTGTATCGGAAAGGGTGCTCGTTTAGAGACTGCAAGTGGACGAAGGGCTGTGGTTCTTGGCCCTCGGGTATAGCCCAAGGTGGCTTCTCGCGCGGGGGCCTGGCTTGGGCCACGACGTATCGCTTCATTTTTTCGTGAAATAAAGCTGCGGTTACAGCGGCGGCTGTTTTTTCGCCATCGCTTGTGTCGCTGTTATTACCCGCGTCTCTGATATGCTTCGCCGCGGACGTACTTGCTCTCGAGTTCGGGCTTGCAAGTATGTTAGGCACGATATCGTAGTTGTCTTCCGGGTCTATCTGTGGGTGGCTTTCTGGGAAGTTTGGGTGGCTTTGGTTCTGCAGAGGGGCCTCTGCGCATGACTTTTCGGAAATATCAAAGCTCGAAATTCTCGTTCTCGATGGTGAGGGGATAGATGTGGCTGGGTTGAGGGCTATCGACGCGTTACTTATGTTTGGAGATTCGCTCGCTGCCGGAATTGGCTGGGCAGCGGGATCTGGGCTCGTGCACGTCGCAATTATAATATTTTCCCCAATGCTCATGGCCGATTCGGCACCACTCCTGTCGCGTCCCTTGCGGTTCTTGTGTTTTGACGGATCCGGCTTAACGCGCTGTCTTCGTTTTTCCGCTTTTTTTCCCCAGATTCCAGCGGTTCCGTGCTTGATTGGCTACCGTCGCTCGTGGGCGGTGGGTCTCGGTGTCGCTTCGTGGGCTTCGCGGTTGGTGGCGGAGCGTTTACGCGGATGTACGGCGTGAAATGTTGGCCTGTCAAATTATGTTGTAAGAATTCTTTTGCCCCGCTCGATAACACGTGGCAGAATATGCGACGTTTCTTTGGTAGATCATAATGAATGCAAATATTAAAATTGAATTCTTGCGCGAACAGGTAGGCGCAGTCGACGGTGCCATATTCATTCTTAGATTTAAGTATTCTCGTGGTTTTGGATGGTTCGCCGCAGGAATTTATTGCAGATGATTTAAGCAGATGTTTTCTTAGATCTGTTGCCGAGATGTTCAGCTCAGTAGTATACCCCGGACTATGGCGCGCCAAAACAAACCCCCACCACCTGCCCATGGTGAGGTGTCTGTCTGACGCGCCATAGTCCGGGGAGTGGGGGGATTGATTTCGATAGGGGGAGTGTGGTGGGACGTAGACCCCGGAGAGTAAGGAATTTTCACACACACACACACACACACACACACACACACACACACACACGCGAGAGAGATTTTTAGATTTTTTAGATTTAAGTGTTTTATTGCTGTACATTATGTTGTACAAATAGTATTATAGAAAATATTTACAGATTAATTACAGGTTTGAGCGATAGATGATTTGAAGTGTGTTAAGTAATGGTGGTGAGATGAGATAGCGAAAGTTATGAATGAGGTGTTTGTGTGATAGTTACTATTGTTTGTGAGGATGTTTGAGAGAATGTTGCGAATTTAGTTGTTACTACTCTGTTCTTCTTGAGCGAAAAA
This sequence comes from Pteromalus puparum, assembly GCA_012977825.3. Taxonomy (NCBI): domain Eukaryota; kingdom Metazoa; phylum Arthropoda; class Insecta; order Hymenoptera; family Pteromalidae; genus Pteromalus; species Pteromalus puparum. Next base: position 34,715,733 of record CM053172.1, read on the forward strand.
GTATTGTCTAGCCTGCGTTTTGAAATAAGAAATTGAACTATTGTTACGTAAGTGAGATGGTAGGGAATTCCAGAGATATGAGGCGCTGATGTGGAATGATTTCCTCAGCGTCTCTGTGGCGAAGGGGGGGATGTCTAGAGGACTCACTTCACCCCTCACTGGGCGGAGGGCGACGTGGAAGTTAAAATAGGCTAAGATATAGGATGGTACAGCAGTATTAAATAGTTTTCTTAGAAAACAAGCCATAAAGTACTTCCTACGTCCGGCGGTGGTGAGCCAGCCGAGCTCACGCCTGTAAGGAGTGATGTGCTCATCCCTTCTTACACCATAGATGTAACGAATTCCTGTATTTACCAGTCTCTGTAGTTTGAGGTCTAGTTCTTTAGTCAAGTCACAGTATACCAGTGAACAATAGTCAATGATGGGAAACAGGAGAGCCTGCACAAGATGTTTGCGCAGTCTAAGGCTAGTGCTTTTTCGAAAGAAGTTTAGACGGTACATTAAAGAGTGAGCACGTTTGCATATTTGCTTGACATGCTCTTTCCAGGTTAGCTTCGAATCTAGCAATAACCCGAGACTGCGCACGGATGATTGATACTCGACCCGGGCTCCTCCTATGTTTATGTAGGTGTTAGCTACAGTTGGTAAAGAGTTTATGTAGTAAGGGGAGCCCAGGACGATCGCCTGAGTTTTGCTGACGTTTAACTTCAAACGATTTTGTGCTGCCCAGCCTGAAATCCTCTCGGCATTAGCTGTCATCCTAACGGAACAGGAATCCAGCTCCTCGAGGGGGCATTGACAGTAGATCTGGAGGTCATCCGCATAAATGAGGTGATAGGTGTCTGAGTCAAGGCAGAAGCCGATGTCATTGATGTATAACGAGAATAGCAGGGGGCCCAGGACGGACCCCTGTGGGACTCCCGTGTTGAGAGGGCGAAAGGTGGAGAGCTCGCCCTTATCACCAATGACAGCCTGCTCTCTGCCCGTAAGATATGATGCAAGCCAGCGGATGACCTGTTTCGAGAAACCGAAAGAGGTTAGTTTTGAGAGAAGTTTGACGTGACACACAGTGTCAAACGCCTTACTAAAGTCGAAGAGGAGGAGAAGTGTAACCATCTTTTTGTTTATCCCTAGCCTGATATCGTCGGTCAACTTTATCAGGCCTGACTGAGTACTATGTCCGGAGCGAAAGCCGGTTTGAAGATCATCAAGGCAGAGCCTCGATTCCAGATATTCAGATATTTGTTTGTGTACCAGCCATTCCAGTGCCTTTGACAGAAAACATAGAAGGGAGATCGGACGATAGTCAGAAAGAGATGTTGGGGAGCTGACTTTGTTTAGCGCATGCACTAGAGACTTTTTCCAGACAGAGGGGAAGCATGACTCGCTCAGGGACAGGTTAAAAATTCTACAGAGAAAGGGAGCGAGTACTGGCAATGCCTTCTGAATTATGCCCTGTGGAATGCCATCGCTGCCTCTTGCCTGGGAGTCAAAGTGCATTATCGCAGCTAAAACGTCCGATTCCGTTATCTCCCTGAAGTTAAAGTGTTCGGGGGTGTTCAGACTCTCGAGCCCTTGCAGGTAGTCCGCAACGTCAGGGGCCAGCGGATCGGTGGAAATTCCGCTAAAGTGCCTGTTGAGGTCTTCAGTAGAGAAACGAGAGGGAGGTGATTCCCTGGAGGTGGTGATTCCAAGTTTCTCTAGCTCTCTCCAGATCTCACCGGCGTCAGTCAGAGACGCCAAGCGTGAATGATAATAATTCAGCCTGGCATCCTCGACCTGCCGATGAGCGTCATCCCTAGCTAGTCTATAGAATAGCAGGTCTAAGGGGAGACGCGATCTGCGAAAACGTCGATAGAGTCTGTCCCGTTCTTTCACAAGGTCACGAAGAGCCGTGGTGAACCACGGGTGACGTTTCGTTCGTGGGGTCACTGTTCGTAATGGGGCGAGATGGTTTATGGCGTTAGTCAAGTTAGCGTTCAACAGTGTGATGCAGTCGTCAAGTGATGATGTAGCGAGCAATGACCAGTCGCACGCACCCAAGAAGTCCCTTAGCTTCTCGGCGCAGATGCCTTTGTAGTTTCTGTAAGAGTAAGTTTGAGGTGCGTGTAGTGGCATCTGTACGTCGAGTGTGGCCGTTATAAGGTCATGTCCGTTAATAAATGGTGTGTCGGTCTTCCAGTGTGCGAGCAGGCGATCCTGCTCGTCAATTAAGCAGAGGTCAAGCCAGGTGTCGGAATCCTGTTTGTGGTGCGTTGCACCATAGGGAACCGACAGAAGTGAGTTCTCATCTATGAATGACCTGATGAAATTGGCATCCTCAGAAGAGGAGAGCTGATCAGCGTTGAAATCACCCATGACAAGTTTAGTGGAGTAACAGTGCATGTGCGTGGTTAGTTTTTCCATAAAGTAACTGCCCTGGATGAAAGGGGCCTGGGGTGGTCGATATACAACGCCGACGAAAATAGGGTTAACTCCCCTCGCTGAGACCTCACAGAAGAGATACTCAGGCTTCCCTGGCCTGCCCAACCAAGTGCCGTCGGATGAAGTGATGATTTTAGCTGTGAGAGAGTTGTGTATGTAGAGGGCCACACCTCCGCCGTTCCGGTTTCTGTCGGTCGGTTTCGTCTGAGTAGTATGTAGTTGTCCAGTAAAGGGATGGTTTTGATTTTGTCATCTAGCCAGGTCTCAGTTACAGCACTTACGTGAAAGAAGGGACGAGTAGACAAGAAGAGCCTAACCATCTCAATGTGACCCGTGAGAGAGTTAGCATTGAAATGGCAGGCCCTTAGTCCCTCGGACAGAGTTACCTTGGATGATGAAGATGTTGATTTAGATGACGATGAAGGTGGCGAAGGACGAATGATGTGTGTGTGTATAAGCGACGTCCTCTTCAGTGGATGATGGTGCTGTTGTTGCTGTTGCTGCTGTTGTTGATGGCTGGAGGGATCTTGGCTAAAAAAGCGTCCAGGTCCTCCTCACTACTGACGATGGTGGCCCTGTCCGAGTTGTTGGGGGACCGGACGAAGATGGTACCGTCCCTGACGTAGGACCTGCATCCTGGTCTCCTCTTGACCTCCTGTCTGGTCCTGACGCGCAGTTTATGTATCTCTGGAGGAAGCAGCTCGTTAACGTTGATTAGCCCCTGATGGTTTGGAGCCTTTGCCTCCTCCAGGATACCAGCGTCGAGCTCTGCCGTGTGCAATTTGCCCTTCCTTATCTTCGCTCTGATGGTCGAGCGAGCGAGGGCATGAGTAGAGAGGGTGACAGCAATCGGTGGAAGTCTGCTGTCAGTGGCCTGGGTGTCAGCGGCCACATTCACTCTACCCATGATTCTTGCCCCAGCTATGTCCCTTTTGAGGACCGTGGGGTCAAGGGCAGACACCACAGAGTAGGCCAGCAGGTCGATAGAGGTTTCCCTCGTGTAGCGCAGCCCTGTCAGAACAACGACGTTGTTGTTGGTGTTCCCCTGCTGCTGCTTGATCTTCAGCAGCTCCCTTCGGAGACCGGCAATTTCCGAAGGGACAGTGTTAGCAGGGGGAACGTTGTCGGACGAGGTGTGTTGAGGGGACTGCGCAGGAGGGGGCCTGGACGACAGATCCTCAACTTGTGCCCTTAGCTCCAAGATCGTCTGCTCAGCATTTGTAATGCGAGTTTGGAGCAAGGGCAGGTCGTCCAGGGCGATGAGTCGGTGCTCCAGTAGACCCAATCTCGTCTCTAACCCCGAGAGTTTGCTGGACGTATCTCTCAAAGACTTCGCCGCCTCATCTTGCCTCGCACGGACGTCCTTTATTGCTGCAAGGATGTCCTGCAGGGTGACGTCCTTCCTTGCAGTGGTGGTTGTTAATGGACGCGCCGGCGATTGGTTGCGCGAGGTGCTAGTCGATGAGGGCGCTGATGTTGCTTTGGTCCTCTTGACAGTCCTCTGCACCGTGCTGGCGTTAAGTGAAACGTCTAGTTTCGCCCTGCTGTTTAAGTCAGCACACGTTGCACACGCGAGCGTCGGGACGCCTTTCACCACCACAGAACGAAAAGTTACGCAACGTGTGTGGAAGGAGTTGCGACATACTTCACACTGCTTCGGGTCCTTGGTCTGTATGAGCTTGTTACAGTGTTCACAGATGGTTTGGTACGCCTCTGTGACTTTCTCTCCTGTTATACTCATTTTTGCCGGCAACTTACTGTGTAGTTGATGTCCGACGTAGATCTTCCCCGTCGTCTCGTGAGATGTCGCCACGTGTGCTGATTGGAATGTACAGGAAGAGCGAGAGAGAAGCGAAGCCAAGCCAAGCGAAGCAGTTTGAGGTTAGAATTGTGTGCAATTTGCAGTAGAATTGACAGCGTGTGGTGAGTGCAGCCTCCAGCGAAAATTATGACAAGCTGAAGGTTGCAATAAGGAGCGTGCAACGAACTGTAAAAAAAAACACGCCCGAAGGCAGAAAACAGCAGACTAGCAGTTCGAAAGAGGAGTGTCGAGTGAAGGCGTCTAGTACTTACGGAGAGCAGATGACGAGAGAGAGAGAGAGAGAGAGAGAGAGAGAGAGAGATTAGATTAGATTAGATTAGATTCGATTTATTTTACTGTACATTATGTTGTACAAATTAAATATTTAGAAAATGTATTAAAGCATAAATTATAAAGATGTGATGAGCGTGAAGAGTGGAATGAGATGGTATGAGGTGGAATGTGGTGGCGCATGTTACAAGTTTCTTTCTGCTTCGAAGATGTGATTGAAAATGGCTGTTTTGAAGTGAGGGAGATATATGATATCGCGTATGCTAGATGGTAGTGTGTTCCAGATATAAGATGAGCTGATATGAAATGAATTTCTCAGCGTTTCAGTAGTGAAAGGCGCGATATCCAGTGGTGTCGCATCACCCCTCACGGGTCTGAGAGCTACATGGAAGTCAAAGTAGGCTAGTAAGTACAATGGGACTGCTGTATTAAATATCTTCCGTAGCAGGCAGGCTGCAAAATACTTGCGCCGACCAGCAGTAGTAAGCCATTGGAGCTCACGTCTGTAGGGGGTGATGCGCTCATCCCTTCTTGCACCATAGATGTAGCGAATACCGGTGTTTATCAGTCTCTGTAGTTTCAAGTCAAGTTCACTAGTCAGGTCACAGTATACCAATGAGCAGTAGTCGACGATGGGGAAGAGAAGGGTCTGTATGAGGAGCTTGCGCAGTCCGAAATCAGTGCTGCGTCTGAAAAAGTAAAGCCTATACATAAGTGCATGCGCACGCTTGCACAGTTGTGCAACGTGCTCCTTCCAATCAAGTTTTGAGTCGAGCACTACTCCCAGACTGCGCACACTCGATTCAAAGTTCACTCTTACATCACCAATGGTGATGTAATCATCAGCAACAGTTGGTAACTTACTGATGTAGTATGGTGAACCAAATACAATCGCCTTTGTCTTCCCCGCATTGAGCTTCAGATTATTTTGACTGGCCCAGCTCACAACCCTGTCTGCATTAGCACTCATTTTGTTAGAGAAGGAATTGAGTTCATCAAGGGAGCATTGGCCGTAAATTTGCAAGTCATCCGCATAAACTATGTGCGAAACGTCCAAGTCAAAGCAGTAACCGATGTCATTGATGTACAGGGCAAATAGCAAGGGTCCAAGTACTGAGCCTTGGGGAACTCCAGTGTTAGTCGTTATAAATGAAGAGATATTGCCATGGTCATCAATGACAGCCTGCCTCCTACCAGAGAGGTAAGAGGCAATCCAGCGGATGACTTGCTTAGAAAGACAGAAGAACGATAGCTTTCTGAGGAGCTTAGCGTGACATACTGTGTCAAACGCCTTGCTGAAATCAAATAAAAGTAGAAGAGTCACCTTCTTGCGTTCAATGCCAAGCCTGACATCATCAGTCAGCTTCAGCAGACCTGATTGAGTACTGTGACCAGTGCGAAAGCCAGTTTGACTGTCATCAAGGAAGAGTCTGGATTCTAAATATTGAGAGATTTGCTGGTGCACTAGCCACTCCAGCGCCTTGGACATGAAACACAGAAGGGCTATCGGACGATAGTCCACGAGAGCAGATGGTGATGTTGTTTTGCTCAGTGCACGCACGATTGATTTCTTCCAGGCATTAGGGAAGTGAGATTCCATCAGTGATAAATTGAAAATACGTACTAGATAAGGTGCAAGTACAGGTAGTGCTTTTTGAACAACTACCTGAGGAATGCCATCACTACCCCTTGCCTGAGTACCAAAGTGAGACACCGCGGTTCTGACGTCCGATTCCGTTAACTCACTGAAGCTGAAATGCTCAGGGAGATCGAGATCATCAAGTGTTGTTAGATATTCATCAACTGACGGAGACAGGGGATCTGTACAGATAGTGCTGAAGTAGTTGTTTAAGTCAGCATTGGAGAAACGCATCGGGATAGCAGGCTTCTTGGAGGGTGTCATACCAAGATGCTCAAGCTCTCTCCAGATGTCACCAGCATCGGTCAGCGAGGACAGTCTTGAATGATAATAATTCAGTCTTGCCTCTTCGACCCTTTGGTGTGCTAGGTCTCTGGCTTCTCTGTAGAAATAAAGATCCCAGAGTAACCGAGATCTGCGAAAGCGTCTGTACAACCTGTTCCGTTCAGTAATGAGTTCACGAAGATCCCTGGTGAACCAAGGATGACGTTTCTGTGTAGGTGTCACTGTGATTAATGGGGCGAGATGATCAATGGCTTGAGTCAAGTTAGTATTGAGTATGGCGATGCAATCGTCTAGTGATGATGTATTGATTAATGACCAGTCTTGCGTGTTGAGATAGTCAATCAGTCTTTCTGGGCTGATTGCTTTGTAGTTGCGGTAAGTAAAGGTTCTGGTAGAAGTTCTGGTATCATGTGTGTGATGTGGCGTGAGTATGTCTAATGTGGCCGTAATAAGGTCATGTCCGTTTATGAAAGGAGTATCTGTCTTCCAGTATGATAGCAGGCTATCCTGCTCATCGATTAAGCAGAGATCTAACCAGGTATCGGTAATGTTTCCTCCATGTGTGGTGTGATGCGTTGCACCGTAGGGTACTGATTTTAGTGAGTTTTCCTCAATGAGAGACTTAACGAATTTAGCATCATCAGAATTAGACAGTTGATCTGCATTAAAATCCCCCAGGATGATCTTGGAGGAGTAATTATGCATGTGTGTCGTTAGTTGCTCTATAAAGTTGTTCCCACGAGTGAACGGCGCGTGAGGTGGTCTGTACACTACCCCAACAAAGATCGGTAGAATGTTTTTCGCAGTCACCTCACAGAAGAGAAACTCCGGATTTCCTGGTTTTGTGGTCCAGACACCATTTGAAGAAGAGATGATTGAGGATGTCAATGAGTTATGTATGTAGAGGGCCACTCCTCCACCGTTTCTGTTTCTGTCACGTCTGTGCATTGTGTAGTCAGTTAAGAGAGGAATTTCCTTAACTTTTGAGTCAAGCCATGTTTCAGTAACAGCTATTACGTGAAAGAAAGGACGAGTGGATAAAAAGAGCTTTACCATCTCAATGTGACCAGTGATAGAGTTCGCATTAAAGTGGCAAACTCTTAGACCTTTACTTACCTCAACCCGAGGTGATGGTTTTGATGATGAGATATGTGGAGAAGATGAGTACATAGTTGTTGTTGATGTTGATGACGAAGCGTTACAGTTGTTCTTATGCGCTGATGGTGGATGAGGTGGTATTAGTGTGATTAATTTTTTATTTTCAGCGTTTCTAAAAAATTCTTCAGATCTTCCTCTGTTGTGATCAACACTGCCCTCGCATCCTTTCCTGTCTTTATGTAGACGCGTCCACCTCTAACAAACGATGAGAGCCCTCGCTCCTTTGCAGCTTTCCAAGCAGCCATCTTCAGTCGATGCACGTGTGGTAAGAGCATCTCGTTGACGTTGATGAGAGAGGGTGGTATCGGCAGTGGTGCACGTGCATTGCTGAGGAGTTCCGCGTCCAGTTGGCTGGTGTGCAGCTTACCATATTTCATTTTTGCACTGATAATGGAATGCAGAAGTGCTCTGGAAGCCAGTGACACTGCCAGTGGTGCATTTGAGATGGCATTAGCATTATCAGTGGCAGTGTCAGTGGCGTCGTCGCTGTTATTGGTCGCATCAGCTGCAGTAGTAGTAGGAGGACGTCTCTTACCCATTGGCCTAACGGATACAATATCTTTCTCAGTGATGCTTTGATCTAGCTTTTTAAGTGTTGCCAGTGCGAGTAGTCTAAGCGACGTGGCAGGGTTGTGAGCAAGACCGGTCAGTACTGCATCAGATGAGAGTCTGGATTGAGTAGCCACAACGCTTTGCAATCGTGCTTGCAGCTTCACATTGGCCTCACGAAGCTGTTTAATAGCTTCGAGGTCGGGTGCAGTGCCGGTTCCCTTACCAGTAGATGAGCCTGCTCCAGCAGAGAGTAATGAGTCGAGCTTCTGCTTTAGTTGCTCTTGCTCAGCCTTGAGGAAAGCGATATCTTCCTCCACAATTGTTACTCGATTTACGAGTGCAGGCAGATCTTTAAGTGGAGCTAGCGAATTTTCAATAGCAGTCATGCGTGCATTTGCTGTGCGAGTGCTTTCTTGTATATTTTTCTCCATTTTTTTCTGCGTGTCTTCAATAGTGTCGAGTTTGCTGAGCTTCGATAGAATCTGTGTAAGTGCGTCTTCATTCTTGTTTGTAATAGGTGTAAGGTTTGGCGGCAGCGGACTGTTACTCCTAGTTGTCGGTGCAGATTTCGAGGTGGTAGTTGGGGGCTTGTTAGCCTGAGCAATGCATTGAATGCAGACCTGAATTGTTTTTCCTTTATCCAGAATTGTGCTGAATTGTATGCACCTGATATGGTAGCTCCAGCCACATTTGTCGCAAGTATTACGTGCTTTATTTTTACTGATGACTTTAGTACAAGCTTTGCATGATGTGGCCAATAGCTGCTGGTCTAATACAGTCATATTATCTTCATCTTCATGAGAAGATTTTAAGCTGCTTTGAGAAGACATGATGAGTAGAAGAGACTTTATTGGTGCTTGTTGTAGTGGAGAAACTCCTTAATAATAATGCTCCTTAATGACGAGACTGTTTGGTAGGCAAAAATGCAGTACAGTGCAATACTTGGAGCGAGGAAGAGTAATAGAGTATTTCCTAAGAGATGATTTGTAGTGGCTGAGGAGCCCCGTATTTATCCTCTTAGCGTGGTCACTTCAGCTACGTGTTCGTTGTCGGCGTGTTCGAGCCACCTAGCGGTCGCGCCGTCGTACTACGAAGCACTGGCTTTGGATGTGCTGCGCTCTAGTGGCAAAAATGAAAATCTCTGGCTTAGCGACGTGTACGTAAGCGGCGATAGAGAAAGACAAGCACAGTGTTATATATATATATATATATATATATATATATATATATAGATATTTGGATGTATATCTCTCGCCAAAACTGCACAGTTGCACTCTCACTCACTCACTCACTGGTAGTTTTCACTATTTTGTCACTGTCTGAGAGGTCTATTTAAAATCGTTGGATGTCGGCACTGTTATGATAGCTGCTACAGGCTATTGTAAGACGCTAGGTCGTTTCGAGGTTATGTTGCTCTGATTTTTCGAAAAGACTTTCCCAGCTCTTAAAAATGCACCAAAAGCTGCAGTTTTTTAGCACCACGCTTGCAAGCCATCGGGAAGGTCCTTCCGCTGCAAGAAGATCACTCGGCAGAGTGATAGAATTTGTTATAATACGGTTTATTCACAGAGCGGATTGAAAGCGTGTGGTTCAACTTACCCAGAGAGAGAGAGAGAGAGAGAGGGAGAGAAAGAGAGAGAGAGACAGAAAGAGGGAGAGAGAGAGAGAGAGAGACAGAAAGAGGGGGAGAGAGAGAGGAACGAGAGAGGGGAGAGAGAGGCAGAGAGAGAGAGAGAGAGAGGGGAAAGAGAGAGAGGAGAGAGAGACAGAGGGAGAGAGAGGAAAGAGAGAGAGGGGAGAGAGAGACAGAGAGAGAGTGAGAGAGGAGAGAGAGAGGAGAGAGAGACACACATACACCTTCATCATCTTTCGGCACGAATATATGGATACCACACACACACACACACACACACACACAAACAAACAGAAAAAACGGAGTTCCACACACAGAGAAAAAACCGAGTCGCGACAGAGCGATGCATAAAAAAGAATGCGCCCTTGCACGACGAGAGCATGCTTGCAACTGCCAGTGCAGTGCATCAACTACATCGCGCACACGGATGACTCATCAGCGACGGCGGCGGCGGCGGCGGTGGTGACTCCGACGTTGCCACTGTCACCGCCGTCGCATGATAGTGCGACACTTTGTAAGCCCTCGAAACACGTGCAATCACATCTTACTCACTCTCGTTTTGCTGATGCTCCAAAAATTCGGGAACAATGCCCGAGTCGCAAGACATTTGCACGTGCATTAGAGTATGTACTATGCAGCTGCATCTTCTTACTCATCCTTTTCTCGGTATAGTTGTGCAGCCGCATATTAGTCATACTCTTTTTCGCTGGCCAGCAGAGAAAAGAAATTCGGCAACAATACTGCCCAAGACACACGTGCATCTCTAGTATAACCATGCAGCTGCTTTATGAGTCATTATTCTTGT
>CM053172.1:34732392-34754911 GCA_012977825.3 Pteromalus puparum
CCGCAGGAATTTATTGCAGATGATTTAAGCAGATGTTTTCTTAGATCTGTTGCCGAGATGTTCAGCTCCGCGGCTTTAATCAGAGAAAAGAACAGGCAATTCCCCGGTGGCGAGCTTAGTATATCATCCGAGCGTACCAGCTCTGCGTACGGTTCGGCGCAACGCTTTTTTCGTATATATGTACGCATAAGCACGTTCCCTGAACTAATTGACGAGTTCTCAGCGGATGTATCGGGCCTGCGATCATAATTTCGCGGTATGCCCGCGAAATCCTCGAATGGCCCGACGTCTTCGTTTACTGACTCATCAGCGCTCTGATGGTGCATGAGCGCCTCCGCTTGATTTCCTGGCTCAGGTGTCTTTTCTCGCGTCTGCGATTCTTCGTCTCCCGAAATCCGACCTTTCATTCCGGCGGTTGCGCTCGTCTTTCGCGCACATGGTGTCTTGCCTTTTTCATAAGTATCTACCATGTGCGACGTTTTTTCTGCGCTCGCGTTATCGTTCGGTATTTCCTGAGTGTCAACTACCGAGCTGTCGTTCACCTTTTCTTTTTCGGACGCGACAGATGATTTCGCTTCATATATATTGATACCTTCCCTTCCCTTGATCTCCTTTTCCTTGATATCCACCACGAGTTTCTTTTGAGTTTCCCGTTGCACATCTGCCAAATTTCTGGATCGCGGATTTTGGCCGGAGTACTGTGTGGTGTTGAATTATGTGGCGCGTGCTCGTTGCGCGGAGCCGCAACTTTATTAACGTCGGCTCTAGGCAGGTGCGTTAAGCTCGCCTCGTGCTGATCCGGATATACCGCGTGTATGCGCTGGGAATATTCGGACGAGTTTGGCTTGCTCCGTTTTGATCCTTTGTTAGTGATCAAAGGCTTTGCGGGGATTTTAAATGATTGGAGTGGCTCTATTTGTTGCGCTGTTCCTGATGCCTGTACTGCCCCGTCGCTTTCGTCGCTGCTGCTTGTGTTGCTGGGCGAATAAGGCTTGCACGATATTTGGCTTTGGATAGTTTTTGTCTTGCGCGTCATGATACTCCGTGGTGCTATGTAATTTAAATATTCTTTTGCCCCGGGGGGTAAAATTACACCGAGGCTCGAGCTGTTTGAAACGACTGATTTCACTGAAATTCTAGTCGCGTCGGAGTCCGACGATCTTTCTATGTCCGCTGCGGCCGTTGATGGTTGCACGATTTGCGGCGACGCCCTGAATTCGATCGATTCTGCGAGTATCTTTCTTACACGCTCGCGCTCGGTTTTCGACAATGTGTATCTATTTTTACCAGCTTTCTTTAACGAAGTATTAGTTAAAATACATCCGAATCTCGTGGAATCGCGATAGTCCAATGCATATGTAAATTTACAATTTTCGATTTCGGTAAACCATTGAATTTTGATCACATCGTCGCCGTGGTAGATGTCGTGAAGCGCGCGGCATAGATAGAAGTCTTCGAATTCGTTCCTTACGGCTAATATTTCACCGGCTTTGTAAATCAGCGCGGCATCGTTACACTTTTTCTTTATTTTGCTCGTTTTTCTCGACTCATCGGAATCCGACATCGCCTGTTTCATTTTTTGGTTATTATCCACGCCTAGCTGTTTAATCGCTCGCGCGCGGAAAATTCTGCCCGGCGGTGCGCCGGCGTCCTCGTCTGGATCTGCCTCGATTTGCTTCTCAGCTAATTCGTACAATTCTAATCGCGGTAATTCGGGGTTTATTTCGCCCGGTTTGAGCACAGGATTGCGCGAGAGCGCGTCGGCGTTCGCGTTTTTGTCGCCTGGACGGTATACTATATCGAAGTCATATCCGACAAGGGCTGCTTTTAAACGATTGAATCTTAGATCCGGTTTTTTTGATATGTGAAAATGTTTTAACGCCTCGTGATCCGTGACTATCGTGAATTTCCGGCCGTATAAATAATGCCGAAATTGGTCTTTAGCAAACACGATCGCAAGCAGTTCTTTATCGTAGGTGGGGTATTTTAATTCGCTGCCCTTTAGGCAGCGAGAGGCATAAGCGCATGGTTGATCTTTTCCCAGCTTTCCCTGGCTTAGAATGGCGCCCAGGGCAAAATCGCTCGCGTCAGTTGTTACAATAAAGGGTTGCTCGAGATCTGGCGCCTTTAAGACTGGCTCTTTGCACATTAACGATTTTAATTCATCGAACGCGGCTTGCTCTTTTGCTCCCCATACGAATTTCGTGCCCTTCTTGAGAAGCTTGAACAGCGGGTATGCCACTTTCGAGAAGTTCTCTATAAACCTCCTATAGTAGCTAAACAGACCTAGGGCCTGCTTGAGCTTTTTGGGGTTAGTGGGGACCGCGTATTCCGCCATTGCCCTTATTTTCCCGGGATCGGTTTTAATAAAACCACCGCCTACGATGTGGCCGAGTACATGCGCCTCTCTTTTTAAAAACTGGCACTTCCTCGGCTCCACCGTCATGTTGGCGTCTAGCAATCTTTTTAATACCCGGCGGAGACGCACTCTGTGTTCGTCGAGGGTCTCGCTGAACACCATGAGATCATCGAGGTATATCTCGACCTCGTCTCCTTGGAGTCCGGCCATTGCCAGAGACATAGCGCGTGTGAATGTTATGGTAGCTTCTTTTAGCCCCATAGCCATTCTATTAAATTGTAATAATTGATTCCCGTGTCTGCCGTCCGGCGCGTAAAATGCGGTTAAGTGCGCGGACTCGGGATGCATCTCTACCTGGTGATAGCCTTGTTTTAGGTCCATCACCGTTATGTAGTTGGCAGATGCAAGATGCTCAAGGATATCGCTCGTGAATGGAAGAGGATGGCAGCTCCCCTCCGAAATTTCGTTTAATGCCCGGAAGTCGGTTACCAGCCTGAATTTTCGGTTACCATTTGCATCTGGCTTTTTTGGGACAATCCAAAAGACAAGCATTGACGAATAGTCTGAGTTTGACGGCACAACGATATTCTGTTCGCGAAGCTTCTGCAATTCGCGAGTCATGTGTTCTTTAAGCGCTGGCGGGAATCTGAAGCGTTGGCATTTTACCGGTTTGTTTGATTTTAATATGATTTTATGTTGTAAGAGGTGCGTCGCCGGTAGTGGTTCTCCTTCGAGACCAAATACGCCCGAATATTCGTCAATTATTTCACGAATATATTCGACTTCTTCCGCGTTACAACCCTCCAAATCGGCCAGCTGCAAAATTTTCTCGACTCTTTCGAGCCTGGCCTTATTGTTTGCGCGCATTTTTTCGTTCAACACGTTGACTTCTCTATATTTTCCTTGTAATTTATTCGCGTCGAACAACCGTCTTAAACTTGCCGAAAATTCCGAAACCCGGTCAGGTGAGCCGTCCCCATCGGCTTGATAAAGCCAATTTGCCGCGATTGTTTCGCATTCTTGCAAATCCACTATCGGGCTGGCAACCGATACTTCTGTTTCCCCAATGTTTATGCATTCTGCGAGTATGCGTCCATTTTTATTTTCCGCGATGAAATTTCCGAAGAGCAGGTTAGGGTGGAGATCCATCAGTGGGACCCATCCTATTTTCACACTATTATCTCGCACAGGCACGCTAATTACTATTTTTACTCGTGGCGGTATAGTAATGCGCTCGTCAGTCTCGAAGTGCACCGATACGTCGCCGAATTTCAGGCATTTGTTTGCCGCATCGACGCACCCTTTATGCCTATCGATTGCGTCCCAGCCGATTATTCCCGCGTTTTCTATCGGGAAATCGTTTGGTACGACTTGGACGTTACATTCAAGGCCCTGCAGTTGTATAACTGCTTGCCCGAGCGTGTGCGCTGTGCCGGGGGTTACTCCCTGCACCTTTATTATTTTTTGTGTGTCAATAGGATAACCGGGTGCTAGTCGCCCGATTTTAACTATAGATATGTCTGCTCCCGAATCTGCATAAAATTTGCCTTTTCTATTTATTAATTGAGGGCAATTTATATTTACAATTGGGGGTTGCCGCCCAGCAGTCAGGAATCTTATATTTGCTGACTCGGTTATTTGCTCGAATTCTGGCTCTATGTGTCGACCCCCGACGCTTGAGCAACGCGGCGAGCGCCCATCTAGTTTAAATTCTGGGAGTCGTCGCCTCCTGCGTCGTTTGCGTTATTATTGGTGCCGTGAATATTACTTGAATTATCGTTATTGTTATTACTGTTGTTGTTACCATTATTACCGTTACCGATGTTGTTATTGTTGTTATTGCGATGGTCGTTTTTATTATAACGATTATTTTTACGGAAGTTACGTTGTCCTCTATTCCCGTTGTTATTATTATTATTTGCCCCATTATTGTTCGAATTGTTGCCGGAGTTGTTACCATTATCATTCGAATTGTTATTATTTTTTCTATCAGGGTTCGTTATTATCTTTTTCAACGCGTGTCTTATTAAGACGCCGCAATCTCTGAGTGCGTGATTACTCATATCGCAGTAATTGCAATATTGTTTCTGCTGGTTATTCGCGTCCGCCTCTACTGCCTGATTTTCCGGTGGTTTAACTTCTTCTGCTACGGCCCTACGTACTTGCGCTGGGGCAGGCAGAGCGAGCATTGCTGGGATAGTGGCTTCAATGTCGCCGTACATTATGCGTCGCGCGCTCTGCTTTCCCTCGAATTCTAATGCTATCTTAATCGCTTCGTTGAGGGTGCGTGGTCGCTCGCTTCGGACCTGGTGATCGAGAGGTGATACAAGACCAAAAGTAAATTGCTGCAGCGCGTCGTCGTCTGCGTAACGTCTTCTCGCTCTTCTGTCGAACGATGATAGGTCTGGGGCCGATTCGATGATCGTGAGTAGTCTATTGTGCAGTCTTTGCATCCGTAGCCCGTAATCTCCGACGGCTTCGCCCGGTTTTTGTTTTAATACTTTTATTTGCGCTTGTACCTCGTCTGCGATACCGATATTTCCGTATTGTAGTGTTAGATCGTTTAACAGCTGTTCAACCGATAGATAGCTCGTTGTGCGAGCGCGGTACCCGTCGGCGGCTTTACCTTTCAACTTATTCGCGATGTACATTAGCAGGTAGTCCTCGTACTCTCTGCCGAAGGAGTATAGAACTTTCCTGACGGAGCTGCAAAACTGATTCAACTCGTCGGGATCGCCGCCGAATGCTGGGATAAAATTTACCGCCTGGTGGAAGGGCATGCTGCCCCTGGGACGGAAGTCGCGTCTGGGGTTACCATTACATATCGCTACACTATTGTCATCGCTAGGGTCGCTTGGATCATCGTCTGGATCGCCGCCTGACGGCCAAAACCCAGCAAAATTTCGGTGATTGCGGCGGTTCGGACCTCGACGCGGTGGCTCGCGCTCCCGGTCCGGCGTGCGCCTCAGCGGGCGTTTGCGGTCGCGGGGATCCTCGTCCGACTCGCTGTCTGATGGATAAATTCGACCGCGGTCTCGGCTATCACCGTTTCTTGCTACATGTCTGTTCAATGCACTGGCTCTCATTGATCTTACGTTTTCGGTTCGGCTCATTGGCCGACGCTGATCTCGGCTGAACTCGTCGCGATGATTCTCGCCATAATGACGACGACGCGCGGCTTCTCGGAGCTCGCCCTCGCTAAATGGGTTGAGCACCTGTTTATTTATAGTGTCGAGACGCTCGGCGTCTCTGCTTCTGGGACGATAGGGTCTAGTGGACATATTCTCGGGCTGTGCTCTATGTGCTACCGCCTTGCGTACGCTCCGGTACTCGCTTCCGCTTTCCTCGCTGGAACCTTGGTCCACGATTGGCTTCTGCTTTCCACGACCTTCTTTGAGTAGCCGGCCTTCGCGCTTACTCAGTACTAATTCAAGTTCTTCCCGGGTTAGATCTAATTTGCACACGGATCGCTGAGCTGTGGGAATTTCGGTGGGTGCGACTTTTTTTTGAACTATATTTTGCGCGTTACCGCCGTGGTCTCTATGCCTGGGTCCGATGTTGCTCTGGCCTCTACTTGCCCAAGGCTTCTCGTTTAACCCGGTTTTCGGTAAAATTTGGCTTAGACCCTTACCCCACGCGATGTTTTTTATATCGAAAAGACTTGACACGCCGGCAACGCATTTTTCATTGATCGCGAGCCGTTCCTTGGCTGCGAGCGGGATCTCCATCTTGTCGCAAACATTGCTGCTTAACTTTAGCCGGTCGAATTTTTCCTGAACTCCTATTACGTCAACCTGACCCGCGGCTTCGCTTACTATATTTTCCCGAGTCGCGCCTGCAGCTCCTGCAAGTTCTACGTTCGTGGTGATGTTATTATGGTCCGCTGTGCCTGATTCAGGGAACCCTGCGCTCGCAGCCGCTTCGTCCCATGCGTGGCTCTCGCCCTCTAGCATGATTAACTTATCTCCGCTGTCATCCGATTGCTTTGGCAATTCGTATGATAGCGGCGGTCTGCTGTGATTATCTAGCAGGTTTCTTTGCGCATCGACCCAATTGGTCGCCATTCTCGCGTCCCGGGGCTCGTCCTCGGAACCGCTCGATATTAAGCAGTCCCTACTCAAGTGCTTTTGTACCACCCTTCGCGTGCGCGGCGTCATTTTTATAGTATTCCTATATACGTTTCGCGCGTATTGCCGTTGTTCGTCGTCCCACTCCGGCTCGCTTTCCGCTTGGGTATTAAGTTGCTTTTTTCTCGCGCCTAGCCCGAATACGCCCCGCGCCGCACCGAATATCCCCGCGGGAGCCATGCGACTGCTTTAAATATTTAACTGAATGGACGGCACTCCACGGTATTAGCAGGACAAGGGTGCGCGAAAAGAATTTGTTGAATGTGCGCGAATATTATGAGCCAAATTGCGTCTAATAAGGAAACGACTTACATTGAGATGACTATCGCTGCGAAGACGACACGCATGGTGCTCGTTTAGCAGGCTGGTGGTGACCGCTGCGGATCCGGCTGTCTGCTCGTCTGGGCTGGTTGTTGGATCTGTTGTCGCGCGTGTCGGCGGCTGGTCCGCGCTGACACTGTGCTGCGCGTGGAGGCTGGTGCCGGTCGATCGGCTCGTCGGCGGCTGGTCCGCGCCGACGGCTAATTGACTCCAACGCTGGCCCAGGCGGGCTTTTTGGGTCCAGGTGGACTTTGTGGAGCCTGGCGGGCTTGGTGGTGTTCTGCAAGGCTTGCCGGCGCTTGCTCGTTTTTTGAGGCCGCTGTTTTTCACTTGACGTGGTTGATGTCGAGTGACGAGGTCGGTGCGGCCTTGGCGAATTTTTGTTTAAGCTCCACGGATGTCGTGAGCCTCGGCGACCAGGAGTTTATTTCTTGTTCAGACGCTTACTTGTGTAATGCTATTGATGATTGCCTTGCGTAGGTGATGTCCGTGCAAGGGCGCTCTTGAAGTTTTTTTTTCCCAACCAAAAAAAAAATTGTCGAGTTTTCTGACAGAATAACTTTCTTTTCCTGTATTTTTATTTCTCCCTGCGAATCCTCGCGCCACAAGGGATGCCAAAATGTGACGGAAGATGAAGGTCACGAGGAGGGAGAAAAGAACTCTGGCTGGTGTATAGAACGTATATTACTGATAGTTGCAGTGGGAGGAGCTCCGTCCTCACTCGTGGTCGCTGGTGATCTGCCCACTCGCTCGTCGATGCTACTCGTCCACGGCGAGCTGTTCCATGTGCCGAAGTGCAGCGTTGCACTTCTGCACGTGGAAATTTTCGGCAGCGATGTTCCTTCGCTGACGATGCGTCTAGCGCATCGCTCGAAATGCATGCCATCGGAGATGTCGTCGGAGAGCCCAAAGCTCATCCGTGACAGTGGATAGACGAGCAGTCCGTGGAAAGCTAAGAAATCGTATCCAATAATCGGCCGGTCGACGCCTGCGACGATAAAACGCCATGAATAATTTCGCCGGAGCCCAAAATCAAGAGTCAGCACTTCGCTGCCGTACGTGGCGATTTCGGTGCCGTTTGCCGCATATAAGGCGTATTTTGATTTTTCGCGATAGCCGCGTATCAAGGTTCGTGAGAAGACACAAAGTTTGGCTCCAGTATCAATGAGATACTGAGTCTTTGTCTTCTTGTCACTCACAAACAGGCGGCGCACTCCCGGGGCGTTCTCGACTGCCGCGACTAAGGACGCCCGGTTCAGTTTTTTGAACTCCACTTGCATGGTTCGCGGCATTTGGTAGATTTCTCGCCGAATTTAGCGTGGTACCAGCAGAGGTCCGGATCATCGCTTGTCTCTTCTCGTCTCCGTGAAGTACTTCTTGCCGGCGTCTGAGATCTTCTCTGACTGCGGCCGCGATTTCGGTTCTTTTGCTTCTCCATACGACGTACGCGCGTGTCTATATCCTCCAACTTCTTGAGGATCTTCTCTACGTTGGAGCCGGATTCGCTCGTCTTTACTGCGGCTACTTGACCACCGGACGGTGCCACAATGTGAATGTGGTCTGCCGTTTCGGCCAGGTCTTTCAGATCGCGTTTATCGCTCACTGTTGCTAGCATTTGCTGCGTGTCGCTCGGCAAACGATTAAGCCACAGCGTCTTGAGTAGATCGTCTGCTACTTTTAGATCGCTGCCAATCGTTCTCATTGTCCGCAACAGTTGCGATGGCGTTTGGTCTCCCATCTGGATGGGCGCGAGGAGTTTTTGGACTCTCTGTGAGTCGGAGTCCGACATACGCTGCATTAGCGCCTCCTTGATCACTGTATATTTACCATCGTTCGCAGCATCGTCGAGGAGGTCGTCGATAACTATCGCGTACTCTTCATCAAGAGCAGATATTAGGTGCGTATACTTCGTCGACTCTGTGGATATGTTTGATGCTTTGAACAACGCCTCGACTCTGCGGAACCATCCTTTTGGATTTCGTGGCTAAAATGCTGGTATTTTCTACGTCAGGCCGCAGACTTCTGCGCTTACCGCTGGGCTATTGGCCAGTCTGCTGCTCATCTGGTGTTCAGCTAGTGTAGTCAAGTTTCCGGTCGACATCTTGATAACTTGCTTCTTAAACGCTTTACACACAACACGCACTGTTCACTGTCACGTCGCGGATCACGTCGGGGTCACCAATTTGTAGATTGAGGATATCAAACTACTTTAAATGAGAACTCGGTGTTCGTTGTATTTCTATATTCGCCGGACGTGTGACAGCGGGCTCGTCTCTCGACGTTGACAGATCGAGAGCCGAGGAGGAACTGAGGTTCGAGGTACATCGGCAAAGCTTAAGTACATCGTAATGTATCGCAAAGAGTGGGAGGCTAGATGCGGTGCAGATGCACAAAACATTGTCTCGGGAAATCCCGTGTCGCCAAACATTTTATGACTTAATCCGACGGGCCGCTCGGCGACGTGCCGGGCGGCGTCGGTTGGGGCTTATTCGGGCCCTATCATAAAGTCTGGGCGACGGGACATTTGCCGAGCGCGTCTCGATTTCTGCTCGCCACAATTGTTTCGTTTTTATGTGATTTTGAAAATATCCAAAGCCCCCCACCACCCCCCACTACAAACAAAAATCTAAAATGGGGGGTTGGCGAGCGAAACGAGCAGGGGGGCGAAGCCCCATATATATATATATATATATATATATCGTTGGTCCCTACGAATAGTTGTACATTTTAGATTTCGCACCGAAGGCTAGTACACTTGGTCATTCGCCGCGAAGACAACCACTTTGCACTTTTCGCCGCGAAGAGTAGCACGTTTCACGGCTCAAACTAATGCTTTTTCTAGTATAAGAAAAGTCGTGAAAACTACTACACAGTCTTAGTACAGTCTTCGCGGCGAAAAATGCCAAGTACTACTCTTCGAGATGTATTTGGGACGTGCTATAGTCTTCGTAGGGTCCAACGATAATACAGCCGCACGAATTGCCGCAAGTTACTGCCTGCCGGCTGTCCCCTCTCCGAGCACTGAGCAAGAGAGAGAGAGAGAGAGAGAGAGAGAGAGAGAGAGAGAGAGAGAGAGAAGAGAGAGATACAAAGAAGAGAGAGAAAGAGGCATAGTATATATATATATGTATATATATGTATAAGCTACTGCGTCTAGTCCCCTCTCCGAGTGCCGAGAGAAAGAGAGAGAGCGAGAGAGGGAGAACCGGCTCCCTCTCCAAGCGCCGCACAGTGGCGTGTTTTGGGATTTTTCTGTCAAAATCATATATCTCCTAAAAGAAATGAGCTAGGATAATGAAATTTGGTGTGCTATTAGATGAAGTGTTCTAGAATATGGGAAAAATAGTCTCGATATTAAAATGTTGTTACATAACCTCAAAAATGGTGCCCTACTATAGAAACTTTCGATAAAAATGTATTAATTTCTGTGCGAAGCCTAGAAAAAATAGACAAAATTGATTTCTGCACATGTTATTTATTGTATTTTTTCACGCCGAATCGAACTACTGTGGCTAAATTTTCAAAGAATGTATAAGAGAAAAACGCTAATTATTGCTTAAAATCGTGTAATTTGCGTTTTTCTCTTAAGGGGGACATCCTACGGCAATTTATTCACCGGATTTCGATTCAGCATGAAAAAATATATTGGAAAATATGTGTAGATGCAGAATGGAGTTTCAAAACCCAAATAACTGACAATGAGCATTTTAAATATGAAAAACACGATTTTAAGCAATAATTCGCGTTTTTCTCTTAAACAATCTATGGCAATTTAGCCACAATCGTTCGATTCAGCGTGGAAAAATACATTAAAAACATGTGCAGAAATTAATTTTCTCTATTTTTTCTAGGCTTCGCATGGAAATTAATACATTTTTATTGAATGTTTCTATGTTCGGGCACCATTTTTGAGGTTATGTAACAACATTTGAATATCGAGACTATTTTTCCCATATTCTAGAACACTTCATCTAATAGCACACCAAATTTAATTATCCTAACTCATTTCTTTTAGGAGATATATGATTTTGACAGAAAAATCCCAAAACACGCCACTGTGCGCTGGGAGAGAGAGAGCGTACTATAGCAAAAATATGTCGTGACGATTTTGTTATAGTGTATTATATGTTACACATTTTTCAGCCTAGCCCCCATCCACCAAGCATGCGTAATGCGCAATAATGAACTTCGTTCCAAAAACCATGGCGATGGTTGTACAAAAAATGTACTAGCCTTCGGTGCGAAAACTAAAATGTACCACTCTTCAGATATTTTCCCCCTCAATTTTCCGCCTCAAATTTCCCCCTCAGTTTTCTCCCTCTATTTTTCCTCTCAATGCATATATGTCCAAATGCAGATTTTAGAATTCGTTGTTATAGATTCTGTAGTCTCTCTATATTATCAAAAAAGTTTCGCCGCTGCAGATTTAGAATTTGTGCACTTGAATTAGTGCCCCTCAATTACTGTACAAAAGTAGTCGGGTGCCGGATCGAATCTTAGACTTTCACATTTTAAGGTTTAAATTACAGACAAGTTATATATATACTTTACAGACAAGTTAGTTATAGCATATATATATATATACATATATATATATATATTTTTATTTATTTATTTATTTAGACCATATACATTGTAACGAGCGCTTGAATTTCCCGCGCGTTCGTTAGTCGCGCGAGGCGGAGCTGTCGGCGCGTATGCTAGCAGACGACGTCGGCGGCCGACGTCGACAGGGTTAGGTACGCGCGCGCGAGAAAGCGAACAAGGAGACTCGAGTTCGCTTCGGCCGGATCAACATCGGCGTAATACCGCTAATAGTCCGCGGATCCTCTACCGCACCTGGCGTACACCGGGACTCACCGATCGCGTCATCACCTGGAGGGACGCCTCCAGAACTGAGTACGAGCGGCCCGGATTCCCGTGGAGTGCCGTAAGGAACGTGAGAGCGAGTTAGCCATCGGCGAACCAGCGACCGAGTAAGTTGCGTTTTGTATTAGCTTCCGCGCGAATGCGGCGTCAGGGCGGACTCGCTGCACCGAGTTCTCGACCCGGCTTCGTGTGGACATGTGCGCGAAGCCGCTCGCCATCCGCGTAGCGAACTTTGTCACAACCAATTTGTGATGATCAGTAGAGACAATATATCCTTCTTTTCAACGCTACCTCAGTGTATCTTTGTGTGTTTCCGATTACCCTCCCGCTGAACCACGGTTACGCGGATAAGCGTGGTACCCCGGGGCGTTACCACGCATTTAACGGATAATGGCAGCAGATGCACGGATGATTAGATGATTGCACTACGCGGACTAAGTCCGCGCACACATATCATCACGCCGATCATCGACGGACCCAGTCCAGACGCTAACAACGTTCACTGGGGTGACGTGCCGCATTTCCGCGACCGACGGCATGTGGTTCGAGTCACCCCGTTACAACATATGTCTTATAAAAAGACATCTATAGAACAAACGTTGTTCGGTACATAGGGATGCGCACATTAAAAAAAAAACTTAAAATCTAAACTGTAAAAAACTAAATAAGTACGGTACAGGAAGAATATCGAGCCAGATCTCCGGATAAAGGTTAAATTAACGCAAAAGTTAAGTAACAGACAAATAATCTTCTGCTTTGATCAACAATATTCTCTCTATAAAACATTTATCATCTTCTAATGCACGACTTGCTAATCACAAGTGCTTGCAAGAATCATTTGTTAGCAACGTGAAAAAGAACGCAACAAAGTAGCTATTTTTTTTGCTTATAGCTTTATCAATTATTGGCAATTAAAGACTCTTATTTCTAGTATTGCTTTTGCTATTTATATATTTATTTCTTAACGTAGCAAGTAAGTGACTGTAAGTGGATGGTCTTGACGCTGAAAATTATTTTTGTTTATAATTTTCAATATTTTCCTCTGAATACCCTGTATTAGATAAACACAATTATTGTACACTCCACCCCAACATTATGCCATAATTTACTAAACTTTGTAAAAAAGCAAGTATATCATAATTAAAGTTTTATAGTCATATATTCCTAATTTTGGCAAAGATAAACAAACTAAGTATTTTGTTTTTTTAAACAAATAATTTACATGTCTTATCCCATTTCCATGTTATAATACAAAAATTAACTCTAGAATATGTTATAACTTTCTACTCTTTTGAGGTGTACTCATTTATTATATTTGCCTATCTCAATATTAAGTGAGACAGGAACACTATGGCAGTAGCTACCATAAGCAATATATACAGTTTTATTAACATTTAAAGATAATTTATTTACAGTAAGCCACTTTGCGACTTCCCTAAGATATTTGTTCATTTTCTCTTGAGCTGACTCCCACGTGTTATCACTAGCAATGATAACGGTGTCGTCAGCATAAGAAACGACAGTATCATCTTGCATACCTCTCAGTAGGTCATTAACGTATAAAATAAAAAATAACGGTCCTAGTATGGTCCCTTGGGGAACTCCGATGGGTATATCTTTGTATTCACTTTTCAAATTCTTTATTTTAACGCATTGTTTCCTACCAGAGAGGTAGCTGTTTATTAAATTTAAGGCACTGCCTCTTATTCCATAACTCTCTAGTTTATCCAATAGGTTTTTGTGATCTACCGTATCAAAGGCTTTAGCTAAGTCTAAGAAAGTAGTTATAATTGGCTTCGATTTGTCGATTTTTTTATATATTATGTCTGAGATATAATTTAACGCATCCGTTGTGCCTCTATTTTTAACAAAACCAAATTGTTTTTCTGATATGATATTGCATTCCATTAGAAATAAATACAACCTATTATACAAGATTTTCTCAAATATCTTTGCTAAGTTCGATATTAGTGATATCGGCCTATAGTTAGTCATACATGACCTGTCACCAGCTTTGTAAATAGGAACTATGTCAGCTTGTTTTAGAGCAGATGGCCAGGAGGCTTGTTGTATAGACGTATTAAAAATATGTTCTAATGGTTTATCTATATAGTTAACTAGGAATTTGATCGTTTTTGCATTGATATTATCAACACCTCCAGTCTTGTTTTTCAATGTATCTATAGTTTTTCGAATCTCAACACAATTGGTAGGATATATAAAGATTGATTTGCTATTTTTATCTGGTAATTTAGGTTGATCTGTATC
The DNA here is from genome assembly GCA_012977825.3 of Pteromalus puparum. Classification (NCBI taxonomy): domain Eukaryota; kingdom Metazoa; phylum Arthropoda; class Insecta; order Hymenoptera; family Pteromalidae; genus Pteromalus; species Pteromalus puparum. The sequence continues at coordinate 34,746,337 of CM053172.1, forward strand.
TGTATTAGGGATTTGTTTACTCAAGTCTAATCCTATTTTGCAAAAATAATCATTCATGTGGTTAGCTATAAATAATTCGTCTTCAATTTTTTGGCTGTTTATGACTAAGTAATCAGGTGACTTGTTTTATTGCATATTTTTATTAAGTTTAGTATTAATAGTATTCCATAGCTGTCTTGGATTGTTACTAATTTTTTTTATTTCATTATTCTCAAATTTGTATTTCGCATCTTTAATGACTCTATTTAAAATTTTTTCGTAATTTTTATATTCATTTTTTAATTCCAAATTAGTTGGGTTCAATTTCCACAATTTATACAAATTTTCTTTAGTTTGACACGAGACTTGGATTGCTTTAGTTATCCACTTTTTTCTTGGCAGTGCTTATTTATTTTTTTTCTTTAATTTTTTGGAATATGTAGCTAACTCAAGACAACTATGTATCGTTTGAATAAGTTCATTTACTGCATCATTTGGATCCTGTTTTGTCAGTACTATCTCCCAGTCAAAATTTTCAGCTATGTTTTTTAACTTTTTATAGTTTATGTATTTGTTAACTGTTTCACTTGCTTTATGCATCTTAATCTGATCTATATTTATGAATAACGGGTAGTGATCATTAAACGGTGTATTTAATTTAAACGTTTCAATTTCTATATTCTTAGTTCTAGCGAAACAGTTATCAATGCACGTTCCTTCTCATTATTTAAGGAGGGCCGCGTAATTCCTCTGAAGTACGGTACATATTCACGTTCAAGATAATTAATTACAAATTCCTGACTAATTGATTTGTCGCTAGTTTCTAGATTTGCTACATTATTTTCTAGTATATCAATATTGAAATCTCCAAATATACAGTGATTTTTAACATTCCTATGTCTTACCAAGAATTTTTTTACACTATTGACAAATTCAGACTTTGGACTCAGACATTAATGACTTGTTGAGTTCTTTCAGATTTTCAACTTCACATTCAAACTTGCCTATGTCCTCAGTGCTGATATCTTGATCCATTGTTATGTCTTACTCCTTAGTCTGTCTGCTATATTATAATACAATGACTGAAGTGACATTGCCGAAATACCAGAAGCTTTAGCTACCATACCTTTCGCTGACGTTCCTACTTTGCCGATATATCTTGGCAAAGTAGGTTTCATCGTATAGTCGGTATAATCAATATACTTCCTTATCTTGGATTGCAAAATTCCGCATTCTTGGCTATCCATTGCCACATGTTCTATATTGTACTTTGTTTTATATTTTTCATTACTGTATGCACAGTTTGCACATTTGACCTTATTTGCTTGACAATCTACTGTTTTATGATCACCAGCACACTTTAGGCAAACAGCTTTATTTGTACACTTCCTACCGTTGTGGCCAAATCTGCTACAGTTAAAGCATGGTTTAACATTACAATAATCATATACTCTGCAGTTGTGATATCCTACAAAAAATCTATTCTTGTTTTCTCTAATGTGTTGGTATAACTCAGCGGAACTTCCAATATCACCGACTGTGATCCAGTTTTACTGTTCTCATAGGAATTCAAAACAACACATTTTTTTTTGAAAGCACCAAAGTTCCTTTCATTGATGTCTAGTTCAATACTAGCATTGTCCATTTTTTCCAGGTTATTTAATCCTACAACTTTAACTTTAGGATTTATAACTTGTTCTTTATTTACATCACATACCTCAGCAAGTTTACTTTTTAGTGATTTATGTGCTTTGGTGACACTTTCCTCATTCAATAGACAGAGAATATATATATATATATATATATATATATATTCTCTGTCGTTAGATCATTCGATGACGCTCGGCTTCTCCAGTGTAACCTGGATGCGCTAGCGGAGTGGTCGAGCAGCGTTGGGCTCCGACTTAATTTATCAAAAGGTTTCATTATCTCATACAGTAGAAGTCGGAGTCCGGCGCTGTTTGGCTACTCCGTCGGCCGTGTACCCATCCGGAGGGTAAACTGCGTCAAAGATCTCTGCCTCTGGTTTGACTCGAGCCTGTCCTTTTCTCACCATGTTGATCACGTCATTCTGAACACGTCCAGGCTATTAGGATTTATAAAAAGGTCTACAGCTCACTTCTCAAATATTCAGCCTATCATTTATCTGCACAGATCCCTGGTTATGCTTCACTTCACGTATCTCTTTTGTAACGCCCTCTTTTGTAAATAATTACCAAAAAACTAAAGTCTTTCGACTTGTTTTTTAGCCAAATTTCACGCAAAAAAGCGTACTCTCCCACTCTTTCCAAAGCTACGGGTCACAGCTGAGCAGCCAGCTACAAGCAACAACAGCAGCGCCATTAGGCAGTAGCGGCGGCAGCGGGAGTCACCACGCGGCAGCGGCAGCAGCGAGCGCGCTATAGGTATACCAAGCGGCAGCGGCGAGCGCGTATATCTATATATGAAGCGCAGCGAGCGGCGCGGCGTGCACAGCGTGAAAGTGGATGATGACGCAGCAGCGGCTCGACGCGCGCATCTCCATATGCTTGTATGATTGGTTTTTGTATATAGGTGTGAATGTATATGTATATATTTGTATGTGAGAGTTTTTTCGACGGCTCGAGTAGTCCCGCTCGCTCCGTAGCCTTTATAAGGACCTGCGCGGCCTATGGCTAGCTACTAGCTCCAGCGCAATTTAAGCGAGGACTAGTCTCTGCCAAGAGCAACCATTATGCCTTGGTAGATAAAACACTTAGAATATTTTCTCACTTTTGAAGGACTTATAAAATTTTCAAGTTAGGCACGATATCGCAACTTCAAGCGTATCAGTCCTAGACTTAGAAAAATTTCAGTTCCTTTCAAAAAACTTAGAGAAATTTTCGAATAATATTATACTTAATATATAAATTTCTAGTCAGACAGGATAACACAAATTAAGCGTATCCGTCTAAGACTTATAAAGACTTACAATCATTCTCTATAAAACTCAGGATTATTACGAATCGTGATAAAACTTGCATAATTTCTGTATCCGATCAGATAACGCAATTTAAGCTTACCTGTATAACATTTATTTATTTGTAAAATTACCACTCTGATTAGATAACGCCATATAAACGCGTATTTAATTTTATTTGTAAAAATCAATGCGGATTTATTAATTTATTTCATTTTGTGATATTGAATATATGCAACAATCAAAGCAATATTCTCATTCCTATCAATAATATGAATATATCTATTTTGTTATAAATTAGAATCTTATCATTGTGTTAAAGTTCCACTACCTGGTATACCGGACCTATCTTATTATTATTACTAATACCTATATAAGTATTAAAAATATTTAAAAACAATATAAACTCATTATATTTGGCCTGTCGTCAGAATCACGACGCAGAGCAGTAAATGTTCACTACTTTCCTAAAATAAAATAAATAATTATTTATTATCTAAAAGTACCCAGGACCAAGCCAAGAAAATTCGTGACCGTATCACTCTCAAATCTGGGCCCCTTTCACTCTCTGGGATAAACTAAGGCTCGAGTCAATCCAGCACAGATTTCTTCGGTATATTGCTTACAAATCGTTTACACCGATGCATAGGTGTAAACGATTTGTGAGATGCATAGGTTTGACCATAATTATGATGACCTTGCTAGCGAGCTTGGCATCGTCTCTATTAGGTCTCTTTTTCACTATCACGACTGCGTTCTAGCGTTCAAATTGAAAAACGGCCTCTTTTATTCGGATGAGTTAAACAACTCCTTTAGACTAAGAGAGTTCAATTACTGCCTGCGTAATCAGCGGGCGATATCCGAGGCTGACTGTAGAACCAACTATATATTTTTCTCGACGTTGAATCGTCTAAGAAGAGTATGGAATGCCCTGCCAAGTAATTTCAAAGGTGTATCCTCCGTCAATGAGTTTAAAACTAAAAATCTTCTCCTTCGTAACAAGCTTCTCACGCTCTTCCTAGACGGTTCATCATCTCTAGTTTGAACTTCATCTAACCAGTTGTATCTTAATTCCTCGTTCTTACTTGTTTTCAATTATCCTATTCTGTTGCGATTTACACCTGTGAAAACCACGATGCGCCATGCGTGCGCTGACCTATAAGTAGTATATGGGCCCGTATGGAGAGACTGGGCGCGGCCTAAGTGGGAAGGGGATAAAGTAACCGGTGTTTACGTACACATTCCCAATAGTTTATGTAAACATTAGCTGATGTTTATGTAAACAGTAGCACTTGTTTATGTAAACAGTAGCCGGCGGTTATGTAAACAGTAGCTAATTAGGCCTATAAACACGATTTATGACCCCTAATTATGTAAACCGAAGTTAATTGTTGTAAACAGTAGCTAAGTAGTCAATTAGCATGATTAATGCACGTTACTGTATAAACAAACTATAAAATCCGCTGCCAAGTCATTGGCACTTAGCTTCCTCCTATTCTGCTAGTGGAAGATAATTACATCGGACAATCAACTCATTCTTTGATTTAAATGTTCGCTACTATTCGATACTAAAAGGAAAGGTTTACTCGAATTCAGAATCAGAAAACATATATGCACGTCCAATCTTATTACGATCGATCACGTAGTTCCAGAATTATAACAGTATACGTACGCACGCATGCACGCACGCACGCACGCACGCACACACACACACACACACACACACACACACACACACACACACACACACACACAGACAAAACCATCTGCACGGACATTTTATAAAACCATGAAAACTCTCAAAATATACTAAGCTTTAATTATCAAATTATATGGTTTAACAAAAATAATAATGTTCAGTCACACAGAGTATACAGGGTGAGAGTTGAAGAATTTGAATCTTAATATCTTTTAAACTAAAAGGTTTCATAAGCTAGAAAAAGAACCTAGCCAAAGTGATCAAAAGATCAATCTTTTCTTAAAATTTAAACTCAATTCAAACCTTTTTACTCCCGTAATCGTACGTCATAAAAAAAAAACATTTCTTTTAGTTTTTGATTTTTATCTCAAAAACTAGTCGCCAAAATTGCTTAAAATTTTTACAACTAGTAGATATCGTTGTTTTTTATTGTCATGAATTTTTTCAGAACATTTAATTATTTATTTTTTGAGTTATATATGTTTATCAAAAAATTACCTTTCATATCATAAAAAATGAACAGATCAGTCAATCTAGAAAATCTTGCGGGAAAAAGTAGGCAAATTTATGTTCTTTTAGATACACTATTGTTGAACATATTGTATAAAGCATATCATTATAAACTAGCACGCCACAACGCGTCCTTCGGCCGCTATGTGGCTTGCCGCCTTGCATCGCGAGCTATAAGGCACGACCGCCAAAACTCACGCTTCGCGCTCGCCATGCCGCCCGACGCTCGCGCTTCGCGCTGGCCATACCCCCCGGCGCTCGCGCTCCGCGCGCGCCATGCCCACCAGTACTCGCGCTGCGCGCTCGCTGTCTGAAAAATAGTATATTTAGCTACGAGAGCAGAAACTAGATCTTTCTGCCGTGCGTGGAAATATCACCCTAGGCGAAGCCGAGGGTGATACACTCACGGCTGGTAGATCTAGTTTATGTCCGAGTAGCATATACTATTTTTCTTCATACCCGGCCGAAAGTTCAAACCACTAATTAGTCCGGAATTCTAAAAAAACTATCGAACGAGTTGGATCTGTCAGCTGACGACAGCGCGTAGCCATATTGTTACTTTCTGATTCGCTCGCGCGCCATCTGCGAGCAGCGCGTGCAGTGTTTTGAGCGCGTGTATGAGTTTTCGGCACCGCGGCATTTGCGGCCCGAGCCAAGCGAGGCTTGCTGGCCAGCGGGTGCCGAAAACACCATATACAATATTATATAAACAATTCAATTTAATTAAATAAGAACAAAATTCGATTTGTTGAATACTTTTTATTGATGAATGAGTCAGCTTGATTTTCAAGTCTCCATTTCATGAAGGTATCATATACTAGGACGTATCGATCTTTGGACTCTGCTTCAAAATTTCAAATTACTTCTTCCTCGTCAGTAGTAGATCCATCCGATGAATCGTTTACTAACAAAGCCATGATTACCGTAAGACACTATTTTTCATCACTGACGAACAATTTTCTATCACAGACCACAATTTTGCTCGATGTTTACGTTAAGATAGCATTTGTCTGCTATACTAGCGATCCTGCGGTCAAAAATGTTAAGCCCGCTGGCGCGTTAGTCCCGAGAGATGGCGCGCGCGATGCTCTACTGAGCAGAAATTCGCAGTTTCGTTGCCTGTTCTTAACGCCGAAATACGAACTTTCGGCCAGGGTATGAAGAAAACATATATTTTTTATCTTTTTCGTATAAAATTAAAAATGTTTTGGGCATGAATAACTTGAAAGTTTTATAATTATTTTAGTTTTTGACTTATGATTTTCAATATTGTTGATTTTCGAATAGCCATTCATATAAATTTTAACATGTATTCTCTTATTGCAACGAAATAATTAAAAACACTTTTGCTTCCTCCTCAAGAGGAAGCTTTATAATAGTAAAATTTTCAGTTTTGCTAATACTTCGTGGAAACGGATTTGGAGGTGTTTGGAGTACGTATCATACGTTTTTAGAAAATGTCCGTGCGGATGGCTGTGTGTGTGTGTGTCTGTGAGTGTGTGTGTGTGTGTGTGTGTGTGTGTGTGTGTGTGTGTGTGTGTGTGTGTGTGTGTGTGTGTGTGTGTGTGTGTGTGTGTGTACGTATGACCGCCATAATTTTGGAACCATGCGACGGAACGTAAATAAAATTTGACATGCGTATATTTTTTCTAATTCTTGAATTTAGGTCATTTTTGGTTTATTTTTGCTTTTTTATAATGATAATGATTTATACAATTATTCAACAATAGTGTATCTAAAGAGCATAAAGTTGCCTTGACGTTTTCCCGGCCAAGATTTTCACTAGATTGACTGATCTGTTCAATTTTTTATGAATATAAAAAGTTAATTTTTTCGAAAAACATATATATTTCAAACATAAATAGTCTAAATGTTTGTAACAAAATTCACTGCCAATAACAGCGAACGACGATATCTAACTAGTTGTAAAAATTTTTAAGCAATTTTTGGCGACTAGTTTTTGAGATAAAATCCAAACCTAAAAGAATGGTATTTTTTGAATGTCCGTTACGATTGAGGATAAAAGGTTTATAGAATTGAGTTGAATCATGTTAGAAAATGAATCTTTTGAATCACGTTCGGCTAGGCTTCCTTTTCTGTAGCTTATGACCCTTTATTAGTTTAAAAGATATTAAGATTCCCAAATCTTCAACCTCTCACCTGTAACTCCTGTGTGACCTGAACATTATTATTTTTGTTAAACCATATAATTTGATTAATTAAGCTTAGTATGTTTTTGAGAGTTTTCATGGTTTTATAAAAATGTCGTGCAGGATGATTTTGTCGTTGTGTGTGTGTGGCTGTGTGTGCGTGGGTGCTGCTGCTGTGCATACGTATATGTTATTATTCCTGTAGAACTTAACGTGATGATCGTAATAAGATTGGACGTCGTGCATCACATGTTTTCTGATTCTGAATTCGAGTCAAATTTTCTTTAAGATTTGAGACTATTTTATGTACATGTTCATGCCATTTTCGATGTTGGAAGAACAATATTTTTGCTTATTATGGCATGATATGATTTTACGAATATATACAACAATTAGTGGTATCTAAAAGACTGCTACCAGTTCTTACTAAGAGAGGCTCCGGGGTTCAGTCCCGAGCGATCGGTCCAGGCCGAGACGTCGTCCGCCAGGGATCGCTGAATTAACAGAAGAATATTAGCGAGGGTCTAAAAGGCAACGTGCGGAGGTACTGGAAGATGTGAGCTTTTAAATGTTTTAATTTAGGCGATTTATGGGAATATTAGCAAAACAGGACGTCGGAGTGTCCTGAAAGGTGCGGCGTGGGGATATAGAGAAATCTATCTGCAAAGGTTCAAAAAGGGCGCACTGTGGAATACAGAAAAGCGAGTACGATGGGTCAAAATGGCGACGTGTGGGAGTGCTGAATGAGCTTTAATTTTAAAGAGGCGAATTATGGAGTAATCGAGAAACACGTCAAGCGGTCCTGAAAGGGCGGCTGTGGTATGTAGATAATGCGTGAAAAATAATTAATCAGAAAAAGATGAGCAGCCCGCAATTTTGTAGATTTGGCCAGTTGTTACATGTTATTACAGATCCGCCATTACTGTATTTTTTGTGTATACGATATATGTACTTATTGTTAGGGAGTTAAGGGGAGCTCTATCGTTTTGATATCCACTGAACCCACTCCCGCCTGATAGCCGCTGCCCGGATCTGCAAGTGTCTTCTAACTATCCTGTTAGGATCGAAATTTTGCCCCGGACACATTTGCAGGTATTGGATGGTTATAACCGCCAAAAAACCCAACGCGGCTACATTGGCGTGTCTATACGCGTGCACGACGATCGAAGAGGATCGATCGGCGGCGCAAATTTGGTCTCTCTCGCGCGACTAAAGTCGAATAATTGGAGAGGCGCGGGCATTAGAGCAGAAGAGGCTCAGTGCCGTCCGCACGCAACGGTTATTGCATGCATTGTATCG
>CM053172.1:34754936-34765052 GCA_012977825.3 Pteromalus puparum
CGTATACCGCCATAATTTTGGAACCATGCGACGGATCGTAATAAAATTTGACATGCGTATATTTTTTCTAATTCTGAATTTAGGTCATTTTTTGTTTTATTTTTGCTTTTTTATAATGATATGATTTATACAATATATTCAACAATAGTGTATCTAAAAGAGCATAAATTTGCCTACGTTTTCCCGCAAGATTTTCTAGATTGACTGATCTGTTCATTTTTTATGATATAAAAAGTAATTTTTCGAAAAACATATATATTTCAAAAAATAAATAGTTAAATGTTGTAACAAAATTCGATGCCAATAAAGCGAACAGACGATATCTAACTAGTTGTAAAAATTTTTAAGGGCAATTTTGGCGACTAGTTTTGAGAAAAAATCAAAACGTAAAAGAATGGTTGTTTTGAATGTCGTACGATTTGACGGGAGTAAAAAGGTTTAGAATTGAGTTGAAATGTTCAGGAAAAAGATTGATCTTTTGATCACGTTCGGCTAGGTTTCTTTTTGTAGGCTTATGAACCTTTTAGTTAAGAAGATATTTAAGATTCAAACCATCTTCAAGCTCTCACCCTGTAAACTCTGTGTGACTGAACATTATTTTTTGTTAAACGATATACTTTGATAATTAAGCTTAGTATGTTTTGAGAGTTTCATGTTTTATAAAATGTCCGGCAGGATGGTTTTGTCGTGTGTGTGTGTGGTGTGTGTGCGTGCGGTGGCGTGCATGCGTGCATACGTATACTGTTATAATTCTGTGAACCTAACGTGATCGTCGTAATAAGGATTGGACGTGATACATGTTTCCGATTCTGAATTCGAGTCAAATTTTCTTTAAGATTTGAGACTATTTTATGTACATGTTCATGCCATTTTCGATGTTGGAAGAACAATATTTTTGCTTATTATGGCATGATATGATTTTACGAATATATACAACAATTAGTGGTATCTAAAAGACTGCTACCAGTTCTTACTAAGAGAGGCTCCGGGGTTCAGTCCCGAGCGATCGGTCCAGGCCGAGACGTCGTCCGCCAGGGATCGCTGAATTAACAGAAGAATATTAGCGAGGGTCTAAAAGGCAACGTGCGGAGGTACTGGAAGATGTGAGCTTTTAAATGTTTTAATTTAGGCGATTTATGGGAATATTAGCAAAACAGGACGTCGGAGTGTCCTGAAAGGTGCGGCGTGGGGATATAGAGAAATCTATCTGCAAAGGTTCAAAAAGGGCGCACTGTGGAATACAGAAAAGCGAGTACGATGGGTCAAAATGGCGACGTGTGGGAGTGCTGAATGAGCTTTAATTTTAAAGAGGCGAATTATGGAGTAATCGAGAAAACAACGTCAAGGGTCTGAAAGGCGGCTGTGGGTATGTAGAAATCGTGAAAAATAATTAATCAAAAAAATGAAGCCACCCGCAATTTTGTAATTTGCAGTTGTTAACGTTATTAACGATTCCGCAATTACTGGTATTTTTTTTATTACGATATATGTAAGTTATTTTAGGAGTTCAGGGAGCTCTATCCTTTTGATATCCACCTTAACCCCCACTCCCCTGATACCCCTCCCCTGCAAGTGTCTTCCTAACCTATCCTTTTAGTATCGAATTGTTCCCGACACATTTGCAGTATGTGGAGTGGTTATACCGCCAAAAACCCAACGCGCTACATTTGGGCGTGTCTACCGCGTGCACGACGATCGAAGAGGATCGATCGGGGCCGCATTGTCTCTCTCCCGACTAAAGTCGATAATTGGAGAGGCGCGGGCATAGAGCAAAGAGGCTCTATGCGTCCGCACGGCAACGGGTATGCATGCATGTATGGATGCGTATGAGAATGTATGTACGTATGTGTGTTTGAGTATGTGTGTTCAATTTATATTTGCGTGAAGATGCGTGAAAAAAGTGCACCAAGAAAGTCGTCGGAAAATGAGTCGAAGAGTGAAGCGTTTTGGCGAAAATGCTGCCTTTTCGGGGAGCGAATACCAACGGACAAAGAGGAGCCCGACCTGCTCAACCCCCAGTTCCCAGACGACAGCAAGCAGCCAGAGGAAATTTGGAAAATTCTTCAGTTCGTGATGGCGCCGCTCCTGTACGTGGAGATGCGCCGCCTGCTGCTCAACAAGCTGCTGTTCCTGCCGATGGTCTGTTGGCCAATGCCGCGCAGGACGATGCGCCACCTCCTAGACGACGAGTTGCTGTCCGGGTGCGTGCAAACGCACCGCCTGCTGCTCGTCAGTATGCCGCTCCCGAGGCCGACCTAGTTGCTGGTCCTGTGGCCGATGCCGCGCAGATCGTTGCGCCGCCTCCTCGTCGACCAGCTGCTGTCCGTGCGCGTGCAAACGCGCCACCCGCTGCTCCCGAGGCCGACCTGGCTGCTGGTCCTGTGGCCAATGCTGCGCAGATCATTGCGCCGCCTCCTCGACGACCAGCTGCTGTCCGTGCGCGTGCAAACGCGCCGCCTGCCGCTCAACAGAATGCCGCTCCCGTAGCTGATCTAGCCGCTAATCCTGTGGCCGACGCCGCGCAGGTCAATGCGCCACCCCATCGACAACGACGAGTTGCTGTCCGGGTGCGTGCGAATGCGCCGCCTGCTACTCGTCAGGCCGCTCGACAAGCTCCTCTCCTTGCCCCAGTCGCCGATCCTGAAGTCGAGGAAGCGTATGACGACGCACCGCCTCCTCCTGGGCGACGATTTGCCACAGGCGCAGGCGCAAATGTGCTGCTTGCTGCTCAAGAAGCTGCTGAAGAGCCCGAACAATTTCAACGAATACCCCAGCGAGAGATTCGAAGTCAACTTCAACGCGAAGCAGCGAGGATAAGTTACAAATACCGCTCCAATCGACGACTGCGAGAAGCCTCTTCTCCAGCGTTCAGAATACCGGAGAAACAAGCTCGCGTTAACTTTAACATGCCAATCGAAAATATATTTTTCGAAAGAAATCAGTCCTGTTATGCAAATCCCGGTCGTGGATTGGGCGGTATAGATCTTGGTCGCAATATGTCTCGAAATCGTTCTGTTAGCCCTAGTAGTTCCGATAGTGAAAACTATAACTTGTATCTCCGCGACCTTCAAAACAGAGCTCAAAGTACTTTCCACAACAGTAGATGGAACGATTTCGAAACTCGTAGAAATCCAGGTAATAACAACTCAAGCGGTGACCCGATTGATCGTCTGGCAAACGTTCTTGAAAAAAGTTGGGCCAATTCCCAAAATAATTTGAGCATAGAGAACACTAGACTAATGCATAGAATGTCATCATCGAAAGTTCTGCCAAAGTTCTCGGGTGATCCGTTTGAGTGGTCTGGATTTAAGCGCGAATTTGATTTATCAACCGCACTCGGCGGCTACACGGACAGCGAGAATCTGTCACGATTGAGCAATGCGTTAACACATACAGCCAAGGAAGCAACGCGATCCTTATTTGTAGCCGGGAAAAGTGCGAGCGATGTTTTGAAAAATGTTTTGAAAACCCTAGAAATGAGATTTGGAGATACGAGACTGATACTTGGCAATATCTTGAATGAAATCAAGGGACTACCGGATATCAATTCGCGATGCGTAGGTCTCGTAGAATTCGCTACCCGTTTGAAAAATGCCATAATTGCGATCAAATCCTTTGATAATCATTTAGGTTATTTGCACAGTACAGAGCTCGTTGATAACTTAGTATCGAAGTTGCCTGACTCGATGTTATCAAATTACATAAGCTTTAAGCAGGCTAACCTTTCGGAAAAACCTGATTTAGAAAAATTTTCAGACTTCATTTATTGCGAAGCGGAGCAAAGTATAGCAGCTGGTATTATAGGAACATCGAGTGAGGCAGCTCCCAATGCGTCTACTATAATAACTCCGAGTACGTCTACTGGTACAACAAGCACATCAAATCAGCACCCTCAAAATTCTCGCAAAGATAAAAAATTTGTAGGAGCGATAAACAACTACAGTAGTGTCAATACTGAGAATCAATCTAAAAAACCTCGAAAAGATCACTGTGCACATTGCGGTCGCAAAAAAAACACAACTGCCTTATGTCGCGACTTTGCAAAGATAACCGTAACTCAACGTTGAAGATTAGCCAAAAGCGCGCGTTTGTGTTATAATTGCCTTGAAGAGAGACACACCCGAGATCAATGTAAAAAAGATTCCTGTAAACGCTGTCGTAGAAAACATCATGAACTCTTACACTTTCACGATTCAAACGCGTCTAAAGATAAGGATACAGAGATCCCTTTCGCAGAAACTAACGGTTCAGGTTCAACGCCTAAACAATTATGACTACATGGTAGAACTCTCCTTAAAATTATTCCGATCAAAATAAGCGGAACGCGCGGAGACGTTATTATATACGGCTTGCTAGACGAAGGTTCAACGGTTACACTAATAAACGAGAAAATAGTTAACAAAATCGGAGCAAAACGGACACCATTACAAATAGCTTTACGAGGAATAGTAAGTTCAGACATGGTTGCCGAAATAAATGACAAAGTAAGCTTATCGATTAGAACTGAAACAGAAATTGTTAAAATCACAGACGCCTTAGTTATAAACAATCTTGAACTTCCTACGCAATCGTTGAGCAAAGAACTAGTCAACTATTGCCGTCAAAAGACAGGGATTGCAATAAACACTTATTCTGCGACCCCAGATTTGCTTATAGAACAAAATAACTGCGATTTAATAATCACACGTGAATTTCATTCAATTATTGACAAAACGCTTTTAATCTCGCGATGTAAATTAGGCTGGGCAATACACGGGCACGAAATCAAAAAATTCGACTCTAGCTATGTAACCTACGTCGAGAAGATCGACCACACAAAAGAAAAATCGCGCGACGAAAATTTAGAGAACTTGGTAAAATCATATATTGAATTCAATGCTCCTGAAATAAATTCTCTCAGAAATTATAACTCGAATGATACTAGAGCTTTACAAATTTTCGAAAATACGAGTCGTTATTGTAGAAGTTATTGGGAAATAGGTCTACCTTGGAGAGACGATAATTTAGATTTACCAAATAGTCGGCCGACCGCTTTACGGCGTTTACAATTGCTTGAGAAAAAGCTTGATCGAGATCAAGTTTACGCGAATTTATATTATCAAGAGATGTCGAGATTAATAGAGAAAGGTTACGCTAAAAAAGTAGGAAGAGTAGCTGTGGGAAAAAGAGTTTGGTACCTTCCACATTTTGGCGTTCAAAACGTGAATAAACCCGGTAAAATTCGCCTTGTTTTCGACGCGGCCGCGAAAACAGCCGGCGTAAGTTTAAACGATCTACTACTATCGGGACCAGATCTATTGAAATCGCTATTAGGCGTCCTCATGCGTCATCGCGAATTTTTCTTTGCCGTCAAAGGAGATTATTCGGACATGTTTCTTGCAATAAAAGTACGCGACGACGATAGAGATGCTCAACGATTTCTTTATAGAGGCGGAGATCGGAATAAACCTCCAGATGAATACGTTATGGATAAAGTATTGTTCGGGGAGAATTCGTCACCTTGCGCAGCCTTGTATATAAATAAAATAAACGCCGAACGTTTCAAGGCCCAATTTCCTGCTACTGTAAAAAGTATACAGAATAATTGCTATATGGACGATTATTTGGAAAGTTGTACATCGGCCGAGGAGGCCTCTGAGCGAATAGCACAAGCAATACAAATTAATGCAAGCGCAGGGTGGCGAATGCACGGATGGTCAAGTAATGATCCAGCTATATTGAGAAACGTCATTCCCGAGTCTGAATTATGCGAGTTAGTGAAAGCGGATGGAGAAGTTCATGGTGGGGAAAAACTGTTAGGAATGAGATGGCTCTGCGCTACCGATGAGTTAACTTTTAACATAAATACATCTAAAATCGACAACGAAGTATACTCAGGGAAAAAGAAACCGACAAAACGCTTTTTTCTCGCGATAATTATGTCCGTATTTGATCCGCTAGGTTTTCTTACGCCTTTCACTATAAAATCCCGAGTTCTGATGCAAGAAATTTGGGCGAGCGGTATCGGATGGGACGAAGAGTTACGCGATATAGAGTTCAAGCGCTGGCAATTGTGGTTACGAGAATTAAACGACATAAAATCAGTTCGTGTTAATCGCTGTTATCAGTTAAAGGACACTCAATTAAATTACGCTGAATTACATATATTTTCTGATGCAAGCATCAAAGCTTACGCTGCCGTAGCCTACTGGCGTTTTTCCCTTCCCAACGATCATTTTCATGTAGCCTTAATTATGGCAAAAAGTCGCGTCGCGTCTTTAAAAACGACCACAGTGCCACGCTTAGAGCTCCAAGCCGCCGTGCTCGCGACACAAATGGCAAAAACCATAGCAGAAGAACACAGAATAATCATTACCAGACGAACATTCTGGTCTGACTCAAAGACCGTACTACACTGGATCGACAAAGATCCTCGCGAATTCAAAGCTTTCGTCGCAAATCGTTTAGCGGAAATACGCGAAAACACCGACGCATCCGAGAGGCGATGGGTTCCTACGAAACTCAACCCTGCTGATGATGGAACGAGGACAGCGCCTGACGCACTGAAACCAGGCAGCCGTTGGTTGATAGGACCGTCGTTTTTACGCGAATCCGAATCAGCTTGGCCAGTGCTCGACGTTCAGTTGAAAACCGAGAAAAATAACTCTGAACGTGAACTTAAACGCCGTGCAGTATTATGCGTAACGTCATGCGACTTACCGTTTAAAATAGATTTTTCTCACTTTTCATCGTGGACGCGGCTTTTAAATGTAATCACCCAAGCTCTCGAATTAATAGATAAGTGGAAAAAGCGAACCCGGAAAATGCGTAAAGAAAATAAAATCCCCAGAACACCCGCAGAGCGACGTTTGTTAGCCGAATCAGTGTGCCTTAAACAAAGTCAAAAAGAGTCTTTTGATAAAGAAATAACAGCTTTAAAACGTAAACAACTGATTCCTAAAGACAGTCGCATAATAACGCTTAATCCGTTTCTCGACAACCTAGGAGTACTACGATCCAACAGTCGCTTAGTTTATGCTACCGACATAGAAACAAACAGTCAACCCGCGATTTTAGATTCTAAGAATACCGCCGCGCAACTATTAATAAAAAATTTCCACGTAAATACTGTGCTCAAAACCAAACAACCCGAGAATGGCAGCTCTACCTGCTGCTAGACTTGCGCATCGACACCGTCCATTTACACACACTGAGCTAGACTATTTTGGTCCGATAGAAGTCAAAATCGGTCGTAGAAAGGAAAAACGATGGGGAGCCTTATTTACGTGCCTAACAACTCGTGCAATCCACCTCGAATTAGCCCATAGCTTGAGCACAGATTCGGCGATCATGGCACTCAGACGCTTTACGGCTCGAAGGGGAACCCCCTCTCACATATATTGCGATAATGGTACAAATTTCCGAGGGATGAATGCCGAGTTAAAGAAGGTCATTAATGAATTAAACCGCGGAAAATTACAACATTTCGCGGCAAGTCGTAATATTCAATTTGTATTCAACCCCCCGTCGGCTCCACATATGGGTGGCGCGTGGGAACGCCTCGTACGCTCCGTTAAAACTGCGCTATCCATTATTATGAAAAATCAAACCGTCAAAGAGGAAACACTGTTAACAGCATTAGCTGAAATTGAACACTCCGTGAATTCACGTCCACTAACTCACGTCTCGGTAGATCCACGCGACAGCGAAGCCTTGACCCCTAACCATTTTCTCCTCGGTACCTCTTCAGGGCAAATACACTTAGGAAGGTATGAATCGCGTAAGACATGTATGAGAAAGCAGTGGGAAGTAACGCAATTTTTCGCAGATCAATTTTGGCGTCAGTGGTTGCGTGAATACCTCCCCACATTGATTCCTAGAAAAAAGTGGCATGACCCAGTTGCACCGTTAAAAATCGGTGACATTGTCTTAATTCTAGATGACAACTTAGATCGGAATCAATGGCGAAAAGGAGTAATCACGCAGACACTTCCTGGAAAAAACGGCCAAGTCCGAGTAGCCGAAGTAAAAACAGCGAACGGTCTATTTCTGAGACCAACACGAAAACTGGTTTAATTCGCGGATTAAGTACAAAGGTTGCACTCTTTGTACGAGAGGGAGGAATGTTCCCGACACATTTGCAGTATGTGGAGTGGTTATACCGCCAAAAACCCAACGCGCTACATTTGGGCGCGTCTGCCGCGTGCACGACGATCGAAGACGATCGATCGGGGCCGCATTGTCTCTCCCCCGACTAAAGTCGATAATTGGAGAGGCGCGGGCATAGAGCAAAGAGGCTCTATGCGTCCGCACGGCAACGGGTATGCATGCATGTATGGATGCGTATGAGAATGTATGTACGTATGTGTGTTTGAGTATGTGTGTTCAATTTATATTTGCGTGAAGGTACACGAAGCGATGCGTCTTTATTTTATAAAACAAAAGCGTAACGAAAAAATTGTAGAAGAAGCGACCATCTTTTCTGTTTGTCAGTCTCCGTCGATATCTCATCGAGTTTGGACGTGTGCGAAAATAAAACCTATTTCAATAAAAACTGTCTCCGAGTATTTTTGAATTTTCTTGGGTGTAGCCACTCGTGTAGCGCCTACACGAATAGTAGCGAATATTTAAATCAAAGAATGAGTTGATTGTCCCATGTAATTATCTTCCACTAGCAGAATAGGAGGAATCTAAGTGCCAATGACTTGGCAGCGGTTTTTTATTCCGTAAGATAAGAAAAAACTATCTTTTTATAGTACTTGAATTCAAATTATACACGTAAAATTCCATAAAGTGGCCAAATTCGGAACTATCCTATTGGTGGAAAATGTGTGGCCTTACGGCCGCCGCACAGTGTGCCCAAATGGGTATTTTAGTGTCAAAATAAAATTGCACAGCGTAGAAGCGATGAATCTTGATGAAATTTTTTAAGCGTACAGTTCAAGTTATGTAGAATATGGGAAAACTATACAGAAAGGCGATATTTTAACCCCCTCTTTACTGCATAGGGCCAAAAGTGGGTATTTTTGTGAATTTGCGTAAAAAATCGATAATTTTCATTCTGGGGACCGTAAAACGTTAAGTTTTAATATACCACCGCTTTTTTTATATACATTTACACTTAACTTTGAAGGAAAAACCGGTCCCAGGTCCAAAAATATTTTCAGTGGCTCGGGTAATCAGTGGAAACATGGAAAATAGCGATTTTCGACGAAAAATCAGCTTTTTGAATAAAGGGAGTGATGTAAACGATTCTAAATACTTCCAAATCATTGAATATTCATTTATTCGATCAAGAAATGAGAGGAGAACTATAATCGAGGTTATACAAAATTTTCCGGCCCGCGTCCGACGCGAACGTACGGCTACGAAATACATAATCGTACGGAACTTACTGATTCTAAACCTAAAACATACGATGTTATTTCCAATGCGTTTGTTCATGAAAATTTTGATATGGTTGTTATCTACTAAGACTAGTGTTTGCTGAAAGATAATATTGCTATTCAACTAAGGCTAGTTTAGATTACTTTAAAGTATTTTATATGCTAAAATAATCTATATTAGCTGCCTAATCTTTTACATAGATTTGTACATGTTGGTATAAGAACAATGGATGATTTATTTAATATTTTAATCCTATGCTAATTAATTAAGTAATTAATTTATCATCTTAACATAAATCGTTTCTTATTGTACTCATAATTTATTTTTCTTACATTCGAACACTTACCATAGTGGAAATAAAGAATGCGTAAGGAGGTGATATCAAATGTGAGAAATTGTAGATAGTATATAATTTTGTACGCATTTTGTTGGGCTTCGAAATTGTTTACTAATTTTATCAGTTCTGCCACTTTTTATTGGCATTTTGTTAGGCTTCTTTATTTTCTTTATGTATCTTTTGCTATATTACGGCCCCTGAGAACGAGGTTATAGCGAATAAATCGAATAATAGCAGTCCGCGGAACAGCCGATAGGTCCGCGGCGTGCTGGTGTGTGAGGCCCACACTGGCGATCGAACGCCTTCATCTAGAAACCTAGCGCAGGCACCACAACTAGGACACTGGGTATTCCGTATGTGTCCGACGATGACTAACTCCGTCTTATTCAAAGTCGGAAAGCTCTCATACTTAG
>CM053172.1:34771224-34811224 GCA_012977825.3 Pteromalus puparum
GACTGCATACCGAGTTTATTCCATGGGCGTGGATGACCCAAGCTCCAAATTGATATATTCACGGTGTGTCAAATCGCCGAAAAAGTACCATTGCCAATGGCTTACTTTCTGAAGATGCAGGGTTGAAGGCCTGGGCATAAGTATACAGGAAAAATATCATAATGCAAATGTCGACCAAATAAGTGTAGAAAGATAGATTATCTAGATGGTTTTTCAATCGTGCGACTATATTCTGACCCTTCTTGTCATGGTACATTAAAAACGGTGCGAAAAAAACATAATATACATACAGATTCCAGCATTTGCCAAAAATTCTTAAAGAAGGTAACGTAAATGTATTCAACAATCGATTAATTTAAAATTTGCAATAGAATTTCTAATCATGAATTAGTATTGAGTGAATTGTGGAATTGATCATTGAATTTGACATAAAACTAAGAATATTTACGTCTGACTTAACTTACATTCTAATTTTATACTTGTTTTTCGGAATTTGATAGAGGTATAACAGAGACATGCGTCACGGTAGGTGTTACGTTAAAATATATATAATATTCAGATAAACTATGCAACTGTGAATAAGGTTTGAAAACAATGTTATTTTAAAGCCATCTCCTATAGAGACCTCTGATATCTCTTCACTAATACGCTTAGTATTATTTCGTAATTATATTAAAATAAGTAAAATCGTTAAACTGACGCGCAAGCTAATCACATGATTTCCACAAAATCGAGCGAAATTGATCGGGACGCGGAGGTCGTAAAACGTTTGATAAAGGATGTGATTAATCGAAAAATTTAGCCCAAAATTAGCATAAATAATTCGCAAATTTAAGTTAAATTGTTTGATACGTACTGAGAAGTCAGTAAAAATTTTAGGAGTATTCCATCAATTATTTAAATATTTTTTATAAATTAGCTTGGATTAATATTTACAATTTTTCTTAGATATATGAAATTATCGTAGTAATTCTAGTTTCCAGCAAGGCGACAGATAGCGATAGTGAAGACAGCCTTCATTACAGTACTTTTCACGTAAAGAGATCCTTGCATCTGAGTTCTTTTAGTGAAGACGAAAACTGAGCTCTTTCGAAAACGGCGAGCAGGACAATCAAATTGATGTTGTAATACAGCTAAATATAGAAAAAAATGGAGCAGCATTTCAATTATTTTGATGAAGATAAATATCTATAGCTAAATGTTTGGAAATGTTATAAGCCAGAAAATTTGGTTATAAAAAGTTATCTAGAATTCTGTAAAGTGTAAATAAAAATAAATTATGATAGATTACAATAGTTGTTTTAAATAAGGCTACAGTTAAAAAATAATCGACTCAAAATGTCATCTCTGCGCGTGGGTCACAACTTTTCAAACCATTTTCCGAGCAAAAATATTTTTTGGAAACTTCACAAAAATATTTTTTATTATTTGTACAATAAAAATAAATTTTTATTGATTGGACGTATTTAGGAATCCTTTACATCACTCCTTTATTTAAAAAACGGTTTTTCGTGTAAAATCGCGTTTTTGGACCCATTATCCGGGCCGGAAATTTTGTATAACTCGATTATAGTTCTCCTCTCATTTCTTTGATCGAAAAAAATAATATTCAATGATTTGGAAGTATTTAGAATCCTTTACATACTCTCATTTACTTAAAAAAACTGGTTTTTCGTGTCAAATCGCGTTTTTTGGACCTATTCTTCGCGTACGTTTTCGTTACGATTCGAACATTATGTACAGCATTATACCAAAACGTACGCGAACGTACGCGAACGTACGTAGATGTATGCAAACTTACAAAAATTTAGTGCACCAAAGAAAAAAATGATAGTATCGGACCCACTCCCAGGTGGCGCCCGGTTTATTCTTCTCGCAAGCGATAAGTTTTCAGGCTAGTTTGTATATAAGGCCGATCACGTTACTACAAACTAAGATAATTATATCCGTAAAAAATGAAGGATATTTCGTACGAGTTTCAGTTGAGGTTTTCTGTAAAAAATTCATAAAAATTTATGTTTAAAACATTTTTTTATTCAAACAACCGTGTACGTTTCCGTACATTCGCGTACGTTCGCGTACGTTCGCGTACGTTTATGCACATTTCTGTACAATGCTGTACAAAATGTTCGAATCGTAACCAAATCGTACGTATACGTACGTGAGTGTACGTCCGCGTACACAAGTATACAGTAATGTACTGAAGTGTATCAAAATTGTACGCTGATTTACTTTATAGTACCAATTAGTTTTTCCAATGCGGAAATTAAACTATAATATTTTAAAAAACCATAAGGTTTTGAACGCTGCGCAAAGAACTTAGCCGAGTATTAATAAAATAAAATAAACGAAGTACAAATTTTATTACGTAAGTCCAATAACTATCTTTTTCTATGTATCAATATACTTGATATATATATATATATATATATATATATATATAATAAACCAGGAATAACTTTTCTTATATACTTTTTTAAAATTGTATCATTGACTATATACACTTAAATGACTGTATCGAAAATTACATGGTTTTGATATATCTAGTATTCCATCAATTAATTAATCCTCTCTTAAAAAAGAGATGACCGGATGTTTTGTAGCCATTAGAGAAGCGATTTGAATGGTTAAGGAATAGATATCCGGTCTGAATATAGTTACAGCTTTAATCTGTCATAACCTCAAAAAATTGGGCGCGCAAAGCGTGCTTGATTTGGCTTGTATTATAAATAGCTTGGATTAATATTTACAATTTTTTTTAGATATAATGAAATTATCGTGTATTTAAGTTCAGACAGGACAGATATCGATAGTGAAGACAGCTTTGAAAAAAAAAATCAACTTAAAATGCTCATTCTTCGCGGTAAGTCACAACTTTTCACCAATTTTCCGAGCAAAAATATTTTTGGAAACATCAGAAAAAATTTTTTTTTTATTTTTGTACAATAAAAATAAATGTTTATTGATTGGACGTATTTAGAATCCTTTACATCACTCCCTTTACTTAAAAAACTAGTTTTTCGTGTAAAATCGCGTTTTTGGACCTATTTTCCGGGCCAGAAAATTTTGTATAACCTCGATTATAGTTCTCCTCTCATTTCTTGATCGAATAAATGAATATTCAATGATTTGGAAGTATTTAGAATCGTTTACATCACTCCCTTTATTCAAAAAGCTGATTTTTCGTCGAAAATCGCTATTTTCCATGTTTCCACTGATTACCCGAGCCACTAAAAATATTTTTGGACCTGGGACCGGTTTTTCCTTTAAAGTTAAGTGTGAATGTATATAAAAAAAGCGGTGGTATATTAAAACTTAACGTTTTACGGTACCCATAATGAAAATCATCGATTTTTTACGCAAATTCACAAAAATACCCACTTTTCGCCCTATGCAGTAAAGAGGGGGTTAAAGTATCGCCTTTCTGTATAGTTTTCCCATATTCTACATAACTTGAACTGTACACTCAAAAAATTTCATCAAGATTCATCGCTTCTATGCTGTGCAATTTTATTTTGACACTAAAATACCCATTTGGGCACACTGTGCGCCGTGGCTTGCCGCCTTGCATCGCGAAGCGTTTTGCGTAAAAGACACGACCGCTGACGCTCGCGCTTCGCATTCGCCATGCCCACCAGTACTCGCGCTGCGCGCTCGCTGTCTAAAAAAAACATATATTGTTTATCTTTTTCGTATACAATTAAAAATATTTTGGGCATGAATAACTTAAAAGTTTTAGAATTATTTTAGTTTTTGACTCATGATTTTCAATATTGTTGATTTTGGAATATAGACATTTATACAAATTTTAACGTGCATTCTTTTATCGCAACGATATTTATTTTAAATATAATTGAAAACCCATTATTATTTCGTAAGATTAAAAAAAAATATGTTTTTATAGTTCTTTAATTCAAATTATACACGTGAAATTCCATAAAGTGGCCAAATTCGGAACTATCCTATATGTGGAAAATGCATTGGTTTATATGTAATCTGTGACGTCACGCTTAACAAACCGAATTCCATCCTTTTCCTAAAGTTATGAATTTTGTGCAAAGATAGTTTATTACATAATTTAAGCAGAAAAAGTATTAGTTTTATTATCAGCTAAGCAAAGCCGAACAGCTGTTCGTTGGTTCTGTCAAAGTGAGGCAGCGAGCTCGATCACTGCGCATACATTGTGCGCATCGATCTGGCGACCGGTCGGCGACATGCACACTCTGCAGCCGTTTGACGTGTGTGTTTTGAAGTTTTAAAGCTGCCTCCTGGTCTCTGCTAACCGCAATGTTTTGCTCTGTTTAACTTTTCGGCGATATAAGTGAGTACGTAGTGAAAAACGGAAACGACGACACGATGCAGCAGTGATATATGTAGTTTTAAAATCAGAACAGAAGTGCTACTATGGTGCCTATATGAGTTTACAAGCAACCTCTGCTCAGCACGATCCCGCTCGCGGATTAGCTGCTCGCGATTAGTGCTTTGTAAGACGGTGCAAAAAGTATTCAAAAGTGATGCATCCACAATGGCACTGACGATGCAATGTGTGCGTGTCAGTTCATTAAGGAGTGCTAGAGTATAGAAAGACACGTAGCTCCAACAAGAAACTTGAATTTTTGTTTGGAGGTTATGTTTTGTTTTTGCGACTACTCCTGCTGCTGCTACTGCTGATTCTACTGTTGTGCTGATGTATATTTCTTGTCAAATGCTGTCTAGGTGACGATTGAGCATCACACAGTTCCACAAAAAGTATTGCTGTGTTCTTGTGTTCATTATTTTGAAAACAGATATTTATTGTGTTATATGCAGTGAAATCAGTGACTATGTGATTGTGTGATCTGTTTTTAGAGTTGAACCATTGTGTTGTAATTCTGATGTCTCCTACTGATAGCTATACGGCATTGGTATCAGAGGACAGAGAATTTAGTATTTATCGTTGCCAATTTGACCATGTAAGCACTACCATGGTACTGATTCGCACTATCTGGGTGGTGTAGCTTGGCGTTGCTGGCTACTTCAAAACCCTCAAGGTGTCTCTGGAACTGATTCATACCATCTAAGTAGTGCAGGCTGGGTTGTTGACTTCTGCCACTACATCAAGATGACCTTGGAGCTAGATTTACTCTGTCTGCAGTGGTGCTGATTGGCGTCTCTGGGTACTTCAACATTATCTGCTCGTGCTGCTTGGTGTTTCTGGCTGATCTAACAATCTTCAAGCTATATTCGAACTTTCTGGATGTCCTTGAGACGTTGCTATTTGCTTGAACTACCTGAATATGTCCATGGACCCGTATTCTTGCTTTCTGACAGTCCTGGTGGCGTAGCTGGCTGCTTAAACCATGTCGAGATGATCTTGGAGCTGGATTCATGCTTGCTGGGAGTATTGATTGATGTTCTTGGATACTTCAACCACTTTAATACGGCTGTGGAGATGGGTTTGTACTATTCTACATGGTAATATCCAAAAATTACAATGACTCGTACTGCATGTTTAATTAATATTGAATCTTTAATAGGTTTTGATTTAAAATACTTTATACATGTTCTAATTTTTCTAAATAGATATCTTTTATTGCTTACGGGTATCTTAACAGTGATTATTATCAATATACTGCTAAGTTTTTTATTTGTAAATATAAACTATGCGAGAAAAGTTTATAACATATTTTCCTGTATGTCTAGGTGTACGAGTAATGCTGAATTTTTTGGCATCATAGTCTACTACTGCATGCACAGGAGTACGACTGAAGATATTGGTGTCGGCATCTGAGCCATCAAAATGTTGGAGTTGGAAGAAAGCTTCATCAAGACTCCGGAATACTGCTTACTACTATTAACGGATCAGTTTTTTTATCAGTGAGTTGAATAATTGTTTGTTGACATGAGTTTTTAATATGATTTCTTTTGTTTTTTAGTGTTTAAATCATACTGCAACTGGAGATATCATGGTCTGCTGGATGAGGAGCAGTAGGATCAAGGGCATTGGTCATATGTTTGATCATCGATAATAATGGAGCTTCGTTAGTGTGTAGCTTTCAGGTACAATATTTTCTATATAATTTGAATGATTTCATGTAATTGATGTAATTTTTATTTTTGCAGATGCTGTGCTTCTAAGATGCAGATCATAATAATAGTTTTACTTTAAATATTATTTAGGTACAGAGGTTATTTTGGTTTTAATTTTATTCTTTTTTTTAGGTACAAAATAAAACGAAACAATGCCAAGCAGTTGCAGCAAGAAATTATACTTTCAAGAGAATATTATTATTTTGAAACAGAAGAATATTATTAATTAGCGTAGCCAAGATTTACATAGCGCGTTTTGATGTTTAAAAAATCGTTTCTAGAGTTGTTGTATGTCAAAAAGTGTTAAAAATAATGTTTGCAACGGTAAAAAGTTTATTTAGAAAATGTTTACTTCTTTTATATTTAACATTTTCATGTAAAACGTAAATCCGCAAAGTTTTATGGCAAATAATTGGAATTTTAGCTGTAAAAAGGCGTTTCTAGAGTTGTTGAATGTCGAAAAGTGTTAAAAATAATGTTTGCAACGGTAAAAAGTTGTATTTTGAAAATGTTTACATCTTTTATATTTAAAATTTTCATGTAAAATGTAAATCCGCAAAGTTTTATGGCAAATAATTGGAATTTTAGCTGTAAAAAGGCGTTTCTAGAGTTGTTGAATGTCGAAAATTGTTTAAAAAGTGTTCGCCACGGTAAAAAATTGCGTTTTGAAAATGTTTACAACTTTTATATTTAACATTTTCATGTAAAACGTATATCCGCAATGTTTTATGGCAAATAATTGTTTTTTTTTAGCTGTAAAAAGGCGATTTTGGGCTGTAAACTCGAGTTATAAGCATTTTCATGATTTGATGTTGATGGGAAAAGTTGTATTTTTCAAAGATCTACAACTTTTCTATTTAACTTTTTTTTTTTGTAGAATGCTTAGAATACGAGTTAGAGCCAAAAAACCGTTTTTAGCGATTTTTGGAGGTCACCGCATTCTGCGTATACATGCAGGATCAAGCCCAAAATAGAACTGTCAGCTTCCTATTATAAGAGGAGTTCACACACAAATTTTTAGCCCGATTGACTAAAATCTCTCAGAGTTAATCGTGTAACACCAAAATTTTTATTGGAAATACACGTAAAAATCCATAAAATCTAAACAAATTGTGTCCGCATTTCAAAACGACGTAGAGGATCGGGATAAAAAAAATAGTTTTTTGGTTTTTGCGAAAGGAGACTTCTCCTAAAATGTCAGCCCGATCGGTCGAAAATTGTGCGAGATATCACATGGTACACATTTTTCGCACACGAAACTATAAGGCACTTCCACGTCGCGGTCGTGCTTAAAAAGCAAAAATATTTTTTCAAAAATAGAAAAATGGCTAGAATATGACCTAAATTCAGAATTAGAAAAAATATATGCATGTCAAATTTTATTACGATCCGTCGCATGGTTCTAAAATTATGGCGGTATTCGCATACACACACACACACACACACACACACACACACACACACATCCATCCGCACGGACATTTTCTAAAAACGTATGATTCGTACTCCAAACACCTCCAAATGCGTTTCCACGAAGTATTAGCAAAACTGAAAATTTTACTATTACAAAGCTTCATCTTGAGGAGGAAGCAATAAGTATGTCATCGCTCGGGTGCATGACCTACTTTCAATTGTTTAAATAAATAAATCATTATTTAAATAATTAAATTTTGGCGCCTGTCACGTTGACCTATACATGAAAAAAAAATGAATGAGGCATGTCGAAACGAATGCATGCATATATTATGTTCCTACTTCTCGACTCGAGGCTCCCCTCCTCCACTTTCACTATATACCGACGCGAATTCGGTTTCTATGACACGACGCTTGCCCTGCCGCTTTACAGGGCTTTCTCTCTATCTCTCTCTCTCTCTCTCTCTCTCTCTCTCTCTCTCTCTCTCTCTCTCTCTCTCTCTCTCTCTCTCTCTCTCTCGCTCTCTCTCTCACTAGCTCGCTCTCCTTTTCTCGTTCTGAAGCTGGCGTCTACCTGTCGGTCGTATATCTTTATTGGCCCCTAGGGATGACTCTGACTGTGCGTCCAGAGCGGACGGGTGGGTGCCTATCACCACTACACGGCGCGTCCTCAGGTTGCGGATAGAGGAACGGCCCCTGAGAAAGAGGTTAGCTGCGAATAAATCGTATAAGCAGCCGCGGACAGCCGATAGGCCCGGGCGTGGGTGTGATGAGCCCACACTGGCGATCGAACGCATTCATCTAGAAACACTACGCAAGCACCACAACAAACAACGAGACACTGCAACAATATTTCTTATTCCACTCTTCCTCTTCATACCTAACTACTGTCTATAATCTATTCTCTCTTAGCGACAAACTTTTAACAAAAAATCCTGCTGGCGTGTGAGGATATGCGGGGGGACCGATGACATAACTGCGCCCCGAAAATGACTCCAAAATTAGTCGCAGAGTGGTGGCTTAGAATGAATTATCGCCACACCTGTTCTTATCACGGCAACCGAAAGCCAGCGTCGGTCGCAGGCGCCGCTGCTTGCATGGGGCCGTCTTTAGGATAACGAGTTAGGTCACGTAGTGTGTCGGCGACCGATAGCGTGAACTCCGATCAAGTGTATCCAAAGTCCGCGAAATACTTCCTTCATCACCGTGTATTCTTGAAAAGTAATTTTTGGGAAGTTATCACCTCCTGAAGACGACTCTCATTGATTCAACTGCCCGAATCGGAACACGGAATCCAAAAACCGCGTGGTGTTTTAACTAGTGAATACCATGAGTGCGCTCTCGAATAATATAAACCGCATAACAGCTACAAATTTCCTAATATTTTATGTGCACTAAAGGAGAAGAGCGTTGGAAATGTGCGCCCAAATTATTGTTGGTTAGTTACCCATGAAAAGTCCCAGCAAAGAGCGTTCAATCTATTGGTAATTAGCATCCTCCGAGAATTAACCACGCGGGATGCATAATCTCAAAGAAAGAAAGGCGGCTGTGTATCTATGAACTTATACCAGTACCAATATTACAAGAATAACGTCCGAAAATCGTCGAAAATTGGCCCATTTTTCGTACATTTGTGCCTTAACTAACTTGTGCAAACAAAGCCTTGTTGCAAGAATGCCGGTTACTATCAAACACAAATTTACGTATTCAAGTGATAAATCTATCTAACTTTAAAGCTTCACCCTTTTAATGTAGGGGTTATTTGACGATTTCCCTTATATAGGGTATAAGCGCAATCCGCGAGCATATCGAACGCACGAACGACATTCACGCTATGGTACCGGTTTCTTGAATTAGCGAAAGTAGATTATTATCACTGCGGTTAAAAATGTATTTTCAAAATTCGCCCGATTAGTTATAAACGACAGTATCATTCGTATATTCGTCATCGAAAGTCGAGCCGCTGGTTAGACAACGGGAAGGAGCGTATGGTAAACAATTACTGTGTGATCATTAAACGTGGCAATTGTCCTACGGAGAACAAAAACGATAGAGCGAGGGAAGAGAAATCTTTATTATACGAAAGGACGCTTTGGAGCATTAATCCAGTTAACCGGTTCGCGCGTCTGCGACGACTCAAAATATGTCAGTGAGGGGATTTCAACGCTTAAATGAAGCTGAAGAGGATAAGTTTTAGGCCACTATACGGTTAAGGAAATTCTGCAGCGAAACAAGGCAACGATACAATCCGGGATCATGGTCATAATTTCGTCGCTCGGCAAAAAGCATCGCTATTATACGCTAATGACGAGTACTGCTTCAAGCCCGAAGGGATATTACACACCACCATAACGTGAGGAACATCGCCGGACGGTTAAGCCACGAAACCCCAGTCGTGTGTGTGTTGTGTGTTTCCCTTCTATTCGCTGAGAATATAAAGAGGCGCCAGCACAAACGGAAACTGTGACCGTGCCGCTGTATAGAAACCTGATACTATCAGATACTTTCCAGTGGCGAGGAATGCGACTCGGAATTTCGATCTCAGCCCAGTAGTGTGGCCTATATAAACAAGAACCAATAGTATAATTCAAGTATGGACGAGCGAGTAATAGACTAGGAAACGGCGCGGACCCGTTACGATGTCGAGAAGTTATCGAAACGTTCTGCTGATAGTTGAAAAGCTACGGAGGCTGATGAACGCCAATTGACTGTATTCATAGTAGAAGTTCCATAAGGGAACTCTTATAGTTTGGCAGTAACTAATAACTTGACGCAATGAACGGGACAATGCAACGATACTGGTAGGTAGCTCGTACGATCTCACAGCAAATACTTGGCGAGGTGCTATCAATTAAAGCGATATAACTTAAGAAACAGCGAACAAGTTACTCCGCCTACCACCGCGAGCGAATACAAAAAGTGGGTACAGTATAGAAAAGAGTAAACATGCCAAAGAGCCAAAACCAATGCAAGCGGCGGGAAATGGTTATGTAGGCGACGAAGTGTAGTTTTGCGATAAGCTTGAGATTCGACAAGGCAGCGAAAAAGAAACCCAGAAATTAGACAGCGGTACACAATAGGAGGCGATAGGCCGTAGAAAGAGTACCACGAAATAAGGAAGGCAAAGTGGGGGCATTTACAGGAAGCAAAAAGCGCGAGTACCACAAAGATCAGATTAGAAAACATAGAAACTTAATAGTAAGCCCGACAAATACATACGTTCTTCGCGCTAGATTATACAAAGAGCCTTTACGCTTGAGGAAGCGTCCAGACATGAGAGTCGCCCATTAGATGATAGAGATGAGGTTCCGGGAATCTCATGTCTACATAGCGAATAATGAACAATGCTACAGGCGTGGTAAGTATCCGCATGTGGAAAAAGGAATAAATTAAGTTTCTGATAAGTTATTAAAAACTAATACTTACAGCATGTAGAAAACGTCCTGCGAGGAAACCGCGCCTCCAGAACGAAATCGCACAGCCTCGGCGAACTCCATAGGAAGAACCGAATACCTAACAAGAAGTAAGAGCCGCAGATCAATAATATAACTATATAAACAGATTAAGGGCGCGGGACAACGATCTTGTATAACCAGGATGCACCTGAACTACTCTAGAAATCCAGGGGCGGTCCCGCGCCTTACATTCAAATTTGAACTAGTATGTGCTATTTGCGCGTAAAATGAAACGATTTACTCGGAAAACTGGAAATTTAATCCCATCTATTATTATATACCTTTTTATAACAAAAAAAGGAGTACTAAGACAGATTAGCAATCAAACTACCGAGACGGAACTCTCACTTTAGCTACCTGCTACAAAGGTTCTTATCAAACGTAAATACAGAGCCACGTCACTCACGCCCTTCGTCGGGAAGATATAATGAGGGAGGGATCTATCAGTGTGGATTCCGCGCGCTGACAGGTCGACGTGCGATCAATGTTACTATAAGACAGTTGTTAGAGAAAAAAATCGGAACATGCCGAAACAATACACCTACGTAGTTTTAGCTTTTAATAAAACGGTTATGACTCTATCAACAGCGAATCAAAATGTATCAAATCCTGGTACTCCTCGGCAGCTACCAAAAAAACTTCGATGAATTATTCAAATCATGTCTGAACCGTACGCCGGGAAAGGTTCGGTAGGCGTGGTAACGTATTCCGAATCAGTTCATTATACGCGACGGCTTAACAAGTGAACGGTTTCTCTCTCAGTACTCTTTAACTAATTAACGCATAGGATATAGTGTTAGAAAAATGCGGAACTAGCGGGCCTACGGTGAACCCTTTAACGCGAAAAACGATCAATTTCTAGGGTATTTGCGGATGACTGGTCTACTAGGAGATTAACGGGGTGCAGCCGGGTAGCGAGAAACGCGGCGAAATCTCTCGATATAAGGCGGGCTGGAATGGACACGGGGTTTTAGAGGAGTTGAAGTCGTATGCGAACAATGATATATTATTGCATCAGAGATAAGATACTTGGGCCATTGCGAAGAGCTGGTGAAGTGTCGATCTTAGAGTCGGAAATTATACTTTCGAAAAGGTTAGCGAATTCAGATATTTAGGCACAACCATGAATGATCGAAACGAAATTAAAGCCGAGATTAACAAGATACTTCATTCGGGTAATGCTTGCTACTACGCCGTGAATAGATTACTAAAATCAAAACTGCTGTCTAGAAATGTAAAAGTAAGGATATATAGGACTATAATAATGCCGGTAATCCTGTACGGGTGCGAAACTTGGGCGCTTACTAAAGCGGAAGAAAACCGTTTTAGGGTGTTCGAAAATAAGGTTCTGCGAAAAATATACGGGCCAAAGAAAGATGAGGAAACCGGGGAGTGGAAGAAACTGCACAAGGACGAGCTACATAACCTATACGCGTCACCGAATATAAACAGAATAATTAAATCGCGAAGACTAAGATGGGCAGGGCACGTTGCAAGAATGGGAAATGATCGCACGGCAGCGCGTATAATGAAAGGAAAGCCAAATACATCGCGACCTCTAGGTAGACCTAGACGCAGGTGGGAGGACAATGTAAAAGCGGACTTAACTGAAATCGGACGGGACGGCGCGAAATGGATAGGGTTAGCACAAAATAGGGATCCGTGGAAGGCTTGCGTAGATGAGGCGATGAACTTTCGAGTTCGAAATGCCACTTAAAAAAAAAGAAAAAAAAAAAAAAAAAGGGATGACTCTGATCCCTGCTGTAAGAGAATTTTACATATACCTTAACATTTATTCAAAAAATTGTAATAGTGTTCGCGTCTTATAATATCAAGAATAAATTTAATAGCATACATTCGCAATCGACATTTTGTTTTTGCACAACATCAATTCATTTCGTCATATTCCATCTAATAACTCATTCTCATACAACTAATATTCGCCGTAAACGATATTTTTCTTGCCTTAAAGGTTCAACTTGTCTCTCATGAAAGCAGTGGATACATTTATATCACCGAATAATATTTTCTCTTCGTTTGCAAAATTTGGTGTTTCGAGTCTCCGTAATTATTGTTAATTTTGGTTTCAGCTATTTCTTTGATATTGGTTATTGCAATTCTCGCTAATCTACGCTTTGAGAATCTTTTTGAATAAGTCCAGGGTGATAAATAAAGTGAATAAAGGCTGCTAGCCACAACCATTTCATTGAATATAAATCTGTGTACTATTTATTTGACCTGCTGCTCCTCACCTACTCCGAATTATATCTGCGCCACA
Source organism: Pteromalus puparum (assembly GCA_012977825.3). NCBI lineage: Eukaryota > Metazoa > Arthropoda > Insecta > Hymenoptera > Pteromalidae > Pteromalus > Pteromalus puparum. The sequence continues at coordinate 34,784,440 of CM053172.1, forward strand.
AGTCTCTAATAATTGATCAACAATTATATTAAATTCTTTCAATATAAATAAACTCGAACTCACGAATCTTATTTCTTATCGCGAAAATTATTCAGCCCAAAATAAGATTCTCTCAACACACATACATCCGACGGACATTTTCTAAAAACATGTGATTCGAACTCCAAACACTTCCAAATGCGTTTCTACAAAGTTTTAGCAAAAGTGAAAATTTTACTATTACAAAGCTTCCTCTAGAAGGAAGCAAAACTTTTATCTTTGATTTGACAGAGAACCACCCATATGTATATGAAAAAGAAAAAAGTTATTTATTTATTATTATTATTATTATTATTATTTTGTTTATAACCTGAGGTGTCTAAGACCCTATAATGCTTCTAAAATGCCAATTTAGTGTTGATAATTCATAAAATATGAACCTAGAATCTATATTTCATGTTTTCAGAGTTAAGAGATCCCCAAAATCCGCGAGTATATATTCTTTCCATCTTTTTTTACAGTATAAGCGAATTTGGTAAAAATCCTGCTTTTGACATGTTGTAGATTCGTGTGTTTCCCTATTTTTCTTTTAGGTTATGTGAAATTTATTAAAAATAAGCAGTTGTACGTGATCTAGAAACATCGTACGAGTAGTTTGCAATTTTTTTCAGAAAGATTGATTCCGATTTGTCTTGTCGAGCAAATTTTGGCCACAAAAAGTGGATTTTCGTACACTGTGCGGCCTGTACATCTAGACGTCGTTCTGGAATAATTGCTATACATAGACACCCAAATTCACGAAACGCACCTCCTGCAACTCATCATCGGCCATATTAGTTACCTAAATGTCATCTTGGTGCACGAAATTATTCTCTTTATATTAATTATGAATGTTTGAAATTTTTTGAAGAGGTTGGGAATACTTAGTTTAAAATACATAAGGTAACAATAAGCGCCGTCGTACTTCATACTATCCCTAGGTACTACCATGCTCATTGATGCTAATCTACCGAAAATTACGTGACTGGATGGGTATTGAAAAATTTCACGAGAGAAAATGGATGCTCCTGAATGAAATGAAACAGGTATATCAAGCTGAATTAAAACTCGCAATACTTTTCTGATCAAGCAATTTTTTGAAATCAATCTTTTTTTCTTGAAAAAGATTATGTGAATAGCTTTCAGGATAATATAGCAAGGTAATAGATATTGGTGCATTAATAATGACATAAGTGTTTTTGAAAATTTTTTGTTGAGGTTAAAGGACTTAATTTTAAAATATATCAGGTCCGCGATCGACGCCGTCTTCGTGTCGTATAATTTGTATAATTTTACTCGCCAGCGCGGCGCTGTCACGCCTCTTGATGTAGGTAGAATACCACATTCGCAATATTTTTTCATTTACATCTTTTTGTCCTTGGTATAATACAGTTAAAACTTGCATCTAAAAATTTTACTTCATCATTACCAACGAGCAAATATCATATTGTTTTATTAATACAAGGTTATCATAAAATATTATAGTAATGTTCTTCAATAGTTTATGTATCCAATTACTTATACAACCATTTTCTTTTCTCATACAAATACTCGCATACGCATACAAACATATGTGTTTATATGATATTAACACCCGCTCTCTCACACACATACATATATATATATATATATACGAACACAACTTTTCAAAACAAAAGTTTAAGTTTAAATATTTTAAGCTTATTTAAAAAGAAAGAAAATACCGAAATTACTATCACAAGAAAAAAACTTTATCTAATGACTGATACAAATGTAGATAAATATTAAATTTTGTATGATGTTTTAATTTTTTGTTATAGTTTATTAAAGAGCAGAATTATTCTTATTGTTTTTTTTAGTTTAATGTTGGAGAATATTTATAAAGTATCATAAATAAATAGATAAATTTGTATTTAATTATATCCAAGCTAATATGCATTTTTATGATGGATTTATTTAAGGTATTGAAAATAATAATATGGTCTTTTAAAAAAAGAGAGTGGTTTAAAGCATGCCAACATTTGCTTAGATTTACTCGTAAAATACAATCGTTTTTATTTAAATAAACAATTAGTTGTATATTTTTATTTTTTTTTTAAATCGTCAAACATGCATACTCTTCTACTGTTTTATACAACGATAAACGAGACATGATAAGAATACAAGTGAAAAGTTATGCTTGCTCTTTTTAATAAATTTTGCATTTTAAAAAACATATGACATTTCATTTACAAAATTCATATCTTTGAATTTTATAAATGAAATTTGTCAGAATATTAAACAAAGAAGGATAATATTTAAATAAGAATTACCATTGTCAAGTTTTACTGCCGAAAACTTAGCTAAAGTTACTCATAAACTTATTATTACTCATAAACTTATTTGGAAAAACTGTTATAAAATCCAGAGAAAAAAGAATCCGAACTCTTCTTTATAGGTATGATTTATGGAGAAAAACTGGTTTAGACGAATATTTATTGACCTTCGTCTGCTTCTTATCAACTCTGTTTGACTGTCTAGATATCTATTTATCTTTATCTGTGTGTCCTTACATCTTACTGTTAATCACTATGGATCCACACACTCACGCACATACATATACACTACACACATAATAACATACACATACACACACACACACACACACCCACACACACACACACATATGTATATATGTATATATGAGTGTGTGTGTATATATACACACACATATACTACCCATATTATATATATATATATATATATGTATATACACACACGTGGGTGGTATTCTTTGTCAAATCAAGAAAATTTGTATAATGTTCCAACCTGCATATATTTTTTTATACAATGTCCCTGACTCCAGAAAAAAAAACCGCTGCCAAGTTCTTGGCACTTAGCTTCCTCCTATTCCGTTTTTTGTTATTGTTTTAAATGTAATAGTAGATTGTGCTAACGCCACACGAGTTGCACTTACTACTTTTCCATGAGAGGGAGGTATAATGCATTTTGGTGCATGCATTTTTGTGCATCAACTAGCTGTGGATTATTCGTTATTTGATGCACGTCAATGACAATGTATAGTCATTGATAATTCCATTAGCATCACAAATGTACTAAAGAAAAAATAAGGAAAATCCACGATGTGCATGCTGCTGAGAGCAGTTGTTTGATGTCCCAAGGATTAGTGCGCTTGGAAAATTTTTTGCGTGCATCATCCAAAATTTGTAACCTTTATTATATTTATTATAAGTTGTATATTTATTAAGAGGCTGTAAGCAACAACATTTTTATTTTTTAACATTTAAAACATTTTGTATTCAAATTAAATTAATGAAAAACAAAAATGTTGGTGCTCACAGCCGTGTTATCATCCTGATGGTAACACCAGTACTGGTCCTCATTATATGAAATTTATAAATTTTACTTATTTTAAACAACTTATAATAAATATAATAAAGGTTACAAATTTTGAATGATCATCAGCTGATTATCATTAACATTGTATCTCTTATAAGCGCATATATATAACTATCAGCTTTAATAAAAATATTAAACTGAAATCACCTGATAATCAGCTGACGTTTTGGAGCTCATTTCAGTATTCCCACAGTCGTCTTTTAGAACCTCGTAATAGTTTTCTGTATTCCCACACTCACCTTTTTGACCCTCGTAATCATTCTGTACATACCCACAGCTGCCTTTTAGTACCTCGTAATCGTTTTCTGTAATCCCACAGTCGCCTTTGGGGCTCTATAGTTGTTTTTTTATAAGCCTTTAATAGCCTTACTGACATTTGTGAATGTTTTGGCGGCTGTGGGTATGTAGAAAACGATTGCAAATGGTCATAAAAAAGTCAAAATCTTAAAAGAAAATGTACTCAAATTCAGAATCAGAAAACATATATGCATGTCCAATCTTATTACGATGGATCACGTGGTTCCAGAATTATAACGGTGTACGTACGCATGCACACACACACACACGCACATACACAATCATCTGCACGTACATTTTATAAAACCACGAAAGCTCTCAAAACATACAATACTAACCTTTATTATCAAATTATATGGTTTAACAAAAATAATAATGTTCAGTCACACAAGGTATACAGGGTGAGAGTTGAAGAATTTGAATCTTAATATCTTTTAAACTAAACGGTTTCATAAGCTACAAGAAGAACCTAGCCGAAGTGATCGAAAGATCAATCTTTTCCGTAAATTTCAACTGAATTTAAAACTTTTTACTCCCGTAATAGTACGACATAAAAAACCCATTTTTTTAGTCTTTGATTTTTATCTCAAAAACTAGTCGCCAAAATTGTTTGCGGGAAAAAGTAGACAAACTTATGTTCTTTTAGATACACTATTGTTGAATATATTGTATAAATCATATCATTATAAAAAAGCTAAAATATTTGTTTCAAAAATAGAAAAATGGCCATAAAATATAATATGGCCATAAAATGGTCAGAATCATAAAACAAAAAATGACCTAAATTCAGAATTAGAAAAAATATATGCATGTCAAATTTTATTACGATCCGTCGCATGTTCCAAAATTATGGCGGTATACACACACACACACACACACACACACACACACACACACACACACACACACACACACACACACACACACACACACACACACACACACACACCACCATCCGCACGATCATTTTCTAAAAACGTATGGATTTGTAGCTCCAACCTCAAATGCGTTACGAAAGTAATAGCAAAATTGAAAATTTTACTATTACAAAGCTTCCTTTTGAGGAGGAAGCAATTCAGCGCGATGCCTTTAATTGGCTTCGAGTTATGGATGGTCAAAGTTGGGATTTTAAGCAATTTTCCGATTTTTGCCTCTTTTTAATGGTTTTTAACATATAAGGGGTGTATTTTTAACAAAAACAACATTAAGGATTTTTTTGTAAAATGTTCTTAATTTGAAAAAAATATATATTTTCAAAGTCATAAGTACATGTTATTACTCTCCAATAAGCAATTTAAACCTTAAAATGTGAAAATCTGAGTGTTTGACCTAGTATGATCACCAAAATATTCATGGATATTTCTTCTTATAGTCTAAAAGTAACCGTACAAAAGCGAGAAAAGCAGAAGCCTTCGTTCCTTTGCTAGAGCTAAAAATAGCAGTCAAATTACTTCAAAAATTAATAAAATGTCTTCTTAACCGCTGTAATACAGGCAGTTTACATTGGTAAAATAATAAAAACCGCTGCTGAATCTTTGGCACGTAGCTTCCTTTAACATTATGTACTGCTTTTATACCAGAATTGTTTTTACTTCATATTTGATTCTACAAAGTTCTTGTACTTTTTGACATCACGCGCTAATTGACAAAGATAAACAAACAGAAGAAGGAACTCAGCATGTCGAAGTTAAAATTCCTTCTTCTCTTTTTTCTCCGGACCTGCTCCATTAAAAGACTTGAAATGAAAGTAGTCTATAGTCATAATAAGCTTCGATAATCATGATTTTTCAAAGAAAAGTTCATCATTTAGTTTCTGAGTTATAATAATTAGGATAGTTTGAGGAACGGGGCTAAAATTACTAGTAATCGAAAAGTCGCCATGAAAAACCGCTGCCAAGTCATTGGCACTTAGCTTCCTCCTATTCCGCTAGTAGAAAATGATTACGTAGTTTCTAAAAAAACTGAACGGATACATGATATTCCTGTGATGATTTGAGAGTTTAGATGCATGAACATGACACTTGTAGGGAAGGCGTATCAGGGAGGTGGGGGTTAAGGTGGATGCCAACAGGATAGGTATAAAAGTGATGCATCAAGCAAGGGCAGGAGGGTGGGTCATTTGCTGCCGAACAGTGCGGTCGATTTCGAGGGCTAAGCGGGGAACGAAAGGTAATTTTATTCTCTTGTATATCCGCTATAGCTGTATTTTTGTGTAACATTAAGATTATACGAAAAATGTCAAAAATAATTTTGCATAATTCAATAAACGGCCATAAAATAAAATTTAGTTAGCACAATTGAAAATAACTTCTTTTTTCGAATTCAGAATCCCAAAAAGGATATACATGCCAAATTTTGTAGAGATTCATAACCTGGATTCGATAATATTGCGGCACACACACACACACACACACACTCACACACATACGACGGACATTTTCTAAAAACATGTCATTCGAACTCCAAGCACTTCCAAATGCGCTTCTACAAAGTTTTAGCAAAAGTGAAAATTTTACTATTACAAAGCTTCCTCTAAGAGGAAGTAAAATGTACGTGCATACCTAAAAGTCTTGTTTTTGACGAATTGGTAAAAGAACAGAAAAGAACGAGCCTAGGTATCAATTAATATCCATTACACAGACGCTGAGATCCTAGCGATGCAGTTTTCAACTGTATAGAGTATACAGCGTAACAAAAATAATTTGAATACGAATATCTTTACTTTGTAACTAACTGGTTTTATAAACAGCCCAATGAAAATGATCAAGATGCTATAATATGCTAACGAAGTCCAGAATTTGAACTTGATTATTGTCTTTTTACTCCAGTTATCGCGTCACGTAAGTAGAGAGGGATACCTTATAGCGAGAAAGAAAGTGGGTGGTGCCACGTGGTTTGCACATGTGGAGGGGATCTCAACGTCAAGCCCCCTCCCCCCTAGACCCTTGGAACAGGTAGTCAGGCCCGTTCTCTCTCGCAAGCTATGGCGAGTGGGAGTAAGACTCGGTGCTATGGCGGGTGGTGTTGTCACCCTACCACCCCCTCGCTATAGAAGGCCCACCACCCACCATCCTCCACCCATACAAACACATGCTCTCTCATAGGTGTGTGCTATAGCGAGTAAGGCTCCGTGCTATGGTGAGTGTCGCGACCTCGCTATAGGAGGCCTACCACCCACCACCCACCCCCTATCACACACGTATGACTTATATATATATACTAGTGGGGCTTCGCCCCCCTGCTCGCTTCGCTCGCCAACCCCCCATTTTAGTTTTTGTGTGATTTTTATTTTTCAATTGTTATTTTCGTTATCTGATGATTAAGTTCTAGTTGGCCAAGAACAATCTTATTGTATTATATAAAATTTGTAGATCATAAAAAGGTCAAGAATTTAATGTTTGTCGAAATAGAGAAAATCGAAAGAAAAAAAGTAAAAGTACTGAATTAACGCCGAACTTCTACTGCTTATGGCATTTAAAATATATAGTTTTTTTTTCATTTTTTTGGAAATTGTTTTGAAATTAATTTTGATTCTTCCCACTTTCAATTATATGTTACAATTATACATAAATCTGGTCCACTACTTTTTCTTATAATAACCATTGCTGCGTTGTTGAATGACCTGTGGCCTCTAATATATGTTGATGATCGATCTTTTCGTTTTTACGTAGCATAATGAGGAAACAAATATGTTTTTCATTTTATTAATGTTTTAGTTTCTAAAAACTCAATTATTAAAAAATAAAATTTTTGTTTCCTACCTAGGGAAGCTTTGCATTTTACAGACCAAGTTAAGTAAAGAAATAAGGCACAAATCATATAAAAAATTTGGATCCGGACGTATTTTCTTGTTATCTCAATTCTTATTTCTATACGAATTTATCGATCTCTGCAAGTTAAATATACTTCTTAAATCTTTACTTGTAACTGCTCATTAGCTTTATTTAATTTATTTTTTGTCAACATTTTTTCGAAAACTTAAGTTTAAATCTTGCACCTAAGTACATGAGTTACAATTTTTACTCCAATAATATTTAAGGGCCCTCGAACAAATCGCTATATATATATATATCGATTGGCCTATCGGGGATACCACTTTATTTTTTGTTAAGACTTTGATATATAATTCACATTTATGATCTTATAAAGTTTTTACAATGCTAAGTATAAACACGCAAAAGTGATATATATACAAAAGCAAAAGACAATGCTAAGTATAAACACATCAAAGTGTCAACAATACAAAAGCAAAAGTCAATGCCAAGTATACGCACATAAAAGTGTTAACAATACAAAAGCAAAATAAAAACCTTATAAGAATTATTTACCTTAAAATAGTATTTTACAGTAAACCTTTAAACAAAAAAATATAAAAAACGTCCTGGTTATTTAAGGGTGTCATAGGTGGTGTGGAAAAAATGAAATATTTAAGGTTATATCTCTTAATAGTTTATCTCTACTGTGTATATATAATTTGAGATACTGATGTGCTATGAGCTTGTTATGAGGGCTTGGCAAAGTGTTCTACAAAGGATGTAGGATCTTCCCGAGGCTAAAGACATAGAGATAAGAAAAGGTATTCGTATTGCTCGAGTAGTTCGTTGTAGAGTCCGGAGGAAAGTAACCTTTATACATCATCTTAATAGATAGTGCTAGCTTAATATAGCTAATATATTTAGAAATCGAAATAATTATAGAAGCGCGTCGCGAAGTGCAGCGACTAAAAAATGTCGTTAAACGATGATTCAAAAAGTGTTCATATAATTGATCCGCTTTTATCCGTGTACTATTACACTTGTTGGTTAGTAATTTTTTGCCTAATAAAATTTAAATAAAAAAATTGTACCTACAATTAATAAGATTTTAGGAGAAAGTGCTATATAGGAAGGTGCGGGGGGGTGCGGGGGGGGCTTTTCACATTATCCAAATCACATGAAAATGAAAGAATTTTGCCTTATTTTGCGGGGGGGGGGTGCGGGGGGAGTATCTCCAAAACAACTATATAATATAGGTAGATATAAGTCATACATATATATATATATATATATAAGTCATACGTGTGTGATAGGGGGGGTATATATATATATATATATATATGGGGCATTCTTTTTGAACGGGAGACCCCATGCTCCCCAAAATTCATTTCATCCTAAAAAATCGAGCGAGGATGCAAATGAAAGCTTAGAACCTCTACTTTTTTTTACCGAGTGGCAAATTTTTGTAATTATTGTTATTCTAACCTCTCTGGCCACAACAGCACGAAGACGTCATAACGAGCAAGCAGTTATTGAGTTTGATATTCGTGTAGGTGGTTAAGAAATTATTGACATAGCTTTCTTTTATGTATTTTAACCCTTTAAACACGAATTTCAACTTATTTATAGTTTATCATTTAAGCGTTCATACATAATCTCAAAAAATACTCCGAAACCACATATTTACGTAATTCCCAATCGCAGATATTATACAAAATTTAGGAAGAACTCCTACTCTTATGCATTTTGTTCCGCTGAACGTATATCTACACTTATTTCTGGTTAATCACTAAAACATTCCTACATAACCTCAAAAACAGCCCAAAACATCAGTTTTACGAGATTTCCAACTGCAGACGTAGTGAGAAAATTAGGAACAAAGCCTATTTATATTTATCTCATTCCGCTGACACGATTCTGTTCTCATTTCTGGTTAATCACTTAAGCGTTTTTACCTAACCTACAAAAACACCCCAAAACAGCAGTTGTATGTAGTTTTTAACGTAGTTTTTAACGCCCGACACACTCATAACCCAGGAGGGTCAACCGACACGGTAATAGAATCACTGCGGTAGCAGAGCCTCTGCTGTACCTCTTAGAGTCGGTGTTGTTGGGGTTTTAGGTTATTTTTATTTTTGTGAGAGATCAATAAAAAGCCGTGGTCAACCCGAGTTTACCCGCTGGGTTTTGAGTGTGGATGGGCGCGAAGCGCCCGACACACTCATAACCTAGGAGGGTCAACTGACACGGTAATCGAACCACTGCGATAACGGAGCCTCTGCTGTACCTCCCCGAGTCGGTGTTGTTGGGGTTTTAGGTTATTTATACTTTTGTGAGAGATCAATAAAAAAACCGTGGTCAGCCCGAGTTGACCCGTTGGGTTTTGAGTGCGTGGAAGGGCGCGAGGCGCCCGACACACTCATAACCCAGGAGGGTCAACCAACACGGTGATAAGTTCCACTGCAGTATCAGAGCCACTGCAGTACCTCCCCGAGTCCGTGCAACAGCACCGACTCGTGTTGTTGAGGTTTCCGGTTATTTTTATTTTTTATTATCCTTTTTTATTCAAAATTTTTCTTAGTCCTTTTTTCTCGAAATATGACTAAGTTTTTTTTTACCCGATATCTAACTAAGTCAATTTTTATACTTGCCAAAATAACCCACTAGTTCTGATTTCAGGAATATACACACTAAGTCCGCCTAATTCTTTTACCACCTCAATCTTACGATTAGAAACTACATATAACTGCTGTTTTGGGGTGTTTTTGTAGGTTAGGTAAAAACGCNAATATACACACTAAGTCCGCCTAATTCTTTTACCACCTCAATCTTACGATTAGAAACTACATATAACTGCTGGTTTGGGGTGTATTTTGTAGGTTTTGTAATTTTGTAGGTTAGGTAAAAACGCTTAAGTGATTAACCAGAAATGAGAACAGAATCGTGTCAGCGGAATGAGATAAATATAAATAGGCTTTGTTCCTAATTTTCTCACTACGTCTGCAGTTGGAAATCACGTAAAACTGATGTTTTGGGGTGTTTTTGAGGTTATGTAGGAATGTTTTAGTGATTAACCAGAAATAAGTGTAGATATACGTTCAGCGGAACAAAATACATAAGAATAGGAGTTCTTCATAAATTTTGTATGATATCTGCGATTGGGAATTACGTAAATATGTGGTTTCGGAGTATTTTTTGAGGTTATGTATGAACGCTTAAATGATAAACTATAAATAAGTTGAAATTCGTGTTTAAAGGGTTAAAATACATAAAGGAAAGCTATGTCAATAATTTCTTAACCACCTACACGAATATCAAACTCAATAACTGCTTGCTCGTTATGACGTCTTCGTGCTGTTGTGGCCAGAGAGGTTAGAATAACAATAATTACAAAAATTTGCCACTCGGTAAAAAAAAGTAGAGGTTCTAAGCTTTCATTTGCATCCTCGCTCGATTTTTTAGGATGAAATGAATTTTGGGGAGCATGGGGTTTCCCGTTCAAAAAGAATGCCCCATATATATATATATATATATATATATATATAATAACGAGTTGCCTTGTGTGCACTTGTTACGTCCCTCTCTCCCCTATATTATATCATCATACTATAATAAACATTATATCTGTAAATATTCTTGTGTATAACATTCCTTTCAGCAGCTAAGTGAGAGGAGCAGACAGCCATAACACAGAGAGAGAGAACCGCGCGTTGTGTGTATGTGCGTGTGGCGCCGTCTGTGAGAGCGAGAGAGAGAGAGGGAGAGAGATTGCACGGTTCACGCGGTCGCGTCTCGCGCCGCGATTCTTAGGAGTTTACCGCCGTACAGTACAGTCGTGCCGATACTGTCTCTTCGTCTCCGCGGGTACGCTTACTTCTAAGCTAGGTAGATCCGTGCGTGCGTGCGTTCGACTTCGAGAGACTGCTACAGCGTCCTTGACCAGGAACTTCGTGTGTCGCTGGAATCAACCTGCTGCTGTTCAGCACCGCGTGACCATTGGTTTGCCGCTCTACTTCTAGCTGCACCCCGGCTACACACGAGGCTTTGAGGCGTCCGTCCTGCTGTCCAGCGTCGGGCCCTGGTCATCCGTCCTGCTCTGCTCCGGTCCAAGCCACGAGGCATTTGTCGAGCTCCACGAAGCACATCTGTAAGTACCTTCCCGATCGCAATACTCTCTCTCTCGGCATTATTCGCTCTGCTCCGTCTCTCTTACTCCGCGCTGCATTTGTACTGATTTTTGAGTCTTTACATAAAGAGAAACTTTGCTATTACTCGGCTTGTGTCACTTTGTTCCTGACTCTGTCCATTCCCATGCGATTCACTCTTAATTTATCTCGCGAACTAGCTACGTAGCCATACTCACAGCGCCTACCGGGCTCACGTGCACGAGGACGTCACGTACAGCAACTGCGCTACGGGCAGCTTCGTACAGCCTTCAAGAAGCCTGCCAACTAGCTGATACATACTTTTCCTCTCAGCTAGTTCATCGATCAGTGATGCGCCATGATGTTTATATACGGATGCGACACCGTCATATCATATAATATCCCGGTCTAACACCGTTATAAATATATATAACCCGTATTCATCCGGATAATTCATAAAAATATCACATTGGTAGGTTTATGTTGGTGAAAAAGAATCGTGTTTTGTCATACGCTATTTTTAGTCAGTTAAATTTTTCTAAGGGTTTTAATACTATGTGTCCATGAAACAAAAAAGAAAGGCTCTGCCATTCTGGACTTGTACAGTACATTTGCACTATAAAACCGCTGCCAAATTCTTTGGCACGTAGCTTCCTTCACTCTATGTATCGCTTTAATATCTAAATTGTTTTTACTTCATATAGAATCTATAAAGTTTGTATGCTTTTTCGTTTGATGGATAAAATAATTTCGAAATAATTATATTACATATTATGCGTACTGAAATATGTTTTTAACGACTTTAATAAAAAAAACAGAAAAAACTAGCCAGAATCATGACGTTTTAACGAAATTTAAAATATTAGTTTCGAGATATAATGATAAGAGATATAGTTCGCGGAACGTATCTAAAATCACCAGTGATCGAAAAATCCCTGCATAAATCGCACTGCGTAACTGAAAATCATTATTTTAACGAATTAATAAAACAAAAACAAGGCAAAAAACCGTCTAAGTATAGATTAAAATCCATTAATGGAAATAAGATCGAAGCGATAACAGTTTTCAGTTATATAGAGTTAAAGTGGAAAAAACAAAAGTTTGAAGCTCAATATCTTTGAAACTAACTGGTTTTATAAAAATCCCAAAGAAAGGGATCATTGTGCTATATAATGCTAACTAAATCCAAAATTTGAACTTGATTATTGCCTTTTTACTCCAGTTATCGCGTCACGTAGAAAAACGATTTTTTTCAGTTTTTGATGTTTTTCTCAGGATCTGCCTCATGAAATGAATTAAAATTTAAGTGGTATATAGTTCTAATTACCTTTAATAATCATATATTTTTTTAGAATGATTCGCTATTTAGTTTTTAATTTATAACGATTTAAAAAAATTGCACTGTATGGTGTATAATAAAAGAACGACGAACGATAATATACATTTTTCACGGTAAAAACATAGGCAATTTTATTCTCTTTCAGGTACATATTAAGCAATTTACTTATATTAACTTTTCCGATAACTTTGTTGGCAAAAACTGAAATCTCAAAACTAAAAAATCACAAAAACAAAGAAAATGAGACTTCGTGGGTTAAAATCCACCAAGTAGAAGCTGAGAAACAGGCGTATACATACGCACACACACACACACACACACACACACACACACACACATCCGTACGGACATTTTCTAAAAACACCATTTTTCGACTAAAAATTCATCAAAAAACACTTCCCACAAGTTTTTACACAAACTCCAAAAATTACTATTAAAAGGCTTCCTTAGGAAGGAAGCAAAAGGTATCTTTTCATCGAACAAAAGTAGTCGGAGTGCGGATCACATCTTGGATTTTCACATTTTAATGTTTAAATTGCAAACAAGTCAGTTACAGAATATATATAGGGCTATAAGGGAACTTTTTTGAGCAAGTTGAGGAAATTTTACAAAAAAACATTTAGTGTGTTTTTATTGAAAGATGTGTTGTTTAAGAGCTATAAATAATTGAATACCGGCAAAAAATGCAAAAAATGCTTAAATAACCAATATTGAACCCTTATAACTCGAAGAGAATTGATCCAATCGAATTGAAAATTTACAGCTGACATCGTTGCGACCTCAAGAACATATCCCCCAAGTTCGGGCAAACATTTTTTTTTGTCGCGCACGATTTTTCAGAGAACCACATATATATACATATATATATATATATATAGTGTATAGGAAGGAGTATGATTTGGAAAAAAGAGCGGGTAAATGGAAAAATTCAAATTTTTTCTATAACATAAAATATATTGAAAATTATTAAAAAATTTAGCAACAATAATAACAATGTCTTATTATGGTTTTTAATCTGACAGTTCGGTGTCGGATTTACCGTTCAGTGATTGTAGATATCTTGTCAGTTTGACAAAAGCTCCCTAGATTTCACGATCCCAGGCCGCTTCGTACAGGAAACCAGGGCTGCCAAGCTCGCCCGTTTCTTGTACAGTCTCTATGAGGTAGTACATCCTGAAATTCTGAAAAAATTTTGAATGATTAATATTATTGTGATTATCATTAATTTAAGAGTCATTATTAATTTTAAAATTTACCCATTTTCGGAAGCGTGATCTTTTAGTAGCTCTAGCGCGTGAGTGAGCACTAGTCGTCAATGGTCGTTGTCGCGTAACGTTGAAATTTGACGCTCCAAATGAGTCACGGCATCCTGAAACAAGTAATTGTGTTATGAATGTAAAAAACTGCTGCCAATTCTTTGGCACGTAGCTTCCTGCATGGTGTATTAAGGGGACAAGCCATTTTCAAACACTGAAAAATAAAATTCTTATAAATAATTACAAAAATAAATTAAAATTGTTATATAATTTTTATACTAATATTAGGTTATATTACCTGTATTTTTACCATGGTAAATCCGTATTAGCACCTAATTACCCATGGTGACTCTCCGTATACTGTTTTGAGCATTTTGGCACTGTCCGTAGGATTCAATGTGACCACATGGTTTGATTGGGCTAAAATTTTAGGAGCATGCTTTGTAAACTTATACTTTTGGTATGAATGAAGGGATTTTGATTTAAATGCTTAGAAGATCTTTTATGAAAAAAAATGTGGCATAAAAAGGTTAAAAAACGCCAAAATTTAAGTATTTTCATTGTTAAACATTTTCTAAGCATTCAAATCAAAATCCCTTCATTCATACCAAAAGCAAAAGTGTTCAAAGCATGCTCCTAAAATTTTAGCCCAATCAAACCATGTGGTCACATTGAATCCTACGGACAGTGCCAAAATGCTCAAAACAGTATATGGAGAGTCACTATGGGTAAATAGGTGCAACAAGAAGCCTGCAACTAGCTGCTACATACTTTTCCTCTCGCTAGTTCATCGATCAGTGGATGCGCCACTGATCGATATGGATCCAAATATGGATTCACCATGGTGAAAATACAGGTAATAGAACCTAATATTAGTATAAAAATTATATAACAATTATAATTTCTTTTTGTAATTATTTATAAGAATTTTATTTTTCACGGTTTAAAAGCGGCTTGTCCCCTTAATTAATATCAGAATAGTTTTCACTTCATATATAATTTTATCAAGTTTTTTTTTTTGTTTGATGGATGAAATTATTTCGAATCAATTACATACATGTAATAAAATCTCTCTCTCTCTCTCTCTCTCTCTCTCTCTCTCTCTCTCTCTCTCTCTCTGTACTACACAGTACTCATGTACTGTAATGTATATGAATAAAAATTATCTAAATCTAAATCTATCTCTCTCTCTCTCTCTCTCTCTCTCTCCCTATGGTTCTTTCGCATAGCTCGCATAGCTAATTGTTAAACAGATTATCAAGAGACATCATCCTCTCTTTTTTTACCTAACATCTTATTTACTAACACTTTAAAATAATTTTATTTAACGTAATGTTTGTATTAATCACATTTAAATTATATCGTTTCCTCACCACCAAGTGGTAAATATCTCGGCGCGTTTTTTTTTTTTTTGTAAGGAAATGTAATAGTTTTTATATCTCAATATTTGTCTATTTACATATAGTGTCTTGAACGCAAACCATTTATTGGTTCAACTTCAAACATTCGAGTATCCTCAGTATACACTCGGGTACTTACAGTATACCCCTGGTGTAGTCCTGGTATACCTCCGGTATACACCCGGTATATCCTCGGTATATTCGAAGATCATACCTTCGATAGCTTCGAGTACCGGAGGGCAGCCAATTCATGTATTCGCACGTTGGAGTTAAAATTACTTAATCCACCCGCTACTGTGAGAACGCTAGAAATAAAAGCGATGCAATTTTCAATCATGCAAAGTATACAGGGTGAGAAACAAAAATTTGAAGCTCAATATCTTTGAAACTAATTGGTTTCGTAAACAACCCAAACATAGGGATCGAAGTGCTATATAATGCTAACTAAATCTAAAATTTGAACTTGATTAATACTTTTTTACTCCAGTTGCGTCACGCAGAAGAACGACTTCTTTCAGTAGTTGCTGTATTTCTCAGGATCTGCCCCATGAAATGACTTAAAATTAAAGTGAAATATAGTCCTACTAGTTAGCAAATATTGTTAGCAACAAATATTGCTATCTAAAAAATATTAATTAAATATTGTTAGCAATAAAATGTGTTGCTAACAATATTTAATAATTATTTTTTTGAAAGGTCTCTCGCTTAGTCCGAGGGGGCATGTTTGAGGAACATTTTGAGCCCAGGTAGAGTAAAAAAGATGGTCTGGATCATTCAGAAAGGCGTGGCAAGTGACTAAAAATACTATTTTCTGTAGCAAAATGTCATGAATTTTGGCAAATAATTTTATAGGGTCTATACATGATTTTTTTTTATAACAATGCTATATATTTTACATATTTTTAATAGAAAAAAATTTTTTTAATAACGTTGAAAAAAAAACTTTTAGTAGGAAGAATACTTTTTTCCTTTTTCGCAGGGTTTAACCCAGGCTTGGCCCCTTAACTTGTCACAATTGGTCTAATTACAATTTAACTAATTGTTACCTAGATAATTGTTTTAGATCAATTAATTTTAGATAAATTGTTTTAGATAAATGGTTTATGAGATAAATTGCTTTAGATAAATTGTTTTTTTCTCAATTTTTTGCAGATGAATAGTTTTAAGGCGAATCATTACTCTGATGCACTAGCTACTGTGTGAGTTCTGTATTGGGGTAGTTTATATTTTTTTTATATACACTCTCAATCAATAGCTTCCAGATCCTGAAAACAAAGATGCATGAGCCAGAGTTATCTAATTGGGTTTAACCAAAACGCTCACCCACCATCTTTACTTAGGTTATTTGGTTAAGCAAGTCGGTACTAGAACCAACTGCAACACGAACCATGGGCGGTTATGGGGTGATTATTGTTATTTTTAAAAGCATGCGAGGCTGTCACTAAAGCAACCTGGTTCTAGAACCAACTCCAACACAACCACTTTCCCCTAACCACTTTAACCGATAACCCACCATTTTTGCTTGGGATATTGGGTTCAGCAACTCGGTACTAAAACCAACTGCAACACAAACTAAGGTCCGTTATAAGGTTGGTATGGTTATTTTCGAAGCATGCGTGTCTATCACATAGCCAACTCAGCACTAGAATGATCTCTAGTAACAGAAATCTTTCTGTGCCATCTCGAAGCAGTGATGTTGGGGTTTATTTTGTATTTTAGAAAAAACAACAAAAATCCATCGTCTCCCTAATTTGACTTGCTTGGATTTCGGGTGTAGAAGAGCGCAATGCGTCAGCAATATGTTTTTCTGGCTAAATAATAATTTATCTAAAACAATTTATCTAAAATGGGAAATATCCGATTTTAGTCAAATTGTTCGTTAGATAAATTGTTTTAGATT
Organism: Pteromalus puparum; assembly: GCA_012977825.3. Taxonomy (NCBI): domain Eukaryota; kingdom Metazoa; phylum Arthropoda; class Insecta; order Hymenoptera; family Pteromalidae; genus Pteromalus; species Pteromalus puparum. Next base: position 34,801,928 of record CM053172.1, read on the forward strand.
ATTGCCAATTAGATAAATTTGTATAAATGAATTGTTATTTTGCTATAGAAACATATTGCTGGCGCATCGCCTCTTCTACACCCAAAACCCAAATAAGTCAAATCAGGCAGACGATGTTTTTTTTGTTATTTTTTTCAAAAATACAAAATGAACCTCAACATCACTGCTTCGGGATGGCACAGAAAGGTTTCTGTTACCAGAGATCATTCTAGTGCCGAGTTGTCTATATGCGGGCACAATTTGTTTGATTTTACATGTAATTACATGTAATTTTTAATAAAAATTTTGTTGTGATGCAATTATCTCTGAGAGACTTTAGTCAATCAGGCTAAACATTTTTTTGGGAACTCCTCTCATGATAGTAAGGTGCCGGTCCTATTTTGGATTTTGATACCCACTATCCCATAGTCCCTTGCGCACGATCTTTCCCCCACTCCGCGCACGCGTCGGAGCAGAACGCCGCAAGCCTATAAAAGGCGGCCGCGCTCTCGCTCGCGCACCAGTCGTCTCCCGGCCTCCGCTCGGTGTAAACCTCTCCCGCTCTCGCACTCGGCCAGCGAGTCGAGACGCCACCTACAGGACGGTCAGCCTAGGGTCCAGATCACGAAATAAATACGCTTCTCCAGCCTACCTCGGCTTTTGGGATTTTTTCAAGACCCTCTTCCTACGGCAACACACGAAGGAGCATCGAGTCCCCGGGACTCTCACCGAGGTCCGCGCTCCCGGATTATAGCACTGAGCAGCGCACGCAGCAACCAGTCTCTCTCGGGCAGTCGAGTGAGAAGGACCACCGGACGCGACCTAGTCTCCCGGATAATCCTCTCTCTCTCTATACTCTGCTCGACAACTACGGGCTCTCTTCGAGGTCCGTGCTGGCCACATACATCCCGGCCACGCCCGCAACGAAGTCAGTCTCTCGCAGGCAGTCGTGCGAGCCGGACGACCGGACGAAGCCTTGGCTCCCGGACGCGGGTTCCACCACAGCCCTGTATCCCCCCCTCCGCGACCTCGAACGCAAGTCAGTCCTCGCGACTGCAGAGCCGAGTGAGAGCCGGTCGAATTATCCCGGCACGAGCTCGGCAAAGGCCCAGCTAGACGCGCCACGGCTGCACGACCAGGATCCATCTGAAACGCTTCCCGGTTGACTTGTCCTGGGAAGCCGACTAAGAGGTCCCTGGCAACGGGTAGTCGCGCCTCTAGGCTATAGGACGCTAGTTGGCCTTAGGGAGGGAGCGATACATGGGTCGTGTGCGCACCGAGGAGCAACGACGGGCCCGCAACCAACGGTGCAAGAAAGCTAAGAACATCGCCGCCAAGCCCGTCGCCGCCCAGTCCGCCAGTGCCAATACCACCACCGCACCTGGCCTCGCCGCGGCCAAGCCCGTTGCTGCTGCCAAGCCCGCTCCAAAGCTAGTACTACTCCACGGCATCCGGACGCTCGAGGAGTTCGACCCTGAGCGCTTCAGGAAACTTCCCGTACACAAGAGGTACCGGCCGGTAGTATTAGCCGACTCTAAGAGCGCCCCCGCTCGCGTGCGCCGCAACCCGCCGAGGACAGTTAAGCTCCAGCTGACGGACGAGGAGGAGCTTTTTGAGCTGCGACCATCAGAAGCAGAGCAGCTTCGTCTCGACGCAGAGAGAGAGGTCGCCGCAAGAAAACCAACCTGCCCTCGACCGCTCCACGTGCCTCCGGTCCGCAACACCATCTGCGAGAGTAAGGACCTGTTCCGCCTGCAGGAGCTCCGGGACCCTCGACGTCTAAGCGCCGCCCAGCGGCGCGCACAACGGGCCCGTGCCGTGATCGCCGAGAGGAAGGCACAACTACATACGACGGCAGAGAAGCACAGGAGCTGCTCGAGGAGCCGTCGCCTCTCCCTCAAGGTGCTATTCAAGCGGCCTCGTCACCGCACCCCACAGCGAGCCCTTAAGCCTCGCCAATCTTAGACTGCTCAATACACAACCGGCCCTTTTCAGGGCCACCAAACTGTTGAACGTTGGGGCTAACGCCAATTCGCTTCCTTTTCCCCGCCAAGGACTCCGAGGAGATCCGGGGAAAGGAACAATTGGCGCCCAACGTGGGGCTCGAAAATTTATTTTCTGAAGCGTGCAGTCGCTCGCTAAGAACCCCCGACAAGCTAGACCGGCAAATCTATGTCTGTGCGACACTCACCACCGAAAACTCGTCAACGCTCTCGCGAGCTGGCTCTATATCCACTTCTGGGAGTGGTAAATAACCCAGTGGCGCCCATCAACTGCAACGGATTCGAGGACGACGAAGAGGCCGAGATCCACGCTCAACAACGCCTCGTCAAAGCGCTCGAGAACGAGCAACAAGCCCAAGAAGCTGCCGAACGAGAGATTCTCGAGGAGGAACGTCGCGCAAGAGCAGACCGTGAACGAGACGAAGCCAAGTTCCTCGCCCAACTCGAGGCCCGAGAACGAGCAGAACAAGAAGCTCGAGAACGTGCGGAGCAAGAAGCTCGTGAACGGCTAGCTCAGGAAGAAGCACGCGAACGAACAGAACGAGAGGCAAGAGCAGCAGCTGAAGCCGAAGCTGAACGACGTTGCAGAGCCATGGCTATCCCCCCTGCAGCTGTGCGGAATTGGGACGAGTTTGCTGCGGCACTCTTCGGGTACCATCCGTCCTTGCCAGAATTTCACGGCCTCGACCACGAAAACTCCGACACCTACATCCAACGCTGCACTGCTTACTTAGCGACCTTCAACGTCCCTGCTGATCAAAGCGTTTACACCATCGAGAAGGGGCTAAAAGGCGAAGCAGATAAGTGGTGGCAGTGCTACCGCACGGTGGGGGTAGACTGGCCTCGCTTTCAAGAGCTCCTGCGCACCCGCTTCAACAGTCAGTCTATTCAGAGCAGTCTTACGTCGCAGCTCTACGGCAAACAGCAGGGAGACAAGGAGAGCACCGGTACCTTCCTACAGCAAAAGTACCTGCTGTTCCAACGTCTGCGCCCGGACGAGACCGAGGCTACGAAGCTTTCCACGCTCGTCAACCTGCTGCGTCCTGGCTTACGCAAGTCGCTGCGAGCTGCCACCTTCGCCGATTTCTCCGAACTCCTCGCTAAGGCGATAGAAGCCGAGCGAAACGAAGCTGACGAAAATCAAGCAAAGGCCAAGAGGGGCGGAAACACCCAGGAGAAGACTCAAGCTAACGCTAAGCCAAAGCGAAAAGACCCTCCGAAGTGTTGGCATTGTCCGGAATACCACTTCCACCGTGACTGCGCAGTATGGAAGCAGAAGCAGAAAGACAAGCAGCCGGAAAACTGGCGGCAGGCGGGGAATGAACCGGCAACCTCCGCCAACAACGAGAACGGCCGGAAATAAACGGCGTTCACGCCAACCGCCTTGCGAAGGTCAACGTCACCTACAACGGCCAAGAACTCGCCGCTCTACTAGACTCCGCTGCAAGCGACAGTTTCATCAACCCGAAGATCCTCGTAGACGGCGCGAGTTTTAACCGCTGTCATAACGTGATCCGATTCGCAATGGACGGCTCAGCGATGGAAGTCATCGGCACCACAAAATTGACGTTTCAACTACAAGGAAAGGACTTCACGACCACCGTCCTCATGATTCCGAGCCTGAGACACTCGCTTCTGCTTGGTCTCCAATGGCTACACGACGAAGACGCAGTAATCGACTTTTCTCGAGACGTGGTTCACGTTGGGAAAATCGAGAGAACCACCGCTCCGCTCATAGGTCTCCGGTCGAGCAACAATGTACAAGCTCCCCTGAACCTTGAGCTACTGCAGAACCACTTCCCTGAAGAACATAAAGAAGAGTTCCTGAGAATCGCCCGAGCCCACACGACAGTCTTCGCCCCGCTAGGCGGACGACTCCCGCACTCCCGCAGGTTTAACACAGAGAGGATTAATAATTAAGTATTTATTAATCGTTTCTTCTACAGCTACTATCTATATAATGCCGTGTACACCATGTGTACTGTACGACGGCTCGGAACCAAGAGAGCGATGTGCGAGACTCGTATAGTCTCGGCACCGCAAGTAGTCATGTGACTCACACTCATACGCGAGAGGGGATACTTGCGTGTCTGCGTCCCGTCGCACACTCGTTAGCGCGCTCACTTATTCTAGCGCGCTCTATACTATACATACAGTCAAATGTACTATATTCTCAATACGCCTCCTTACATTTGTACTGTACATTATATTTTTACATTTAACAACTTTCTGAATTTTTCAAATTTTTCTCTACAGAGAGCTTTTGTAAAAATGTCCGCAACATTTTCTTTAGTATCAATTTTACAAACTTCAATCAATTTATCTTTCACGCTTTGATGTACAGTATGATAATGAATCTCAATATGCTTGGATTTTTTCGTAAAATTACCATTATTTGCAATGTTTATTGCACCTGAATTGTCTTCATAAATTTTAATCGGTTCTGCAATATTTATTTCGAATATCTTTACCAACTCTCTGATGTATTCTAGTTCGCTTACAGATTCGGATAGGGCTACATATTCTGCGTATGTCGACGCTTTAGTTACACATTTTTGTTTTCTTGACTTCCAGTCAATTACATTTTCGAACATTCTTATAACATAACCTGTCGTAGATTTTCTATCAATAATATCACCAGCCCAATCTGCATCCACATAGCAGTCGATTATATTATTACAATTTTCTTTCCTTTTATAATTTAAACATAAGTCTTTCGTTAAATACAAATATCTTAGTACCCTTAAAACATATTTCCAATGAGTCTGGTCATAACAATTCTGATACCTACTTAAGTAATTTACACTAAAACTTATATCTGGTCTCGCATTCGAACTATACAATAAAGCACCTATCAAGTTTCTATACTTAATATTTGACTCGCAATTTTCAGACCTCTCAAGTTTCAAGTTTGTCTCCATAGGAGTGCTATATAATTCACTATTTTCTATTTGATATTTACATGCTAGTGACTCTATGTATTTAGTTTGGTTTAGTTTCATTTTACAATCGTTATAATCATGTTCTATATTTATCCCTAAATAATCTTTTATTTCTCCTAGGTCTTTCATTTTAAATTTATTCATTAGCACTTTCTTCAGACTTTGAATTTTTTTCTTGCTTTTACAACAGATCAATAAGTCATCTACATATAACAAAAGATATAAAACATCATCTCCTTTTCCATAGGTATACAAGCAATTATCAGCATTGCTTCTTTTAAATTTTAATTTCGCTAAGTATTCATCAAAGCATTCGTACCATTTTCTTGGACTTTCTCGTAGTCCATACAGCGCTTTAAACAATTTACAAACTTTGTTTGTTCCATCATTGTAACCTTTTGGTTGATTGACGTATACCTCTGAGCTTACTTTACCATTTAAGAATGCTGTTACAACGTCCATCTGTTCTATAATTAATCCGAATTGACAACAATAAGAAAGCAAAATTTTTAATGTTTGCGTTTTTGCTACTGGAGCGTATATGTCATCAATACCATTCGTTTGTTGAAAACCTCTTACTACTAACCTAGCTTTAAATATATCATCAGCCTTTTTTGTGTAAACCCATTTTACGTCTAGTACTTCTTTGCCTTTTTGTTTCTCAACTAATTTCTATGTTTCATTTTCATACAAGCTATTCATTACTTTATCCATAACATTTTTTCAACTATCGCATTCATCGCTATTCATCGCCTCCTCAAATGTACAAGATGTATCTACTCTACAATAATATACGGATACTCTATTAGTACTATTTTCCGGATATCTTATCGGACTCTTTTTCGCACGTGTTGATCGACGTGGAGTATTTGGTTTCAAACTATTTTTATCGATATTCTTTACATTTGTTTGATCATTTTCGGTTACATTTTCATTTTCATCTGCGCAATCAAATACATCATCATCGATTTCGCTTTCGAACTCATGTTTGCTTCTCTTACTCGACTCGAGAGTCGGAGTACGGGAAGAAATATTTTCATCGTCATAATCAAGACCAATACATGTTTCATATGATTCTACAACATCAACATGTCTATGAACTGTTACTTTACCGTTTAACAAAACTCTATAACCTACTTCACTGTAACCTAGTAAAATTCCCATTTCAGCTTTTTTATCCCATTTGGATGATCTTTTTTGCTCTGGTTTTCTAACAAAGACTTTACTACCGTATAACTTTAGATTTTCAACATTTGGTCTTTTTCTGAAAAATATCTCATATGGAGTTTTCTTTTCAATCGTGTTGGCTAAAGTACGATTTTTCAAATATGTTGCAGCACTAATTATTTCTGGCCAATATTTTTTATCTACTTGTGCCTCATCTAATAAACAACGTGCCATATCCATTATTGTTCTATTAAATCTTTCAGCAGTACCATTTAACTCATGTACGTACGCTGGACAATTGTTTATATAAATACCCTTTTCTTTCGCAAATTTATAAAATCGATTATTTAGGTATTCTGTACCATTATCGCATCGTATTGTTTTTACTATTTTTCGTGTTAAGTTTTCTACTTCATTTACGTACTTTATCATACAATCATATACTTCATCCTTTGTTTTAATGCAGTAAATTTTGGCTATTTTGCTGTAATCGTCGATAAATCAAACAAAACATTTGTCACCGTTTGGACCCGGGGTCTTGAAACTACCACAAACATGAGTGTGTATAATAAGTACATAACCTCTAAGATATCTTCTGCTCTTGTTCTATTATTTTTAAACGGTAAATTATGCATTTCATTCTCTATGCAAATTTTGCATTTTAATATTTCCGATTCAAACTCAGTTGGAATACCTGTCACTAATTGTTTTCTACTTAAAAAATTTAAATAGCCAAAATTCACACGCCCTAGCATTCTGTGCCACTTTTCTTTTTTACTCATTTTACCATTAATATACTCAGCATTGTTTACAATTTTTGTTCAATTTCCAATCTACTCGTAATTTTATATGTACGATTTTTTTTATACGCTACTGCTATTAATATCTCTTTTTCATCAATTATTTTAGATATATTTCCTTTAGTTATAATCGTATTCGTATCTGTCAATTTCGCTTAGCTAATTAAATTTGTGTTCATTTCTTTTACGTATAAAACATTTTTCATTTCTACTTTGTTTTCTTTCCCGAATGCTCTGAAATAACTTACAACATTCCCGATTTTAGTTGCTTCTAACTCACTACTATCTCCTAAATAAATTTTAATCGGTTTCTTTAAAACAATGCAATTTTCGAAATAACTATCATCATTTACAATGTGGTCTGAATAACCACTATCTAGCAACCAATTTATTTCATTACCTATAGTCTTTTGATTTCGCGCCGCATGCGCTGTTGCTATCCAGGCGCTTACGTCGGACCCACTCGGTTGACTCGTACTGGCGCCTTGCTGCTGCTGACGGAAGTTGCCGCGCCCTCTGCCGTAGTTGCTTCTTCTTCCTCTGCCGCTGCTTCTGCTGCTACCGCGGCCACGTGTTGAACCTCGCCATGTTCCGCCGCTGTGCGCTGCTTGACCGCCATCTTTGCACTCTCTTGCGAAGTGACCGGTTTTTCCACATTTGTAGCATCTTTCTTTGTTCGTGGCAAAAACGTTTGATTTTCTTTCGGAATCTTCATTTCCGTGTTTCATCTCGGCAATTTTGATTTTATTCTTCACATAATCCGCCGTTTGATCTTCTTCTTTCAATGTATCAATCAGATAACCAATGTAACTATACTATTCTGGCAACGTGTTAAGCATATAATTTAATTTTTCTTTTTCAGTTATCTTTGCACGGCACTTTTTAATTCGTTTACTGATTTTTCAAAATCGCTGAAAAATGTAGCAGTGTCACTGTATTTTCCTAATCTTAGTTTTTCCAACTTGTTTCTACAAACAATCTGCAGTGCTGTAGATTCATTCAAGTACCTACTGTCTAGCTTCTTCATTATTCCATAGGCTGTTGATTCTTCACAAACAAACTCCAATTGTTTATTTGAAATCGCACAATAAATAATGTTTATCGCTTTTAGATCATTATCATCCCATGTTGTGCCTGTCTCTGTTGAGGGCTTTTCTTTGTCTATTACTTCATGATACCTTATTAATTTTAGAAACATCGTTATTCTTTTTTTCCACATGCTGTAATCCTCTCCGTCGAGCACTGGTATAGCAAATTCTTTCTTCTCCATTTCGTCTACGTGAAACTCAAATTTTTCTTTAACTTCGGAATTTTCTTCAACATCTTCTATGTTCTCGAACGTTCCTTCGTGTTCGGAATCTTTCTTTTCAATTTTCACTATTTCCGATGTCTCACCTTTGTCCATAAACTTAAGTGTTCTCTGCTTACACTCGACCACGTGTTTCAGATTCACTTTTTAATCCGCGTGCATCACACTGATTTTAAGATTTTTCCTAAAAATCTTTCTACTAATCAATAGTCCTATTGTTTAGCTATTTATTCTCACTTGTATTTTTCTTCTTATATTATTCAAACACTTTGATTTTTCACTTTGAAAAATTTCTTCACCACATGGCTTTTAACCTCACTTTTCACTTAATATCTCTATACGACTCGAGAGTCAGTATAGAAGATATGATGAAATATCAACCACCGGTCTGCTACCATGTTGGAAAAAGAGGTTTGACACAGAGAGGATTAATAATTAAGTATTTATTAATCGTTTCTTCTACAGCTACTATCTATATAACGCCGTGCACACCATGTGTACTGTCCGACGGCTCGGAACCAAGAGAGCGATGTGCGAGACTCGTATAGTCTCGGCACCGCAGGTAGTCATGTGATTCACACTCATACGCGAGAGGGGATACTTGCGTGTGTGCGTCCCCTCACACACTCGTTAGCGCGCTCACTTATTCTAGCGCGCTCTATACTATACATACAGTCAAATGTACNGAGATTCAGACCACTGATCTCTGCATAAAAATTTGAAACAAGGCAGCTTTTAAGTATGAATACCGTCAAATCACACGTCTCAGTCACATAATTCACATTTACAAACAGAAGATTATCATCATGAACACTGAAAAGGTATCCGCGAGCCATTAGACATATGTTTACTGAACTTATCATAGAGGGCAAAGCGTTTCAAGTTAAAACTTATTGAAGATACAATATAAATTCAACATACATTTTAAGTTTATTCTAATATTTCCAAAATTACCTTGTCAGATAGTATAAATCCATATCCAGATTCGTATTAAAATAGTTAAAGTATCCAAGAACGCCAACCAATACTCCAAGACAGCATCAATTCAGTTGCAAGATCGTCTCAAGGTGATCCAATCAGCTGGCAATGCCAAACAG
>CM053172.1:34814921-34847054 GCA_012977825.3 Pteromalus puparum
GCACGTCTCAAACTGTTCGAATATCTGCATGCTTTGGGACCCCGAGCAATCTATTACGACACTGATTCAGTATTTTATGTTAGTAAAGGGGAAAGTGGCGAGTACGAGTTACCAATTGGTACGTCATTGGGTAGTTTGACGGACGAGTTAGCCTGCAAGGGTGTTGGTACATACATTACAAGCTTTCGGTCGGGGGGCCCAAAATTTTATGCATACAAATGTAGAAAACCAAACGATGAAAAGGACTGTGTGTGCAAAGTAAAAGGTATTCGTCTGAACTGCACGAATAGTCAGCTAGTCAATTTTGACACGATTCGAGCGATGATCACCTCTCCAAACATGGAAATAGTGCTGACTAATAGCGCTATAAGTAGAACGGTATTTCACGACGTTATTACACAGGATGAGATCAAAACATGCAAGCCTGTATATGGCAAACGGAGATTTGTGAGGTTAGATAAAAGTTACCCATACGGCTATAAGAACGAGTCAGCGGCAACTGACGATTTACAATGATATACATCGAAACTCTGTATACAGATGGCGTTACGAAAGAAGCTGCTCATTGGCCAAGCATCTTGCTGTTTAACAAGACGGAACCCCCTCTCTTCCCCCCCTACGGTACTCGGATTAAAAGTATTTGGGGGGGAAGGTATAAATTTGTTCAAAGTAAGACCCATTTTCATTACTAATAAAAAACAGTAATTTTTCCAGCACTCCCCCTTTTTGGGAAAATTCTTTCAATATTTCTTAAACGTGGCCTTTAGAGTCACCTTTCACTCTTCCAAAAGTTTGTCGATACCCGTGATGAAATTGGGTCCAGCCAAATCGTTCTGCATTTCGTACACTTTATCCAGATAAATGAAGAGGGTTGAGGCGCTCAACCCATCCAATGACACGCTCAAACATCACCGTTAACCAGCCCACTAAACGCGCACATTCTTCGTATATATCGATACTTGGTACTTGAAGCAACTGGATGTCCATGACCCCACCATCATAGTTTCGTAAAAGCGTAATAATCATATGGACAGCGACACGCAAAACCAGAGAGGAGCATGCACTGTGCAGAAGAAGGTCGCTTACTCATAGTTATATATTGTGCAGTAGTAGAGAGAAAGTCGACCCAACTGTCATTAACTGCTTGCAATGCAGCCATGCGACTTGCGTGAAGCATCGCATTCAAAATATTGTCATATCTGAATATATAATACAATTTACTGTTTCTGTTAGAGCATCGGCGAAACGTACTTCTAATCTAACACTACCGTGCTTGATCAAGTTCCAATGACTGCAGTCATTAGCAGATAAATCTGGAGTTAAATCGAAGGCAAATAGGCAGTAACCATGTGGATATGATTCGCGCGTTATTTGATTACCCTCGTTAAGAAAGTGTATTCCTGTACCAGAAAATAATGTGTGATACGCATCCACATATAGATTTTTTGCTCTAAAGTCCGGTTGCAGTGACTTTGAAGGCACCTGTACACCGTCAACGTACAAACATAGAAGATTTATATTAAAATGTTCGAAATTGAAGGGATTGAGCTGTCGATCACCATTGAACGCCTTGTTATTAACAAACCCTAGGATAATTCTCATTGTGAATAATATTATTTTTTACAGATATTTTATCAAGTTTTTTCAAAAGTACAATCGTTATATTTTTACCAGCTCTCTCAATCCTCATTCGAAAACGCTCTCGATCACGGGCTATTTGCTCCCACTCTCCCCGATGTGCATTTTTATAAGCATATAACCATGTACGCATTAAATAAACTACGGGTTTCTCTGAAAATGTACACGTTTTCTCATATTAATTGTTTTTTCTTCACAAAAATTTTCAAACTGTGGTAAACTCAATGCTATTATTGCCCTTATAATCTAAGAAAAGTTGGAGTTTATTGGCTTGAGTACCTAAACTGTTAAACAGTTCAGTGTCCTTGATCAGTGCAGAAGATACCCGGGAGGGAAGAAAAATTTGGAATTCTTCGTCTAGGACTGCCACAATCTTCGAACCAAAACGTGTCTTGACTTCTTTCAGTGACGTTACCATGTGATGACGGTCAATCTCCAGCTCGGATACTTTCTTTGTTGGGAGGTACCCACCACTAGCAATCTTGTTGAGACGTTCTAAATCCATCTAATATAATATACAACAATATTATTATTATATTATTCATATGATCGTAATAATCATTCTTGCACCTCCTCCCAAACATGGAATAGTGCTTGACTAATAGCGCTACTACAGTAGAAACGGTATTCTACGAACGTTTATTACAACCAGGATGAGACGCAAAACATGCAAAGCCGTAATATGGCAAAACGAGATTGGAGGGTTAGAATGATAAAAGTTACCCATACGGCTATACAGAACGAGTCAAGCGGAACTGACGATTTAACATGATATAATCGAACTACTGTATACAGATGGCCGTTACGAAAGACGCTGCTCATTGGCCCAAAGCATCCTTGCTGTTTAACAAGACGGAACCCCCTCTCTTCCCCCCCTACGGTACTCGGATTAAAAGTATTTGGGGGGGAAGGTATAAATTTGTTCAAAGTAAGACCCATTTTCATTACTAATAAAAAACAGTAATTTTTCCAGCACTCCCCCTTTTTGGGAAAATTCTTTCAATATTTCTTAAACGTGGCCTTTAGAGTCACCTTTCACTCTTCCAAAAGTTTGTGCGATACCCGTGATGAAATTGGGTCAGCCGAAATCGTTCTGATTCGGGTACACTTTACTCCAGATAACATGAAGGGTGTTGAGGCGTAACCATCCAATGACACGCTAAAAATCACCGTTAACAGCGGCACTATAACGGCACTTCTTCGTATATTTCGATACTTGGTACCGTTTGAAGAACTGGATTTCCATGACCACATCACATGTTTCGTAAAAGCGTATAATATATGGACAGCGTAAGCAAAACCAGAGAGGAGATGACTTGTGAGAAGAAGGTCGCTTACCATGTTATATATGTGTGCAGTAGTAGAGAGAAAGCGACCCCATCTTTGATTAACTGCTGCAATGACATCGACTTGGCTGAAGATCGATTCCACAATATTGTCATATCTGGCTGCAAACTGGGAAATGAGTGGCTGACTGAATGGCTTCTATGAAGTGAAACGAGTGATTGTGCACACCGTGTAATGTACACAGAGATAGAGATGCAAAACATGCAGTCCTGTATATGGCAACGAAGATGTGAGCCGTGAAGATGAAAAGTGTACCCATCACGGCTATAAGAACGAGTCAGCTGGAAACGACCGATCTGACAATGATATACATCGAAACTGCTGTGATACAGATGGCCGTTACGAAAGAAGCCTGGCTGCATTTGGGGCCAAGATCGTGGTGGTGTGAAAGACGGACAATGCTGTGTGACGGTTCTCCGATATGAAAAGTATTATGACGAGTGTATGAATGTTTGTACAACGCTACCCATGTATGCATGTACTGCTAACGTTATTGCTGTCGCACTGCTGTTTGTGAAAGTGTGCTGTTTATGATTGTTGTTGAACGTCTTTAGAGTCAACTGTGCATCCTGTGCAAGTGAGTGCGAGATCCGTGATGAAATTGGGTGCAGCCAATCGTTGCTGGATGTTTGCGTGACACCTGTTACTCAGATAATGGAAGAGGTGGTTGGAGGGCGTGAACTGCAATGGACCGTAAAATCACCGTTAACAGCCACTACAGGCAACTTGTCTGTTCTGTGATATTTCGATACCTTGGGACCTTGGAGAACTGGATGTTGCAATGATCCAATGCCATGTGTGTGCGTTAAAGACGGTATAATATATGGACAAGGCGTGAAGCACAACAGAGTTAGAGTGGACTGGAGAGAAGGTCGCTGACTGCTGTTCTATATATGGTGGTGCAGTAGTTAGAGAGAAGCGACATCTGTGATGTGTAACTGCTGAAATTTCGACAATGGTACTTGGGCGCTGAAGCATCTGATTGTCCAAAATATGTGTATGATGCTGAGGTGATCATCGCTCGAATCGTGTCAAAATTGACTAGCTGACTATTCGTGTAGTTCAGACGAATACCTTTTACTTTGTACACACAGTCCTTTTCATCGTTTGGTTTTCTACATTTGTATGCATAAAATTTTGGGCCCCTCGACAGAAAGCTTGTAATGTATGTACCAACACCCTTGTAGGCTAACTCATCCGTCAAACTACCCAATGACGTACCAGTTGGTAACTCGTACTCGCCACTTTCCCCTTTGCTAACATAAAATACTGAATCAGTGTCGTAATAGATTGCTCGGGGTTCCAAAGCATGCAGATATTCGAACAGTTTGAGACGTGCATTCAAAATCAGCAAACATATATGCACGCCCAATCTTATTACGATCGATCAAGCCCTTGGACCAGTTAAGTTCGCTCAACACTACGATTTTTCGGCTCCGGTTGACGGTAAAGTTTTATCGACATGAACGCTCCAGTTTCAAGGAAAATAACCAGCACAGGTTTCATCGATTTGAATTCGAATAAGATAACACTAACAGCAAATGACTTTGAATTCGGAAAATACCTTGGCAGAGGCGGTTTCGCCAAAGTGTATCACGCGAGAAAGATAAACGGCAAGGACCGAGGCACCATTGTCGCTATGAAGGTATGTATTTGTTGCCATGTCAGCCTGGCTTTGCCTTGTGCTCGTGCGTAATTACTATTAATTACCGCTTTGTTCTTGTTTGCGTCTTGTCCGCAAAAAGTCTCTCGGTTGTTTACAACAAGCGTTCTCGTGAAGTTCTCACGCTGACCAAACTTTCCCCACAGAGAATTTAGACATAGTTTTGCCACGGATCGTAATCCGGCATTTAAACGTATATCATCTTTATTTAAACTTATTCCCTCTTCATCTTCTAATGCTTTGATGTAGCGCTCCTTGTCTTCCTCTGTGATGCAGTCTGGTGGGTATCCCGACGCTGCAACCTTTTGAGAAAAGAACTCGTTGATGTATTCGGCAAAAATACCACCTTGACGTTCCCTCTGGTTATACTGAGTCATTTCGTATTGCCAAATTTCATAAACAGCTTTGACAACGTAGCCCAATGTGACAGCCACTTTTACTTCCTCCGAAACCCATGTTCCTCGCAAAAGACGCTCTTCATGATCTTGATGAGGACAGTCTTCTTGAATCATTTGTTCGCAACATGTCCGGCACAATGGGAATATCAATTTACCATGCATTTTTACCGGTAATAAAGGATGATATGAATTTTGCGTTTTCGTTCAATAATTTCTTTAAAAGACAAATTAAAACACTGGCATCCCGTGTACGTGTTAAAATACGGACAAGAGCACACCTGGGTGCATTAAATTACAGAGAAAGAATCATGCCTTGATAGGAAAATAACAATAAGAAAGAGAGCACAACGTCTGACTGTGTAATCCGATATCCTGTAGAATACAGGCAAAAAAAAATCGTGAATCCTGAAAATTTTAATTTTTCTTTAATACCACTCGATAGGGCGTATAAAAATACGTACACAGTTAAAAAATCATCGCTCTAGGTCAAAAACTAAATTTTCGTAAAATAGGTAAAATTGAAAAAGTTCCCATAACTCTGTAAATATTGGAGTTATCGAAAAAATAAAAGAAATTTGGTTCTCTTACGAGAAGCGATTATAGGGGTCCTATACCCATATCCGTAATTAAAATAAAGTTTTACGCATTATTTAAATGCCTGTGTAATCCGATATCCTGTAGAGTACAGGCAAAAATGAAATCGTGAATCCTGAAAATTTTAATTTTTCTTTAATACCACTCAATAGGGTGTATAAAAATACGTACACAGTTAAAAAATCATCGCTCTAGGTCAAAAACTAAATTTTCGAGAAGCGATTATAGGGGTCCTATACCCATATCCGTAATTAAAATAAAGTTTTACGCATTATTTAAATAATATTTTATGCACTAAGCTTGACACGTGCAATTATTTTTTCACGAGAATAATGACTCATAAAGCAGCTGCATGGTTATACTAGAGATGCACGTGTGAATGTCTTGGGCAGTATCGTTGCCGAATTTCTTTTCTCTGCTGGCCAGCGAAAAAGAGTATGACTAATATGCGGCTGTACAACTATACCGAGTAAAGGATGAGTAAGAAGATGCAGCTGCATAGTACATACTCTAATGCACGTGCAAATGTCTTGCGACTCGGGCATTGTTCCCGAATTTTTGGAGCATCAGCAAAACGAGAGTGAGTAAGATGTGAGCGTGGGATCGCACGTGTTTCGAGGGCTTACAAAGTGTCGCACTATCATGCGGCGGCGGTGACAGTGGCAACGTCGGAGTCACCGCCGCCGCCGCCACCGCCGCCGTCGCTGATGAGTCATCCGCGTGTGCGATGTAGTTGATGCACTGCACTGGCAGTTGCAAGCATGCTCTCGTCGTGCAAGGGCGCATTTTTTTTATGCATCGCTCTGTCGCGGTGCGACTCGGTTTTTTCTGTGTGTGTGTGGGACTCCGTTTTTTCTGTTTGTTTGTGTGTGTGTGTGTGGTATATGGAGATTCGTGCCGAAAGATGATGAAGGTGTATGTGTGTCTCTCTCTCCTCTCTCTCTCTCTCTCTCTCCCCTCTCTCTCTCACTCTCTCTCTCTCCCTCTCTCTCTCTCTGTCTCTCTCTCTCTACTCTTTATTTCCTCTCTCTCTCTCTCTCTATCTCTCTCTCCACTCTCTATTTCCTCTCTCTCTCTCTCTCTCTCTCTCTCTGCCTCTGTCTCCCCTCTTGTGTGTGTGTGTGTGTGAAAATTCCCTACTCTCCGGGGCCTGCATCCCACCACACTTCCCCTATCGAAATCAATCCCCCTCACTCCCCGGACTATGGCGCGTCAGACAGACACCTCACCATGGGCAGGTGGTGGGGGTTTGTTTTGGCGCGCCATAGTCCGGGGTATACTACTGCGGAGGCCGGGAGGCAGATTCAAAACGTCAAAACACACACGGCAGATGGCTGCATGAGCATGTCGCCAACCGGTCGCCAGATCGATGCGCACAATGTATGCGCAGTGGTCGAGCTCGCTGCCTCGCTTCGACAGAGCCAACGAACAGCTGTTCGGCTTTGCTTAGCTGATAATAAAATTAATACTTTTTCTGTTCAAATTATGTAATAAACATTAATTATCTTTGCACAAAATTCACGACTTTAGGAACGGGATGCAATTCGGTTAGTTAAGCGTGACGTCACAGTCACAGCTTACATATAAATCAATGTATTTTCCACCAATAGGATAGTTCCGAATTTGGCCACCTTATGAAATTTCGCGTGTATAATTTGAATTCAAGTACTATAAAAAGGCAATTTTTTCTAATCTTACGGAATAAAAAAGGTTTTTTAATTATTTCGTTGCAATAAGAGAATACATGTTAAAATTTATATGAATGTCTATTCGAAAATCAACAATATTGAAAATCATAAGTCAAAAACTAAAATATTTGTAAAAATTTTGAAGTTATGTATGGCCAACACACTTTTTAATTGTATACGAAAAAAAGATGAATAATCAATGTTTTTTCATTGATTTTTTTTTTCTAATAATTAGATTAAGTAGTAAGGTTAGACAGCGAGCGCGAAGCGCGAGCGTTGGTGTGCATGGCAAGCGCGAGCGTCGAGGTCCATGGCGAGCGTCGGCGGTCGTGCCTTATGCGCAAAACGCGAAGTGGTTAGGTCCCCGTAAACGATCGTTTCTGTAACTTCGCTATTTTAGAGATTTTGATCGGATCTTTCTAATTATTATATATCTCTTGCAATAAAAAACCGCTGCCAAGTCATTGGCACTTAGCTTCCTGCTATTCCGCTACTAGAATATGATTACATAGTTTCTAAAAAATCTGTACGGATGCATGATATTCCTTTGACGATTTGAGAGTTTAGATACCTGAACACGACACTTGTAGGGAAGGGGTATCAGGGAGGTGGGGGTTAAAGTGGATGCCAAAAGGATAGGTATAAAAGTGCTGCATCAAGCAAGGGCGGGAGAGTTGGCCATTTGCTGCCAAACAGTGCGGTCGATCTCGAGGGCTAAGCTGGGAAAGGACGGTAATTACATTCTCTTTTAAATGCGCTATAGCTGTATTTTTGTGTAACATTAAGATTATACGAAAAATGTCAAAAATAATTTTGCATAATTCAATAAACGGCCATAAAATGAAATTTAGTTAGCACAATTGAAAATAACTTCTTTTCCCGAATTCAGAATCCAAAAAAGGATATACATGCCAAATTGTGTAGAGATTCATAACCTGGAGTCGATAATATTATGGCACACACACACACACACACACACGCACACACGCACACACACACACACACACACACACACACATCCGACGGACATGCCAAATGCGTTTGTATAAAGATTTAGCGAACGTGCAAATGTTACTATTACAAAGCTTCCTCTAGGAGGAAGCAATATTGCTTCTACAGCAAAATAATTAAACTTGGAAATATTTAAAATACTATTCACGTACTGTAGTTTAAAATAATATTTTATTTATCGAAACAATACATTGCTTTGTGTCCATTCTTCTTCTTTCCACATTTATAGCAGAGCCTGCTTCTATCTTCAGTTGCTGTGCAGTATTTGCCGATATGGCCGAAACCCAGATACCTGTAGCATCTAAGTGGGCTTGCGTTTTTCGCCGTTTCCCGTATTCTGCAGACAACCCAGCCTATTTTGATTTTCCGCTGGGCTATTATCTCTCGTACCATCCTTGATGGCATTTGGATCACGGCAGTCTGCGTGTCACCGTATGATTTCCGCAGTGATCTACTACCGACCTGTGTGTGTGTGTGTGTGTGTGTGTGTGTGTGTGTGTGTGTGTGTGTGTTCGTTCTTCGACGTCTGTATCTCAGCTTCTACTCAGTGAATTTTAAACCACCAACTCTCATTTTCTTCGTTTTGCTTCCTTCCTAAGGAAGCCTTGTAATAGTGATTTTTTGAGTTTGTGTAAAAACATGCAGAAAGTGTGTTTTGATGTATTTTTAGTCGAAAAATAGTGTTTTTAGAAAATGTCCGTATGGATGTGCGTGTGTGTGTATGTATGTGTGTGTGTGTGTGTGTGTGTGTGTGTGTGTGTGTGTGTGTGCGTGCGTGCGTGTGTGTGTGCGTGTGTGTGTGTGTGTGTGTGTGTCTGTGTGTGTGTGTGTTCGTCGACATCTGTATCTCAGCTTCTACTCAGTGGATTTTGATTCACCAACTCTCATTTTCATCGTTTTAACTATAACATGATGGGGAAACAGTCCATTTTACATTTTGTAAGCGTGTTTTTTTTTATAGCGATTTTTTAGTTTTGAGATTTCAGTTTTCTCCGATAAAGTTATTGAAGAAGTTAATATAAGTAAATTGCTTAATATGCACATGAAAGAGATTAAAATTACCTATCTTTTTACCGCAGATAATTTATATTATCTTTCGTCGTTCTTTTACTATACACCATAAAGTGCAATTTTTTGAAACCGTTATAACTCGAAAATTAAATGTCGAACCTTTCTAAAAAAATATATGATTATTGAAGGTAATTAGAACTATATACCACTTTAATTTTAAGTCATTTTATGAGTCAGATCCGGAGAGAAACATCAAAAACTGAAAAAAGTCGTTTTTCTATGGGACGCGATACTGTCACGTAACTGCTTCTCACGTCCGCGCCTTATCTAACCCTTCAAGAAATGTTTATCCCGCGAATTGATCAGACCAATAGTTTTCGAGGAGACAGAGGAAACTCCTGAAAAATGAGTTTCGGTTAATTCGTGGTATAAACCTGTTCGTAGCCCTGAGTGACTCCTACGAAAATCCTTATTCCGCGAATTGATCGGATTGATAGTTTTCGAGATAAACGAAAAAATTCCCGAAAATCTGTTCCAATCAATTCGCGAGATAAGAACTATTTCCAGGACTCTGTGAGGCCGATCCAACAGGCTTATCCGCGAATTCATCAAATTTATGGTTTTCGTGGAAATTGGAAAAATTCCCGAAAATCTGTTCCAATCAATTCGCGGGATAAGAACTATTTTCAGGACTCGGTGAGGTCGATCCAACAGGTTTATCCGCGAATTGATAAAATTTATGGTTTTCGTGGAAATTGGAAAAATTCCCGAAAATCTGTTTCGATCAATTCGCGGGATGAGAACTATTTTCAGGACTCGGTGAGGTCGATCCAACAGGCTTATCCGCGAATTGATAAAATTTATGGTTTTCGTGGAAATTGGAAAAATTCCCGAAAATCTGTTTCGATCAATTCGCGGGATGAGAACTTTTTGTAGGGTTCAGTGAGGGCTACATGAAAGCTTTATCCCGCGAATTGATCGGACCGATAGTTTTCGAGATAGATGAAAAAAATTCCCGAAAATCTGTTTGGATCAATTCGCGGCATAAGAACTTTTTAGGGTTCAGTAAGGGCTACATAAAAGCCTTATCTCGCGAATTGATCGGACCGATAGTTTTCGAGATAAATAAAAAAATTCCGGAAAATCTGCTTAAATCAATTCGCGGGGATATGGACTTTTTAAGACTTACAATTCTTGAACCCTTGACGACGCACTGAATACTCCGACGGTTATCAGTAGCGTCAGCATTCTCAAAAAGAAGCACACGTGCGTTCGGGTGACATCTCTCTCTCTCTCTCTCTCTCTCTCTCTCTCTCTCTCTCCAGTGCCGTTGCATCGCCGCAGTCATTATCTATATAGTCAGCATTCTCGAGAAAAAGGCGGGATGACTCATTGACGCACGTGTAGCTGACCATACAGAATGCGTCTTTCTCGCACGGAGTATCAATTGTCGTCGTCATCTATATGTATATGTATATGTATATGTATATATATATATATATATATATATACGATGAATCAAAGTTTTTGTTTTTTCATACAATTATAGCACTGACCCCCACTCTCTAGTTTTAGAAGCTGGAACATCAGCAGCCACCAATCATCAAGGATCACCATTATCAAATTCTGGTAAGTAGTACACTTGTCATTTTAATGGTAATTTTTTGAACATTAAAATGCAAGTTTAATACTTAAGTTTTAGAAACACAGTCTCGCCATGATGAGGCGCAACAGCAGCAGCACCACCACCACCAAGAGGAGATACTCAATGGTAAGAGTGATGTTTATGCGATAATAAAAAAGATTTTCTTAATTTTACACAATTATGGCACATGCCTCACTCTACAGTTTCAGAAACTGATGCTGGGCCATCAAGAATCGAAATTCATCGAGAATCATCATCATCACCATCATCATCGGATTCTCGTAAGTATTACACTTGTTATTGTAATGGGAATTTTTTTTTTGAACATTGCATGGCAAGCCTAATACTTTAGTTTCAGAGATGCGTAGTCGTGTCAATAGCACTAGTAGCAGTAGCAGTAGTGATAGTAACACCACAAGTCACAGTAGTAGCAGTAGTGATAGTAGCAGTAGAAGTAACAGCAGTACAACCGATACAGCTGAAGAAAGTAAGAGAAAAAAGTTATTTTTTAAATATTACATATATATCTAAAAAGAATCAACAAACTTAATATTACAGGTATTTATTCACAGAGTGGTGAAGGAAGAGGAGTAGAGGAAAATCCTCGTTTTATCATCGAAAGCGAGTCAACGCGTTTCTACAGACGTTTTGGCTACGAAGGAAGAGAGATACGAGGTATTCTACCAGAACCACCCATGAATGCAGATTTCCTCTCCTGGCTTGAGGGTTGTGTGCGAGACCTGCATCGACAACTTTGCGAAAGAGGTGGACCGAGCGATTTCATCGGTGTGACCATCAATTCGGAGCAGTTCAATCGTGGACCTCTTTGGCTATCGTTCAGACTCATTGGAGATTTCCTAATTGAAGATCTTTGGGGATTACTATACAGTGCTGTGCAAAGTGCCAACGAGTTTAATGTGAACGAAAGATTATCAATTAATTGTGCTATTGTTAAAGATATAGTGGGTAATGGACGAGTGCGTTTAACAGAAAAATCAGTAAATAAAAAGTCCATATTGACTATTGCGAATAGTGATAACTTGCGTCTACCTCGAAGTTTAGCCGCTGCCTCTGCCTACGCTATCAGAGGAAAAATACGTACAGGCGAGCTTCACAGATATTGGAATCTCATTCGAAATAGTAGAGGAAGGACACAGAGAAATGCAGCGATGGAACTTGTGAATTTGGCAAATGTTCGAGTACCTGTCCAGGGTTGCGGTCTACAAGAAATCCGTAAGTTTCAAGATTATTTTGCTACTCGTAATACAGCAATTGTTGTTTACAACTTTTCCACATTTGGACGTAGTGCCCCGCCAATTTATGACGGGACACGAACTGTTAGCGTTACTTACGGGAATGCAGTTTTACATGTATTACGAATAATGTATTACGAAAGCAGTCACTATGCAAAGTGGTGTACACGGTGAAACATTAGACAATATCATATTGGGTCAACTGCCGAAAAGAATCATTGTGGGCTTCGTCAATAACAAAGCTTTCAATGGTGATCGAATGCTCAATCCCTTCAATTTTAAACATTTTAATATAAACTTTCTATGTTTGTACGTTGATGGGGTGCAGGTACCCTCGAAGCCACTGCAACCAGACTTTACAACGAGAAATCTATATGTGGATGCGTATCACACGCTGTTTTCCGGTACGGGAATACATTTCCTCAACGAGGGTAATCAAGTGACACGTGAAGACTATCCCCGCGGCTACTGCCTATTTGCTTTTGATTTGACTCCCGATTTACCGGCAAATGACTGCAGCCATTGGAATTTGATTAAACACGGTAGCGTTAGATTATAAGTACGTTTTAGCAACGCGCTAACAGAAACTGTCAATTGCATTCTGTACGCAGAGTATGATAATATTTTGGAAATTGATGCCTCGCGTCAAGTGATCATCGATTTTAGCAGTTAAACTACTCACAGATGTCGCTACTCTCTACTACTGTCTGATATAAACGCCGTGCAAGTGCCTCCCAAAGTCAGTCTCTCTCTCTCTAATTTTTTGTAATCCAGCCCCAGCATATACGCTTCACTCAATCATGGATGTGATCATTGACATTCAGTTCTTCAAGGGTGCCAAACATCAAAATATACCGAAAGAGATTGCCGTGGTGGCTATTGATGGGAACTTTAGTAGTCATTGGATACTGACACCGACGATAGCGCTTGATCATCTGAGTGAAGATACGGAATGAGAACGATTGGCTGACCCAATATCATCACGGACTCGACTACTTTGACGGTGAGGTGTCTTTCAAGTCGGTGAAAAAAATTTTGAGAGAACTTTCAAAAAGTGTGCGAAAAATATACGTTAGAGGTAATAATAAATGGCTATTGTTGCGCAAAATAATACCTCGTAAAATTTTTAATCTCGAATTCGATCAAGAATGTCCGTCTTTCGATAAATTGTCGTCCGATGTATGCTGTATGCATCACGCTGTTAAAACTTGTCATCATAATTATCGATGTGCTTTAAATAACGCTTATAGGTTAAAATCGTGGCTGTCTGTGCGTGATTCTAATAAGAAAAAAAACAAAAACCGGTCAACTTTATTAACGAGCGATCTTTGTAATGGACAGTCTTCAGATACTGAAAAATCTATCAAAAATTCGTTCACATACTGTCGGTGTATTTCCAGCCGATCAGATACCGAAGGTGTGGACGAAACCGACAGCGTTTGTTGTCAATACGGATGATCATACGAGATCGGGTATGCATTGGGTCGCTGTATATGCGGACAAATCTTGTAGCGCTTTTTACTTTGATAGTTTTGGATTACCCCATTTATTCCCGATCATATAAACCGATTCAGAAAAAATTGTAAACAATTTCGCTGGAATAATGTTCGTCTACAGAGCGATTCTTCCGATGTTTGCGGTCAATATTGCATCATGTTTTTGCATTACATGAGTAACGGTCTTGGTTTTGAGAAATTTCTCAAAAATTTCTCAGAAAATCTGCAAAAAAATGATGACGTGGTAAGACGATATGTCTGCTGCAAACAAAGCAAAAAAACTGCTGACGATGATTTCATTGGAAATGGCGGTTGCATCGTCAGGTGCTTACAAAGCTGTAGTTCTAAGATGTCGCTATTGTAACCCGAGAAGATAATGATACCATCTCTTTCTCTCTCACACGTGGATGTCCCCACCATAATTCTTATCCACACCATGCCCTCCCACCTTCAGACTTTGAGTTAAGAGTCAGAGTCAGTAGTTTGAAGGTGGTCGTGCTGGTTGCAAGAAAGAGAGAGAGTTGTACACCATGGCGTACCAGGAGGAAAGCAAACTCCGTCCAGTTCAACTTCTGAGCACTTTGTACACTTTGGACAAGTCGTACTCAACGGAGATCATTGTCGGTCTGGAATACGACAACTTGCAAGACTAGTACTACAGACCAGTTGTGCAACTATTGGGCTATGACACCAAAGGAATTGCTTTTACCCCCAATGAGTGGGTGCAATTCACAAAGTGTTTCAACAACTTTTTCAAGTATCTTTGCGAGGACAGTAGTAGCAGCGACTCCATGACGGATCAACAGATTTGCGGTACTGGATGGACAGCAAAATTCACTTACAGTAAGAAGGACAGGGTTATCAAAATTGTGGACACTAGTTCTCCCAGGAAATTTCTTCGATTGCATGAGTATGTTGTGAAATCTATTGACGCACGTCTGTAATATCTTAACTTTGTAGCGGGTAGTGTGAGTTGTATTGCAAGAGAGACTGTAAAATACATTAAGAGTGTTAATCCAGATAATATACCGGTAAGAAAATTTGGTATTTATACGATAAGTCTTGTGAAAGCAATTATCAATCTAATTGAAAGATCAAATTCCGTTCAGCCGTAATGATATTGTCGATATATTTTACCAACTTGTATCTCACCATCTCGATAAAATTGTCGATATATTAAATGAAATGAGCGATTAATGATACTATTACTATTATTATCCTTCTTGTAAATATTATCTTCTTCTTCAAAAGAAAGAAAGAAAAAAGTTACCGATGTACATCACAATTTGTATTATTATCGCATTCAATATATTGAATAAATAATCTATTATTACAAAATATAAATTACTTATCTTGTATTTATTGATACCCTTTTCTTACCCATTCCCACAGTACATAATTGTACATCATTCATAAAAAATAAAAAAAATAAATAAATAAATAAAAATAAATAGAAAGTTAAATTGGGGTGAGAGAGAAGGAGGGGTAGAGGCGTGGCCTCACCCCCCCCCCCTCCACTACCGCTGAGCGCACGGGAGAGTGCGCTGGATTCCCCCCACCACCGCATGACGTCACTCCTCGCTGTGGCGCCAGACATCTATACCGCCACCACCTCTGGGCAGGTGGTGGGGTTATTGTTTGTCTTGTCCATAGCGAGGGGTATACTACTCAGGTGATTAAACATAAGTTTCAAATCACGATATAAGGAGAGAAATTAAAATATATTTTATAACAGTTCTTAGCAGTTATAAGATTTTTAAAAGCGTTTTACTATATTACTAATTAATCAGAAAAATTATAAATACCTGTAAATCTAAATTCCTATGTGTAAATATTTTCCCGTTGCAGCATAGTACTTTCCTAGTACTTTTCCTCATTATATTACAATAAAATCTTAATATAATCTGTTCATAATGTATATGAAGTCGAAGTTCGTAAAAATGAAGTACAAGCAAAAATTAAATTGAAGTGTTTAGCGACTATTCAAGCGAGTAAACGTTGGATCTTTTTCGAATAAAGGTTGGTGTAAATTAAGAACAACTCAATGTTTAAACAAACAAAAGCTCGGAAAGAGCGAAATATATTCAAAAGAGTGTGTAAGTACACTTGTGAATAACAAGGAAAAGTGAGTGATAAAATACAGACTAATTGGTCGTTCTCCAAGTGAGAACGATACCAGTAGTTCAGTTAGACTGCAGTGTGTTCAGCTCTGATTCTACAGCTCGACTGACTACAGTCGGGCAACAGGTACTGCTGAGAGAGCGAGAGAGAGGGAGCGAGCGATCGAGCGTTGCCATAGCAACCCCCTATTCGATAGAGCTGACCAGCAGCGTTCTAGAAATTACGTAACTGCCGGCTCCGACGTTGTCGCTTTCTCGGCGAATTTTAATTTATTGAATCTACTCGAACATGAAGTTTGGCATCAGAGTTGATCAAGTTCTTCAAGGGTATGGCACAACTAATAAGGGTAATCTAGCTCGAAAATGTTTAAATTATCCAAGAGAATTTGCAAATTGTCTAGAACTTAATGAAAGATTAGTTTGTAACTTAGCAACTATAATATCGTTGTATCGATGCAAAGAATCGTTAAATCTAAGTTTTGTTGATATATTAGTAATGATACAATAAGAATTTATTTTAATTTGTATCCATGGGCGCGCATGAGCCCCACTGTACACAAAGCACTTGTGCATGGATGCGACATTATAAAGCAATTTCCTTTACCAGTAGCATACTATGCCGAAGATGCTTTAGAAACAAGCCATACATTTTTTAGGAAATACATGATTCAGCATGCACGTCAAAATAGTCGTAAATTCCGAATAATTGACGTATTTCAACATATGATATATTTAAGCGATCCAAATATTTCTCTTATAAATATTAATAATCGCACTAAGAAACATAAATTAGAATTGATTAATGATCCTAAAATATTTATGGGGAAAAGAAAGGTTGGTAAATAGATAATTTGTAATATATTTAATGGTTTTTAAATAAGGTTATTCTACTGTAGTAATTTAAAGTTCATAAACTAAATTTTTGAATTAATTTAAAACAGATTAAATGTTAAAAAAAATATACATTTAAAATGTATTGAAACAAGTCGATAAAAACTTAGATTTAATAAGAAGCTATTTACGCTATTTACTTAGATTCATAATATTTCCTTTAATAATTTATTTTCAGGAAGAGCTTAAAAACAGGTCAATATGAAAATGAAGTTGTATTTATTAAAGACGAAAATTATACTGAAGAAATAGAAGATTCTGATGATTCCGAATTTTTTCTATAATACTAAAAAATTAAATTCAGAGTAAAGAAAATGTATGACGATAAGCTTAATAAGATTAACATAATGTGGAGAAGAAAATGAACCGGGCATTAATAAAGAACATTTCTCTCAGATTATTTCGTCCACAATTAATGTTAGAATTTTCAATATTGGTGTTGCTCATTTATTCATATTTCATAATATATTTAATAACATTTAATATTTTGGTAATGATAATAGTAGAGAGGGGCAAGCCTAGGCAGACAGGGGGCGTGGCCTAGTGGCGCCAGTGACGTCATGGCTCAGGGCAAGTCTAGTCGCTCTGCAGGTGTGGGGCCTTATAGTGGGGGGTCGCGGTGACGTCATGGCTCGTGGCAACTCTAGTCGCTCGGGTCTGAGATGTAGGGGCCTGATAAGAACAAGACCCGTGATGATGAGCCCTGTAGGGGGCTCTTTTCTTTTACAATACCAGCTACAGAAGCGAGGAATGTATGAAAAAAATAGCGCCTTACAGGATAAGCGGAAAGGTCGACCCTTTTTTTTTGGCAAGGTGAAAGCTGTGAACATGAGATTTAGAGGAAAGATGCGAGAAATGGTTTGCTATGTAAGTTTCATGGAGGAATGTACAAGGAACTAAAGGCTTTTCTTTTACAAATGACTAGTTGTAGGACCGTTAAAAGCAAGAAGTTTAAAATGAATTTAGTTTGTACTAAACATTGGCATGTGCATTGAATTTTTATATAATTTAAATAATAATAATAATAATAATAAACTAATCGAGGACTTGTGAGGAGGTTGGTGTAGGTAAAATAATATTAAAGTAAAATTATGTGAATGAAATTTTTATTTATTTATATTTTTTGAGCATTGTGATTACAGAAAATATTGTAAACTTCATCGTGAAAAACGTCGCTATGAAGTACTATCATTTCGGTGAAAATCATTTCAAAATAATTATCAAGAAAACAAGAATTTTTCGATGTGATTTTTTTAACAATATTTTCTCTTAAATATTTTCTCTTTTTAATAACTATGTTTTTAATATTATCGTAACTTCTTTCATTATTATTGTAGTCATACAAAGTTAAAATTTCAACAAGTTCGTCGCGTAACAAATTTTTGCACTCGTTAATTTCATTTAATACACGTTCTAAGCGACGATAACGCTCGTTTACACACACTACAATATTTTTTAATCCATCAAATGTCCGCTTCTGCATGGTTATGGATGGCATCAAGGCCCTCTTCTTCTTTGGGATGTAAAGCGATTCTTGAGTTTGTTGTAGGTGTTGTTGGAGCTCGAACATCACCGACTTTAGCCCGTATGAAGTAGTTAGAATAATGCCAATTTTTTTCAATTTAATGCGTTCTTGTTGCTGAATACATAACGCAGCACTGTTTGATTTAAAATACGTTGAAATATCCTCTAGTTTATTTTCTAGTTCAATCCAGCTTTCCATATCGATTCTGAGCCCTCTGGAATATTGAGTATTCTTCAGTTCGATAATCGGCTGGTATTTTTGCGTGAAATCATCGTATTCCAAGCCGATGTAAAGTTTTTTCGAACCCGAGTTGTTTAGAAGATACGTAGAGGCAAACAGTAGCGGACGATTATAATTTTTCACTCTTTCACTGTTGAATTCTTCGTCGGTTACAACATCTTGCTTTTCCTGGTTTGCAAGTAATATAGCTTCAGCCATATTGTTGTTGTTGTTGTTTTGTTGAAGTTAATAAACACTAATAATAAAGTACTGTACTGCGATGCGTAAAGTAAAAATCAAGAGTTTTACAGTTAGACCGACAAGGGGTAAAACAATTCCCCAAAGATCCAGTAACTGAATAGATCGAGAGGTGAGATGTATATGGATGCTTACGGTCAAGCGTACCCTTTTTTATTGAGGTTCGGTGTCACTCCGAGA
Organism: Pteromalus puparum; assembly: GCA_012977825.3. NCBI lineage: Eukaryota > Metazoa > Arthropoda > Insecta > Hymenoptera > Pteromalidae > Pteromalus > Pteromalus puparum. The sequence continues at coordinate 34,833,859 of CM053172.1, forward strand.
AAATCACAGCCGGTGGTGGTGGCTGAAAACGCTGCAGAGTGGTGGGGGGAGCGTGCGGCCCAATGCAAGAGCTGGGACTTGACTCGGCGCGAGAGTGGTGGTGGTGGTGTAGGTGAGGTACAGGTCCAGAAGTGGGGATACTCGGAGCATCCCTAAACTATGTAAAAAAAAAGGTCATTGATGCACCTGAATAGTGAAAACTATCGAAAAAAAATGTCAAGTGTTCTTACGAGGGTAGGTGAGATGCTGGAAAAATCTAGCCATCACTCTGAGTTTTACTCGCGCAGTGCAAACTTCGATTTTCATCCTCGTTTCAAAATGTCTCTTCGTCAAATCGTCTGGTGTGTTGTCCACTATTTAGTGGACAATAATTACGATGTGGGACGATTATTTGTGAGGAATCTATGGCATAAGTGCGTGGATAGAGCAAACGAGCGAGGCTTGTTCAAACTTTTTGAAAAAGTTTTGCGACATGCACGTCCGCGAGAAATAGGACAGTGCTACGCTACGTTCAAAAAAAATGAAAAACTTGTGCGATTAGCTGGACAAGTGTGTGAAGCTAGGCATCACCGGGACTACACACGCAATCAGGGACCACTACGACAGCTTGCAGAGCAAAACCGTAAGTACTCGATCCTTATATTGAATAATTTTTTTCTTTTTTTTTTTATAGCACTGAGTGGCCTAAATCCGCGTTAGGTTACGCAAATCCATGGCCTAAGTAGCCCTTGCATGTGCCTCATAGGACACTTGTATCGTAATGTATTATTATTATTATTATTATTATTAAACTTATGCTATATTCTCTCACTTTAAACAAAAAAAAGTCATGTTTTGAGTGATACAAAAAGCATACACGACGAACGTGTTAGATTTATTTTCGAATATTTTTTAAAAAACATTTGAAATTTACAGGTCGTGTTTCACCGCCAGCAGCAGCAGCACCAACAGCACCAGCAGCAGCAGCAGCAGCACCACCACCACCACCAGCACCAGCAGCAATGGCGCCTGTACTATTTGCAGCGCCAGCGCCTGTATTATTACCACTGCCAGCAGCAACAGCCGTTGAGGCGTCGATAGAGCTAATGGGGACTAATGCCGATGATTGGGTTGATTGGGATGGAGAACCCTGCGCGTCACAATCGTCACAAGTCCCTGTAGCAGATAGGACGATAACGAGCGAGGAGAGAGAAGTCGGACTGAGTGTACAAGGCACGACGGATGCATGGTCCGAATGGGGTGACAACATAGCCCAGATGCCGACAACAACAACAACGACGACGACGAGGCCCTATGTATACCCCCCAGTACCATCGTTGTCGTCTTTTTTACAAGCGTCACTGTCTCCTCCGTCTCCTGCACCGGTCTCGGAAATAGAAAATGGTAAGTTATACAAATCAATGTATACGTTTATATATATATATATATATATATATATATACACACATATATACCGTAGTAATAATCTAATATAAAATACTAATAATAATATTTTTATTTATATTTTCAGTCTCATGGGTAAACCAAGATGATGATGATTTCTCCTACGAGGAGGAGGATAATGACGTGATAATCCTCTCCGGTCAAGAGGCTTTTCCCGAGCTTGGAAATATCACTCTTGATGGGGTGATATTCGATGCTGCCGAGATGTTTGATGCGGGGTCAGCTGCGTACGATGATATCCTCAACGTAGGACCAGAACCGGCCCTAACACAAGCAGAGGTGTCGCGTCCTCTCTACGAGGATATCAGCGACATCGAGGAAGCCGGAATCGAGTTGAATGGCCTCGTTGACTCTCAAGCGGTGGCTGATGAGAGTATCAGCTGGATCGAGGCTGCTGCTGCTGATGCATCTGCTGTTGCGGGTCCATCTAGACTAACGTGTCTCGAAGTCCAAGGTGTGTATGTGTGTGAATTTAAAAATATATAAATATATTTCTGTAAAATTTTCATGTTATAATAAATAAATAAACAAAAAAATCAAAATAATTAAAAACTCTTATCGTCGATGATGACGAACCTAACTCCCGCAGCCAAGCTTCTCCACCTCCAGCATCACCTCCAGTATCGCCTCCAGCAGCACCTCCAGTATCACCTCCAGTATCACCTCCAGCAACACCTCCAGCATCACCAGCGCCGCAACCTCCCCATTACCAAGTCGGTAGGGGTATAGGTAGGGGTAATTTTAAGAAAATAGTAATTTTAAATGAAAGTTCTCGTCGTGCGCGCAATTTTCATACCGCAGCTCGCGATGTAGAATTCGGTTTCGTAATAAACGAGAATATTAGTAATCCGATTGTGTACCTGCGATCGGCTTTGTTAGAAATTTATCGTTATTTAGTGACCGGCCTAAATGACGATATTTTAATAGGTATAACCGTGAATAGTGATAGGTTCGCTCGAGGATCAGTTTCGGAAAGAGCGAGCGTGATTCAATGTCTCTGGGCGCGTATAGTACGCAGTTCCCCCAGAGTAACAGCATTTTCATCGACGAAAGGGGATGCGTGTACGCTACTATCAGGATTTACCCTGTAGACGCGGTACGAGGAAGGCCAAAGCCAAGTTGATAACAAAATTGGACAACTAGAAAATAACGGATAATTTATGTCGCCGCGGGCATCGCATGTGGGTTACTTTATTGAGAAACCGAGACTGACCGCAACTGGGAAAAAAATTGGCGAAAAACCTTAATGCAATGGCAACATCAAAAAAGCATGTCTTGAAATCTGGAAAAGCGGGAGTTATCGTGCCTGACCAAAGTGGGCACCCTGAATTTCAAAAAATTTAATTATATTTGAAAACACGGGTTGCGCTAATGTAAGTAAACAGAGACTCGGTTGCCACTACTTGTACAGATGAGGCTAGTAAAGCCGCATATATCGCGTATTATAAAGAAAACGAGGGTATAGACCTAGATCCGAAAAAAATAGAAAAAAATCCAGGCATGCGATCGGTTGCGAAACTTTGTTTAAATAGTTTATGGGGAAAATTCGGTCAACGGGGTAATTTACCAAATACCGAGATTATTAATTCGAGCGAACAGTTTTTACAACTAATCCGAAAAGGAAGTAGGTCGAATAGTTTTAGTAAATGAAAATGTAATTTACGCAGCTAGTAAACTAAAAACCGAAATAGCGACATCGGCGCGAAATACCAATTTAGTGATAGCTGCGTATACGTCTGCGCAAGGACGTTTAAAATTATACGAATATCTTGAAAATCTAGGCGAGCGGGTCCTGTATTATGACACCGATTCAGTCATATATGTATCAAAGGGCGAGCACGACGAGTACGAACCAGAGACCGGGACTCTGTTAGGTCAATTAACAGATGAACTAGAGGAGTACGGTGAAGGCTCCTACATCGAGACGTTTGTTTCGGGTGGTCCGAAATTTTACGTGTATAGAGTGCGTTGACCAAACGGTGAAACTTTCGATACATGTAAGGTTAAAGGTATTCGACTCAACTATGAAAATAGTCAACGAATAAATTTTGACTCGGTTTTAGAGTTGATGGAGAATCACGAGTTTGACAAAATATTGCCCGATATGGAAGGTGAAGAGGAGGAGGAGGAGGAGAAAGAGGAGGCGAATGAGAATGAGAATCGGGGCGCGAATAATTGTATATATGTTAGGAATTTGCATATAGGTCGAACGTCGATTAATAATATCATTAGTTTTAAGCAAACGAAAAAATGTCGTGCTGTTTTGAAAAAACGACAATTTGTAAATCATCGATACTCTGTACCATATGGTTATATGTATGAATAAAAAAATGGATAAATAAAAATCATATTTAATGTTATTTACTGTAACTTTTGTTAAATTACGCAGAATAGTTTTATACTTTCTCAGCTTCTTTTTTTCCGTGACGTTTAAACATACAATACCTTTTAATACGTTCAAGGCACACTCACAAATGTACTTTACAAGTTTTTCATCGGCAGTACGCAATAACGCGAGTCGTTGTTCTTTATTAGAATGTCTCAATGCCTGTAGCAACAAAAAATATTTTTCTTCAAAAAGTGATGCATTATTCTTCTTCATCAACGCGCGACTCTCGCGAGATGCTCGCTTCGCCATTGTCGGATTATAACTGAATCGATTTTTTTTTTGCTCTACACAATATTTAACTTGCTGTACTGACTCGACGAATACTTGGGAATATAGACGTATTGATATTCATCATCAGGAAATATACAACTACGGAAACGTAATTCCTCAGGTGTACTCTGCTTCAAGTCAATAACTAAATAAGAATGTGCTTTTAGAGTACTATCATAATAAGCTTCTTGCAAAAACTTGGAATCCTCGGGGTATAGTTGACGAGCCAAATGCTGAATCTGTGCACGGTCTCGAGGATTCTTAAATAAAACCATATAAAACCATATGATGACTTCCCTTGCTAAACAAATCTATTATTGTACCATTATTCGCTGAATCACGCATCAAGTCATCTATTATTATCAATTTTCGTTTTTCTGTATCGTTCGAATAGTCCTCGTTACGCGGTAATCCTTCACGAAATTCAATCTCTACATTCTTCACTCTATAACTCTCCTGCCATTCACTATAATAAAATAGTATTCTGTCAAACTTCACATTAGCCAACACATCAAGATGCTTTAAGAATCTCTGCACAAACACTGTTTTACCTGCCGAGGTAGGGCCAGCACAAATCATAGTCCACGGATGCATACATCGAGTATCCATTTTAACATATAAAGGTACACTAACAAAAAAAAACACAATACCCGACCCTTCTTGCTCGCGACGCTCCCCACCACGGGGGGCCTTCTTCATCGGACTTGCCCGCTCTTACGTCCATTCCATCTCAGGCACCCCCCTCTACCCGAGCGACTAGACTTGCACAAGCCATGCCTCGAAATTCGAAGCTGTATTCATTTAACTGTTACGTCCTGTCTATCGATTAGTTGACAAACTGGGACGTAATGTATAGTGTAATGGCTAGGCTGAAAGATTGTTAGTAATGGCCGCTATAAACTCTCACTGTTAGTATTAAGAAAGTAATTCACTTACTTTTGCGATGGGACTGGAATCTAGACAGCTGCTGGTCTTCCCCGTACCGTGTTAGTAACGTATTTATATATTTGTAGGCTGTATTCACAAGGAAAGGAACTCTCGCAGTAAATAAATTTCAACACGAACACGAAATTGTTATGAGAGAATAAGGAATTTTATTCTGATTCTTGCGATATCGATATATTGATAATAATCACGAAATATGAGAGAACAGGATGGAGTTAATTTAAATAGGAATTGTTTTCGCCGGCTAAGCGACGTTTCGATTTGCAATAATTGGGCCTATTGTCGAACGGCGCGACGGTACGGAGTCCGCGATCTCGTATAAACTGACAGATGACACGCCGTGCAAGGCATATTTAAAACTTCGCACCCATTTCCAAATTTTGATTGTATATTTCGCAAGTTGAATCGCAGTCGTATTACAAAGTGATTGTCTTGCAGTTTTGCAAGCTCGACTCATGAGCGACGCTGGCACACTAAACCATTTTAGCTGCAATGAATGCTCAAAAATTGAGATTCAGCAGTTTGGTTTAATAAGGGTACGTCGTACGACGTAACACCTGGGGGGCCAAGTTATGGCAATAGAATAAATTTCAATAATAATATAAATTATAAAGTCGGTCGGTTATGAGTAGCTTTACATGTTTGGAGATAAAGAAGTTGACAAATTAGCATTGATTACAAACAAAAAAATGAAAATTCGTGATCATTTCGCTTCCCTCAGTGTGTTTTGAAACTATTTACTTCAATGAAATCAAATTATTCTAAAACTCAGTAGTCGTCGTAAACAAATATTCAAAAGAACAACAAAAAATTTTATAAACAAATATTAACTTAAAGTCAAATAGAAAAGTAAAAAAAAAAAAAAATTGTTTTTAAGGTTAATGGTTTGTAACAAAAATACTAATAGACTAAAAATTACATCGCATGATGTAAATCCTCGGGGCCCAGATATGGCAATAGAAAATAATAAATTTTGAACGTGTTCTAGAACTATCTTAAAACTAATGGATGCAACGTTCACAATTATAATAAATTATTCAAAAATTTTAACTATATCCCTATTTTAAGAAACATTTAAGGAAACGTATATTTAATCTAAACTCAAAGAGAAAATTCCATTATTTTTGCGGACTTGAATGGTAGGCTTATACGTGGCAACGATTGGTGGTCTGTTGGGGATAGGAGGTGGTTGTATAGGTCTAGAAATTGCTGGAATGACTTTGATCTCTTGCAGTTCCGTCTCTTCATACACTTCATTTCTTTTTTGCTTATTCTTGAATCCTTATTTTTGGATTATTTTGTAATGATGTCAGCAAATGAGTGATGAACTAAAATGCTCCAATACAATTTATTGACCATCCATAAATCGTGTGAAGAGTATATCGACGCCTGAGTGGAATATGGGCGTATCTCGGAACCGGCTCCGAGAAGGGCGTATCTCCGAAACCGCTCGCGGAGAGGGCATATCTTGGAAACCGGTCCGAGAAGGGCGCATCTCTGAACCCGCTCCGAGAAGGGCGCATCTCGGAACCCGCTTCGAGAAGGGCGCATCTTAGAAACCGATCCGAGAAGGGCCATCTCGGAAACGCGCTCCGAGAAGGGCGCATCTCAGTACCCGGTCCGAGAAGGGCGTATCTCGGATCCGCTTCGAGACGGGCGTATTTCGGGAGCGTTTTCTTCCTTAAGTTTTCTGCCAAATAACGCAGTTAAAAATTCCGAAAAATTTGGAGTCCGACTCCAAGCTGTCACGCGTCGTATATATTGAGTAGCTATAATAAATGTCAAACATACTCAATAGACCGACAGTTATTTATATATTATTTAAAACGAATATTTGTAATATAAAACTCACCTGCACGCTGTTTGGCAATGGCTCTCCCTACTGAAAAATTGCGCGAAATCGAGCGATTTTTTTCAGTAGGCGCTACCAGCTCCACGATACATTAGTAGACTAATTAGGTTTAAGGGTATAAATTATGGATATGTTATAAAAAATATTGTACAAGACAAATATAGAAAGAAGAAAAAAAAATATATATATTATTAAATAATTTTATGTACAAACAAATAATAATATTTATAACATGAGAAGAAAACAAAATAATCAATTTTTTTTAATTTAATTATTATAATTAAAAAAATATTTATAAAAATTCAGTGATGGCAACAAACGAACTTATTTCATTACTAATTCATAAATGAAATTCTTAGGAATCACTTTGTCACCGGTAGCACATTTTTCGCAAATCATTTGTTTTCTCCTTGTCGAGTTAGATTTTACTTTTGCTTACTTGTGTCAAAGACTTGGTTGTTCGGCATATTCGTATTTGACCAATACATTGGTTTCATCTTTGAGACAACAATTTCTCGCAAAATGCTAATTTTAACTGCCTTCCATTTTGATCATTGGCCAGCAAGCGGAAGTTTAAAATATCCTTTAGCGACAACTCGTTGACAATATAAAGGCTCGTTTTTTTTAGCACTTCTCATAATGTCACACACTGATTTTGAGTAAAAACCACTTATTTCGGCACGAATTTTCTATAGTGGCGTGCCATTGAATCGCCTATTATAATAATATTTGCCAGGGCTGCACTACAAATTTGAGGAAAGATAACGCTCCCGAAATACGCCCGTCTCGAAGCGGATCCGAGATACGCCCTTCTCGGACCGGGTATGAATGCGCCCTTCTCGAGTGGTTTCCGAGATGCGCCCTTCTCGGATCGGTTTCTAAGATGCGCCCTTCTCGAAGCGGGTTCCGAGATACGCCCTTCTCGATCGGGTTCAGAGATGCGCCTTCTCGGACCGGTTTCCAAGATACGCCATTCTCGGAGCGGTTTCGGAGATACGGCCTTCTCGGAGCGGGTTCCGAGATACGCCCATATTCCACTCAGGCGTCGATATCCTCTGATAATTGTGATGCTTATTATTAATTTTCCAATATGTAGAATAATTAATATCATTATGAATGACGGAGAAAACGAACCCCATGTCATTAGTTTTTCAATTATTAGATGCCAGGTGCTATCGGCAATGTGTTTTAGTGTGTTTTCTGTGAAAATTTCTCCTGACGTGTGTTCTCCTGCCATGTCTCTTGCTATTACATTGAGCAGTGATGCTTTTTCCATTGGAAACATTAGTTGCTGTTGTAGTTGGTCCAATTCTTCTTGAGAATACACTCCGCTAGTTGCTAGTGTCTCGACAGATTCAAACGTCCAACTGATCTTCGTGTTTGGTTTCAGAATATGAGGTGATACTGATTTGATTGGTGTTGGAGTGAATTTTATCCACTCTTCTGCTATTTTGTAGTACGTAGGTACAATCGAGTTGCAATTTTCTTGAACTCCCTTTTTTATCAAGATGTGTGTTCTCGGTGTAAGGAACCATGTTTCATTTCCTGAAGATACTGGTAGTTGATTATAGCATTCTTTTAAATGTAGGATTTTGACGGTTTTCGGTACACATTTGATTAAATGTACAACTTCTCCTGCAATCCTTGCTATGTATCCAGGTTTTTTCATGATATTATATGCAAATTCATCTGGGGAAAGGGTAGCGATTGATAGGGAATTTTGAATTACCTTCCTTTCAAGTTCACATTTTTCTGTTATTACGTTTAAATATAGATTATTAAGTTGCTTCCTTAAATGTTTTTGTACATATACGAATTTGGAATTAACGTACGTAAATAAGTCTAAGTTAACGCTATTTTTAGAACTAACTTCATCATTCTCAAAATGATACGCATTTAAATAACTACTCTTCTCGAAAATTAATAACTTAGGATGTTCTATACGTATAAATTCTCTGTTACAACGCATGATTTTATCTTTTATAGCCAAAGCAAATGTTATTTCGTTAGAACTTAGTGTATAAACAATTTCGTGATTTGCCTCACTAAAATATTTTGTAGCTACTCCCTTAAATAGAATATCGAAAGAGTTTCTGAAACACTCCCCCTGCGGTAAAACTTCCCGAAATGTATGTCCGCCCTCCATATCGATACAGTGTTTTTCTGAAAATTTGCATACTGTTCCTGAGCTTAACCTTAACTTATCATTATTTAAACTAACCTTAGCACTATTTTGAATTAACGTTATTTTGATTAAGCCATGAACAAATACTTTATTCCATGATCCAAAGCTATCGGCATAAGATGCACCGGAGCAAGAGTTACCCTCAGCGCTTCCTGCAAAATCTATACCTTTCGTTGTCGCCGAATTTACTTTTAAATTAGCTATTGTATTATCGTATTTAAAAATTCCCGTTTCATGAATTAATTTACATTGCTCATGACTTATCTCATATATATATTCTTGTTCTCCGTTTTCCGTAGGTATAAGATGACCGAAAATCCCGCAACTTGATACTGTTCGATGAATTTCTATCTTGCATTGTATTACCGTGACTTCTCGAAATTTTGCGACTTGTATCAGCTCGATGTTGACGCTTGTTGAATTCACGGGTGTATTGTGAAAGTCGCATTCCCCTGACTCCAGTAGAGAGAATGCTGTTATATTTGGCGTTGTTGTGCCGCAGTCATAGCCAATGATTGCTTCATTTATTTTAAAAATTGTCGTTAATAAAAATATTTTGAAGATCATGATTCAGGGTTTCCTAAAACAGAAAAGAACGTTAGTTCTCTTTTTTATACATAATTTATTTATTTGCATGAACTGTGTTTGGCTTTCCATTTTTATTTATTATGACATTGCTATTCTCAGTGACGTCTAAAACTTCAAAAGGTCCCAGGTTATGATTTTTTTCCAATTTTCCTGGTTTTGGTTCTTTTATTTATTTTATTTATTTATTTAGGCCATATACATATGTCTTATAAAAAGACATCCTATAGAGACAAACTTAGTTGTCGTACATAGGGATGGTACATAAAAAAAAACTTAGAATCTAAACTTAAAAAACTAAATAAGTACAAGAAGATGTCGAGCCAATCTTCCTGATAACAGTTTAAATATTAACGCAAAAGTTAAGTAACAGTACAAAATAAATCTCTCTTTGATCAATCAATATTTCTCTCTTATAAATACTTTTAGTCTCTTCTTAATCGCGACTTTGCTAATCACAAGTGCTTTCAGATCATTTGTTAGCAAGTTGAAAATATTTAACGCAACAAAGTAGCTATTTTTTTTGCTTATAGCTTTATCAATTATTGGCAATTGAAGACTCTTATTTCTAGTATTGCTTTTGCTATTTATATATTTATTTCTTAACGTAGCATAATGATAAGATATAGCTTCTAAATGGAATAATTGCTTTACTGTAAGTGGAGGGTCTTGACGCTGAAAATTATTTTTGTTTATAATTTTCAATATTTTCCTCTGAATACCCTGTATTAGATAAACACAATTATTGTACGCTCCACCCCAAGCAATTATGCCATAATTGACTAAACTTTGGTAAAAAGCATAGTATATCATAGTTAAAGTTCTATAGTCCATTATATTCCTAATTTTGGCAAAGATAAAAACTAAGTATTTTGTTTTTTTAACCAAATAATTTACATGTTTATCCCATTTCATGTTATAATCAAAAATTAGACCTAGATATTTATAACTTTCTACTCTTTTTATTGTATTATTGCCTATCTCAATATTAAGTGAGACAGGAACACTATGGCAGTAGCTACCATAAGCAATATATACAGTTTTATTAACATTTAAAGATAATTTATTTACAGTAAGCCACTTTGCGACTTCCCTAAGATATTTGTTCATTTTCTCTTGAGCTGACTCCCACGTGTTATCACTAGCAATGATAACGGTGTCGTCAGCATAAGAAACGACAGTATCATCTTGCATACCTCTCAGTAGGTCATTAACGTATAAAATAAAAAATAACGGTCCTAGTATGGTCCCTTGGGGAACTCCGATGGGTATATCTTTGTATTCACTTTTCAAATTCTTTATTTTAACGCATTGTTTCCTACCAGAGAGGTAGCTGTTTATTAAATTTAAGGCACTGCCTCTTATTCCATAACTCTCTAGTTTATCCAATAGGTTTTTGTGATCTACCGTATCAAATGCTTTAGCTAAGTCTAAGAAAGTAGTTATAATTGGCTTCGATTTGTCGATTTTTTTATATATTATGTTTGAGATATAATTTAACGCATCCGTTGTGCCTCTATTTTTAACAAAACCAAATTGTTTTTCTGATATGATATTGCATTCCATTAGAAATAAATACAACCTATTATACAAGATTTTCTCAAATATCTTTGCTAAGTTCGATATTAGTGATATCGGCCTATAGTTAGTCATACATGACCTGTCACCAGCTTTGTAAATAGGAACTATGTCAGCTTGTTTTAGAGCAGATGGCCAGGAGGCTTGTTGTATAGACGTATTAAAAATATGTTCTAATGGTTTATCTATATAGTTAACTAGGAATTTGATCGTTTTTGCATTGATATTATCAACACCTCCAGTCTTGTTTTTCAATGAATCTATAGTTTTTCGAATCTCAACACAATTGGTAGGATATATAAAGATTGATTTGCTATTTTTATCTGGTAATGTAGGTTGATCTGTATCTGTATTAGGGATTTGTTTACTCAAGTCTAATCCTATTTTGCAAAAATAATCATTCATGTGGTTAGCTATAGATAATTCGTCTTCAATTTTTTGGCTGTTTATGACTAAGTAATCAGGTGACTTGTTTTGTTGCATATTTTTATTAAGTTTAGTATTAATAGTATTCCATAGCTGTCTTGGATTGTTACTAATTTTTTTTATTTCATTATTCTCAAATTTGTATTTCGCATCTTTAATGACTCTATTTAAAATTTTTTCGTAATTTTTATATTCATTTTTTAATTCCAAATTAGTTGGGTTCAATTTCCACAATTTATATAAATTTTCTTTAGTTTGACACGAGACTTGGATTGCTTTAGTTATCCACTTTTTTCTTGGCAGTGCTTCTTTATTTTTTTTCTTTAATTTTTTGGAATATGTAGCTAACTCAAGACAACTATGTATCATTTGAATAAGTTCATTTACTGCATCATTTGGATCCTGTTTTGTCAGTACTATCTGCCAGTCAAAATTTTCAGCTATGTTTTTTAACTTTTTATAGTTTATGCATTTGTTAACTGTTTCACTTGCTTTGTGTATCTTAATCTGATCTATATTTATGAATAACGGGTAGTGATCGTTAAACGGTGTATTTAATTTAAAAGATTCAATTTCTATATTCTTAGTTCTAGCGAAACAGTTATCAATGCACGTTCCCTTCTCATTATTTAAGGATGGCCGCGTAATTCCTCTGAAGTACGGTACATATTCACGTTCAAGATAATTAATTACAAATTCCTGACTAATTGATTTGTCGCTAGTTTCTAGATTTGCTACATTATTTTCTAGTATATCAATATTGAAATCTCCAAATATACAGTGATTTTTAACATTCCTATGTCTTACCAAGAATTTTTTTACACTATTGACAAATTCAGACTTTGGTATGTCATGACATCTGTACATAGCAGAAATTCTAATGGATTCACCTGTCATAAGTTTTATATCAGTACTTACAATACTCAATCTATCAACAACCTCAATTTTATCATTACTATATATGTTATTTTTTATATAAACTAAGACGCCATCAGCCTTATTAATTTTACTTTCATTATAACAAGTTTTGTAGCCTTGCAGTTGATAATATTGAGTGTATTGTAAGTTCCAAGTTTCAGTACATACAATTATACACGGCTTTCTTTCTAGAGACTCAATAAACACTTCTAGTTTTACAAAATTTGCATTTAAGCTTCTTATGTTTACGCATAAAATAAAGTTCTTCTTTGTCATTAATGACTTATTGAGTTCTTTTAGATTTTCGACTTCACATTCAAACTTGCCTATGTCCTCAGTGCTGATATCTTGATCCATTGTTATGTCTTACTCCTTAGTCTGTCTGCTATATTATTATTCAATGACTGAAGTGACATTGTCGAAATACCAGAAGCTTTAGCTACCATACCTTTCGCTGACGTTCCTACTTTGCCGATATATCTTGGCAAAGTAGGTTTCATCGTATAATCGCGCGGTATAATCAATATACTTCCTTATCTTGGATTGCAGAATTCCGCATTCTTGGCTATCCATTGCCACATGTTCTATATTGTACTTTGTTTTAT
>CM053172.1:34857207-34906941 GCA_012977825.3 Pteromalus puparum
CCGCGACCCCCACTGTAAGGCCCCATACCAGCAGAGCAACTATACTTGCCCTGAGCCATGGCGTCACTGGCGCCACTAGGCCACGCCTCCTGTCTGCCTAGGCTTGCCCCTCTCTATTGATAATTATTAAACAAATAAAATATGTATCCACACATTTTTATCGCTAATTCTATCAATATTCTGATTCTATACGCAATATATCGATCTGCAAGCGAGAAAATGTCTTATATACGGATATATATTTACTATTATATGTTTTTTGCAAGACTCCCCCCCCCCCCCGCTGGCCCCCCACCAAATTATAGCTATTATTAACTTACTCAAAATGTATAAAGTTTAGAATGTGTTAATGTTTAAAGTGTAAAATATATATATATATATATATTCATTTCTTTAGCACAAGATTCATTTTTAACAATAACCATAATTTTGTATAATTTGATCATGCCATGAAATTATATGAAATTATCGATAATTTTTATACAATAAAATAAAAAAAAAAACAAAAAAAAATCAAGGCACCTAACGTACATTGTATTATAATTAATGTAATGTGCTGACAGTACACCTTGGGTGGTGTGGAAAACTGTCTTTTGCTGGATATCTAATATACTTCTTTGTATGTATCAAGCTCTTCCTAACAGGGTGGAAAACTGATTGTTTCTAATAATTCATTAAGTTCTTTAATCTTCTTATTCTTCTTATAAAGTTATTTTTTGTCTTGATTGAATGCGTTGTGATAAGCTTCTATTTAAAGTGTGATTACAATCTATTTCTAAAACATCCTTACTACTTCAGACTGTTTTTCAATTGTCCTGATTTCTAGGAGACATGGGCAGCAAAGGTTCAAAATAATTACTGACTAAATATTTTGATTAGGTATTACAGTATCGCGACTACCCATTTGGTATCTTTAAGTTTTTCAGTAAATGTCGTATTTGATGCTGATTTAAAATCTGAACTTTTTTCAAGAACATTAGCTGAAACATAGCTGAAAAATAAGCTAAACATCCTTACTGTTTCTGACTGGTTTTGAATTGCCCTGATTTCTAGGAGACATGGACTGCAAAGGTTCAAAATGATTACTGACTGAATTTCTGACTGGTTTTGAATTGTCCTAATTTCTAGGAGACATGGACTGCAAAGGTTCAAAATGATTACTGACTGAATACTGTTAAATTAATATAATTATTCAATGGATAATTATATTCTTCAAGTTCTTCTTTGAATTCCTTAGACTCATTTAATGTGTATAATTGATGACGAGTTGGATACACTTATTAATCTAAAATATAATTCTAGCAGATTTTTAATGCGGCCATATTTGACTATTTAACATAGTAAAAATATGACGGTCTCAAGCCCGATAACGCAGAGAGCATTCTGAGAGCATTACGTATATAGAAAATTTTACACTTTAAACATTAACACATTCTAAACTTTATACATTTTGAGTAAGTTAATAATAGCAATAATTTGGATGGGAGGGGTTGTGGTGGGGGGGGGCGCTTAGGATATTTTCAAATCACATAAAACGAAACAATTGTACGTTATTTGGTGGGGGGGCCATGGCTGGGCGGGTGGGGGGGAGTCTTGCCAAAATGAACATATAATATCGGAAGATATATATATATATATATATTACTGACTTGTTTGCAATTTAAACCTTATATATATATGTATATATATATATATATATATATAGGTCTATAACGGAACTTTTATGAAAAAGTTTAAAATTTTACAAAAAAAAAACATTTAGTGTGTTTTTAGTGAAAGATGTGTTGTTTAAGAGCTATAAATCATTGAAAAAAGGCAAAAAATAACCAACTTTGAACCCTTATAACTCGAAGAGAATTGATCAAATCGATCTGAAAATTTGCAGCTGACATCGTGGTGACCCCTAGAACATATCCCCCAAGTTTGGGCAACATTTTTTTTGTCACGTACGATCAGAGAACCACCTATATATATGTATGTGTGTATTCGTGCGATTCAAGTATGACTTCTAATAAAAAATTTCATTCCAAACTATATTTTCTATATCTGAATTGTTTTCACTTTCATTTTGAATAAACAATCGATTAGGATCTTTGCATCTAGATAATGATACATACAATTGTCCATGAGAAAATAACGGTTTTTTAAAGTATATTCCTACATTATCGAAACTTTGTCCTTGAGATTTATTAATAGTCATAGCAAACGCTAAGACTAAAGGAAATTGTTTTCTGTATAAAATAATTTGCAATGAAGATAAATTTCCGGTATTTAAAGTAATTCTAGGCATGAAAACTTTATTTCCAATTTTGTCCCCATTTATAATTTCAGCTTCAATGTTATACTTGAATAATTTGGTAACTTTTAATCGTGTGCCATTACCCAAACCGTCTGTTATACAGTACATTTACTTCCAGTAACGAATTTTCTTTTCATTTTCTTAATATGGACAAATATTTAATCTTTTTTTATAATCTATAATTTTATAAAAAAAAAAAATAAAAAAAAAAAAATAAAATGGCTGGCTTTTTCGAACTCGAAAGTTCATGGCCTCACAACGTATTGTGTTGTTTTTCTAGATGAATTTGAGCGTTCGAAAGTTTCCAGGGTAGACTCATCACACCTACGCCTTTCTCAAACCCGGTGTCGTGAGTAAGATTTCCATCGGATCTGAAAAAAAGTGATCGCGCTGATGGGGGCTCGAACCCACGACCCCTTGACCGGAAGGCAGGTGGTTTACCACGGAGCCATCGCCGGTCTTCTATAATTTTATACAGAATATAATTTAAAAATAAAAATAAAACAGAAACTGAAATGGGGGGTTGGCGAGCGGAGCGAGCAGGGGGGCGAAGCCCCACTAGTATATATATATATATATATATATATCGATCATATTCTGAATATATAAGCAATATCTCGCATCTGTAAGCCGAATGTCGAATTTTCAAAAAATTGCTTATATTAGCCAGCGACAATCGCTAATTTAATTTCTATATTTTTCTCGTGTATTGTAGAGTATAACCTGTAAAACAAAAGAAATCGCTCAATTTGGTCGATACTGGAAGGAGATATTTTATTTTGAAAAAATATTTCCAAAATGTCCCATAGTGTGACGTTTAGAGTCGACAGGTTCACAGACTTTACATTCCGAGCGTGTGACCACATCATGCAACGCTGTACGTCTAATCCCATCAAAAGAGACAAATGTCGGCGGTATTTCACCACTCACAAGTTTACGCACACTTTCAAAATTAATCTTTTCGGATGCTGATGCATTCAATTGGATACCTTTGATCTTACATACACACCATTCACAGCCGTCAGGTGTTAGATACTTATAAGCATAAAATTTTGGTCCGCCGGAGACAAAGGATGCAATGTATGTGCCTAGCCCATAACCCGCCAACTCATCAGTGAGTTGCCCAAAAATAGTCCCGTTGACGGCTCATACGCGCATCCGTTCTCTCGGCTGACATACACTATGGAATCTTTGTCATAGTACAGCACGCGTTCTCTTAGTGGCTCGAGCTCGGAGAAAAGTTTGAGCCATGCCAGAGCAGTAGTGTAAGCAGCGATAACCATGTTGCACAGTGGTGACGGCTCAATTTCAGCATCCTCGTCATTATTTGCCCTAACGTAGAGGATTTCATCGCTGGCCGGCAGTATAGAATTTACAACTTTATCAGGGCTAGTTAGTAGCTCGAACAATCTCTGTGGGTCTCTTACTATCTCAATTTTTGTCGTGTTTTCGCGTTGCCCAAACTTGCCCCACAACGAGTTGAGACATAGCTT
Organism: Pteromalus puparum; assembly: GCA_012977825.3. Taxonomy (NCBI): domain Eukaryota; kingdom Metazoa; phylum Arthropoda; class Insecta; order Hymenoptera; family Pteromalidae; genus Pteromalus; species Pteromalus puparum. Next base: position 34,861,000 of record CM053172.1, read on the forward strand.
TACCACGGAGCGTAGACCAGCATTGAATTTTATCCGACTTTTGTCGAGTTTTATACCCTCCTCTTGCTCAAAGTTCTGAATATAGCGATCTATTGCTTGCTCATCATCATTTCTACACTCTGGTGAGTATCCCGATGCATAGGTCATTTCCGCGAAGAATTTATCAATGTACTCGTGAAAGAGACCACCTTTACGCAACCGTTTGTCGAATTGTGTAATTTTATACAACCATATTTTAAATACCTTAGTAATTACGTAACCAAATTCCACGGCTTTTTTATGCTCGTCGGCAACCCAGGTACCGACAAAAACGCGTGCGTTCACGTCTTCGTGTTTACAGTCTTCCTGACACATGGACTCGGCACACGATCTACACAGCGGAAATAGTAGCTTATTATGCATTTTTAGGCACGACCACGACACGGAAGTGCCTTATAGTTTCGTGTGCGAAAAATGTGTGAGATGTGATATCTCAGGCAATTTTCGACCGAACGGGCTAAAATTTTAGGAGGTCTCCTTTCACAAAATCCGAAAAACAAATTTTTTTATCCCAATCCTCTACGTCGTTTTGAAATGCGGGCACAATTTGTTCGATTTTTAAGCGTTTTTTAATAAAAATTTTCATGTGATGCGATTATCTCGGAAAGACTTTAATCAATCGGACTAAAGATTCGTGTGCGAACTCCCCTCGCAATACTAAGCTAACAGATTTATTTTGGGCTTGATCCTGCACGTATACGCAGAATGGGTCACCTCCAAAAATTGCTAAAAACGGTTTTTTTGCTTTAAGTCAAATTATAAGCATTCTACAAAAAAAGTTAAAAAAAGTTCGTTTTTACAAAATCGACTTTTTACAGCTAAAAAACCAATTATTTACCATAAAACTTTGCGGATTAAAGTTTTACATGAAAATGTTAAATGTAAAAGTTGTAGACATGTTTAAAATACAAATTTTTACTGCGAAAAATATTTTTTTAAATACTTTTTAACATACAACAACTCAAGAATCGATTTTTTGATACATAAATTCAATAACGTTGGTGCAATGTGCCCTAAACAAACGCTACACTCCACATAATTAATTTTCTAAATTAACCGCGTATTAACTACTGAATCAAATCTTGACTGCACTAATTAATTGAAATCTTCTGTTTCATTTCAAAAGTAATAATATCCTCTTGAAAATAATATTCTTTGCTGCAACTGCTTGCCATTATATTTCATCTTTTTACCTAAAAAAATAATAACATTAAAACTAGAAAAAGAACCTCTATGTAAATAATATTTTAGGTAAAACCATTGATCTACTAAATGCATGAATATACATTCGTATAACCTGCATCTTATAAGCACTGCATTTGCAAAAATAAAAATTATATCAATTACATGAAATATATTTTAATTATATAGAACATGTGTACCTCAAAGTTACACACTAACGAAGATCCAGTGTTATCGATGATCAGGCATAAAACCAGTGCCCTTGATACTACTGCTCCTCATCCAGTAGATGATATCTTTAGTAGTAGTATGACTTACACACTAGAAAAGAAAAGAAATCATATTAAAAACTCACACCAACAAATAATTATTCTAATACTCATTGATATCACTTGATAAAATCACCCATACATCATAGAGCCGGAGTCTTGATGAAGCTTTCTTCCAACTCCAAGATTGTGATAGCATAGATACCAATATCTTTATTCTCCGGTGCATGTAGTAGACTAAGATGCCAATGAATGCAGCATTGCTCGTACACCTAGACATTCAGGAGAATATATGACTAACTTTTCTCACAAATAATTATTGATAGACTATTGACAGACCATTGATCTTTTAGTGTAAGAATTTTAAACAAGTCAGCTTTTACATATTAACATCGTCAAAAAAAATTTTCAGTCACATAGTTTATATTTACAAGCAGAAAACAAGCAATACATTAATATTCACTGTTAAAGTACTCGTAAACAATACAAAATATCTATTTAAAAAACTTATAACATGCACACTGCATTTCAAATTACAAGTCATTAAAGATATGATCAATTAAACACACAGCACAAGTCATTGTAATATTTTGAATATTACCATGTCCGATAGTACAAACCTTTAGAGCCATGTTAAAGTGGTTAAAGTATCCAAGAACATCAATCAATATTCCCAGCAAGCATGAATCCAGCTCCAAGATCATCTTGACGTGGTTCAAGTAGCCAGCAACGCAAACCCAAGATTGTCAGAAAGCGAGAATACAGGTCCATTCTCAATTCCAGGTGGATCAGGCAACTAGAAACGCCTCCAGGACAGCCAAAAAGTTTGAACATAACTCCAGGGTCGTCTCCGGGTGGTTAGATCAGCCAAAAAACCCCGAGCAACATGAGCAGATAATGTTCGAGTACCCAGAGACGCCAATCAGCTCTGCCAGCCAGAAGTCAGCAATGCCAGCCTGCACTGCTTGATAGTGTGAATCAGCTCCAGACACCTTGAGGTGATTTAAGAAGCCAGCAACGCCAGCCTGTACTTCTTAGATAGTGCGCATCAGCACCAGGGTAGTGCTTGCATGGTCAAATTGGCAACAAGGACAACGCATTAAATAGTAAATTATATATGTCCTCTGATACCAATGCCATATAGCTATCAGTAGGAGACATCAGAATTACAACACTGATTCAACTCTAAAAACAGATCACACAAAGATATAGTCACTGCTCATAACACAATAAATGTCTGTTCTAAAAATGATGAACACAAGAACACATACTTTTTGGGGATCTATGTGACAGTGAATCGTCACCTAAACAGCATCTAACAAAAAAAAATATATCAGCACAGCAATAGAATCAGCAGGAGCAGCAGCAGGAGTAGTCATGAATAGAAAAGATATCCTCCAAGCCAAAACTTAAATTTCTTGCTGGAGTTACGTATCTTCACATATTGCAGTATTCTTCGATAGACTGACACTCGCATCGTCGATGCCATTCCAGATGCATCAGTTTTGAATACTTTTTACAAAGCAAGAACCGCGAGCAGCTGATCCGCGAGCGGAATCGCGGTGGGCAGAGGTTGTTTAAAAACACATACTGGTAGCATATACCGTTACCACGTAGTATACTCGAAATGGTTTTTGGTCATCTGATTATTTTAGAGACCAAGTTTCCATGCATATAATACTTTTTTAATAAATCTGAGATGCAGTCAGACGAAAACTGACGACTTTCGTCTCGCAGTTTATTAAAAAGTGTCTATGCAAGATATTTGCGAAGTAAAATGTGGTGGAAAAAGTGTGTGGCGGGAGGAGAAGATCAGCGCAGCTTCTTCAGTGCTTGACCAACTCTCTCAGAGTAATCGAGTGCAAATTAATTTTTTCAAAAATGAGAATTCTAAGTGTCACGGAAATAAATGCACGCGCAGCTTACCGGTACCGTATCGGTTCACCACCACCACCATCACCATCGCACGACCCGATGCTGCCTCAATATTGCGAGGACTGGGCGGCCGACAAGGAGGTGGCTGCAATAATGGGGAGCATCAGCCCCATTAATATGGCACCACTCGTCATATTCGCGACGTATGGGTCACCACAGCTGCTGTACCCGGAGTTAGGAGATGTAGTCGACAACGAGAGCATCGTCGACGAGGAAGAAAAGCTTGCCCGAGTATGGCAGGTCTAAGAAGAGGAGAATGCCGCAAGGATTTTGGCCAGGCAAGCCGAGGCTCGGGCTGTGGCGTAGGAGGAGGAAGAGACTGCAAGGGTGCACCTTCTCAGAGAGGCTGAAGAAGATTCTCAGAAAGGTGAAGAAGCTGCTAAAGAAGATGGGGCCGCCGACGCCGAAAACGAGGAGGAGGAGGAGGAGGATGAGAAGGATGACTCAGGTGTCGATAGCATCGACAGCGACCCTGAGCCAATGGACGATGGAATTAGCAGCAGTAGCAGTATTATCAGCAGCAGCAGCGACAGCGAAACAGACGAGCCATATGATCCTACAAGGGATCCAGAACGAGAAGCCCGTTTGCATCGGCTTCTTGGGTTCCGCAAATACCTGTTGCAGGTGCGCCAACGTCTGCTCCGACTTAAGCGTCGACGAGACGTCAGCAGAATGGAGGGAAAAGTCAGGCGTGTGCGGGAGCGCCGAAAACAGTATATGGCAGGATTAACCCACGCTAAGCGACGCAACCTGCCAGTACCGCAAGTGGAGCTTCCGCGCAAAAATAGAGATTTTTGCTTCGGCTACGGACGCTTCTTTTTTACACAGCGTGTGCGGTGGTGGTGGCGCTGTGAAATGTGTGGACTCTGGTTATGTTCAGACTGGAATACAAATCCACTACACTGCCAACGAAACGAGTTAGTGTAGAACTGTAAAAACAGTAGTTTTAGTGTATAAGTTTAGTTTAAAAAAAACTTGTGTGCGTAAACCCTTGAAAAGCTTAAATAAATAAAAAAAGATAAAGTAGCTGTCTTTACCTTCATTCCTAGTATGTGTAAATAAGTGCGCTGTGCGGCTGATATGTAAGGGGAGAGCTGAGCTGTGCGAGCACGCTAATATGCGTGGTGAAGGGTGCGTGGTGGGGGGAGAGAGCTCCCGCTGCTTTCGTGACGAATTTATCTGTCGCGCCGCCGTGACGCTCGCCGCCCGCCGATTCACTCCCCAGCAAAATGTACCCAACGGGCCTATAGAAGTATTCACTTTAAAAACTTTCTCGGGTTCAATTATTTGTCGAAAAAATAGAAATATTTGTTTGGATAGAGTGTTGAGGTATAAAAAGACAATGATTTATGCAAATTAATTCGTCCTTGTTATTTTATCGAAACTGAGGTGATTTCTAGCATCGATACTATTGGGTACGGGACTGATGGGTAAACCAAAATTTTTTTTTGCCCGCTGCTCACTTTTTTGCCCGCTGGTGAACTTTTTTTGCCCGCTCCTGACTTTTTTTGCTCGCTGACAAAATTTTGTTTGAAAATGCAAATTTTGAGTTTCTGAGTCGTATTTTCTAAATACTTATAGGTGTGTAGTGGCCGTGTAAAAAAAGGCTTATTTATTCCCGCTTTATAGCCATGAAAAACGCGAATATCAATACATGCGTCACAAAAAATATGGTGTGCACCAAGGGCTAAGTGGGCTTTTTGACCTCGTGTGGTTGCAGTACTCGTCTTTGGCCTTCGGCTCGTGATACCTCGCCTTCGACTCGTACTGCAAACTCCACACTCGGTCTAAAAAAGCCCACTTTACGCCCTTGGTACACAATATACTATTAAATTCTTGTGTCGAAGATATACATATAGTACATTTGCAGTCCCGCTGCGAAAACTAAGTAGTACATTTTTCACTTCGTATACATTTGATTCTCTGGCAACAAAACTATTTAAAATTTCCCGAAATTCCACTCCATTTATTTGAGTATTCATTACTATCGGCTGTCCCCGAGACAACCACATTTTTTTCCAAAATAAGCGTTTCTTAGTCATTTGAATTTCGGGCCATACTAATGCATTATGGGACATGAAAAAAGAGCGACAGTTCGTTATTTTTGAAATATTTGAATATACTAGTCGTTATAAAACGGTCTGTTTCTACGGGAATAAATACTGCGTTGCATTAGTCAATCAATGGCGTTTACTGCAATTTACTCCTTAGTTTATTTCAATATTATTGTAAGTTAATAACTTATTATTTATGCACTAAGCGTTATCATGATTTACGAACGTACTTTTTTATACTAATAGGTAGTTCCTAATACTTTTTCAGTCTCTTAAGGTTAACTCAGCAATGACAAAACAAAACAAGACTGATATCGTAAGAAATGAAAAGTCAAACTTTGATGATAATTATTTACCAACAACTAGAGATGTTTTAAGCAATTTTTTATGTTATCATTTAAAAAAACAAAAAAAAAGTACAATTAAGAATAGTTGTATTATTGTAGCAAAAAGTTTGATAAATCTTTGGACAACATGTATATTTGGACAATATATCTTTAAGGTAATTTATTATGCGTTACAATAATTCACAATAACTATATTATCAAGTTCTTCATCAGTTACATCTAATTTAATTTAGGTATATTGGGCACGTAACCATCAAATTAAGAAAGCTCTTTGATGAATGGAACAAACTGATTGACAAAAATGATCAATTTTGAACGGGTAAACTTTTGTTCCGGCTTAGCTGTGGGTCGGAACTTATATAATAGGTTATAGTGTATCGACAAAAACACTTTTGATGACCTAAGAAAACTTTTATATAGCTTTAATAGCAGATATCGAAAAAAGAACGGAAATACTGAAAAAAAACAAGATATAACGATTTTCTTTCGGAGGTAGAGACCTTTAAAATTCATCGTACAACGCCCTCCTTGCAGCTACTTTATTTTTTTATGTATTCAAGCTTTTCAAGGGGTTACAAATTGAAAACTCGAAAGTCGGGAAATTTTGAACTACCCTAGTGTGCAGAGTCAGCAGATCAAACAACATTTTAAAAGGTAAGAAAAATCGCTTATTTAAATGTAAATATGAATATAAAAATAAATATGCTCCCCCTGCACGCTTCGCTCGCCAACCCCCATATGTTTATATCAACTTTTATCCATTCGTTTTAATAAAACATTACTATTTTTTCCACATCACCTTTGGGGTAAATAGAAAGGTGCGTTTTTTTTTAATTTTGTTTGATCGATGCGCACAATGTATGTGCAGTGGTCGAGCGCGCTGCCTCGCTTCGACAGAGCCAACGAACAGCTGTTCGGCTTTGCTTAGCTGATAATAAAACTAATACTTTTTCTGCTTAAATTATGTAATAAACTATCTTTGCACAAAATTCATAACTTTAGGAACAGGATGGAATTCGGTTTGTTAAGCGTGACGTCACAGATTATATATAAACCAATGCATTTTCCTCCAATAGTATAGTTCCGAATTTGGCCACTTTATGAAATTTCACGTGTATAATTTGAATTAAAGAACTATAAAGAGATAATTTTTTTTAATCTTACGAAATAATAATATGTTTTCAATTATATTTAAAATAAATATCGTTGCGATAAAAGAATACACGTTAAAATTTGTATATCAATGTCTATATTCCAAAATCAACAATATTGAAAATCATGAGTCAAAAACTAAAATAATTCTAAAACTTTCAAGTTATTCATGCCCAAAACATTTTTAATTGTATACGAAAAAGATAAAAAATTAATGTTTTTTAAGACAGCGAGCGCGCAGCGCGAGTACTGGTGGGTATGGCGAGAGCGAAGCGCGAGCATCAGCGGTCGTGCCTTTTACGCAAAACGCGAAGCGATGCAAGGCGGCAAGCCACGGCGGCCGTACGGCCGCGCGTGGCGCGCTAGTTAGATATAATGAACAAGCTCAATGAGGAGGAGACTGCTGATTTCAAGGAATAGGTCAGCGTGCGAATACATTCAGCCCAAAATAACTTCCTTGAGTGACTGTCGAATGCTTGCTTTCTGGTGGATCAAAATTGCCTGTCAAGAGGACAACTGCAACAAAAATAGGAGCACAATGGATTGAACTGGTAACGAGCATAAATTCAAATTACATTGACGGATTGGATAACGTGAGTAAAAATTACATAGTTTAAAAATAGTCCAGGAAAAATTAAATAAGAAACAGTTCATCGGAATGTGTCTGTAATAAGTAAAAATAAATAGTTAAGTTGGACGTGTTTCTCTTTCTTTCTTAAATTGTTTAATATTAAAATTGATTATTTGTAATTGATTCTATGCAATTTATCCGCCAATCGTATATGCTCGAAAGTTCGACTAAATTAAGTTGGATTATGTTCAAAAAATTTATCATAAATAGAATTGATGTCATGTTACTTTAAGTTGGTAGACATTCGTGATTTGTCACATATGCTTGATAAACTCAAACTAACAAAACAAAGTGACATTGTTGAAATTCAAATACAGTCCTCCTGAGAGAATGGTTATATGACATTATGTTTAGTTCGAGCAAAGAGGTATAAAAGGAACTCAGTCTTTAGAAGATAAATTTGATAATATAGAGCTCGATTATATAATTAATAACTGAGTATATCCATGTGTTTGAAAAATAATAACATTCCTTGAAATCACTTTCAAAAATACACGTTTTGTTGGAGAAACACAGATTCTTAATGAAATAGCTACTAGAAATCGTTAACAATGAATTTTTAAATATTACAATATTTAACAGGAAATCCTTCGAGAGAAGTTGAAAGTGTGAGCTGGACATATCTTTAGATGACGTTGTTTATGCCTAAACAAACCAAGTATTTTCATCTTGGAAGGATGATTTTCTACTACGACAATGAAGGGTACCACAAGCATAAATACACGAAGCAAGGAAGATGTGCTTTGGATGCAAGGATGTAAAATGCATGTTCGATTCGATTACGTTCACCCGAAAATCTCAGCTTGAAAAGTTTGTTTAAGAATATGAAAGTCAGAAAAGGCTTGATTTCTCGTATTTGTTATTGTCGGCGTGATCATTGTATTCGGAATACGAAATGTAAAATTAATAGCGCATCAGGCTGTAATACGATTGAGAAGTTTGCTGGAAGTCAAGGCCGAGGCCAATAACGACAAAGACCCTAAAACTGATAGTATTTCTGTTTTAAAATCCAAACCTGATTTCTAGTAGGCTCGTTGGAAAAATTAAAAAGTGGTGTAGTGCAAGTATCAACTCGGTATTGATTTTCAAATCAATGATGATACAGAAAAGCTTGATATCTAATGTGCGAACTTGTATACTTTCGTGATTATAAATTCGGAGAGAGTAAGTAACGGTCCGAGTTACGCTACTGATGATTGTCCAATTGAGTCTGAACAACATAGTCTGTCAAGTCATTATCTGGAAAATTGTCGTCTGTAAGAACTTTAATCTCTAGAATGTACAAATAACTACACTGGATAATGGAGTGTAAAACAAACAGTTGGAATGTAGGGTAAAACAGCTTGAAACAAATGAAATTGTTGCATAGTTTATCTCAGTGTGATGTACGTCTTTGACAAAAGTATAAAATCTAATAAAAAAAATATGCTCGAAGTTAGCGAAGCTATTAAGCTCGATTAGAGATCCAACATATAATAAGCAAGTAAACAATCGACAACATAAGCTTGAAACTAAAGAGAAAATCTCCAAGCTGGAAAATAAATAAAGTTTTATGGGGTTCATAAAAGCAATAAGTCTGATAAATTTATGCAAATTACTTTGAATGCTGAATTAGATAAAGCAATGAGCTATGCTCTAGCTATTTAAACGTCTTAAATTCTTAGATTGAAGAGACATAACATGCGTCGAAGTCATGCGCCCTATTCAGGCAGTATATGATAAAAGTAGCTGGATAATAGAAAAGAAAGCGTTCCTTGCAGAATTTAATTAAAATTAGCATTGCCAAAAGCTCGAAAAATGTGTTACTTTTCGTGTAGCTATATTTCGGATGTATTAATAAGTTCGAAATTAAATTAAAGTTCACCATCCCTGATATATATCTGAAAATAACGGCATTACTGAGATGACATCATACTTATAACAGTAATTCAAATTTTGAACTTTAGCTGGAACGTAAAAGTTGTACAATCCAAATCTGAGCTGACAGAAATTTGTATTTGGGGATAAATACAAAATATTTAATAATTTCGATACGAAAAATGAGGTTTTGATCTTCGAAACGGAGGGAGAAAATGGTAAATATTAGAAACGGAGGGAGGAATCGGACAATTGATAGCATCACGTAAAGTTGAAGTAAACTTAAACTTAATACAAAACAAGAACAGGGCAAATTTATTAGTTGCGACTGTATAAAATGATCCAAACTCATATGAACCGACTATTGGTGCAGATAACAAGCTTGAATAAGAAAAAATAGTTGGAGATGAATCTGTGTTAACAGAGGAAAACTAAAAGTTGGTTCATCACTGATGTATCATTAAGCTCGAAAGGCAAAAGCCAAATATCATTGTTTCAGAATGAAAACTTAAAAAGAAAGTTGAATTGAACAATAGTGACAGTGACATGGTTCGGTTTCTAATAAAAGGTTTCAAAGATAAAAACTCATACATGAAGTCAAACACCTGCATTAAAATCAAGTGTTTAAAACTATTCTGATTAGTATTAGCTATACCAAAGAACTTTGATTTCAAAGTACAGCAGCTTAATGCTTGAGCAACCACTTTGTAAGCGATTAGTAGTGAAGTGATATAGAAATACTGCGAGTGTTTACTGTTCAACTAAAACTTGGTAAAATTAAGTTTGTAAGATTTGATGTGCCTAGTAACATTCAATAAAATAATTCAAGTCCGAAAGCTTTATGTAAATATCTTGTCTATCTTCTTGGTCAAAGAGACAAGTATTTTAACTACTGATTTACAAAGATGATAGTGATAACCAGAAATGACATAAACAAGTTGGATACAGTAATGACAAAATTAAGTTGGATGGAATTAAAATGCAGTTTGAGCTAGAAATTGATAAGTTAGACACTTATGTGGGTATTGAACTTAACTGAAATAGAAGCATAAAGAAAACTTAGCTTGAGAACATATTCAACAAGCTGATTTTTCTACAGGAAAGTTGTAGATTTTCAGTCACTTTTACCGAAAGTTTTCGATTTGACATGGTGTGCAACGTCCCGGAGAATGGAGTGCGCCTGCAAAAGCAACCTGTCTGAGTGAGTCATCCCTGCAGCACCGCAACCATCACATCAGCATCAGCAACGCACATTCACACAGCTAACTGCGCCATTTCACTTTTAGGCTTTCTCACTCATTAAATGTTGATTATTCCTTATTTTTTTTATTATGCACATGCGCTTAAGCACCCATGCTTTCACTGTATCTCGCTTTCGAGCTTTTCTTGCATAATCACATGCCAAAATGCACTTTTTATTTTCGTTAACTTTAAACATTAATTTTCCATGTTGACTAACAATGAGAAAAATTAATTGAATTTAGTTTTGTATAAATCAAATGGTAATAATCATTTATAGTTAAAAATAATCATAGGCACTCACGCAAAAACTCGAGAGAAGTTACGTTAAAGTTAATGAATATTCCTTTTGTTAATTAGCTATATAAATAACGTAGAAATACATTAAATAATCATTGTGTTACACCATCGAAGGTGCCATTTTGTAATAATCTTCAAATCAAAAGCATCTTTAATTTTGCAATATACTTGTGGTAAATGAGCAAACGAAGTATAGATGAATACCAATGAGTATGTATCTATTAAGTGGCGCGGGAGCGCCACGAAGGCGAGTTTGAGAAGCAGACGACACTTTGGCGATCGCGACACTATAGACTTCTATATTGATAATGCGATTTTTCATTGTAACAAAAAATATGCTTATGTCTATTTTACCTCACTTATTTTACGTATATTAGCATATCTTGCGATAAACTTTGATTTTCAACAAAAATATTGGCCAACAAGTCATTTTTTACAAAATAATCGAGTCGGTATTTCCAAATGCTCGATTTCAGTATCTCTTTTTTGTTCAGTATGACCATGGTAGAACCGTGAAGTTGTTTTAATTCATTATTTACAATTGATTATAATGAGATTGTGATCTTTTGACTTAGTCACATATTTATTTGATGCTTATGTTTAATTGTCAATAAAATATTGACAAAAATCGTGTTATTTCTCGTATTTATTTACAGTAAGCCTGGTCTGACCAGTGGTTAGACCGTGAAGTTGGCCGCTGACAAGGCTTGATGAGAAACATTGCTTTCCCACAGATTTCTTCATGCTGCCTGCAATATCTAGTGGCGCGGTAGTGCCACGAAGGCGAGTAAGAGGTTGCCGGTGCATACTCTGCGTTCCGGAACAATAATAGTAACTAGGTAGCCAGGGTAGCCGATGATGACGTCTAGGTGGAGCGCACCGTGGTTTTTTTGTGTCTAGGTGTAAAAATCATTCGAGGATGGTGTCTAGGTGCACAGGGTGGCCGCTGACGTCGTCTGGGTGGCGCGCTTCGTAGTTTTTGGTGTCTAGATAAATAAATCATACGAGGACAACCTCTAGGTGTACAGAGTGGCCGCCGATGACGAGGTCTAGGTAGTTCGCACCGTTGTTTTCGGTATCTAGGTGTGAAAATCATTCGAGGGCGATGTCGAGTTATACGGAGTGGCCGATGGCGAGGTCTAGGTGGTGCGCTCCGTAGGTTTTGGTGTCTAAGTAAATAAATCATATGAGGACGGCGTCTAGGTGTACAGGGTGGCCGATGACAAGGTCTAAGTAGCTCGCACCGTGGTTTTTGGTGTTTAGGTGTAAAAATTATATGAAGACAGCGTCCAGGTGTACAGTCTGGCCGATGACGAGTTCTAGATGGTGCGCTTCGTAGATATTAGTGTTTGAGTGTAATAATAGTATTCGTGGACAGCGAAAATTTACACCTATCCATATTTTTCTAAAATTCATTATAGTGACCATACTAATATTTTGCGACAGAACAATCAGTGTTTTCATGTTAGTGATAAAAATGTTACAAAAAGGCTATGGTCAAAAGATGCTAAAGATGCTTATATTTTATTTTTAGGAAAAATATGTGATACTCAAAAAAATTGACGAAAAAGGACTGAAATCTCTAAAAAAATTGACTTTTAAAAAAGTAAAAGGTTAGGCGAGTTTGATATATTCTCCGACGAAAATGTGTTGTTTTGAATTCCTATGAGAACAGTAAAACTGGATCGCAGTCTGTGATATTGGATGTTCCTGCTGAGTTATACCAACACATTAGAGAAAACAAGAATAGACTTTTTGTAGGATATCAGAACTGCAGAGTGTATGATTATTGTAATATTAAACCATGCTTTAACTGTAGCAGATTTGGCCACAACGGTAGGAAGTGTACAAATAAAGCTATTTGCCTAAAGTGTGCTGGTGATCATAAAACAGTAGATTGTCAAGCAAATAAGGTCAAATGTGCAAACTGTGCTTACAGTAATGAAAAATATAAAACAAAGTACAATATAGAACATGTGGCAATGGATAGTCAAGAATGCGGAATTTTGCAATCCAAGATAAGGAAGTATATTGATTATACCGACTACACGATGAAACCTACTTTGCCAAGATATATAGGCAAAGTAGGAACGTCAGCGAAAGGTATGGTAGCTAAAGCTTCTGGTATTTCGGCAATGTCACTTCAGTCATTGAATAATAATATAGCAGACAGACTAAGGAGTAAGACATAACAATGGATCAAGATATCAGCACTGAGGACATAGGCAAGTTTGAATGTGAAGTTGAAAATCTGAAAGAACTCAATAAGTCATTAATGACAAAGAAGAACTTTATTTTATGCGTAAACATAAGAAGCTTAAATGCAAATTTTGTAAAACTAGAAGTGTTTATTGAGTCTCTAGAAAGAAAGCCGTGTATAATTGTATGTACTGAAACTTGGAACTTACAATACACTCAATATTATCAACTGCAAGGCTACAAAACTTGTTATAATGAAAGTAAAATTAATAAGGCTGATGGCGTCTTAGTTTATATTAAAAAAACCGCTGCCAAGTCTTTGGCACTTAGCTTCCTCCTTTTCCGATTTTTGGTATTGTTTTAAATGTAATATTACGCACGTACGCGCGCGCACACACACACACACACACACACACAGACAAAACCATCTGCACGGACATTTTATAAAACCATGAAAGCTCTCAAAATATACTAATCTTTAATTATCAAATTATATGGTTTAACAAAAATAATAATGTTCAATCACACAGCGTATACAGGGTGAGAGTTGAAGAATTTGAATCTTAATATCTTTTAAACTAAAAGGTTTCATAAGCTACAAAAAGAACCTAGCCGAAGTGATCAAAAGATCAATCTTTTCCTAAAATTTCAACTCAATTTAAACCTTTTTACTCCCGTAATCGTACGACATAAAAAAACCATTTTTTTTAGTTTTTGATTTTTATCTCAAAAACTAGTCGCCAAAATTGGTTAAAATTTTTACAACTAGTAGATATCGTTGTTTTTTATTGTCATGAATTTTTTCAAAACATTTAACTATTTATTTTTTGAGTTATATATGTTTATCGAAAAATTACCTTTTATATCATAAAAAATGAACAGATCAGTCAATCTAGAAAATCTTGCGGGAAAAAGTAGACAAATTTATGTTCTTTTAGATACACTATTGTTGAATATATTGTATAAATCATATCATTATAAAAAAGCAAAAAATATTTTTTCAAAAATAGAAAAATGGCTATAATATAGCAATAGAACGGTCAGAATCATAAAACAAAAAATGACCTACATTCAGAATTAGAAAAAATATATGCATGTCAAATTTTATTACGATCCGTCGCATGGTTCCAAAATTATGGCGGTATACGTACATACACACACCACACACACACACACCCACACACACACACCAGCCATCCACACGGACATTTTCTAAAAACGTATGATTCGTACTCCAAACACCTCAAATGCGTTTCACGAAGTATCAGCAAAACTGAAAATTTTACTATTACAAATGCTTCCTTTGAGGAGGAAGCAATAACATATATAGTAATGATAAAATTGAGGTTGTTGATAGATTAGTATTGTAAGTACTGATATAAAACTTATGACAGGATAATCCATTAGAATTTCTGCTATGTACAGATGTCATGACATACCAACGTCTGAATTTGTCAATAGTGTAAAAAAATTCTTGGTAAGACATAGGAATGTTAAAAATCACTGTATATTTGGAGATTTCAATATTGATATACTTGAAAATAATGTAGCAAATCTAGAAACTAGCGACAAATCAATTAGTCAGGAATTTGTAATTAATTATCTTGAACGTGAATATGTACCGTACTTCAGAGGAATTACGCGGCCATCCTTAAATAATGAGAAGGGAACGTGCATTGATAACTGTTTCGCTAGAACTAAGAATATAGAAATTGAATCTTTTAAATGAAATACACCGTTGAACGATCACTACCCGTTATTCATGAATATAGATCAGATTAAGATACATAAAGCAAGTGAAACAGTTAAAATATGCATAAACTATAAAAAGTTAAAAAACAGCTAAAAATTGTGACTGGCAGATAGTACTGACAAAACAGGATCCAAATGATGCAGTAAATGAACTTATTCAAATGATACATAGTTGTCTTGAGTTAGCTACATATTCCAAAAAATTAAAGAAAAAAAATAAAGAAGCACTGCCAAGAAAAAAGTGGATAACTAAAGCAATCCAAGTCTCGTGTCAAACTAAAGAAAATTTATATAAATTGTGGAAATTGAACCCAACTAATTTGGAATTAAAAAATGAATATAAAAATTACGAAAAAAATTTAAATAGTCATTAAAGATGCGAAATACAAATTTGAGAATAATGGAATAAAAAAAATTTGTAACAATCCAAGACAGCTATGGAATACTATTAATACTGAACTTAATAAAAATATGCAACAAAACAAGTCACCTGATTACTTAGTTATAAACAGCCAAAAAATTGAAGACGAATTATTTATAACCACATGAATGATTATTTTTGCAAAATAGGATTAGACTTGAGTAAACAAATCCCTAATACAGATACAGATCAACCTAAATTACCAGATAAAAATAGCAAATCAATCTTTATATATCCTACCAATTGTGTTGAGATTCGAAAAACTATAGATACATTGAAAAACAAGACTGGAGGTGTTGATAATATCAATGCAAAAACGATCAAATTCCTAGTTAACTATATAGATAAACCATTAGAACATATTTTTAATACGTCTATACAACAAGCCTCCTGGCCATCTGCTCTAAAACAAGCTGACATAGTTCCTATTTACAAAGCTGGTGACAGGTCATGTATGACTAACTATAGGCCGATATCACTAATATCTAACTTAGCAAAGATATTTGAGAAAATCTTGTATAATAGGTTGTATCTATTTCTAATGGAATGCAATATCATATCGGAAAAACAATTTGGTTTTGTTAAAAATAGAGGCACAACGAGAGAACAAAAGACATCAGAGGTCTGGGTCTTGAAGGTTGAAGAAAAGTTTGACAATTACGAGGACTTTCAGCTTTCAGATGCTAGTCTTACTGTCCGTATCTGCTCGAATTTACAAATGGATTTGTAAAAAATTGTATGGTAATACAGTTAGTGATAAGTTGAGAAAGCCTAGGACTAAAAGTTCGTGGAAAAAATTCACGTGTATAATTCTTTGCTGCTTCCAGAAAAATGGACGAAATTCTAAGCATTCAATCGGAAAATACCGCGAGCCGCCGTCTTGACGCAGCAAGTGCTTTTTGATCACGTTTTTCAGCCTCTGAAAACGCTTGAAAAAGCTCCGCGGTTTTCAGCCCCTGAAAACGCCTGTGGAAGCTTCAGAGCGACGTGGAGGCTCCTTCTCCAGAAGATAAGGCTTTTTCGCGATTACTAATCGGAAAAAACCTCGAGCTGCTGTCTAGAAGCAGCGAGTGCTTTTTGATCACGGTTTTTAGCCCCTGAAAACGCCTGGGGAAGCTCCAGATCGACGTGGAGGCTCCTTCTCCAGAAGATAAGGCTTTTTCGCGATTACTAGTCGGAAAATACCGCTGGCCGTCGTCTTGACGCAGTGGGCGCTTTTTGTAACTTACTGTTTGAAATCAAAACTTATTAACTTAACAGAGATAAACTATAATATATTTAACAGAAATAAAATGTAAAATAATCTTATAATATAAAAATTAAATATTAATTTTCATTATGATCATAATCCGGATCATTATCATCATCATTATCATCAGCATCTTTGTCAGTCTCGTCATCTTCATTCTCATTATTATCATCCACGTGCTGATTATTCTCATCCTCATCCTGGTTATTATTATTATCATTATTTTCGCCGTCATCTCTGGCTCTTCTTTCTCTTCGGCAGTGCTCATAATGGCCCCCTTCTTTGCGAATACATGCAGTAGCACGTCGCAAGATATCTTGAGTTGCTTGCCGAATCTGGTCATTTGTGACATGATTAACATGCTCCCCGATTCGGTTTCGCAACTTCTCGACATTTGCTGGAGCACCATTATGGTACACCTCCTCCTTGGAGTACCCCCAAAAGAAATAATCTAATGGGTTCAGATCTGGCGAACGAGCTGTCCATGTTGTCGGCCCTCCACGTCCGATCCACCTCCCGGGGAACGTGTTGTCCAAATGGTTGCGGACGTCAATCGCTAAATGAGCTGGAGCTCAATCGTGCATAAAAATCATATTTTGCTGCTGTTCTGGAGTCAAGGTGCCATTTAAAAGAGCAGGCAAATCTTCCTGCAAAAAGTGCAGACAATTGTGCCCATCCAATCTGTCTAGAAGCTCTCATGGTCCTATCAGCTGATCTCCAATAAACCCTGCCCACATATTTACGGAAAATCTGTTCTGAAAACGATCTGTAAAAATAAATTACAAATTTTTACTACATATACTAAGTTTATACGAAATAGATTACTTTTCAACATTATGTGTGCAAAAACAATATTTTCTATTCATATTATTGAAAAATTTTTTTCGGTACACATGCTAAAATAAATTCCATGCTTATATTGTTCTTGACTCGCCTTGCTTGGGTGATAAATTCACGCTCGTGCAAGTATCAACTCTTTTCTATTAGCACTGAAATATAATATTATTAGTTACCTTCTCTGGCTAGAAATGGATTTTCGTGTGCCCAGTAATGTTCATTATGCGAGTTTGTCATTCCTGTGTGCACATACGTTGACTCATCTGTCCATAAAATACGGTCGAGAAAACCGGGGTCCCTTTCATGCTCCCGCACGATCATGTTGCATAGTGCCAACCTATTTTGACGATCACCTTCCACTGTAAGAAAAGCGTTGAAATAAAATAATTTTTTTCCACACTGCGCATAAAGTACGTACTTTATCCCCGCCGAGCCGGGACTAAAGTGCTGCACGTACTCCCTACCCCCACTCCAGCTTCAACTATTAACAAAATACAGATTTGACTCTTTTTTTTTTAAATTTTGTATTGCGTCTATTTAGCAAGAATCACAAAAGTAAAAGTGATTCTTAAAGCGGTTTCCAAGATACGTCGTTTTTGAAGCGGATCTCAAGATACGTCGTTTTCGGAGCGGATTCCGAGATACATTGTTGTCGAAGCGGATCGCGGGATACGTCGTTCTCGAAGCGGGCTCCGAGACACGTCGTTATTCCTCTTAGGAGTCGATATACTCGTGAGAAACTCGTACATTTTTAGCTGTTATTTTCGAGGTTATTTTCAGTAAGTCACATAAAAAATTAAATCATCGCTATACACTTTTTACTATAACAAAAATAACAGCTAAAAATAAACGCATTTATGACAGAAAAGAAAATGCTATGTTTCACGTTTTACTATAAACTGAACTTTACTATTACCGTATATCATATAAATCAAATAAATAACACATGTTAGTGTATTCTTTTCACCTTACAGATTTCATGGACGCGACGGTATTTGAAGCGCGCGCGGCATCCGTACGAAGCAAGATGAAAGAGAGGTAGAAGTGTGGGGGCTCCTGCGGGCCACCACCGGAGTCAGCGGCGCAAGCAGCGCCTGATCCCGAGACGAGACTTTATCTAGAGCAGTCGATACCACCGTCCGATGGCGCTCCCTACCGACCGCCACGATGGGTGGTGACGCAGTCGCGACGAGCGTACGTCTGTATGTGTGCGTGTTAGATTAACGTAGGCGTACAACAGCTGACTGTTAGCTTACGGCATATTTGTTTCGAACCGAGATCGTGCTAGTTTAAAAAAAGGCATTTTGAATAGATCAAAGTATAGAGTATCTAAGTTAGTCACCTTGAATCAAGCATATTTATTTTAAAAAAAGTATTTATTAAAACCTGTGTCGCATTTAAAAATCGGACTGCAATTCTTAAAAATCGAATTTGTTAGGGCCCCACATAATGCGTACCTAGCTTTCGCTTATCTTGCTAAGCAAGCTGTTTTAATTTAATTCATTTAAGTCAGCACAGTATTAAGATATATTTATTGGCCGGATGTCATTGCAAGAGTAAGATTCAGAAAAGACCTTCTGCCCAAGACTCGGACAATCTTACACCCTACACAAGACCAAGGGATTAGAATCGCTCCTAATAGACAGGGACTGACAAGAGTCTGCGAAAAGATTCGCTCTTATAAATAAGGAAAATCGAAAGAGACATAGAGTCGGTAATAGATCTACAAGCGAAATTAGAATTATCATTCTTGAAAATTGCAAAATAGAGTCAGATACTAATATTAAAATTATATTAGGCATAATTAAAATAAATACTTATATGCTATTGTAAGAGAATGGTCGAGGTCTGAGGCTAACGAGGCACCAGGAGACAGCTACCTCAGAGAAAATGTTCCACTTTTGGGGAAAGATGATGTACTTCCTCAGAACGGAGTTTCAGATCCACCGGTTCGACGACGCTCTGACGGCGGAGGAGAAGACACTCATCGACAGAGTCTGGCCATCGGTGGAGAGGCTCTTTAACTTCTCGCTGGTCTACTCACCGGAGAATGTAACCCGTGGAGACGTGATGGATCTTCTGGACGAGCAGAACCAGAGATTTCTCAGTGGCATAGAGATGCTGATCAAGGGGTTGACACAACCCGGTGGCATCGCAATGCCATTCTTGAGTCAGTCTGACTCAAACAGAGCGTTGCAAGGGAGGCCAGAAAATCTGCAACAGTCTGACGGGTCAATGGCAGCTGCGACGGAGGCTATTGGTCAGAATCATGTCAAGGAGACCACGGTGGTTGCCCTGACAACGCTCAAACTGCAGCAGCAACAGCAGTTCAAGGTGCTAAACACATAGAACGCATCAGACACCAGCAAGGGCAAAGACAACACACCGTCTGGTCCAGGCTTTGGAAGCTCCACGTCAGCCCTCAAAAGGAAAGCGACAATTAAATAGGTCGAAATCTGGCCTAGAGTGGCGTCCACGCCCTCAGTCAAGCGACTCGAGAAGGTAAAAGGGATGACCTTGATGGACATGCAGATCGACATGAGCAGTCGTGACGATGATCATGTTCAGACATCTCAACGTGAGAGCTCACCCTCCGAGCATGGAGAAATCATAGATGAGACCGAGCAAAATGAGAGACGGAAGCTGTCTGAAAGGCGCCAGGACAATGGACTCCTCGAAATCCCTATGTTCGATCAGCTGAGCAAGCAGGCGGCGAAGTCAAACAGAGCAGCTCATCAGGTAGAACCTCAAAGGTCTGATTTCCTTCATGATTAGGTAAGACAGGAAAAATATAACAATCCAATACAACCCATTAACATAGACAGTATTCAGTTTAATCTTATGAATGAAGTAATCGAGAAGAGAGTCAAAATCCTCTTACTAGAAAAGGAAAGAGAAAAAGATAAAACAATTAGACTGACGGAAAACTCCAGATTCGAGATATTGTTAGAATAAAGAAATTGTACTATGTACTGGACGATTCCTTAACGTCAAACTTAACTTTTGACGAATCACAAAGAACTGAACTTATTATAACAAAATAATAAATCTGACAGAACCGAAAGAAATTTTAAGTTAACTCAAAGAGGTTAAGAGATACGAGTCCAAGACGACTAGTATCACTGCCAGAAAGGAACTGTTAACTATTAAATACGTGCCTAGCAAAGAGAATGCGTCTAATTTCTATAACAGGTTCCAGGAGAAGATGAGAGCATTCGAAGACATTCCGGATGCGGATAAATTATCAGAAAAGGAAAAACATGATTACTTTATACAAGTGGTGGCAGAGGCGGTACCAGAAATTACTACAGCTGACTGCCTTTTTAAAGAAACCACCTCCATGGAAATGTCATGTGAAAAACTAAAGAATTATCAAGGAGCATCCGTGGCTCAGTTGGTTAAGGCGCACGCCCTAACTAGCGGATACGCGCTCGCTCAAGGGGTCGTGGATTCGATTCCCGGTGACTGCACACTCCGATTTTTTCTAAGTTGTAGTTCAACGGGAAAAGTACCCTGGACTCCGGCTGCTTCGAGGCGGGTTTTTCCCCGGAATTTTCCTTCAGCGTATTTCCGGGTTTTCCCTTGCCTGACAGGCGCAAACCTGGGCGAATGCGAAGCAGTGTTAGGGACTCTTAGAGAGGTCGATAAAATAGGTAGGCCGATCCGATGCGCTAGGCAGGGAACGCTGGCCTTACCGGTTGGGAGCTGGCTCCTGAAAGATGGACATTCTCCGGATCGGTCTACACTGGGAGATGGGCCCGATGTCCTTTAAAGGGGAAAAAATGAAAAAATCAAAAAAACAAAGGTAGATTCCACGTAAATGATCTCAAAAAATATCTACGGAAAGAATAATGTAATATATGTATAGATATAACAACAATGTAATATTTTTTATTATTATGCGTCCAAACTCATTTTCTATTTTTAATGATTATTTAATTGTTGTTTAACTCAATACAGAGAAAAAATCATACATGTACAATGAACACGATGGTTCAATTGAAAAATTTAAATAAATGCTCTACAAGGAAAATAACTAAAACATGATCTCAAATAATTCTTGTAGAGATATATCAAACTCAATATTCTGAAATTATTCTGCTCTATTAAATATAGTCACTGCTTCTAGGAAGAGCAACGAGAGACGTAAACAAAATTCCATACGCTCTGTACGTTTCTCCTACTCCTGTATAGTCGCAAGCTGATTTCCTCTTTTCTCGCTCAAGGCACAGCATTGCCAAATTTTCAAAAAAAATTTTTTTTAATCTCTCTATTTACAAGAGTCGCACAAATTTTCGGAGATTTGACAACCTCGTCATTTCCCCTCTCACCATGTAACCCTTTATAAGGGCCCGCACTAGACTGAAGAAACCAGTCAATTTTCGACAGTCGCAATTTAAGCGCTATTAAAAATTCGGAAAATGAGTCGCAATTTTAAGCGCCCAGCGCAAAGAGCGCACGCTCCCGTGATTTATCCACGGAGAATACTCAACGGGGTGGACGTTTTGGTCCAGACTTTCCCGTTTGGACAGGAGGTAAGCTACCCCGGGGTCCGCGTGATAACGCCAAAGCCAGCGGAGGAGCGTGTACGCTTAGCGTACACGTGGAAGTCGCGCGGAAGCTTTATGCCTTCAGGCAAGGCGACTTCTTACGATCCTCCTCCTCCACCACCTTCTCCACCAGCGCCTACGCCTCCTCCCCCACCACCACCATCAGCACCAACACCAGCAACCCAGAGGCCGAGAATCATCGCCGTCGAGGCCATGCACGTCGACCTCACGACGTATCGCCAAAGCCGTAACCCCTGCAGCCCAACAACAACACCGGGAAAGGCGCAGAGGGTCAAGGCCAAGCTGCGTGAGCTATTCGACGTGCCCGCTATTAACTACACCAGCTATAGCTACGGCAGCGACAGGTGGCAGGAACAGGTCCAGATGGACTTCGAGGTCCCTGGAAGGCATGGCAGAAGGGGGCGGCGAGGCAGCGGAGGCGGAGAAGTGTAAGTGCAAGGGTGAGACATACATGTAAAGACAACTCTAAATGCTCGCAAAATTAAGCAGCAGACCTTATTTAATTTTTTATATTTATGAATAAATTTAAATGATTTTTTCTCTGGGAGTGTAGTGAAGGATTTTCAATATTTGAAAAATTTTCACTATGGGACTATGTAATACCCCGTACACGTTTCCGAGGATTTTGATAAAAAAAAAAAAAAAACATTAACATTAAAAGAAACTAAAGTCGTTCGACTTTAATTTTAGAAAATCTCAGCAGTTCCCCTGCTCCTGCGCCGAACAGCAACCAGCACCAGTAGACCGGCACAGCGAGCAAGAACACACAGCAGAGCGGCGCAGCGAGCGCACATGAGTGTGAGTGAGAAGCGAGCGAGTATGCATGTGTAAATATGAAAGCGAACGAGCGAACAGTGACGTAGCGACGGCACGGCGCGCGCACCTAAGTATGAATGTATTGTAATGGGATATGGATGTATGAATGTGATAGTTTTCTCGGCGGCTCGAGTCCCGCTCTCCGGCGCTACCTATATAAGGACCTGCGCGGCCTATGGCCAGTCACTAGCTCCAGCGCAATTATCATCGCACTAGCCTCTACCAAGAGCAATCATTAAGCCTTGGTAGATAAAAGACTTAGATTATTTTCTCATTTTTGAAGGACATACAATTATCTAGTCAGGCACGATATCGCAACTAACGCGTATCTGTCCTAGACGTACACAAATTTGTCTAACTATCAAACATTTGTAAAATTTCGAATCATCAGATAACGTAAATTAAGCGTATCTGTTTATATTTTCGGTTGTAAAACTCAAAAGCGGATTTACTATATTAATTCATTTTGTGACATAGAATATATGCAACAATCAAGGCAATATTCTCAATTCTATTTGAATATATTTATGTTGTTAAAATCATAGTCTTATTATTGTGTTAATTTCCACTACCTTGTATCCCGGACCTGACTAAAAAATATATAAACATTAAATAAAATTATTCTATTTTAGTCTGCTGTCAGAAAGACGACACAGACAAGCAAACATTCACCGCTTTTCTCTAGTAAAATCATTAAATTACCTAATTTTTGCATAAATCTAAATTACTACAGGACCGAGAAAAATCGTGACCGTTTCAATTCTTTATCTAAGATTTTGACATTTTCATAGTTAAAACTGTGTGAAAAATTATTTATATGAGTAGGAATTGGAAGTATTTTATCTAAAGGAGTTTTTTTGTGTTCATCTATTCTCTTTTTCAAAGTTCTTTTAGTTTGGCCTACATAAGTAGCCATACAGTCGTTACAAGGAATTTCATATACTACATTAGTCTCACACCACTTATCCAATTTATCCTTTCCTAATTTAATAATACTATTAAGTTTATTTGACATAAGAGGTACAATAGTAAAGCCATATTTTTTAAATGATAAGAATTTTTTCAACTATGAGTGATTTTCATTATGAAAATTACTCATAGTTAAAGAAATTCTTATCGACAATAGTTATCCTGAAAAATTTATCGATAGTTGTATGCGTTATCGTACGAGATATCATTCTCTTGGTTTTTCAAGTAGTAAAGACAAAAGTAATGTACCCACGTTTAAAAATATTATATCAATTCCGTTTCATGAAAAATTATTTTTTACATGCAAATCATCGTCACTCACCTGCGCTTCCAACAATACTAAATATTGCATAATTCTTTTGCAAACATATAGTCCTTAACAATTTAAATAAATTAATCAGATTTATTTTAACCGTTATTGCTGATTCTGCTGTATTTAAGCACAATAAATATTTTTATTTTTTAATAAATTCGCTGTATTTTCATCTAGTGATTCGCCATTATTATTAATTAAATGTATTACATTATCTTTTCGGAATCGAGTTGCGTTTTTAGAGTATACTACATTTTTCTTTATGCTCTCTTGCTTCTCGACGTCATCCGCAATTCTATTCTTTGGGCCTTTAATTTTTGTTCGTTTATGATTTTTATTCTCTTCTCGCTTTTTCTGCGCTCTAGTTATAACACATATTCCAGCTTCTGCCACTGGATTTTGTATTTTGCTTTCCAGCCTTATATATGATTTCATATTCATAGTCTAGTAATTTCAACCTCCATCTTTGTACTCTTTCATTATTATCTGCTAATTTTAACCATATAATACCAATGGCTTGTGATCCGTTACAATCACAAATTTATTACCATAGATATAACTTTTGAAAGATTCTATGGCATACATAATCACCAAAGCATCCTTCTCATACGTCGCATACTTCATTTCAGCTTGTTGCAATACTCTAGATGCATAAGCTATAGGTCTGTTTTTGCCTGTTTCGCCTTGAGAAATGACACATCCTAGAGCATATTGACTTGCGTCGCTTGTTATTATAAATGGTTTGTGAAATTGCGGGTATTGTAAGACTGGTGCAGAACATAACATCTTTACCAGTTTATCAAAAGCTTTTTGTTGTTCTTCTTTTCAAATGAATGGTCTATCTTTTTGTAATAATACTATGAATGGTTTTGTAATATCAGCAAGATTTTTTATGAACCTTCTATAATAATTAGCAAATCCTAAAAATTGTCTCACTCCTTTTACATTTTTAGGTATAGGAAAATTATTGACGGCCTCTATTTTCTTCTCATCCGGCCTTATCCCAGCTTCGCTAATTATATGCCATAAAAAAAACTTCTGTTTTACCTAATTCACATTTTTCTGGTTCTAATATTAATCCTGCTGCTATTAATGCTTTTGCTATTAAATTAAATATTTCATCCATATCCTCCGTTGAAGCTCTTGCTTTTTCTTGAATTTTCTTGCTTCCGCATTAATTTCTTGTGAGTTTTGCTTTTCTTGCATTTCTCCATTAATGTTGTATATAATATTTTCCATATTCTTATTATCGTTTTCCAAAAATTCCCTGAAATCTGCTGCCTTATTTTCATCTTTATTATATTCATATTATTTCCTCCTGAATATTATTACTCACTTCATATCCTTCAATTATTGTATTTAAGACTGTTTTCACGTCCTCGTAAAAAGTGTTTTCTGACAGCATTTCATTTTTGTTTAAATCCTTTTTCTCGTCGGACTTTGGACTTTCCTGCCTTTTGCTCCGTGCTCTCATTAATTCAGCTTTTATTATCACCTTGATGGGGTTTTTCTTTACATTCACTTTCAGCTTTACTCTGGCTGCACTTATTTTCATGTAAACCTTCATATATATCATTTGCATCAATGATTTCTTTTAAAATTTTACTGAGAAATTTCTCTCGATCGTTATTTACTCCCACTCTAACACTCCACTCACTTTTGTTTTGTATTTGCTCCATATAGGTGTATATCTTCTTAACTGGTCCAATTTGTAGTTTTAATTTTATGTCATTTATCTCCAAATATCCCTCATCTAAACGTAATTTACTTTCTCTGAGTAATTTAATACCTAAAATGCCATCGTATGGAATGTCGAATTTCTCTGGTGTGACATGAAAATCAAAATATTTATTATTTATAGGTAGTTTAACTATTCCTAGAGTTTTTATCTGCTTGCTTATTATTCCTGTCAACGATATTTTTATCTTGTAATTGCGCCTCCGGAGAAATTTGACCTAATTTAATTATATTTATTTGAGCACCACTATCAACGAGTAGGCTACATAATTTGATTGTGTATGGATTTGCAATCTCAATATATTCTAATTGATCATCTAACTTTATGTGATATAAGATGTAAATTGCTTCTATCGGTCTTTACGAGCACAAAAATAATTTTTGAAATATAGGCTTAGCCTTAAAAAAAATATAGGTTTAGCCTTAAAAAAAAAAAAATTGTTGGATTTTTTCACGAACGATAGAGTCTCTTTCTATCTAAATTTGACACTCGGTCCCAAAAGTGTCTACTAGATGGCGACCTGTCTTCTTCTCCCATTAGTGAAGAAGACAGGTGGCTCTACTTAAGAAACCGCTTTCGAGCTATGCGGTAGGCGTCTAAGGAAAGCTGTCAGAGCCTTACTTAAGAGTCCACTCTGACAGCTAGGACGAAACGCCATTTTTATTTTATTTATTTTTGTAAAGGCTAGATTGCATACAGATCTCCATTGTGAGAATATGCAATGCTAAGCCTATATTTCAAGAATTATTTTTGTGCTCGTAAAGACCGATAGAAGCAATTTACATCTTGTTGGATTTTTTCACGAGCGATAGAGTCTCTTTCTATCTTTATGTGATATACTTCTAGTTTCTCAATAACCGTAATATTCACTTCGTTCTCGCATTTCTCCGACTTCTATGTGTTTAAGAATATTTTCTTTCATATGTATCTCTTGTTATTATTACATTTACTGTGTCAGTATTTGTTTCGAGTGCATTAGCCTTATTACTCCTCGTCCACTCGTCCCGAGAAGGCTTTAGTCGTTTCCCAAATGATTCGTTTGCTGAATCTGCAATTTAAAGCGTTCCTCCGTCATATGGTTCGTATTTTTGCAATAGCTACAGAATTTATTTGACAATTTCCTGACAATTTTCTACTGTGTATCCATCTTTTTTACAACAACTGCAATTTTTCCGCTCTTGAGCCATATTCTCTAGTTTCTTTAATTTTCTGCACTCTTGTATTGGATGTCCTCTTATTTTACAATACTCGCAACTTATTTGTTTCCAATTATGATTACTTGTACTTATGTTCTGATTATGAAAATTGTTGCTTTTTCTATAGTTATTATTATAGTTGTTATAATTTTGATTTTTATACGAAGTGTTGGCAGTATTCTTGGCTTGTTGCTGAGCCATTCATTTGGGGCAGTATTTTCCCAAATGACCTTTTTCGTTGCAAATCTAGCATTAGATGTCCTGTTGACATGCTTTCGCTCTATTCTGTGCTTCTAATATTTCAGCTTCTCCACAATGTTAAGCTTCATGATCATTTTTATTGCAAATTGCACACATTAGAAATTTTCTGTCCATTAATATTGGACAGTATTTCAATACATGTCCCCGTTGATTACATCTTCTGCACGTTACATCTGGGAAATCTTTTATCGTATGTATTGTGCCATTGCAGAATTCGCACATTTCACTTTGTTTGCCTTGATTTTTACAATTATTAGAATATATCATGTCCGCTTTCTTTGCATTTCCAACAAAGCTCGTACTCTATTATAAATGGGCATTGAGTTACATTGTGACCCATTACTTGGCAATATTGACAATGATTGCCTTTAATTTTATTCATTTTGCAAGCATCAATTGAATGCCCGTGATAATTGCAGAATTTGCAAATTAATTATCTTTTTTTTTACTATTCTGCAGCTATCTGACAAATGATCTTTATTTTTGCAGTAAACCAGGAAGACTATAGAAGAGGAGTGTCAACGCAATGCTTAAGAAATACTGAAAACTATTAGAGAGTAAATCGCCAGTAGGCGGCGCTACAAACAGTAAGTTTCTAAGATGGCCGCCGTCTTGCCGCCAGCTGACTGAGCTGACTCAAATGTGCTTCAGTGAAATAATTTAAGATATTGTTTATTGACACTCCTTTTTATAGTAGCAATAACATTATCGTCATGTAAAATTATCCCCTGAATACGAATTTCAATATCCCAGATCTGTAAATTTGAAGGATATTTTAGTATAAGCATTTTAAATGGAAAATGTTTGGTATTTTTTGTACGCTATTTCACTTTTTGGCGTGTAGATCGGTTAAATTTCACCGTAGACAAAAAATTTTTATTGTAAGTTGTTCGTTGTTAAATTGCCTATAAATAAGTCCCGGGTGGCGACTCTCTAAGTTGAATAGTTTGTTTACAGTAAGAGCTTGAAGTATACTCATGCAAACATACTACTTTCTTCAAGGCCCTACTGTAAGTAAAGTATTGAATTTAGAGAGTAGCCACCGGTGACTTTTTTGTAGGTAATTTATTAAGGAACAACCTACAATAAAAATTTTTTGTCTATGGTGAAATTTAACCGAGCTACATGCCAAAAAGTGAAAAAAACGTACAAAAAATACCAAGCATTTTGCATTTAAAATGCTTATAGTAAAATATCCTTCAAATTTACAGATCTGGGATATTGAATTTCGTATTCAGGGGATAATTTTACATAAGGCTAAAGTTGTTGAGTAGATGCTACTACAAAAAAGGAATATCAATAAAACATCTTTCACTGAAGCACATTTGAGTCAGCTCAGTCAGCTGGTGGCAAGATGGCGGCCATATTAGCGACTCACTGTTCGCAGCGCCGCCATGTGGCGAAAAAAGTTTTCAGCGGGATTTTGCTCATTTGCCGTATCTCGTTGACACTCCTTATCTATAGTCTTCCTGCAGTAAACACACGCTACTTAATCTTGTCTCTATTTCTATTGCTTTTTGTATGGCCTCACCTAAATTTCTTGTTGTTCCTAATTCTAGACGTATTTCCTGCCATAATCCTTCTACGAATGCTACTAGAGTTTCAGCGTCTATTTTAGTTTCAAAATTTTGTTTTTCTTCCTCTGTATATGCTGCTACTTCCTTACTGTCTTTTACTTGCAATACTAGTTCTTGCAACCTATTAGCAAAACTGAGTACCGTCTCGTCTGGATTTTGCAAACTTTCTGCTAATTTTCCATAAAGAGTTGCTATTAAAATCTTGAATATTATTAATATATGCATTTAACATAGCCATATATACGTCGCCTTTAAGTTTCATTTTTAGTATCGGAATTAAATTTGCTTGATCGGTCTCCGATAACATGTTTTTTGCATGTTTTAATTTTTCTACTTATTCGTTAACCGACATACACTGAAAAAAATGTAAGGTTGTTGTAGCGATATAACTTATATGAAGTGCGATATTGTTGTTGGAACATCTAGTGTAACTTCACGATTATTATTGATGTGATAACCAAATGTCAATCGTCGTCATAACAATAGTATATTGTGCAACTAGGGGGGAAAATTTATTTTATTGTATAAAAATTACCAATAATTTTATATAATTTCATGATCAAATTATACAGAATTATGTTTATTTTTTAAAAAATTTATACAATAATCTAAAAAAAAAACCGTGGAATCATCGCCAAGAGCCCTATAACCACGGAACGTAAAGAAAATGTTACGATAATTTTGAAATGCTAAATACAAAAATTTCTACCCTATATTATATAGATCTAAGCGTGATTTTAAGCAAAAATCCCCTCCACCCCCCTCCAGCCCCCTCCACCAGCCCCTCCATGTCCCCTCAATGCACTCTTTCACGTGAAATTGTTTCCAAAATTTTACGTTATTTAGAAGGTCAACTATCCCCTCCACCCCTCATCCCCTCCATTTCCCCTCCAGTTGACCCTCACGTTCACCTCACCGGCGCCTCCAAACCGCCCTCCACTTCATGTGTCGCATGACATGCAAGTTTCATCGACAAAAGATCAATGGTACTTAGTATGTAGCTGGCTTCATTTTGACAGTTTTCCACACCACCCAAGGGTACTGTCAGAAGCACATTATACTTAGAAAAAAAATATAATGCTAGGCCGCGTTGATTTGTTTCTTTTTGGGCTTTCCTACCTTCAAGAGGAAGCTTTGTAATAGTTAATTTTCGTGGTTTAGCTAATACTTCGTGGAAAGCATTTGAAGGTGTGTTGGAGGACGAATGCATACGTTTTGAGAAAAATGGTCCGTGCGGATGGCTGTGTGTGTGTGTGTGTGCGTGTGTGTCATATGTGTGTCTGTGTGGTGTGTGATGTACGTATACCCGCATAAATTTGGAACCATGCGACGGATCGCTAATAAAGAATTGACATGCATATATTTTTTCTAATTCTGAATTGTAGGTCATATTCTTTGTTCTTTGATTGCTGACCATTTTATAGGCATCATTATAAGGCCATTTTGTCTATTTTGCAGAAATTTTTCTGCTTTTTATAATGATTATGATTTATACAATATTTTCAACAATAGTGTATCTAAAAGATAATAAAATTGTCTACTTTTTCGCAGATTCTTCTAGATGACTGATCTGTCATGTTTTTATGATATAAAGGTAATTTTCGTATAAACATATATAACTCAAAAATAATATGTATAAATGTTTTGAAAAAATCATGACAATAAAAAACACGATATCTACTAGTTGTACAAATTTTAAGCAATTTTGCGACTAGTTTTTGAGATAAAACAAAAAACTAAAAAAAATGTTTTTTTATGTCGTACGATTACGGGAGTAAAAGGTTTAAATTGAGTTGAAAATTTTAGGAAAGATTGATCTTTTGATCACTTCGGCTAGGTTCTTTTTGTAGCTTATGAAACTTTTTAGTTTAAAAGATACTTAAGATTCAAATCTTCAACTCTCACCCTGTATACGCTGTGTGATTGTTTTGAAATGCTAAATACAAAAAGTTGAAATACAAGAATACAAAAATTTTTGAAATGCAAAATATAAAAAGCAAATTTAACAACACATTATAATAGACTTAATTAATTTTGATCTGATCAATATATTACTATATTGATGATATATTAATGTAAGCTTCAGGATCATTTTTAATGCTTTTGGAAATAAATTTTGTTTTACGAAATTTTAAAATATTTTGTATTGTTAATGTCATTTCTGTAGGAATTGGATCGAGTTCTGAAAATTTTTTGACACGTTTTCTAATTCATCAAATTTCTCATAAAATTCAATTTTGAATTAAATAACGTAAATCATTCTTCATCATTTTCTTGTATCATATGATTGATATAACTTACTTCCTCAATTATGTGTTCTTCAATTTGAATATTTAGTGCTGTTAATTTTCTTTGTTCATCAGTGTCAACTTGAACGTAAGAATTTTGGAGTGGATCCCATTCCATTGTCATGATATAATTGTCTATAAAAAATAAATGTAAGACAAAGGGTAAAATCTCTGACAAAAAAAATAAAAAGTTTTTTGAAATTAAATTAAAGAGTATGCGTGTATATTATTAGTGAATGCGTAAAACACATGTAGAGCGTGTGCAAGATAATAAAAAACATACCCAAACTGCCCAAAATTAAAAAAAAAACGCGAATGATTTGAGCACTTCTACAGATTATTTGTATAAAACACAATAGTACAATCAATTCTCCAACAGTTGTTACAAATATAATAGGTTTATATTTTACGATTTCGAAACTCGACAACACCCAGTTTGACTAAAGAGTTTGAGAGAGGTGAAAATATGGAGTCGTAGCCAATACATTCGTAAATTGAAATTTGGGGGTTGGCGAGCGGAGGGAGAAGGGGGGTACCCCCCTAGTATATATATATATATACACTAGGGGGGCATCCCTCTGCTCGCTCCGCTCGCCAACCCCCAAATTTGCATTTGAATTTGTAAAATAAAAAAAAACGACGTATAATTATACGAATATATATTTTAAAAAATTCACAATTCACTTGTGTATAATAGTATATTGTGTGCCAAGGGCGTAAAGTGGGCTTTTTTAGGCTGAGTGTGGAGTTTGCAGTAGAGTCAAGGCGTGGTAGCACGAGCCGAAGACAACCGAGCCAAAGACGAGTACTGCAACCACACGAGGTCAAAAAGCCCACTTAGCCCTTGGTGCACACCATATTTTTTGGCAAAAAAGTTCAGCAGCGGGCAAAAAAAGTCAGCAGCGGGCAAAGAAAAATTTTTTTCCTGCATGTGTTTCAAAAAGAAATTTTATAGCACTGAGTGGCATAAATCCGCACTTATGTCACGCCTATCCGTGGCATAAGTAGTCCTTTATTGCACCATGCTTATCACCCTCGCTACGCTCGGGCGCTAACCTCACGGTGCAAAAACGGACTGCTTAGGCCACGGATAGGCGTGACATGGCGGATTTATGCAGTCAGTGCTATAAAATATTGTACGATACACGTGTCATAAGTCGTTCTTTATAGCACGGCGTTAAGCGCACTCGCTACGCTCGGGCGCTTATACACGCCGTGCCGTAAAATGCGACTTATGCCACTAGTATCGTAATGTACTATAACATATTTAGACGTTTAAAATTTTTACTTTGAATTTTATTATTATGATTTGATGATACGTTCTGGTTAATTAAGAACAATCTTATTGTATTATATGAAATTCGTAGATCATAAAAAAGTCAAAAATTAAATCAATAAAGAAGAAGTAATGGCATTTAAAAACCGCTACCAATTCATTGGCACGTAGCTTCCTCCAACGAAATTTATTGTTCCAATAAATAAAATATTATTTTAAAATACAGTATCTGAATGCTATTTTAATATTATCAGTATGGCATAAATTCGTAGGGAGGGACTTTACGACGTGCAACGACAACCCTATAAAAGGAAGCCAAATTTGAAAAAAAAAAAATCGGTTTTTACATTTCAGCTCTTTACTTAAGAATCGCTCAACGAAATCATTTGAAATTTTAACAGAAAATATCTTCATTTATGGCTAATCACCAAATAAAATGTTGAAGCATTTGACTACATTGTTTTAGAGATATAAGGAATCAAAAAATTAAAAAAAAAATTCAAACCTTGATATCTTAAGAACCATAGGGGTTTCAAAGCTGCGCAATAAACTTAGCCAAAACATATAAAATATCTACCTTTTCCCAAAATCTCAAGTGCAATAAGGCCTTTTTACGCTCGTAATCGAGACGCAAAAGAAACTAATTTTTTTCAGTTTTCGATTTTTTACTGAAAAAATAAGTAGTCAAATCACTTGAAATTTTAATGGAATATAGTTTGACACGTAACCCATCAACATATTTTTTTTCGTGAGGTTATTACGTGTTTTTAGGAAATGTCCTGGGTGTGTGTGTGTGTGTGTGTGTGTGTGTGTGTGTGTGTGTGTGTGTGTGTGTGTGTACCGTGATATTTCTGAAACTACTCCGTCAATATCAATCAAATTTGACATGCATATCTATTTTTGTATTCTGAATTCTGGAAAAACATTAATTTTTTTATTTTTTCAATTACTTTTTTTTATGTCCATTTTCTGATTTTAGAAAAACATTATTTTCGTTTTTTTTAATCATTCCATTGTTACAAACAATTCAGCAAAAATGCATTTGAA
This sequence comes from Pteromalus puparum, assembly GCA_012977825.3. Lineage (NCBI taxonomy): Eukaryota > Metazoa > Arthropoda > Insecta > Hymenoptera > Pteromalidae > Pteromalus > Pteromalus puparum. The sequence continues at coordinate 34,894,515 of CM053172.1, forward strand.
AGATAATAAAATTACCTACTTTTCCCCGTTTGGTCCTCGGGATTGACCGCTCCGTTCGGCAGATAAAAAAGGTAATTTTTACAAAAAAATTCATATCTCTGAAACTAAACATCATAACCTCACGAAAAAAAATATGTTGATGGGTTACGTGTCAACCTATATTCCATTAAAATTTCAAGTGATTTGACTACTTATTTTTTCAGTAATAAATCGAAAACTGAAAAAAATGAGTTTCTTTTGCGTCTCGATTACGGGCGTAAAAAGCCTTGTCGCACTTAAGATTTCGGGGAAAGGTAGATATTTTATATGTTTTGGCTTAGTTCATTGCGCAGCTTTAAAACCCCTATGTTTCTTAAGATATCAATGTTTGAATTTTTTTTGAAAATTTTTTTGATTCCTTATATCTCTAAAACAATGTAGTCAAATACTTCAAAATTTTATTTGGTGATTCACCATAAACAAAGATGTGTTGTTAAAATTTCAAACGATTTCGTTGAGCGGTTTTTAAGTAAAGAGCTGAAATGTAGAAACAGATTTTTCTAAAAAATTTGGCTTTTACAGCAAAATAATTAAAATAGCATTCACATACTGTATTTTAAAATAATATTTTATTTATTGGAACAATAAATTTCGTTGGAAGAAGCAACATGTCAATGAATTTGCAGCAGATATATTTTTACATAGTATAAAGAGGAAAAAACTCTGTTTTTCATTTTATTAATGTGTTTTGGATTCATAGCGATTCTTTAATTTAGTTTTTTGTGAGAATTTTATCGAAAGAGTTATTAAAAATAGTAAATGTGTACCTAAAAGTGAATAATATTTCGTATATATTTTCACCGCGCATAATTTAGATTACCGTCCATCGTTCTTTTCTCATGCACCAAAAGTGAAATTTTTTTAAACCGTTATAACTCGATCACTACACTGTATAAGTTCTACAAAAATCATGATTGTTATAAATAATACTTACTGCGTAAATATCAAATTATTATTTCACTAATTATTTGTTGAGAAAAAAAACCCAATTATTGAAAAATAAAGTTTTTGTTTCCTACCCAGAGAGGCTTTGCATTTTACAGGCCAAGTTAATTAAAGAAAGAGGGCATGAATCATATAAAAAATTTGAATCTAGACGAATTTTCTTGTTATCTTAATTCTTATTTTTATATGAATCTATCGATCTCTGCAAGTTAAATATACTTCTTAAATTTTTACTTGTAATTGCTCATTAGCTTTATTTAATTTATTTTTTGTCAATATTTTTTCGAAAACTTAAGGTTAAATCTTACACCACCTTACATGAGTTACGATTTTTACTTTAATCTTTTTTAAGTGATATTGTTTTGCAAATTTGGTTTTATTAATGATACATACAAACAATTAAGAGCTCAAGTAATCAATATGACGGCGCAAAGGATGAAAATAGATATAGATGTATAAACGCAAAAAAATTTGTATACATAACATAACCCCTTTTATTTTCTCCAAAATCGTAATACAGATAAATGAGAGAGACAATGCTTCAAAATAAAAATAGATTCGTGATGACTAAATTGATATACTTAAATGCCCGCTCTTTAGGTTAGATTTTGATCCTCGGAGCCGCTATGCATATTACAAAGCTTCCGTTTTAAAAACTACTTAAACATATAAATTTTCAATTAATCATATTATTAAAGCCTAGTGGCTTATCAGCAAAAAATTGATATTTAGCAAATTCTTATCATATTTTCTATTGTATATAAGTATTTATATGTATTTAGCAAAACCATGTCTGTTCATATTGAAACGTTGCGCTTACAATCTAATGCTCCTACACTCGCAATGATTTTTTGTGGATAGAGTTTACAATACAAATTGCTCGCATTAGTCAAAAGAAGGAACTAGTCATTGTTTGCTGGAAGTCAAGGGTCTGTCGGAGTGAACTATACTGATTGTAACCTCACCTTGCGCCGTAGTTCTCATTATTTACTTTTAATATTCTTCAAATCAATAAAAATCAAATTGATAATTGTTCCTTACTGTGTAAGTGACCTCGGAACACAGAGTTTTTAGTGATTTAATTATTAAAAAACTCAATATCATAAAATATTGTACGAAAAATTGTCGATCATCTTACTGATTCTCACTTTCATCGTCGTCTCCACCTTGCACCGTAGTTCGCATTGTTTGGCTAAATTACATACATTGGTGTACTTATTTTTTCTGATCCAACATATTTTAGAGGTTAGGAAAACCAGAACATGTCGACCAATCAGCGTGGCTCCGACATCCCCAATACAAATTTTTTTGCATTTTTACAAAAATGGCTACTTGACCATCGCAGCAATTAAGCACCAAGAGCCTAACCTAATCACCCATACGCCATTCAGATTTTCAAAAATAACAGGGAGGGATTATAGCCAAAATAACTATATAATATAGGAAGATGAGGTGGAGGGGCTAGTGGAAGGGCTATAGTGGAGGGGCCAGTGGAGGGGCTGGTGAAGGGGAGGTGCAGGGGCCAATGAAGGAGAGATGGACGGGTAGAAAGGGGCGGAAGAGGGAGGAGTGTGGGGGGTGGAGGGGATCAACCTTTTAAAATAACATAAATTTCGTAATGATTTCACGTTAAAAAGTGGAGATGGCATGGAGGGGCTAGTGGAGGGGGGTGGAGGACCTTTTAGTCTCGAATCACACTTATATCTATATAATATAGGGTAGATATATGTTTAGACTACCTTTTTTGCATTTTTAACTTTAAAATACTTTTGTACGGTGAAAAGATACCTTGTTATAGTGCAAAAGTACAAGTACAAGTACCTGTACAAGTGCCAGAATAGCAGAGGCCTTTGTTTTTTGTTTTTATGGAAACTAGTAGTGAAAAACCCTTAGAAATAATTTAAATGAGTAATAATAGCTGTGAAAAAGAACATCAGATTCTTCCTTACTATTTTTGCACTATAAAAAGGTATTCTTTTACTATGCAAAAGTAGTCGGAGTCGAGTCAGATCGAACCCTCAGATTTTCACATTATAAAATCGGGAGAAACATATTTTAAGGTGTACAGTTAGAATCGTGCGTTTTTAGAAAATATCTTTGTGATGAAAAAAATACGTGTATTTAATGTCAATGAAAATGATTTATAAACGAAGAAAATTTTAATACTTACGGATTTAAAAGCATAAAAAAATTTATCACGCTACGTATGCTTGATGACAATGTTGTTTGTGTTAGTAACATTTATAAACGATATAAACAGAGTTTCGCTTTAAATAAAATAAAATTAATCAAAGATGCTTTTAATTCTATGTTAAACAAATATTTCGATTCGATTACTTATAGATGATTTTACTTCAAATAATAATAATGATAATAATACAGAAAATACGAATAGAAAATTTTAACTGTTTGTTCAATATCTATAAAGATCGTGATATCTGTGAATTAGTTATTCACAAATGTTTTAATAGTATGTTAATTACAATATTCAAGTACGTTGGTTTAATTTGATGCTAGAAAAGGTTTTGTGGAAAAGTACTATGCAGGTTACATCACAAGGACGAAAGTAATTACTGAATAGAGTGCTATAGTTCTTAGACAAATTCACTTCTTATTCTTGAACCCTGTATTAAAGATAACTAAAGTTAGAAGTTAAAAAATGATTAACAATTTTTAATGTGCCTTAAATAAATATTCTTAGTTCATAGATATTAAAGAATAGAACTTTTTTCATTAAATCAGTTAATTTATATTAATTATCTAGAAACCAAATGATGTTATTCAATACTACCAAAGTAAGTGTATAAAACTTTTAAAATTTAGTATAATAATGTATTTATCATATTTTAAAGCCTGTATTTAATCTCTTCGTAATTGTTACCAGATTGAAATCAAATGATATTTAAACAATTTTAAATCTGCAAATTTTTCTGAGATTCGTATTTAATTAATATAAAATGTTAGCATGATCAAAGTATCGAGCATAAAAAATTTGTATGTCTAAATATTTAAATAATTTCTAAAATTAAAAATAGAAATGCATTAAGAACCTGAGAAAATTTCCTTTGCGTTAAATATTAGCAATTATACGAAAAAATTAACACCTTTATCCTCAAAAACAGTAAAAAATAAATGTTTGAGGTACATGCTCGGCCCACGTTTTTTTCTTATTCTACATGTTTAAAATAATATAAAACCAATTTTAACACGCGAAAAGTGTAGCCGTTGTTCAATGGCGTGTACTTAATCTCTAAAGGCACAAACAAAGAATAAATGTTTGCAATTGTCCACAATTAAAAATATTGAAAAATCATGAAAATTTCCGGATTTTTTGAAGTCTAGTAATTTGTACCTGTTTTTATGATTTTTATAGTATTTATTTTCTGGTATATAAAACTTAAAAAACATATGATTCTTGCATATTAGAAACTTTTAAAAACTATGATCCTTGCATAGTAGAAAATAAGCATGCATATGAATCACATTGTATAAATGATTAACATAAGATAGGGGAAAAAATATCACAAAAGTCTTTCTTTAATAAATCTTTTCATCGTGACTTAACTTTAATCTAAATTTTTGAGCCAAGTAATAGCTATTTTTTGACTGACTCTTTATAGAAATTTGAGTAACTCTATGCTTTTATTTCTAGTATTAATAGTATTTTTTTGCATAAATTTGTTAGAGTGTGATTATAAAAATATAGAGCCACTAATTAGAATAAACGCCCAACTGCTAAGGGTGGTCATGCGGTGGTAGGTTTAAAAATTACAAATTAGAACCTATTAAAATAAAACTAATCGGTTTTAATGTTTTTGTGATCCGTGATTTCAAAATATTTACCGATTAACACAATTATAACCGATTCTAATAATTATTTCTTATTAGTATATATCGGTTATAATTGTGTCAATTAGTTCATATCTGAAAATCACGGATAAAAAAGCGCATCAAGGGGGATGTGGGAGCTAAAGCTCCCGAAATCCGAAATACGCCACGAGGTATTTCGTATTTCAAATGCCAAAAATAAACTAAAAGTCCAATTAACTTTTTCCATCAGTAGAATGATTCATTAATCTTAATAGAATGGTGCTGTGCTATTTGTATTGAAGGAAATTCAAATTATAAAAAGTTTTTTGGCATTACTTAGTTTAAAGGTTGGCGCTGCGATCACACTAAGATCGCGTAAACACCCGTTTGTATTTCAAAACATGTGAAAAAACTAAGAATTCAATTGAAAATTTCTTGGGGTAAAATTATTCTTTGAGAAAAACACTATTGCGCTCTGGTCTTTGTTTTTTATCACGCGCTTTATTTACAAAATTTCATGGACCAGAAAAACTGTGTCTTTGAGCTCCCACATCCCCTTAAAACCGGTTAGTTTGCTTAATCGCTCTAAATCGCTTTTAATTAGACAAGTGTTGCGGTCTTGCTGCAGTTGAAATCGGTTTTAATGTATAAAAAATAATAGGATTTTAAACTATCAATGTAGATTTTTAAATAACTAAACTTTATTTTCATTGAATAAAAAACCTAATTACATTATTGAAACATAATGTCTTAAATGAACTTTTCTTTGTAATGTTAACACATTTGATTAGTTCAATTAAAGATATCAATCATTTTCTATTCGCGAAATGTAGATTTTTACAACTACCATTTTAAAATAAAAAAATTAATTTTTATTCATGATTAATCTCCTTTTTTATGTGAACTAGAAAAAATTAATAATTCTAATGAATAAAAATAAATAAAATCTGAACTTGCACTTTTGCACTTTATCGCTCGTTTCGTGTTTGCTTGTTGCGCTAGCATTAGATGCAGTGTCGATGCCTTTTAGAGTCTGATTTATTTCCACTCTTAGCAGCGGCCATCGACACTTTTTTAAAGATTTCATTTGCTTTTTTCCTCCGTTTGAATCTGTAGCAAAGTTTGATGCTTCTTTTTAAGTTTGAGAAGTGATTTTTGGGTAATTTGGATTTAATAGCCCAACTAGAAACAAACTACAAACTCCGTAGAATGTTTATTATCAGTGATGTAAGCTGTTGAATCTCCATGTCGCCTACTTCTTTTCTTAAGAGTGGTCTTGATTTTTGACTGTAGTGGCTTTTTAAGTTCAACAATTTTATTGCTGGCGTAATAATTAAACCTAAAAAAACATTTTTCTTTCTCCTCAGTTGGCTGGTAAATATTCTTTACACAGAACATGTAAAAATCTACAATAAATTAAATCATTATGTACAAATCATTACTCACTTTTCATGTATAATAGTAGGTGAGCTAGGCCGGCTCTGGCGCAGTTCGATTGCGCTATACCTCGGCGTCCATCTGTTTCACTTTCCAACTTTTCTACCTTCCAACTGTTCTACCTTCAAACTGTGCTACATTTCAACTGTGCAACGGCGCTACCTTCTAACTGCTCTACTCGAATTTTCCCAAATTTTGTAGGCCAATTGTGCAGATCCTAACTACAGCAGAGTCCAACTGGGCTTTGCCAGTGTTACCAGCTAGAACCTCCCCCCCTAGCCACTCGACGGCGCTGGCCACCATAGCCACCCCCATTACGACAGGATCCTCCTTTATTGATCTGAAAATTTCGATTTATCAATAAAATTATAAGATACATTTCTTTATCGATTATTATTATTATTACTTGTTGATGGGACTGTTATGAGGATCTGACACGATCTTTGACGATTTGATCCAAAGCAGTCTCATAAACTCAACTGATCGATTTGTCTTACTATGTTACTATTATATTGACCACGCCCCGGGAGAACATCAAACGCTACTATAGGAAGATAAGAATAGATTGTGCTATGATAATAATTGAATAATTTATATGCAAACTTTGAATAAGAATACATTAGGAATGTTTGAAATTTATAATAATAATTTTAGGGTCCATAAGGTACTGAACGGTCGTAGCAGGATTAGGTAGAAAAAATTACACAATTTATTTATGGTTTGTAATAGTTGTGTATCATTGAGCCTTTAATCGTTTTATTATCAGCAACAAATCAAGGAGAAAATCAACGCAGAACATGTACTAAAGCGATGGAATTAAGAATCGACAATAGAGCATAGTAGAATTAATAACGATATTCACAAATATTATGTATCGAAGTAACATCAAATAAATTATTAGGAGTAAAGTATTTTAAATAACATTTTCGTAGACCTTGAAGAACATTAGTAGTACCCCGGCACCATGGAGAGTAAACAAAACTGACCTTGACCCCCCCACCCGAGCCAGTGAGAGGTCAAGGTCAAGATTGTTTACTCTCCATGGTGCCATTTGTACTTTGGAGAGAGAGAACCCCCACTCTCTCTGTCTATCCAAAGTGCCTCTGATGGTTCAAGGCACTTTGGAGAGACTCCCCCCACCTTACCCTGTTTTTATCCAAAGTGTCTCGGAGTTTTCAAGACACTTTGGAGAGCGTCGGAGTGACTTCTTGAGGTGTCTCTTCCCTGACGGTTGACTGACGACTGGTGTACGATGTGGGAGGGGTGGTGTCCGTTACTACTATCCCTCCTTCGCACATACTCAGCATATTACTCTTTCCATTTCGGGTAGAGCCCTCCCTTCCCTTCTCCACTCCTTACCGCACTTTTGTGCGCGCGCGCGCGCGCGCGTGTGTGTGTGTGTGTGTGTGTGTGCGTAAATTTAAACTAAATACAATTATGATCATTTATCCTTATATACGGTTGTATTTAAGTACGCAACTAGATTATATAAATGTAGATTAATAAATTCATAAATAATAATATAAATATCTTCTATAGCTAAGTGTATATTTTTATCTTTTAACAATTTATCTATCTTATCTACAAGCGATTGATCAAAATTTCTCATTGCACACTCAACATTATATGCGGTGAAGTATGTGTACTGAGAATTTTCGCTATTCATCAATTTTTCTTTGCTATAGTCTCTCACAATAATCTCTATAGCTTCTTTAACCTTCAATAAATACTTAATTCTATGATCTATTATTTTAGACAATGCCTTCAATCTGTCGAAGGTCACTCTTTTAAATACAAGCGAAGGCTTACGTTGTCGTTTTGCTTTAGACTCCTTACTGTTCTCGGCCTCCTCCATCACCAATTCAAATGCCCGATCCAAGTAGCTGATCATGAATCTTATGGTAAACCCAGTAATGGTGATTCGTTGATCCAGCATTTCTTCCTCACTGTATGCCTGGAAGTATCGGTCAATCTCGTCAAACTGCTCCCGGAACTGTATCCAGGTGGCGAGCGGCAAGGATAGACCGTAAAACTCCTGATTACTCAGTCGGACAACAGGGTTAAAGTCGCCAGAGCCGACGGAGGTATTTTCAAGTCCTACGTGAATAATTTTCCCGTAGGAGTTGTTCAAGCCAAACACCATTGGTAGGATTTGATGGCAGCGATACTTGCTGACCTGAGTCTCCTGGGCCTGACTATCAGCGTGCTGTCTCTTCTGTCCAGCCATCTTCTTCCTCTGAGAGCAAACTTCCTTACTAGTTTCTTACGGGCGAGAGAGAACTGTGGTCTCTGTGCTGCAACGCATTCAGCTTATATTCAAAATTGGTGGTTTTGGTGGGGTTAGTGAGACCAATTAAAACCAGCCTATCTGGTGGTGGGGGACCAATAGAATCACTGATTCTGTAGTGGGGAGCCAATAGAAATCTGCTGTGGTGACATTTTTGAAAACCAATGCTAACTAAAATATCTTGTTACACCGTCGTTTCACATAACATTTTCACAATATTACATTACAACCTGTCAGCAAATTTTTCAGCTATCTGATCATTTTTTCTCAAGTTTGATGAGAAATTTTGGAGGAATCGTTGCATACCCAAGCCATTAATCATATAATACAGAAACATGATGCAATATTTACCACAAGTATCAGAAAAACTGCTTTGTAATCGAATATTATTCCACCGTATACTCTTACAATTTCTCTGGATTCGACTTATGTGATCAGGAATGTATGACGATCTGCCAAAACTATCAAAATACCATCCAACCCCACTCTTGGACACATATATTGCCACCCAATGCAAACCACGCCTCTTGTGACTCTCCGTATTAAACACGAAGCCACTTGGTTTTACCCACGTTATCGGAATTCGATCTGCCGGATACACTCCAACCGCATGAAAGCTCATTTTTCGCAACTTCTGAAGAATATCCAGCGAATTCATTTTTACAGAGGTAGAAGGGTGGTGAGAAGGGGCGTTCTGCTGATGTAACAATATCACTTCCACTACCACGGGTGTTTAACCAAAGTTTTAACTTATAGGCGTTGTTGAGTGCACAGGTATACTTGAGTGAAGCAGTGTTTATAGAGTGCTGCATACAATACCTCTCACTGTAAGGTAATCTATGAAAAGTCGGACACTCGTGCTCACGCTCCAAATTGATGATTTCTCGTGTGGTGATCTTATTCAGCAGTTCTGCCTTCTCCTCTCCTCGCACGTAAATTTTATTCGCTCTCTTGCAAATATCGTGTAAACTTTTATAAAATTTTTTCAGCGATACATCCCCATCATACCAATCCAGACCATGATGATGCAGAGTCAGCCAATTATTCTCTCTTAAAATATCTTTCTTTAAGAATCTCGTATTACAAGTAGGTGCGATAATCCAATGTGCTGTAATATATTTATCTAACACTACCAAACCCACTTCTTTCGGTACAACACGGCCTTTGTTGTCCTTGAAAAACTGCAAATCAATAACTAGATCCATTTTCGCTTGTCTGCACAGCTCAAGAAACAAGTATCGACTGACACGAGCCCCGTGTTGGTGAGCGGTTTTATTTGGTTTTTCAAGGAGCGCCATCTAACCTCAACCACTGTAGTCGACCAAAACTTGTCGAGACGAGTCAATTTCCAACAGATTGTCGTACTCAGCATAAATTATGCAATTCACAACATGTTGTGATGCGTCATCAAATCTCACATCAATCCTCACACTACCTCTTCTAATTAAATTCCAATGGGTATCGTTGTTGGCTGATAAGTCAGGCGTCAAATCGAATGCAAAAAGNGCCACGAGCCCCCGTGTTGGTGAGCGGTTTTATTTGGTTTTTCAAGGAGCGCCATCTGACCTCAACCACTGTAGTCGACCAAAACTTGTCGAGACGAGTCAATTTCCAACAGATTGTCGTACTCAGCATAAATTATGCAATTCACAACACTGTCTAATGCGTCATCAAATCTCACATCAATCCTCACACTGCCCCTTCTAATTAAATTCCAATGGGTATCGTTGTTGGCTGATAAGTCAGGCGTCAAATCGAATGCAAAAAGGCAGTACCCATTTGGGTATGCATCGCGTGATATCGAATTGCCGGCATTTGAAAAATGTACACCCGTACCCGAGAAGAGTGTGTGATACGCATCCACATACATCTTTGTTTTTTTGAAGTCAGGCTGTAGTGGTTTCGAGGGGACTTGTACACCGTCCACAAACAAACACAAAAAATTAATATTGAAATTTTTAAAATTGAACGGATTGAGTTTTGTATCGCCGTTGTAAGCCTTATTCTCAATAAATCCAATGATTATTCTTTTCGGTAATTGACCTAGTATGACATTATCTATCGACTGGCCATGCACACCGCTGTTTAGGGTTACATTTTTCACCTCTACACGCGTGAGCGGATATTTTGCTGTGGTTTTAGAAAGCATTTTTTCATGAGCCAATGCAATGCCTGGGTTAACCTTTACGCGACGAACAAACAGTGTCGCCTCGGATATGTGCACTGTATATGCAGAATTGGGATCCATTAGACAAAAGCTGTCACGAGAGCGCACAAGACGTACACGTACCTCAACACCACCAAGTAGCAATCTATCCATATTTAACACGTCTACGTGTAAGTAACCCAATAAATCAATTTTATTGTCAGTCATAACTGCTTGCCGTCTAACGAAACCAGCATTACCGGCATCAGCGTTATCCATTTTACCGGCTGTGTCGTCATACCACAAGACACTGCTCAAGTGTGAATTTTTTGCCGCTGGTCCGTAATTTAATAACGTCTCAATGTACGATCTGTATGCGTAGGCATTATTTGGTGGTGATACAGGTTTCTGATTAAAAAATACATCCACTTGATTGAACAGTGAATGCATAAAATTATTTACAGGGCCGACGGGTGGTGCTGTCGCATCCTTCTCTAGTGGTGCCATTGGCGTTATATTTACACGTAGACTCAGCATTGTATGCGCTAAATCTAGATATTCACAGTTGCCAGGGATCGTAAATTCTATTGGCGCTTGATCAGTGAGTGACGAGATTGGTTTATACTGCACCCAATGAGAGCCCTCAATGACCGTCTGTGTTGGTGGTAATTCAAAGAGTGACAACTCCGACTTCAACGAGTCACAAGAGTCAGTGTGTAAAAAAGCCATGTTTTTGCCTGGTATAGAGTAAGTAGGTATATTGTTTGAAGAGAGAGACTTTTTAGCTGACAAAGATATCCTTAGCTACTGCTGACGATGCTGTTTTAGTTGTAGATTTCTTCCTCTTTTTCTTCTTTTTCTGAGTAGTTGGCACGCTCCTACCAGCTCCACGACTAAAACCTGACTGCGTTTTTTGCGTCATCTGCGCCTTCTTATATTTAGCTTTCTTCGTTCCACCATTACCACCACTCCTACCCACCTCTACTACTGCCCACTCTACTACCTAATTAAAATACCTACCCAACTCTACTACCCACCTCTGCCTCCTGCGCATCTGGTGCCATAATTTTATTCAGTACTTGTTCAGCTTTGCGCTTGAGATTACTCTCACTCTCGCGCATGCGGTTACTTAAAACCTCTCTGAAAGGTCTATTCTCGTTAACCACATCATCCATGATCTTTGCACTAGCCAGCGACGAGCAGCTTTTCTTACCGACAGACTTAGCTGCCACGTCTTACAAGAGTTAAGCACACGGCGAAATACAGCCTTTCAAATAAGCTACCAATACCGGCGCACCATGTCTGATAACGTCTACGACGAATTGCCAACGTAATATTCTCCACACCACCAACCATCGCCACAGCCATTTGGTGAGTGAAAAAAATACGTATGTCAAGCCGTGACAGAAGCTAATGAGTTTCTATATATCTTCCTATATTATATAAGTGCATTTTGGCAAGACTCCCACCACCCCCGACCCCTGACTCCGGCCAGACCGGCCCCACGCAAGCCCCCCATAACCTATTCTTCCACCAAAATAACCGCACAGACGTTAGGTCAGGAAAGTGGCCAAAATTATTATTTAGAAATTAGAAATTAACTATGTACTATTATAGACAGTTTCTCCCACCACCAAGCGGTACTGTCAGAAAGCATTATTATATTTTAGTTATAATATAATACTAAAACTATACTTCAGACGCGCGTTAGATTTTTTTTTGTTTCTGCTTTTATTTGTATTGATAAAATTGCGATAATTTCA
>CM053172.1:34916667-34946978 GCA_012977825.3 Pteromalus puparum
TTTCGGACAAAGAGAATGAGTGAGTATAGTTGGCGCACTCATCCTCAGTGCAAACGCATCTGACTTGAATATAGCCACCACACTGAATCTCAAATTTAAGATGATCTTTCACATTGTCAAGGCTATTAATCTCCTCCAAAAGAGTAAGAAGGTCGTCATAAACGCCACATTTTATTTGACTAAAAGTCTCCTCATAATTATCACCATCATCATCAACACTATCGCGTAACCTATTGCTGATGTAAGCGGCGCGCGTAGATTTTTTTCTCACACAAACAACCCCCTCTCCTTTCTCCTTCATTGATATGTGCTGAAAGGTGAGAGGTATCTGAATTTCAGTGAGACCGACACACCAATTGCCGTGTAGACAAAAATTTTGGGGGAGTTGTGTGGTAAAGTGATTTGTAGTGTTCTCGGGGAAAACATATCTACTACTACTACTGGACAGAACCATGTAAAATTCATCCGTCATCATCATCATCATTGTTTTGTAGATTCACGAGATCTTTAGCAGACACCCAAGAATTAAATTTTTCAGGGTAACCCTTCCAACTCACAAAATACTCCTTCCTCTTTCCTTTACCCCTACTGCGTAATACCTGGTCAATATGAAAAACGTCACCAGACAAATCTTTGCGCACTCTACTCAACTGCTGTTCGTAAAAATAGCCGTCAATTTTTTCTCCCTCCAGATCCTCGAGCGTGTAGACGGGCGGCTGTCTCGTCGTATCGACCTTTGTAATCCTAAATAATTCTAGAGTCCAGCCACCCTCGTATGCTTTTCGAAAGGCTGTCCGAGCACGACTAACTCGAACCAAGTCTTGAACATTGTATTTATGGGTACAGCGTGACTGTCGTTTGGCACAGTAGTGCCGTGCTAAATTTTCACGAGCTTTAGCTGCATTATACATATTCACACTAGATGGCATCATTCTTATTGCACTATGCCACGAATTATTGTACGACTGTACAATACCGTCCAGCACGTCAATATAGCGTCTTGTGTTGAGATGTGTGAAGTAGCGCCATATTCGCTCTTTAAGAGTTCTGATAAAACGCTCGGTGACTGCTGCCTTAACGTCGGGGTCTCGCACAGCACGATAAATAATGTTTCTTTTTTTCAGCAAATTCTGCACTTCGCGTCCAATGAATTCCTTGCCCTTGTCCGTTTGAAAGTATATAGGCTGTCTACCATCGTTTCGCTGTAAAATCTGCTCCAGACCACTGACCACACTTTTAGTCGTTTTATCACGAAGTGGCTCAACCCACGCATACTTTGAAAGCACATCAATGACCACCAGTAAGTAACTGTATTGATCATTATACGTTTTTAGAGAGCGAAAATCTGCTAAATCAGCCTCCCACAACTCGTACGGACTGAAAACCCGGTAAGAGCGACGAGGAAAACGATATCGCACCATTTTATGCATTGTGTGCGCATCTTGACTCTCGAGCCACTCCCGCACCTCGTTCGAGCGCAATTTTTTGCGCACGGCTCGTACAAGTCTGTCTCCACCAGCGTATGCTGATGGAGCTGGCAAGCCATAGTACAGTTTTTCAAGCTTGCTCTCCATTCGTTGACTGTCTCCCACCGACTAATCTCGATCTCTTTCTCCTTGTACGTTTTATAGCCTGTCTGAATCGTCGATAAACTCTATCAAAAGTGATTTTACCGACCATACACAAAACAGTTAATAAAGNTCATACACAAAACAGTTAATGAAGCAACGCTTTTCTCCTCACTACCCGACGACTCAGATAGCATACCTGAAAAAGCAGGCTCAGCCAGTCGGCGATCGGCTTGAGTATGTCCACCACCACCACCACCACCACCACCACCATTATTGCGGAGACAGGCTCTATCTAGAGGATTTCTGCCGGTCTCACCGCGTGCCAGTCTCTCCTCAAGATGAGTGCCCGGCCCGAGAAACTGGTATCCCGGTACATGCATCTCGAAAGGCACTCGATTGATTAGTGCGTCCAGCACACTAAATGACTCCGCGTTTACTCTTTGTGGTGCTGCCATTTTATATGCCCGAGCTTAGGCTCTTTTAGTACTACTTGTTTTTTAGCAGGTGGCGCTACAGATCTTATTGAAGTATCTACCGTGGTGTCGACTGCTGCACGACTACTACCACCTCGTTTTCTCTTCTTATTACCTTTGCGATAATTCAAAAATGTCAAATTATTTGGATCTAGTGTTTTCTCTCCGTCGTAGTCCGCCTGCTCCTCCTCCTCCTCCTCCTCCTCCTCCTCCTCCTCGTCCTCGTCACTACCGCTTCCACTGGATACGAGTTTTTGTTGTTGTTGTTGTTGTCGTTCCGGTACAGATAATAATGACGTGTCGTAAGCAGTCAGCAGAGAGTTGTTATTACCACTACTGTTAGATTCTTCTGCTGCAGCAGCCGCTACAGCAATATGAAGCTGGTTATTCCCTATAAATTCTAGAGGTACGTGTGCCTTACGGAGTACGCGAACAAACTGATCGAAGCCACGAGAAGGTGGCCTTTTTCTATGTCTCACAGTTTCGTTCACTAAGTCTACAATATTAACGCCTCGTGCACGCACGCCATATACCGTAATCATACCGAGTTTATTCCAGGCAATGCTACCAGATCGACGTAGACTATTCATTAGATTTCGTGCGTTCTCACGAAAACTTGGCGGTACACTATTGATAATATGCAGATCAGATATTACTTCACCATCACTATTTGTAGTAATAGAGTGCGGTGCTGGTAATGTTTTATCGACTGTCGACAACAACAACTCATTACCGACTTCATCGCCCTCGCTACTTTGTTTTTTGTAGTGTAGGAACCGTTGCAACACCTGCTGGTACATGGAGTACTTTTGCCGACCATCCAATCCACACGAGTTCAAAATCTTGTTCATCTCGTCGTCCAGTCGTAATACCTCGGAGCCCGGTGTCTGAACTGTGTTGAGGTAGTTGCCATTACTGCCACTACCAACCCCACACTCATCTGTGATAGCCGTCTTTGACAGTGGTGGTGGTGGTGGTGGTGGTGATGGTGGTGCTACTGTTATTGGTAAACATTGACTTTGTTGCTGCTGCTGCTGTCTCACACTCTCGATACACTCTTGAGGCACTAAAATCATTTTCCTAGCATGCTCCATGCTGATAAAACAGGTTTCACTATTACCGGCACAAGGTTTTGAGCTTTAATTAAAAGTCTCTTGCGAGTCTTTATCGTCTGTCCAAAAGCTATGATTTTGCGCAGTAATGGCGCGTGTTTACGTAACTTGCTCTTATAACGCCTGCTCAGTGGTACGTTTTCGCGCAGAATATTCAGCACACACTCGACCAGACTTATCACAAGTTTTGGGCAGGCTTGACGCAGTAGAGCTGTGCGTTGCACCGCGTCAAGATGACAGCACAGCACTTTCAATATATCCAGATACTTTCGTCTAATGGGATAGCGATGACGCTGCTGCTGACCTGATGTTGGCTGTAATGGTGGTGGTGCTGGTGCTGCTGCTGCTGCTGCTGATGTTGCTCGCTCCATCACACGCGAACGACTGGCACATTGTCGGTGACGGAGTTGCTTTTAATCTGTTTGCGCGGCACATACACATACTGATACCGATCGAACGGAAATATACATGTGCGATACCGACAATTTTCCGGTGTATCCTGCTTCAAGTCCAGCAGTAGATAGTGAAATGGCCGAGAGACAGCATCGCTATAGGCTTCTTGTAAAAATTTCGTATCCTCGGGATGTAGCTGTCGGGCCAGATGCTGTATCTGGGAGCGATCGCGCGGATTCTTAAAAATAACTATGTAATTCGAGTTCAACGATATTTCTCGCTGACCACGATGAAAGAGATTTTGCGAGAGAAAGAAAATACTCAAATTACAATGATGGCTGCCCTTGACAAATAGATTAACTACACTCGCACTGGACGACTCGCGCATGAGATCGTCGAGAATCAAGAGTTTTGGTCGCTCGGGATCTCCACTGTAGTCCTCGGTCTTTGGCAATCCCTCGTGAAATTCAATACTAATACTACCGTCAGCAAATTCCTTTTAAGCAGGCTGCCATTCCGTGTAGTAGAGTAATATACGCTCAAATTTTGTATCGCTCATCTGTGCGATGTATTTGAGAAAATTACCGACAAACACGGTCTTGCCGCACGAGGTTGGACCGCAAATCATGCATGTCCAAGGATGTCTCCAGCGCACATCCATGACGCGAAGTGGCGGTGCTGGTGATGGTACACGAAATATTCGCTAGACCGGACAACATGCAAGCTTTATAACGTGCAAGACTCTGTAACGCCCCCTGGTGGGGGAGAACCACGAACGCGGGGCCCCCTCCTCGCGCGCATGCGCGAGCGGTTGTCGATCTTGCCGAAGGCAAGTCATCAGGCACCCCCTCCAGGGAGCTCATTTGTGCGCGCGGTGCGAGACTCAAAACCGCTCCGCGCGAGCGGTTTTGAAGGCTAGTTCAGTCAGAACACACATACACACATACACATACACATAGGTTATTCATAGTAGAGGGGAGAAAAGATGAAGGGGCAGGGAGTGAAAAAAGGATGACAAGGAGAGAGAGAGTTGGGTAAGTTATTATTAAATATAGCAAGAGTGTATTAAGTTTAAACTTTTTATTAGTCATTTTAGAGTTACATAGCCGTACGGATAACTTTTATCGTTGGCAACAAAGCGACGTTTAGAGTAGACAGGTTCACAGACTTTAAATTCCGAGCGTGTGACCACATCATGCAACGCTGTACGTCTAATAGCGTCAAAGCAAACAAATGTCGGTGGTATTTCACCACTCACAAGTTTACGCACACATTCAAAATTAATCTTTTCGGATGCTGATGCATTCAATCGGATGCCTTTGATCTTACATACACACGATTCACAGCCTTCAGGTGTTAGATACTTATAAGCATAAAAGTTTGGTCCGCTGGAGACAAAGGATGTTATGTATGTGCCTAGCCCATAACCCGCCAACTCGTCAGTGAGTTGTCCTAAAAATGGCCCCGTTGACGGCTCATACTCGCATCCGTTCTCTCGGCTCACATACACTATGGAATCTGTGTCATAGTACAGCACGCGTTCTCCCAGTGGCTCAAGCTCGGAGAAAAGTTTGAGTCGCGCCAGAGCAGTAGTGTAAGCAGCGATAACCACGTTGCACAGTGGTGACGGTTCAATTTCGGCATCCTCGTCATTATTTGCCCAACTAACGTAGAGGACTTCATCACTGGCCGGCAGTATAGAATTTACAACTTTATCGGGGCTCGTTAGTAGCTCGAACAATCTCTGTGGGTCTCTTACTATCTCGGTTTTTGTCATGTTTTCGCGTTGCCCAAACTTGCCCCACAATGAAATGAGACATAGCTTTGCCACGGAGCGTAGACCAGCATTGAATTTTATCCGACTTTTGTCGAGCTTTATGCCCTCCTATTGCTCAAAGTTCTGAATATACCGATCTATTGCTTGCTCATCATCATTTCTACACTCTGGTGGATATCCTGATGCATAGGTCTTTTCCGCGAAGAATTTATCGATGTACTCGTGAAAGAGACCACCTTTACGCGACCGTTTGTCGAATTGTGTAATTTTATACGACCATATTTCAAATACCTTAGTAATCACGTAACCAAATTCCACGGCTTTTTTAAGTTCGTCGGCCACCCAGGTACCGACAAAAACGCGCGCGTTCACGTCTTCGTGTTTACAGTCTTCCTGACACATGGACTCGGTACACGATCTACACAGCGGAAATAGCAGCTTATTATGCATTTTTACGGGTAGAATAGGGTGGTAAATATTTCTCGGTGGTAACACCTCACACATCACCAGACCGTCAATCTGGCTGATGTCAAGAATCAGATGATATTGCTGCATAATGGTTTGAACTTGCCAGGCACTCTGCATTCCACGACTCACGATAGACTCGCCGAGAGCGCGGATAATATCCACCTCACTCTCCAACAAACCACGATTAAATAAGTGCATAATAGTACGAAGACTGCAGAAACCGAAAATATATTTTAAGCTTCAATAAACAGCTGACGGAGCAGTGTTTTAAACAAAGACGCCATGCTTCATTCCAAAAAATGCGTGTTGTCGGCTCACGTACAAGAACCGCACTCAAGACAGTAAACACGATTCTCAACAGTTGAAGCTTGTCCATCGTGGATTGCACAGTTCTCTCTGAAGTTTCCGTGGCTACTGCTGGATACTGTTTGATGGCTAGCTGCTCAACTCAGGCCTCTTTTATAGTGCCACTAAGCTACAAGCTACGAAACTCGACAGTAGAGGGTGCTTTTTGCGTAGCGAAAATAAAACCCGGCAACGGTAAGCAGAGTTCTTGACGACGCTACATATCAGATAGCGTAGAAGCGAGAAACTCAGACTACAGATTGTAATACAAATCCACTACACTGCAAACGAAACCAGTTAGTGTAGAACTGTAAAAACAGTAGTTTTTAGTGCATAAGTTTAGTTTTTAAAAACAGTAGTTTTTTAGCGTTTAAGTTTAGTTTTAAAAACATTAAAAACTTGTGTGTGTGTGCAGAGTCAGCAGATAAAACATTTTAAAAAGGTAAGAAAAATCACTTATATTAATATAAATATCGCGCGTGCGCGTGTGTATGTGTGTATGTATGTATGCGTGTATGTATGCGTGTGTTTGTGTGTGTATTATATGCGTGCACCCCTACAAAAAAATCCGTCAGTCCTCAACCAGCCGTCGGATCGGCAGCATCGCAGAAAGTCGCTCCGTCGCTCTCCAAAGTGCCCTGTAAACCCCGAGGCACTTTGGATAGAAGGAGGGTAAGGTGGGGGATTTTCTCCAAAGTGTCTCTAAAATCAAAGACACTTTGGATAGTGAGGAGGAGAGGGGACTCGTCTCTCTCCAAAGTGTCTCGAAAATTCAGAGGCACTTTGGAGAGACAGAGTGGGGAGGGGGGGCTTTCTCCAAAGTGCAAATGGCACCATGGAGAGTAAACAATCTTGACCTTGACCTCTCACTGGCTCGGGTGGGGGGTCAAGGTCAGCTTTGTTTACTTTATCCATGGTGCCGGGGTACTACTAACATTGAATAAAATAATTGTGAATAATATTGGGATAATTGCAGGGATATGGAAAAGGTTGCAAAATGATATGAAAAAGCTATAACGAAATTATGATAAGTTCATGGCGTACATGATAATTATATAAACTATTAATCATATTAAAATGAATGTTGTAAAATGAAAATGATGCAATAATATTTGTTTGAAAGATAATATTCGTGAAAGCTTGGAAAAGTTGGCTTGTTATAGCCTTGCCTATGTCTCAAATGCCTGCTTGGAATTCAACAGGCCTTATAGACCAAACAAGCTTACAGAGAATGATATTTAAGAAAATTATGTTGATCGATTGTGTCAAGGTTAAGCATAAGTTTAAGCGTGATGCGACGTGAAAGAAAAAGCATGTTATAAGCACGTTAAGCTGAAAATAATCCACTCGTTATCTCGTGTAAAAGGGTTATCACACGAGTGGTTATTATAAATTTGTTAGTTAAGGATCTGAATACGTCGTGCGTCCATGAGAGAACCAACTGGGGTCCGACGTAGCCAGTCTAGCCGGGTGGCACGAAGCGGCACATTTATGACTCGTCGGAGGCGAATTAGTGTTTAAGTTATGCGCAGAGTTTTTTCCAGTGTTGGAGAAAACTCCCCGGATCAGTCCACTAGGAAGATCTTCGGGCACACCAGGTTAATTAAAAAGATGGGTTAGTAAAATAGTAAAATACTAGTATTCAGCGGCAAGGCGAATCTGCTGCTCAGCGCACACAAATATGGCTTCCTTCTTACAAAAACACGGTGTCGATCAGCGTCTAACGTATCAGTAGATGTGACTTGTAGAAGGAGTGGAGATGAACTAAACTGCGCAGGAGCCCTCCTGCCACTAGCAAGCTGTGGAGACGCTAAGCAAGAGAGAGATAGCGCGATGCGCAGAAACGCAATTACATATACATGTGGACTCAGCGCGTCGGTGAAAAATGCGCACGCGCTGCCAAAGACTAACCTATCCTTTCCCGCGGCATCAGACCCGCGAGCAAGAGAGAGATATATCGAGTGCAGGGATGAATGAAGTCCCGCCGGGGCCCCTTACTAAGCGCAAACTCATGGTCAACTGCACTGGATCCTCTGTATCCATCCAGCCTCTGGATATGGACGTTGCACTGGATGAGAATTCAATAGTTTTAATAATTTGTTCTTTTCCTGGTAGAATCGTTCAAAATGAACTGGCCAGTGAGCCTTGCGATTTTCGTGAGATTTTAAGCCGTGCCACTGGCTAAGGACTGCCAAGTGAAATAAAAAAACGTAAACAGCTATAAATTGACTCATATTAACTAAACAAAATTATGAAATCAATACAAGAAGCTTATATAACCAGTTATTATGTGTTTTTACCAGACTTTTGTATTTTAATCCTCACTAAAACAACTATTCCGTAAATACAAATTGTTGTAGGTTACGTGACCCGATGCTTGAAATTTATATTGAGACGGCCGCACCACCTACACGGTAAAGAACCGACAACCGATAAGTTACCGACAGCGGCCGGTCACCACGCGAGCGTCATCATAATAAGTAAACCCGACACAGATGGCGTGCGCGCATAATGTATTGCATAGAGGGGCAAACTCGAGTATATAAGGAGCTCCGCGAACAGCAGCTAGTCATTCCTTCTCTGCTCGTCGACTGGCTCTCATTCCAGATACTCTCAACGCTGATCATACTACTCAGCTGCGAGCTCCGACTACCCGAGTGTTTAGTATATACATATGCCGTAAGCATTCGTATGAAGGATACTCGAGTTTGTCATCCCCTCCTTTTGCTGTAAATATGCAGAGAAGTTATCAATAAATATTAGTGAATACTTAATACCTTGATTGTGTCAAATCCTTCCCTCCTCCCCCCACCGAATCACCTCTAGTAAAGCGGGCAATATGCCCCCGTGACTATCTAGGGTGAGCTCGGTCTCAGACACACTAAGAAGGCACCCTGATACACCTTCGATGTCTGTCTAGCTGTAGCAGTCTATGTTTGGATCTAGGGGAATATCGCCCCCCGTTACGGATCAGTGTACATGACTCTCAGCAATCTCTTTACGGCTACATTGCTTTCGTAGTCGGATGAGAGTAGGAAAATCCCGAATCAGCGCAACCTGTTACACGCTGACCACGGATCTTTGGCCGACTTCTAGCGCATGTACCCTCATTTCGATCCACTCGGGTTTATTTTATCTCTCGGTCTCGCGATTTCTCTTTGGAAGCGATTAGGACCGTTTCATTGGCGCTCGGACAGGGACCTGAGTCGCGATTTGATCGTACATTGACAGCCAAAGATTTTTTTTTTTCTTTCTCTCTCAAGCAAATGATCTCCACTATCTCCTGCTCACTTGTTGAGCTACAAATACATAATCGCATCAGCGAGTTACAATCAGTCGTTGATCATTTGCTCGAACTAAATAAACAAAAGGACCACGAAATAAACGACTTAAACGATTCCGTGGACTGGCTAATGGAAAGAGAAGAGATCCGTACTAAACAAATAGACATTATTAACAAAAATCTTAGCGTATTCAATGATAATGCCTTGTCTTGTTGGAAAGATTTGGGAGTCGCTAAACAGGATTTTGACAATGCTGCAAAAACTTTTAAAAACACAATAAAAAACATACAAAAAGCCTGTCAGTCTATCCAAACCCGAAACAACTCGAGGCTAAATACAGTAGAATCACGTCTTGAAAAAATAGAAATTCAAATCGAATATATAACGGCCGGGATTCAAAACCTTCGCATTTAAATTTTTCTCTCCATAGCATCCTCAGAGAGATACATCTGTTAAAAGCTGATATATACACAGTCAAAAAGTACGATGGCTGACTTAAATAAACGTCGCTCGGCGGTCATAATGGAAAGAATCCAAGACCCTGAGGCAGACGATAAAAGTAATGATGTGATTGAATGGCAAAAGGCAGTTGTTGATGAATTGTCTCTCTTGGACACTAGACAAGATGCGCTAGAAGGTCGGGTAGATAAATTAGAAGTCGAAGGCACCTCACGATTCCCGGGAATTTCTGTAAGTGAAAAAACACCTAGACTCTGCGATGTACGGGCAACAGGCCTCGACGAAAAAGTCGATGCATTGGCAGAGCAACTCGGCAAAATTAAAACTGACTATAACAACCTCCACCATCGAGTAGTACTATTGGAGACAGAAAATGACACACTTATTTCGCGAAATACACAACTGAGAATAGACATTGACGAACTTAAGGAAAAAATAGAAGCAAACGTAACAAAAGGCATACTTCATGACGAAATAAAAAAGATCCACGAAAAACAATCAAAAGATTTCAAAACATTAGAAAATAAAATACAATCAAAAAGAGTCACGGAGCAATCGGACGCAACGACTGATGTAACGCGACGACTAAAAATAACAATTCCTAAATTTAAAGGTCTGACCGGTGAAAGACCCATAAGATTCTTGACAGAATTACAAAATTACATAGCTCTAATGAATCCGGATAACCAAGAGCTAAAGTGTATCATTTCGCAAGCACTCGAAGGCGAAGCCCAGAATTGGTGGTACTTATTACAAGCTAGCATAGACAATTTCGAGACCTTTATGGAAAATTTTAAAGAACGATTTTGGAATAAAAACATTCAAAAATATAACGCTAGAAAAATTGAGTACGGTCAATTCACACCGGGAACTAGAAATCGGGTAAGCTATGCTACCTATATGTTTGGTCTTGCCCGCGAGCTAGAACTGAATTTAGATGAGCACGAGCTCGTGAAACGGATTGCCGAACATTTCGAGAGAGAAATTCGACGGACTGTGACAGGCCACAAAATTCAGAGAATAAACGAATTTCTAGAAATACTGGCCGACTTTGATATCGACGACAGTTCAAAGAAGAAAGAAATACCTACAACTAACAAAATAACGCCCAAAGTAGATACTAACATAAAGCCGACTAATACGACAAACGTCACGAACCAGGGCAAATCAGACCCACACAAAACATACACAAACACACACACATGGCCGCAGAAACCTAAAATAACAGAACATAAAATACAAACACTGCAGTCCACGGACGCAAAAACACATAATAACAATACACAGACTCTACGGGGGGCAACAAAAAAGATAAGCTTTTTCCAAGACCCGGTAGACATATACAAATTCGAAGATGACTCGGGAAACGAAAAGTAGTTGCGCCAGGAGATGCGCTTCTAAGTGTACCGAAGAAAGACGCAACTACTAAAACAATGGCATCTATCATGGAAGATCCGCGTAAAGACTTGCTATACGATATAGACCCGGGCGGTCAAGAAGTAGAAATCTCACATTGCCCAGAAATTCAAATCTCTCTAGAAAACGTCCAAGTAAAAGCACTTATTGACACCGGGAGCGAGGTAACAGCTATATCGGAAGAATTCTATTACCAGAATCACGACGTATTTAAAACTTGCCCAACACTACCCATCAGTGGTAAAATAGTCAAAGGTGCTACCGGTAGCAAATCGGCTCGATTAAAATTTCAAGTACGGTTAAATACTAAATTCAATAAAACAACAATGCAAATCATATATATAGTAATTCCAAAACTAATAAAACCATGTATCATAGGCTTCGATACAGTCAAACTATTAAAAATGCTTATTGACACTAGAAAAGAGCAAATTCTTTTCTCAATAGGTAAGATCGACGGCTTGATATCGTACGTAGACAAAATTGTACCGCGGAACGAATTCACATCACTCGCGATCGCCCAAACAAGCAGGATCACCGAAGAAGGGGTTCTCTCTAACCTCGATAGCCTTTACGAAGACTACGAGAACAATTATGAAAATCCTTACGAAATCTCTATAGGAGAAATCGAGGAAAAAGTTAACACTTGCGAAAACCTCAATGAGGCGCAAAAAGAAAAATTAAAACAAATACTAATAAAAAACAAAGAAGTCTTTGAAAAGAAGCCTGGATTACTAACTGCTTATGAGCATGAACTAATACTAACAGATACCACCCCATGGTTCTGTAGACCCTATCCAATCCCGATAGCAGACAGACCAGACACATTAAAAGAAATCAATCGAATGCTAGATTTGAATATTATAAGACGTTCAAATAGCGTCTATATTAATCCAATCAAGATAGTCAGAAAGAAAGATAATTCTGTCAGACCGTGCCTAAATGCACAAAAACTAAACAAAGTTCTCCAAGATAACTTTGAGGGACCTCCCGGCATCGACGAGGTTCTTCAAAGGTGTACAGATAAGCCCATAACGAGCGTATCTGATTTTACATCTAGCTACTGGCAAGTAAAACTTGCAGAAAACTCACGTAAATTCACCGCGTTCAAAATAGACAGTCATGTCTACGAATTCAACGTCGTTCCATTCGGAATCAAAACCAGTGGAGCAGCCTTGATTCGAGGACTGGCAGAAGCAACATACGATTTCGATGACTTTTTAGTCCTTTTTGTGGACGATCTTATGATAAGATCACGAGACATCGAAGAACACTTATCGCATCTCGATAAGCTGTACGAACGTCTCATACAATACAATTTAAGACTAAATTTAAAAAAATCTAAATTCTTTTGTGAAGAAGTGGAATTTCTCGGACACTTTATATCCTCAAAAGGAATAAGGCCGGATCCGGATAAAATTCGCACTATTAAAAATTTTAGTAGACCTCGAAATTTGAAACAGTTACAAAGTTTCCTCGGGTTTGTTAATTTTTACTCTAAATTCACGCGAAATTACGCAGAG
The DNA here is from genome assembly GCA_012977825.3 of Pteromalus puparum. Taxonomy (NCBI): domain Eukaryota; kingdom Metazoa; phylum Arthropoda; class Insecta; order Hymenoptera; family Pteromalidae; genus Pteromalus; species Pteromalus puparum. Next base: position 34,929,489 of record CM053172.1, read on the forward strand.
TCAATAGTCCCATTGTTGGACTTAGTAAAAAAGAATGTCGCGTTTCTATGGACAGAAACTCACCAAGCGGCATTCGAAAATATAAAAACATTATTTGACAAAAACATATTTCTCAGGTATGCTGATCCAAAGAAACCCTACATTCTAACTACAGACGCATCTGATCACACATGCGCTGCAGCCTTATCACAATTAAATAACGAAGAAGAAGAAGAAATTGTCTGCTTTGTCAGTAGAACATTTAAAGGCAGCGAATGCGCCTATTTCACAACAGAAAAAGAAATGCTCGCGTTAGTATGGTCTCTGAAAAAGCTAGACACATTTCTAAGGGGGGCAAAAGAAATCATAGTCCGTACGGATCACGAGGCTCTGACATTTTTACAAACATGTAAATTTAATAACCAGCGATTACAAAGATGGAACCTCGCGATCCAGGATTATAATTTAGTACCGATGCACATTCCGGGAAAAAATAACGCCGTTGCCGACTATCTTAGTCGTATTGACGATGATGTAAGAACAAAAGCAGAGAGTCAAGCAGAAATAATAATCTCTTCTCTTGTTCAAAAACCAAGTAATGAACTTATAAACATATGTAAAAATATAAAAACAAACCAAAATAAGGACCAATATACGAAATCGTTAATTGATAAAATCAAAAATAATGATCATAAAACAAAAAAGCGTTTTGAACTTATCAATGACAATCTGTACAAAAAAGCGAACGACAGACCAAAGCTTGTAATTCCAAAAATAATATTAAAAGATTTTATCGAAGAAACACACATAACTTACGGCCATATCGGGGCACGTAAGATATACAAAATGATAAGAGAACATTTTTTTACAAAGGGTTTACGTAAACGGATAGCGGAAATTTTAAAAAGTTGTGATAACTGTCAAAAAACCAAATATTTAACCATTAAATATAAAGAAATATCACAACCTATCCTGACACGAAGGCCCAATGAACTACTATCTATAGACTTTTACGGGCCTCTGCCTACCTCTGCAGGGGGCGTTAAGTATATACTGACAACCATAGATGTCTTTAGTAAATATGTAGTACTCTACCCTCTCCGCAGAGCAACGACTCAAGCGGTAATCAAAAAGATAGTGGAGGACTATATACCGACATACGGTAAACCAGACGCGATAATTTCAGATCATGGAACTCAGTTCACGAGTGAGAAATACACTAATGCGTTAAAAAATGAAAACATTAAAATATTATTCTCTTCAATACGTCATCCGCAATCTAATGTAATTGAACGAGTACATAGAGAATTAGGACGTTTTTTCCGTACTTTTGTAAAAGAAAACCACAAAGGTTGGTCGCGCTATATCAAAATAATACAAAACATTATGAATGAAACACACCACGAAACAACAAGTTTCACACCGATTGAATTACACTTCGACAAACAACCCATACGCGTTTGGGAAAAATACTTACTAATACCACCAGAAAATCACACATACACACACGAAAAGCGGATATCGTTAGCGTGCGAACAATCACATAAAATCGCTCAGCAACGCGCTGCAAAGAAAAACACACACACTAAACACCACACATTTAAAACAGGCGATAAAGTATTAGTAAAAGCATTAAATGTATCAGACACAGAAAAGGGCAAAATAGCGAAATTCTTTAACGTCTACGAAGGCCCATACAAAATCAAAGACAATGTAGGCATAGACACATACTTGTTAATAGATATAGACACGGAAAAAGAGCGCGGAAAATTCCACCTAAATAATCTAAAGCCATATTTCGAATGTGAGCGTCAGTGCATAAGTACATAAAAAAAAAAAAAAAAAAAAAACGAGAACGTAAATTCCTAGTGAGAGAGCACTAGAGTCACACGCGCGCGGTTCAAAATAAAAACAAACCTTTTGACCGGCAAACAGCGGCCAACAGCCGCCGAATAAATTCCTTAAAATCGAAAAACGAAAATTGGAGCGAGCCAGAGCTCAGTTCAAGTCTAGCTACTACCATGAGCACACCTACCGAGATACGCAAAGAAAAGGCGTCTTCCTGGACCCAGACGGAGAGGCTCTCCGTCTGCCACCAGGGAACGCAAGCAGACGAAAGGGAGATTGCGCACCGTCGCGGACAGTGCTGGTAAATACAAATATATACGAACTAATATTTTTATTTGCTCTCTCACACGCGTTAATAACAAAAAATAATCATAATAGGACGGACCGCATAGAAGTTTGCCATCAGCGACGAATAGAAGGAGTCGCGGGGCGGTTCAAGCCAGGACAGGGCCTATACAAGCGGGGCTGGTTCTACCAGACCCCGAAGACACCCGCACGAAACGCGGCCACGCAAACGCTGCGCCACCCCCCGAAACCAGCAACCGGCACATTAGCACCCCGCGTCTGGGTAGGGGCCGAGATTAGCCTGCAGCAAGTGTACACCAAGTGCACACTGCAGCGGCCGATCCCGGTACCCCCCAAGATGGTCCCGGAGGTGGAAAAGCTGAAAAAGCGGGCGCTTCCCGCACCGGTATGGCACCAGGCACCACCACCGAAGAAACCAACAAAAACCGAGGGGCAAGAAACCGACCAGGAGGAATACGTCCCTCTATCCCTGGTCGAGACCAGAAAAAAAAGGAAAGTCTGGGAGGCGGCAGCACGCCAGCAAATTGGGGCCAGAAAGAAGGCGGTAATAACGATCGAGGAGATCTTTGCCGAAATAAGGCGACCCGACACCAGCCGCCTCAAGGAGTTTGAGGAGTTCACGAAATCGTGATCTTTTTTTTTGTTTTTTTTTACTGTTCAATAATTTTCTAATCATAATTGTTTTTTTTTTGTAACATGCACTGACGCAATTATTAATTCTTTAAATTGTTCATATTTTTTTTATTTTTATAAGCATTGACGCTCTTTTAAGTTGGAAACTTTTTGTATATAATGTTTTAAAATATATTTTTTTTATAATAAAAAATAACTTGTGGGTTGTCGATCCTTTCTCCCTAGGCCTTTCTAGCAAATAAAAAATTTTTTTTTCTTTTTCTTGGGCCAAGTAAAAACAAAAAATTTTTTTTTGGGGGGCAATGAGACGGCCGCACCACCTACACGGTAAAGGACCGACAACCGATAAGTTACCGACAGCGGCCGGTCACCACGCGAGCGTCATCATAATAAGTAAACCCGACACAGATGGCGTGCGCGCATAATGTATTGCATAGAGGGGCAAACTCGAGTATATAAGGAGCTCCGCGAACAGCAGCTAGTCATTCCTTCTCTGCTCGTCGACTGGCTCTCATTCCAGATACTCTCAACGCTGATCATACTACTCAGCTGCGAGCTCCGACTACCCGAGTGTTTAGTATATACATATGCCGTAAGCATTCGTATGAAGGATACTCGAGTTTGTCATCCCCTCCTTTTGCTGTAAATATGCAGAGAAGTTATCAATAAATATTAGTGAATACTTAATACCTTGATTGTGTCAAATCCTTCCCTCCTCACCCCACCGAATCACCTCTAGTAAAGCGGGCAATATGCCCCCGTGACTATCTAGGGTGAGCTCGGTCTCAGACACACTAAGAAGGCACCCTGATACACCTTCGATGTCTGTCTAGCTGTAGCAGTCTATGTTTGGATCTAGGGGAATATCGCCCCCCGTTACGGATCAGTGTACATGACTCTCAGCAATCTCTTTACGGCTACATTGCTTTCGTAGTCGGATGAGAGTAGGAAAATCCCGAATCAGCGCAACCTGTTACACGCTGACCACGGATCTTTGGCCGACTTCTAGCGCATGTACCCTCATTTCGATCCACTCGGGTTTATTTTATCTCTCGGTCTCGCGATTTCTCTTTGGACGCGATTAGGACCGTTTCAATATTTTGCGTCTTATTCTTAGTTCTTTTTTGCGCCGTGTTCATCACACTCGCTACGCTCGTGCGCTTACCTCATGGCACACATAAGAAATACTTTAGTCACGATTAAGCGCGACTTGCGGATTTTAGCAGCCTGTGCTGTAAACTTTTATGCGATACTCGTGACTTACATGGTTCAGTTTTACACAACGCTTAGCGCCCTTGCTACGCGTAGGTGCTAACTGCGTGTGTAAAGATGAACCATTTAAGTCACACGTATCGTAATGTACTATTTCTGTAGTCGAATTTGCCGAGGTCTTAATTATTAGTGAATCTGCATTTTTTTTTTTTGCTATTTTATATATATTCTGCTATTTTTTATATATAAGGTGAAGAAAAATTACATATACATATAGCCAATTTCACGGTCCTAACACATTTCGGACTGAAGGAGAAAAACGTGATTTTAGCATTTTTGGATTATACACATATTATAAAAAAGGCAGCTTTTTCACTGATATTTTCGTTGGAAATCATAGTTTAGCTCAGAAAACATGCGAAAAAGCCAAAAAAACTTACCAACAGTATAATAAGCATTTTTTTATATAATGAAAAATCTGAACACCAATATAGAAGTAAATAATGTCATGGGCGCCAAAGCCTTGTCTGCTACTGAAACTCGCCTTCGTGGCGCTACCGCGCCACTTGATTATTATTACTCTTATATATCATATTTATACAAACAAATATAGACATAAATATTTATTCTTTCATAACATGTTTCGCAACAAAATGTAATAATCAAAATATGTTAACCGCAAACAAAGCAAGTGTTTTTCGCTAGTAACAATTAATTTTTTTCTCAATATTTATGTCTATGGCAATGATTATTAAGTTTAATTTTTATAATTTTAGCGACAGAATACTGATCAGATATCAGTGTTGCCGAAATTGTATTCTTCAAAAGATTTAAGTCTATCATGGAAAAATATATCATATGAAATTGAAAGAAAAAAAACTGTTGGTTATTTCAGAGATTTCATAAAAGGAAGGCAATTTGAACGTATAAAACTATTAACTGAAGGTATCACATAATATATTCTATAATTTATTATATTTTTATCCATGTATTTTATTTATATATACTCGCTTGTTCAAAGAGATTGAACCACCTATAATTATCAAAGAAAAAAAATCGTATCTTTTATTGATTACATATACGTGTGCGTATATGTATATATTCTGTTGAAAATATTTGGATGGATAATCCACCTAGATTTCCAACTGGATATCTACATGGATTACCATAGATTTCATGTGGATCCGACATGTATTCCAGCTGGATGATCCACATGGATTGTGACAAGATGCAGGCGGATATTCTAGCTGAAAATCTACTTTAAGGTGGAACTCCACTGATTTTTAATTTTTCTTACCTTTTGCCCCATCCATTGTCAGATTTTAGGGGTTTGATTGCGGTGATAAAAGAAGGTTACATATCAATTTTGGGCCATTTTTATACACATATACTCAAGTTATGATATAAAAACCAAAAATAATCATTAAAATTAAAGGTTTTTGAAAAAGTTGCTTGCGCACAGGGCTTCGACTAAATTAATCCAAAAAATTTGGACATACATTTTGACCCGTACTTAACAAAAGTTAATATTTTTTATTACGGGAACTCTCATAGTTCATCTGTAATAAATCAAGAATTTATTAAACAACTAAATCTATGAGAAAACCCTATAATTTACTAATATTTATAATAAAACAAATTTTTCTAAAACAGATACCTTAACTTAAAATATCAAGTTTTGTTCCAAATGTTTTAAAGAATACGCGTAAAAATTTTCAAAAGGATTAATAGAAATGCCTTGCGCAAGGAACTTTTTAAAGTCAAATGAACAAGTTACGAGAAAAACGCGTTTAAAGTTTTATTTTTGTATGCTATCTAATGTAAAATATTTTACTCAACTGCCCATAACATTGGTATAACTTTAAGTTTTTACATCGGGTTGGTTTCAAAATGTTCATAAAACTATAAGCAACTAAAATATATAATAAAAATTTTTTTGAGTTTTTGACCAAAAATCAGTGGAGTTCCCCCTTAAAATAATCGTAAAGAAATCTCCGAGACCTGGACTTAAACTTGGGAACTGTTGGTTGATAGACATGCTTCTTAACCAGCCAACTTAATGTAAAATCTCATAATGTACATGGTAAATCCTACGTATTCCCAAGATAATGCTGCATTAAATTGCATTAACTGATGTGTAAAATTTATAGTTTTACGCGCGAGACTAAGCATATGTTTCAGCTTAAAACTTGGAAATTCACATTTGAAATGAAACCGATAATACTCGACTGTGAAAAGATATTGTTTGACCAAAAGCATTTAAATAAATACAAATAAATGTCTCTTCTTTGATTATAATGTCCACTTAAGCAATTGTCATTTGATATAAATTTTTTAGTACACCTTACATCTTTATAGAGTTGAACACAATGCTATGGGTATGAAAAATATAAGTATGAAAAAACACACGCAAACTTGTTCAAACCTATAAGTGCAAATTTCTTTAGATTCCTTATTTTTATGCATATTGTGAATATTGTCTTACTTTCTATTCGAGATTGCTAAACGAAATTCAATAGACTAAGTTTTGTTTCAGATTAAATCGCAATCGGAAGTTCTTATTCATTCAACAAAAGTTGGAATCGGATCCTTTTCTAAATCAAAAAAACTACATAGTATTCAATACATTTGTAGAATTTGTCATTCGAGATTCAATTGCAAAAAAAATTATTTAAGGCAATATCGTAAAAATTACGTAAGGGAGCCATACAGCCATATTTCAAACCTTTCTTTGTCACAAATGTGGAATATTATTCAAAAGACATCATTGCCTTATTCGACAATTACTTTTATATCGAAAAAAAAAAATACAAATATGTACTTATTATAACAAAAGATTTGATGGAACTGACAATTTAAGGGGACCTTAAACCCATTTCTGCCATTTTACCGACCTTACGGTCAGAAGTGTAGGTAGTCTGGCGTCGACCACTTTAAAAATAAAGATTCACAAGTTGTTTAAAATGTTATTTTAAATTAATTATTGTATCGAAACCAACAATGCGCATTTCGCTATACACGTAGATTTGATATAACAAAAAATATGTATTTCGTATATATCTTGCGTGTTTCGATTACACGCATCTCTAACTATAAAATAACAGTGCAATTCGCATATACACGTGTGTTTCGACTACACGCTTTTTAGATTATAAAAATAAATAAATTATTATATGTATTTTGTATATACAAACGTGTTTCGAATACACGCTTTTCTTACTATAAACAAAACCAAACTGTGTGTGTGTGTGTGTGTGTGTGTGTGTGTGTGAGTGTGTTTGTTCGTATCGCATCTTGCTCAGCATGTACTCAGTGGATTTTAGTCCACCAAGTCTTATTTTCTTTTTTTTTACTAGTACATAGCGGGATAACAGTCCGTTTTTACATTTTCTGGACCCGTTTTTTTTATATCGATTTTTTAGTTTTGAGATTTTAGTTTTTTCTTATAAAGTTATTGGAAAAGTTTATGAAAGTAAATTACTTAATTTTAAACATTAACGGTAAATATTAGCTAAAAAGTTTACGTACGTACGTACATACGTACAAAGATGAATATCTTTTAATTAATGTAAAAAAAATTATTCTTTTTTATACACTAATCGTACAAGATTATATGTATAAAAATGCCGAATAAAAATTATCCGATGTGGTCCAAATTACATGATGCTGGGGATAATCATGATAAGAAATATGAAAGGGATAGGATATACATATGTATATAACAATATATTTTAGTAAATAAGTTTATATTTCTGGTTTTTATAAGATATATACACCTAGTGCAGTCATTCGTAGACGATGTCTTGTGATCCTGGGGGTTGTCCTGACACCTGGACATCATCTACGAGAGGTATAGAATATTTGACGGTAATTTCATTTGGTATCTAATGTTCTCATTTGTAGACAATGTCTCGTCGTCCTAGGAGTCGTCCTGACACCTGGACATCTTCTACGAGAAGGATAGAATATTCAACGATAATTTTAATTTGATATTTAATCGGACGATGATATTCGACGGACGATGTCCGTCCCCTCTTCTTTGACTTGCAAGTCTTCGAATGGTCTTCTCCAGGTTGTTGAGATGGCAACTTTTTCGCGCCATCCTCTATCTTGTCGAGAAGCGTGAAAACTTCAATCATAATAGCTCCTATTACCGGTAGTCCCTCTTTGATAGTTGTATTCACGTTCTTCTACTTATCCAGAGTTTTTATCATCTCTCTGTTCATTCATCTTATTTCCAGTAACTTTTCACGCAGGCTGGCGTGTTCTTTTAGCCATAACCCTATCACTGTCCTGTTTTCGTATTCAGCGGTACTCATCGCACTGGCTATACTAGTGCTGCTAGTTAACTTGTGGATTGGGTATCCATCGTCTTGCAATGCTGGCACCTTTAGGGTGTCAACTGTCAGGTTTCCCTGTACCTCTTTTCCTGGTTCGTTCATAGTATCCATTGACATCAATTTTCTTCGTTCCGGCATGTGTCCGACCACCTGGATCCCCCCGTCTATGGGGGCAGCTGACATGGCCCCAACACATGACTGAAGGCGGTGCCAGACTGGGTACATCATACCAGGATATAGCGCGCGCTGTCGCACTAGCCCATCTCCGCTCTCTCGAACCTCCCACTCCGAACAAAAGTGATTGGCTCTCTGGAGAATTTCTAACAGACATCACACGACTTCACAAACTCGCTCGAGCCGTTTGACTGATACTAGCTAGGTAACCAGCCTCCCGTCTTGCCGTCAGCAGAAGCCAAAGATGGTTCAGGGTTCAGGTCACTTCGGCGCGCATCCTCAGATCGCATCCCCATACAGGATCTCCCTTTGGCAGCTCACGGGTCGCACCGCACGGTAAACACGGCGGCCTGTCTGGTCTACGAAGCATATTTTATTTCTGCTTTACCCTCCAAGGTTACCACCTCGGCGAGCACTCCCCTATCCGCTTCCCAGGGGACGCGCCGCATACGGGGTTACAGGCTCCCCGTGCGGATTATTTTTTATTTATTTATTTATTTTTTTTGTTTATCCGGAGAGTTGGAGAAATGCTTAATGCACCATGGCAGGAGCCTTGCGGGACTCCCCGTGTGTGGGACTCTCCTGGCGCGGGACAGATGCCAGTCATACCCACTAAAACTCCACCTCTCATAGGGCCGCGAGAATCCCCCCCCCCCCGGAAGCCGCTTTCGCATTCCTTCGGGGGGTCGCCTGTCTTGTTACGACCTATAGGTCATCTATCGTCGTCTAGTCAGCTAAGCACCCGTCACTATTTTTCGCGCGGAGAACCGTCTCCACGAACGCCGTTATGTCGTCCCAATTCTGCTTGCTAGCAAGCATCGTTTTCACTACCGTGTCGGGCGTAAATGCCCCTACCGTCACCTCTAAGATTCTACGCCTATCAGCCCACCGAGGGCAGTCAAAAAACGTGTGTCTCCTGTCGTCCTGTTCGTCACCGCAGTATTTGCAACCCGGTGTCACTACCTTGTTCATCGCGAACAGGTAACTCCTAAAGTAGCCGTGTCCGGAAAGAAAATGGGTGAGATAAAAATTGACCTCGCCCCACTCTTCTGCCTACCCACAGGCCTACCGCCTTAATCAATGATTTTGTCCATTTCGCATGGCGGCATTCACTCCATCGCTCCAGCCATTTCCGCATCGTCCTATCGCGTTCCTTGGTTCGGAATTCCACCCTAGCCGATTCCCGGAGACTCTCGTAGATCCGCTTGCGTTCAATTGCAAGCAGATCCACGGGAATCACCCCCGCAATAANTCGCGTCTTCGGATACCGTTCGGTACGAGCACGCGATCCGAAGCGCCCCTCTACGTTGCACCGCCGTTATCTGCTTACGATACGTTTTCTTCTGCATGGCATCGGCCCACACTTCCACTCCGTATAAAATCTGATTATTATTATTATTATTATTATTTTTATTTTTATTATTATTATTATTAGAATCTTAATTATCTTTCATATACCCTAGGGGGGTCCCCCCCTGCTCGCTTCGCTCGCCAACCCCACGTTCGTCATGGTAAAAACACAAAAAAAGAATTCTTTCTGTGTATGTGGAGAAAAAATTTTACCTACAAAAGCTCAAATACATCTTAATTTTTCAGTATTGATTTGTCGCAATAAATCGGTCGTTGCAAAAGTTATGCCGTTTCGAATTTTACAGCAACGTGCGTGCACGCGCCTACTGTCGTATTGTTTGCGAGTCTACCGATAGGTAATGTGATAGGCATAGCTGTTACCCACGTTAAAAACTAAACCTTAAAACTACTTAAAATACATCTTAAGGGAATATTTCGAGATCAAACCAATGCGTCTCTTAATAAATTTAAATACATTATAGATCTTTCAGTGTAGACGAGTATTAGCAACTCTTTGAACGACGTCATCGATCGTGACCATTTTTCTATCATGTCGTGATCAAATCTGATCCGCAACCACTTGTGATACAGCGGGTAAAGAAGCTTGTACGCTTTGATCCTAAACTCTTCGATAATTTTAGGATAACTTACGTCAGAAGTCATTGCGTCTATCAGCTTGTTTAATAGATTGTAATACGAAGTACCTTCCATCTCATGAATTAACACAGTCCTTTCATAATAATCCAAAATCGGTTCCCTTTGTATTAATGAGATAGCTTTCTTGTCGGAAGGAGTTTTATCACAACACGCAAAGCTCTTGACTTCTTCTTATAAAAGGTATTCAGTATAGTCCCAATCTTGCTAACCCTTGTCAAACCACTTAGAAGTAAATTCCATTTCCTTGAAAATCTTGAGTTTCACCATCTTAAAAATCGTCTGCCTGTCTGCGAGAAGAAGCTGATGAAATATATAGATAAAGAAAGACTTTTGTGATATTTCGTCGTCGGGTATTGAATTGACCGTCAATGCACATAACAGTTTCTGCTCATTGAATATCAACTTATTTGTCTTTGCTACATACACGGCTAATAGCTGTACTATAAACAACGGATTTTTTGCCTACCCTCTGGTCATACTGATTTGTAATAATCTTTTAAATATTTCGTTTGATCTAACTACGACGAAGAATAGTATATTACGATGCGTGAAATAAGTGATTTTCGCACGAGCGCATTTTGGGGGAAAATATCTAAACCAGCGACGGCGGCGACGAAACTTTTTTAATAAATTATGTGTATATATATACACATATATATATATATATAAGTCAGTTATAACATATATATATATATATATATATGTTATAACTGACTTGTTTGCAATTTAAACCTTAAAATGTGAAAATCCAAGGTGTGATCCACACTCCAACTACTTTTGTATAGAAATATTACATTGGTAGGTTATATTGGTAAAAAAGAATCTTACGTCCTTTGTCATAGCTATTATTAGGCATTTAAATTATTTCTAAGGATTTTTCACTACTATGTGTCCCATGAAAACAAAAAACAAAGGCCTCTGCCATTCTGGCACTTGTACAGGTACTTTTGCACTATGAAAAGGTATCTTTTGACCGTACAAAAGTAGTCGGAGTGAAGATCACATCTTGGATTTTCACATTTTAAGGTTTAAATTGCGAACAAGTCCGTTATAACATATATATAGGTATATAAGGGAACTTTTATGAAAAAGTAGAGAAAATTTTACAAAAAAACATTTAGTGTTTTTTTAGTTAAAGATGTGTTGTTTAAGAGCTATATATCATTGAAAATAGGCAAAAAATGCAAAAAATGCCTAAAACCAACTTTGAACGCTTATAACTCCAAGAGAATTGATCAAATCGATGAAAATGAAATGACTGAGCTGAAAATTTACAGCTGACATCGTAGTGACCTCTAGAACATATGCACCAAGTTTGGGCAACATTTTTTTTTTTGTCGCGCACGATTTGTCAGAGAACCACCTATATATATTTATGTGTGTATTCGTGCGATTCAAGTATGACTTCTAATAAAAAATTTCATTCCAAACTATATTTTCTATATCTGAATTGTTTTCACTTTCATTTTGAATAAACAATCGATTAGGATCTTTGCATCTAGATAATGATACATACAATTGTCCATGAGAAAATAATGGTTTTTTCGTAAGTAATTCCTACATTATCGAAACTTTGTCCTTGAGATTTATTAATAGCCATAGCAAATTCTAAGACTAAAGGAAATTGTTTTCTGTATATAATAATTGGCAATGAAGATAAATTTCCGGTATTAAAGTAATTCTAGGCATGAAAATTTTATTTCCAATTTTTTCCCTAGTTATAATTTCAGCTTCAATGTTATACTTGAATAATTTGGTAACTTTTAATCGTGTGCCATTACACAAACCGTCTGTTATACAGTACTTTTACTTCCAGTAACGAATTTTCTTTGTATTTTCTTAATTTGGAGAAATATTTAAGCTTTTTTTATAATCTATAAATTTTATATAGAATATAATTTCAAAATAAAAATAAAACAGAAACTGAAATAGGGGGGTTGGCTAGCGGAGCGAGCAGGGGGGCGAAGCCCCACTAGTATATATATGTATATATATATATATATATATATATATAAGTTTATATTAGTGGATTTATTTGGCAGTGTAGCGGGTCTGTGTTGCAGTCCGGACACAGCCAGAATCCGCATTCTTCGCACCTCCATCACCACCGCACACGTTGCATCAAATAAAATTCACTACACCCGTAACAAAAGTCTCGATTTCTACGCGGTAGTTCTCGTTGCGGTACGGGAAGGACTTGTCGTTCAGCGCGACTCAAATTTCGCATAAATTGCACTCGACGATCTCGTACACGGCGTATTTTTTCCTGCATCCGCCTGACGTCTCGTCGACATTTCAGCCGGAGCAGATTTGCTCTCACCCGGCCCACAGGTGATTTCGGATGCCAAGAAGCCGATGTAAGCGGGCTTCTCGCTCAGGATACCTTGTGGGGTCGTATATGTCATTATTATTGTCACTATCACTATCACTGCTAGTACTACTATTACTGTCACTGTCGAAAATATCCTGGTTATTTCCAGTATCGCTGTCAATTGACTCTACGCCAGAGTCATCCATTTGATCATCTTCCTCCTCCTCCACCTCTTCCTGCTCTACAACCCTGTCTTCTTCTTCCATTTGCTCCTCCTCCTCATCATCATCATCTTCTTCAGCATCGTGTAGTAGTAGAATTCTCGCAGCTTCCTCCTCCTCGTTCACAGCCCGAGCCTCGGCCTGTCCGGCGAAAATTCTCGCAGCATTCTCATCTGCCTCTTGGATCGACCATACTTGATCCATCTCGTCGCCGCTATTGTTTTCGGCAGCTCCTAATTCCGGATATAGGAGTAGTGGCTGTGGTGAATTTATTTCCGAATACGCGATAAGCGGTGCCACATTCGCAGGACTGCTCGCCATTATAGCGGCAACTTCCTGGTTGAGTACCGCATCATCCAAAAATTGTGGCAGCATAGGGTCGCGGGGTGGTGGGGGCGGTGGTGACGACGTAACGCGGTATCGGTATACCGCGCGCGCGTTAATCTCCACAACACTTAGAATACGCATTTTTAAAATTAGTATATATCTTTAGTCTGCGAAAGTTGGAGAAGGACTGAAGTAGCTGCGCGAATTTTCGCCTCCCGCCACACACTTTTTCCACCACTTTTTACTTCGCAAAGCTCTTGCATAGACACTTTTTGATAAAACTGCGAGACGAAAGTCGTCAGTTTTCGCCTGACTACATCTCAGATTTATTAAAAAGTGTTAAACGCATAGAAACTTGGTCTCTAGAATAATCAGATGACCAAAAACTATCTCGAGTTTACGTGGGAACGGTATTTTTCGTCCGCAGCCACGATTCTCGGGTGTATTTTTTACGCAAACCAAAGTAATGTCAGCATATGCATCTCTCTCTCTCTCTCTCTCTCTCTCTCTCTCTCTCTCTCACACACTTTTTCTTATAATTTTGCTCTGTGACTAGCACGTACATACAGAGTACAGAGCATTTAGTCGATAATACAATCGAAATTATATTTAAATTTGGGCGAAAATCAAGCGAAAACGGCGAGATAGTATCAGGAGAATATGCGCTCAAGAAGGTGACAGACTTCTAAGACGCGAGAGAGAGAGAAGATGGGTGTGTTATCACTGCAGCTGCAGCGAGGCGGTCCTTATCATTGCTACCCTACACGCCTTAAGCGTTAAGTGGCTAGGTAATCTAATCCGATACATGCAAAAGACGCCTCCTGCTCAAGCGTTTTAATGGCTGTTTTTTACTCACGGCGACAAAATGGTTTTTGAAAAAAAATTCTCTTGCACCTCCTCGTACTCCTGTATCCTAATACGTGTGGGGCCAAATCTCCGAAACTAGTGGTCGAATTTTTACGCGGCATAACAATTTTTTCATGCAAATCCCACCAGCTACGCAACACACCCGGTTGCGGGCCAAAAACACCAAATTTTGAAAATCGATCGATTGGTAATATCGATAAATCACATTGAATTTTATACCGTTGGGTAGGTCCCCCGAAAGTAAAAACCCCCTTTAGGAAACTCCAAAAATTTTGTCCGTTTTTGCGTAGTTCTCACCGTTTCCGAGATATCGATGAAAAACGATATTTGAACCAATCGATCGCTTATACCGCCGAAAGTATTGGTCCGATATTTTCGCGATATAAGAACTTTTTTGTGTAGACCCCAAGAGCTTCACAACGCCATAGGCTGCGAGTTGATACGACGATTATTGAAAATCGATTAATCAATCGATCGTCTATAATTCCGAGACTATAGGTAAATAATTTCGCTGTACAAGAACTTTTTTATGTACACCGTATGGGCTACGCTATACAACATAGTTACGTCATCATAGACACGCTTTACACAAACGCACGCACGCAGATACATGCTATTTACATAAATATGAGATGAAATAGCGACTACAAGGGAGAAAACGATCATGTCTCACCGACCGACGGACGTAGACTGACAATTTTTATAAATTCTCGCTTCTGTGTAGTCTGAATATCATCGTCATCGAAACTGACTTTCTGACGATGGTTTTATTCTTATCGTTTTCGTGAGCAAAAAAAAACCGCTGCCAATTCATTGGCACGTAGCTTCCTCCAACGAAATTTATTGTTCCAATAAATAAAATATTGTTTTAAAATACAGTGTATGAATGCTATTTTAAATATTTCCAAGTTTAATTATTTTGTTGTAGAAGCACTAGACATCCATATAAGAGGAAGCCAAATTTTTGAGAAAAATCGGTACTTATTTAATGTTTAGGTTTCTAAAAACTCCATTATTAAAAATAAATTCTTAAGTTTCCTACTACGGAAGCTTTGCATTTTTACAGACCAAGATTAAGAAAGAAAATAAGGCCACAGCAGTCTTATATAGAAGAATTTGGCATTCCGAACCTATTTCTTCGTTATTCCCTCAATTCTTATTCTTATACGGAATTTATCGATCTCGTGGCAGAGGGTGTAAACCTATACTCTTAAATCATTTACTTGTAACTGGCTCATTAGCTTTATTTAATTTATTTGTGCAACATTTTTCGACAAACCTCTTTAAGTCTTAATCTTGCACCTAAGCTACCATGATTACAATTACTCCAATATGATTTAAGGGCCTCGAACAAATCGTATATATATATATCCCGCATTGCCTATCGGGGATACACTTTTATTTTTTCGTTAAGACTTTGATATATAATTCACATTTATGATCTTATAAAGTTTTTACAATGTAAGCTATGAACACGCAACAGTGAATATATATACAAAGCAAGACAAGCAGTTCATAAACAGCGATCAAAGTGTCAACAATTACAAAAGCAAAAGCAATGCTAAGTATACGCACTCAAAGCTGGTTAACGAATACAAAAGCCAGAAAGTAAAACCTTTGTAACGAATTATTTACTTCAAACTAAGTCAATTTTAAGTCAAACTTTAACAAAAAATATAGAAAAACGCTCCTGCGTCTATTTATCACTAGGGTGGTAGTTGGAAAAAAGAAAATAAATTTATTATACTCTTATATAGTTTATCTCTACTGTTATATATTCTTAATTTTCGATTACTGATGTGCTATGAGCTTGTTCATGAGGCTTCTAAAATTCGTACAGAAAGTAGATCTTCCCGAGGCTAAAGACATTATTTATGCAAAAGTATGTCATTGCTCGAGTCGTTCTCGGTTCGGTAGAGTCGGAGGGAAAGTAACCTTTATACATCATCTTAATTATGCTAGCTAATATAGCTAATATATTTTTAGAAAATCGAAATAATTATACGCGTCGCGAGGTACACGACTAAAAATGTCGTTAAAGATGATTCAAAAAGTGGTGTCATAAATTGATCCGATTTTATCCGATGTACTATTACAATGTTGTTAGTAAATTTTTTTGCAATAAAAAACTTTAAATACAAAATTGTACTAACAATTAATAAATTTTAGGAAAAGCTGCTCAATAGGAGGTGCGGGGAGGTGCGGGGGGCTGCGGGGGGGGTGCGGGGGGGCTGTGCGGGGGCGGCTGCGGGGGGGGTGCGGGGGGGCTGCGGGGGGGGCTGCGGGGGGGGGGCTTTTCACATTATCCAAATCACATGAAAATGAAGAATTTGCCTTTTTTGCGGGGGGCAGTGCGGGGGGGTGCGGGGGAGTATCTCCCAAAACAACTTATAATTATAGTGTAGACATACATACATATACATATCAGTATAACATAAATTCATAGGAGGGGACTTAAAACGTGCACCACACCCTTAGAAGTAAAAGCAAATGTGAAAAAATGCGTTTACATTTTAGCTCTTTATTTAGAACTGCTCACAAAATCGTTTAAAAGATTTTAACAGCGGATAGCTTTTGTTATGATGAATCACCACATAAAATTTTGAGGCATTTGACTACATTGTTTTAAAGATATAAGAAATCAAAAAATTAAAAAAAAAAATTCAAACCTTGATATCTTGAGAACCATAGGCGTTTAAAAGCTGCGCAACTGAACTTAACCAGACAAATAAAATATCTACCTTTCCCAAATCTCAAGTGCAATTAGGCTTTTTACGCCCGTATCGAGGCACAAAAAAAACTCACTTTTTTCAGTTTCTGCGATTTATTACTGAAAAAATACGTAGACAAATCACTTGAAATTTTATGAAATATAGTTTGACATGTGACCCATCAACATGATTTTTTTCGTGAGGTTATTATGTTTAGTTTCAGAGATATGAATTTTTAAAAAAATCACCTTTTTCATTTTATCTGCCGAACGGAGCGGTCGATCCGAGGACCAAACGGGGAAAAGTAGATTAATTTTATTATCTTTAAAATGCATTTTAGCTGAATTGTTTGTAACAACGGGATGATTGAAAAAAACCGAAAAAAAAATTTTTTTAAATCAAAAAATCGCCATAAAAAAAATAATTAAAAAATTAAAAAAAATTGTTTTTCCCGAATTCAGAATTTCAAAATAAATATGCATGTTAAATTGATTAATATTGACGAAGTAGTTCCAGAAATATGACGGTATACATCCCACACCACACAAACATTC
>CM053172.1:34947937-35041109 GCA_012977825.3 Pteromalus puparum
CACACACACACACACACACACACACACATCCATACAGACATTTCCTAAAATCACGTAATTCGAACTTCAACTAACATCTCAAAACATGTTTCTATAAAGATTTAGCGAAACCGAAAATTTTACTATTACAAAGCTTCCTCTAGGAGGAAGCAAAAAACACAAGTACGTATGTTATACTGACGCAAGTATACGTTGCATGGAGTCCTGAATAAAGTTAGAAAAAGTTGATATATTCTTGGAGAATATCTTGAAAATACTCATATTTTGCATAGTTTCCGCTTCTACGCTATCTGACATGTAGCGTCATCAAGAACTCCGCTTACCGCTGGCGGACTTTATTTTTGCTACGCAAAAAAGCACCCTCTACTGTCGACTTTCGTAGCTTAGTGGCACTATAAAATGGTCTGAGTTGAGCAGCTAGCCATCAAGCAGTNTAACTTCGGAGAGATCTGCACAATCTACAATGGACACGCTTCAAGTGTTGAGAATCGTGCTAACTGTCTTGAGTGAAGTTCTTATCCGTGAGCCGACAGCACGTATTTTTTGTAATGAAGCATGGCGTCGTTCTTTAAAACACTGCTCGGTCAGCTGTTTATTGAAGCGGTTAAAATATATTTTGGGCAGTGGAGAAAACTCCTCACCTTACCCTCCTTCTATCCAAAGTACCTCGGGATTTCCAGGGGACTTTGGAGAGCGACCAAGCAACTTGCTGAGGTGCGATAGGTGCTGGTGATCCGACGACTGACTGACGACTGACGTGGTTACTCCCGTCAGTGTAGTCTTTATATAAACACGAGCGCGCACATACACACACACACACACGCGCAAACACATACGCACACATACACACACACACACACACACACACACACACACACACAAGGATCAGACATTTCGTTGACTATTATAACATACGGGGTCGAACCAGCATTCCAGGAATTTTTATCTGCATAAAATACACGTGTGCGTACACACACATGCATATACACATATGCGCACACATATATCTCATATTTAATGAATAATGCTATCGATAAAATATCTAAATTTAGCGAAAAACATACAAAAACAGGTAAATAGTATCAGGCGAACATGTAGTCAAGAAGTAGTTTCACAGCGATACCTAAGATGGGAAAACACACGCACACACACACGCACACACACACACACACACACACACACACACACACACACACACATCCGCGTGGGGAGCCTGTAACCCCGTAGGCAGCGCGTCCCTCGAGTGGCGGATGGGTGAGTGCTCGCCGGGGCGCCAGCCCTGGTGGGTAGAGCAGAAATAAAAAATGCTTCGTGGACCAACAGGCCGCCGTGTTTGCCGTGCGGTGCGACCCGTGAGCTGCCAAAAAGAGATCATGGATAGGGAGGCGATCCGAGGCTGCGCGCCGAAGTGACCTGAACTATCTTTGGCTTCTGCTGACGGTAAGACGGGAGGCCGGTTACCTAGCTGGTACCGGTCAATCGGCTTGAGCAAGTGCGTGCTGTCGTGTGACGCCTGCCGGAAACTCTCCAGAGAGCCAACCACTTTGGTTCGGGGTGAAGGGCTCGAGAGAGCAGAGGTGGGCTAGTGTGACAGCGCGTGCTATATCCTGGTATGATGTACCCAGTCTGGCACCGCCTTCGGTCAGGTACCGGGGACATATCAGCTGCCTCTATAGACGGGGGGATTCAGGGGGTCGGACACATGCCGGGATGAAGAACACTGTTTGCAACATGGAGAAGAAAAACGAACTCGAAGAGAAAATAAAAGAGGACCTGGAAGGGTACAGACTAAAGGTGCCTAAATCGCACGATGGTGGATTTGCAATCTACAAAACAAGCAGCAATATCAGTATATGCAGCCGGCGGTAGCGTTGGTTACTGTATACCGTGCAACAAAAGTTATTGGAGAACTGAGGAGCATAGATGTTCCAACAAGTGTTACAGATGTATGTCATCGCCTCCCTGTAGTAATACAGAGGTGCTAAAAAAATGCAACGACTGTTTGAGACAATTTTTTGGCGATAATTGTCGAGCAAATCATATTTGATTTGTCGACTAGCGACGGGAGTTCGGGAGGGTGGAATGAGTAATTGGTCGTGACAATAAAACACGTGATTCGCGTTATAAACAATACTTGGTTTGGCGTAAAAACCCCTTCGGTGTAAGGGGAAAAGCCAAAGCAAGCTCAAAAGGAGAATTTATTAGAAGTATATTACAAGTTAGTTTGAATCAATTGCAAATCTTGGTTTACAGCAGTTATACGACGCTACGCTAATACAATTTAATTTGCATATCAGTAGTCTGCCGAAACGAAATACATGTAGTAATACGCGTCTAAGATGATGATTTATATTATACGCTTACGCTCACGCTTACG
This sequence comes from Pteromalus puparum, assembly GCA_012977825.3. Taxonomy (NCBI): domain Eukaryota; kingdom Metazoa; phylum Arthropoda; class Insecta; order Hymenoptera; family Pteromalidae; genus Pteromalus; species Pteromalus puparum. The sequence goes on from CM053172.1 coordinate 34,950,315, forward strand.
GATGATAGGTGGCCGAAGACCCGGATGTAGAAACAGAAGGCGGGCTACGGCGGCGTCCTTCTCTCTGGTAGTACCGTGATGCCTGGACTTCGGTTGGACACAGTGTTGAATATTTGACGTGCTTCTAATAGAGATCAGAAGAGCACTTCTCTCTATGCGGGCTCGAGACAGAATGAGAGGCTGCCCCGGCTCCCCCCGACAGTAGCCAGGACTGTTCCGTCAGGGGAGGGGGTGCTCGACAGATGTGCCCTCTGGCGGCAGTCAGCGCATATCCACCCACGCCACGCAAACGTCAGCTGCTGGAGTAGGGAGCGGGCCATTGCGGCGTGGCGCGTTGCCACCCCCAAGCTCAGCCGGCCGGAATATGCGCGTTAGAGGCGGTAGAGGGGATCGGCTACGTGCGCGCTTGGGCCTTGTCGGGATTTCCCGACGCCGTTTACGGTCGCAGATGTCGCTTGGGAAATCCCGGAACAGTTTACGACTGTGTCGGCCGGGAGTTCCCCGTCAAGTTTACGACTGGTCGGTGGTCGGGTGCGAGGCCCGAGCCGTCGGATGCGGTCCTAATGACTGTTCCCATTATGCCGAGCGTAATGCACGCGAACATTCCGCCCGCCTTCGTCCCTCGTAGGACGAATAGTTAAGAACCGCACTAATAGGTGCTATTGTGATCAGCGCGAGCTATATAATATGTACATATATGTAGGCAGCCATGGATTTAGTACAATTATTTACAAATTATTTATCGGCCGTTGATAAAGGGCAGAGGCGTACAATGTGTCGTCGGAGTACGGTGGTTGCCGTCCTCACCGTGGCCACCCGGACGAGTCCATCGGGTCCTGGGTGAACCTCGGTCACGCGCCCGAGTGGCCACTTAGATGGTGGATAGCGGTCATCTATTACAAGAACGAGCTGGCCGACCGCGAAGTTTTCGGATGTTTCCCTCCACTTACTTCTCTCCTGTAGGTGTTGCAGATATTCCTTGGACCACCGCTGCCAGAAGTTGTTTTGGATCCGTTGGAGTAGCTGAAACCGGCTGAGTCTGTTTTCTGGTACATTTGGAGGCTCTTCGTCAGGAATTAGTCCAGACGCCTCGCCGATTAGAAAGTGCGCTGGGGTCAGAGCGTGGAGGTCATCCACTTCGGCACTCATTGGGCAGAGCGGGCGGGAGTTAAGACAAGCCTCAATTTGCACGAGCACGGTAGACAGCTCCTCGAAGGTGAGCGTGTGCTCGCCGATAACTCGTTTCAAATGATGCTTTGTGGACTTAACTCCGGCCTCCCATAAGCCGCCGTAGTGTGGAGTGGTCGGTGGGATGAATTTCCAACTGGTACCGTCGTTGGCGAGGAGAGAAGCAGTGGTATTATAAAATTCGGAAGCCGCGTTGAACATATTTTTTAATTCCTTGTCAGCACCATGGAAGGTGGATGCATTATCGCTGTACAGAGTATGGCAGATGCCTCGTCGGCCTGCAAATCGCCGGTAAGCGGCGATGAACGCTGCAGACGTACAATCGCTTACGAGTTCTAGGTGGATAGCGCGAGTCGTAAAACAGACAAAGATTGCGATGTAGCCCTTGTAGGCTTTATGGCCGCGTCCCTTTGTCGTACGTACCTGGATCGGTCCGGCGTAATCGAGACCGGCCGTAGAGAACGGTCGAGCGGGTGTCACTCGCGCAGCCGGGAGGTCACCCATCAGCTGGCAGGCTAGCCGCGGTCGAACGCGCTGACATTTAATACAATTATGAATTACAGAGTTAACTAGTCGCTTTCTACCTACTATCCATGCGCTTCGCAACACGAGACTGGCTGTGAGAGTAGGTCCGCCGTGGAGACTCATGGCGTGCGCGTTTCGTACGATTAACAAGCTAAGATTCGAAGAGTGCGGTAATATAGGCGGATGTTTAGACTCGTATGACAATTCGGAATGCGCAAGTCGTCCGCCGACGCGAAGTATCCCATCCTTATCTACGATCGGTGCAAGTTTCCGTAATGCGTTTTTCTTCGGCAAAGGTTTCGCCGATCTGAGGGTTTGAATCTCCTTATCAAAGGCCGCTGACTGGGCTAATTTGAGGACTATGATTCGGGCCTTTGATAGTTCACCAACTGTTAGCGTATCGGACAGCGCGCCTGAGTCATTCTTTCTTGCTCGATAAACAGCTAATGGGCGTAGGCATCGTGCTACTATACGAATCAATCGTGTGAGAGAGGAGTACCGCGTGAGTATCTCTGGCTTGACAGCGGGTACTCGCACATGTAAGACCTGCGCACTGTCCGGAGCTTGTGGCCAGAAGGTGGGAGACATAGCGAGCCAAGCTGGCCCGTGCCACCACAGAGCGTTGTTTACCAGTTCAGCTGGCTTAACACCGCGCGTGGCTAAGTCGGCGGAGTTCTGCTTGGTGGGCACGTGCCCCCATTGAGCGGACGGCAATTCATGGAGCTTGCAATAACTCCAAGAGAATAATTTCAACAAGTTATATGTATATCACACAATTCACAAGGATTTGACGCACAGTTTCCCTATATAACAAAGTCATGACCGGATGAAGTGAAGCCAAGAATGCGTCAATATGATTGGCTCGTGTAGTGCGCATGCGTCAAAAGTATCGTTATTTTTTTATTTGTTTTTGATTTCTAAAATTGATCCTAATACAAAGAATGTAATATATTACTATAATACATATCAATAATTATTATTTGTGTATTTATAATATTCTATTGTAAATATTATCATTGTTACAAAAAGAGACATGATGTGAACGTTGACACGAACTGAGTTGAGACATAACCTTAAAATTTTAAAAGGTAGTTGGTGACAAAACCGCGGCAATTTTGAAATTTACATGAGCGCGAAATGAATCATATATTGTAAAGTTTGATATATTTCCGTAATAGAAAACAAATATTAAAAATATCAATCAAGCATTTATATTTCATTTAATAAGTTAATGAATTAATATTCTACTACAGTGCGCGCAGCGCACTGCGCCAAGTCTAGTATATTCAAATATATTGTGAAGACGTTCAGTGAAGGTCGTGTAGTACCATCAGTAGTAATGAATGGATCGAAAATAATTCTGATGGATGTACTACAGACAAAGTTTATAGACAGCTTGAATTACTTTCACATGTCTTTAGCTAGTTTGCCCAAAGCCTACGGATTACCAGATATGGAGAAAGGTATTTTTTCACACCTATTCAATACGGAAGAAAATAAGTCCTACGAAGGTCCACTACCACCTCTCGATTCATACGCAGCAGAGTCCATGAGTGTGAGGAAACGAGAAATTTTTTTAAAATGGTACACCGATCAGCAGCGAAGCGGATTACGTTAATTTTCAATCGGAAATCGTGAAATACTGCAAACATGTCAAAATTTTGAGATTGGCTTGTTTAGCTTTTCGCAAGACGTTCATGAAATACAATGTGGATCCTTTTGTCGAGTGCCCAACCATAGCTTCTTCTTGTATGAGAGTGTTTAGAAAAAAATTTTTGAAAGAAGATAAAATATAGGTATATTACCGCCACGTGGGTATAGAATGACTGACAATTAATCTCAAATTGCTTTACATTGGCTCGCTTGGATGGAGCAGCGAGTTCTTCGACGTTACATCGAGCATCCATAAGGAGAAAAGACTAAGAGAAGACATCGTAGTTGATGGTTACTGTGCACCGCAAGAAAATGAGCGCCACCGTAGTATTGTACTTCAGTTTTATGGTTATTTTTGGCACGGTTGTCCTTGATGCTACACAATAAACAGAGATATAGATTTAACAAGTGGCGAATCAATGAATGCGAGATACGAGAAGACATTGGCGATCAGTGATAGAGTAACTACAGCAAATTACCAAATTATTGAAAAATGGGAATGCCAATTCAATACTGAAATCTCACAAAACGAAGAACTACGTCGATTCGTTGATGAAAATAAGAGAAATATAAAGAGAAAACCGCTTGATCCGCGAGATGCGTTTTTTTGGCGGCCGCACTGGAAATACAGTCAAAGTGTTTGATTGTCAGGGGCAGGAGCAGATTAAGTATGTTGATGTTTGTTCTCTGTATCCGTTTATTTGCAAACATGGCAAGTATTCCGTGGGTCACCCAAAAATTTTTGTTAACGACATTTCATAAGTAAATGGCTTACTTTCGTGCGATATATTACCACCACAAAATCTATATCACCCATTAATACCCGTAAAAATGCACGGTAAATTAATATTTCCATTATGTCGTACGTGTTGTGAACTACTGACACACAATGACTGCCCTCATGAGGATCCGTAAGAGCGCGTACTGCGAGGGACGTGGGTATCGGAGGAGGTAAAAGTTGCTGTCACATTAGGCTACGTTGTCAAGTCTGTTTATGAAATCTGGCAGTATGAGATGACACAGTACGGTCAGGAGGAACGGTCGGGTGGTATTTTTGCCGAATATATCAACGAGTTTTTCACACAAAAGGTTGCGGCGTCAGGATATCCACCTGAGTGTATTACAGAAGAGGATAAGAAGCACTACGTTGAAGAGTTGAAACACAACGAGGGTATTAATTTGAATAAACATGATATATGTTTAAATGCGGAACTACGATCGGTAGCCAAACTCTGTCTCAATTCTCTGAGATGAAAGTTTGGTCAACGCGAGAACTTGACAAGAACACTTGTTGTGAAAAATCGAGAGACATTGATAAATTTACTTACCAGTGCAGAGGTTGAGGTTAATGGTATTTTACCTGTCAATGACGATACGCTCTACGTCAATTGGTTCTATGAAGACGAGGCTCTGACATCCTCAGTAACGTCATCAATGACGAACGTGGTCCTCGCTGCATTTACAACGGCACAAGCACGACTCAAACTATTTGACTACCTGCATGCTTTGGGTACTCGAGTTCTCTACTATGACACTGATTCGGTATTTTATATTTTTAAAGGTGAAAACGGGGGTACGAGCTACCGATCGGCACATCATTGGGTAGTCTAACGGATGAGCTAGCCGATAAGGGCCTTGGGACCTATATAACGACCTTTTTGTCAGGTGGTCCAAAGTTTTATGCGTACAAGTGTAGAAAACCGAATGGACAGGAGGTGTGTGTGTGTAACGTAAAAGGTATTCGACTAAATTACGCAAATAGTCAACTAGACAATTTTAATTCCATTTGAGAGATGATCACTTCTCCGAATTTGAAAATAGTATTGAATAATCCAGCTATACGTAGAACGGTATTTCATGATGTAATAACCCAAAAAGTGCCACAGACATGCAAACCTGTTTATAACAAAAGAAGATTTATAGCATTGGCCAAAAGTTACCCGTATGGTTTTAAGATCGCTATGTAGCGAAACTCAGAGCACAGATGGCGTTATAAGACATTATTGGACACTTCTGTTAGTGTCATCGTCATTGAACCGATTGGTCGTTCGCCACGCTATCAATGTAACCTGATTGGGTGTTTCAAGTAGTGCTGACTTCACCTTTCTAACAATAGTGATGGTGGTGGTGGGGACGACAGTAACGAAGGAGGTGGAAAGATCTAATGAGAGTATATAAGGCGCCCAGCGAGCGCAACTAAGTTATCTGAGTAGAGTGCAGTACTCGAGAGAGAGAGAGAGAGAGAGAGAGAGAGAAAGAGAGAGAGAGAGAGAGAGAGAGAGAGAGAGAGAGAGAGAGGGGGGGAGAGAACAAGACAACAACGACATCTATTTAAAAAAAGTATGTATATTCATAATTGTTATTATTGCGTTATCTATTATCATTATTTATTATTAATACCATTGTTATATTTTTCAGATGGATTTAAAGGGTCTTAATAAGATTGCCAGTGGGGAACCAAGTGAAGACACGTTTTGGTTCAAAGGTCACCGCTATCCTCGACGACGAATTCCAAATTTTTCTTCCGTCAAAAGTATCTGTGGTACTGCTCAAAGACGAGAAGCTGTTTAATAGTCTGAGTGAACAAGCTAACAAACTAGTTATTTTTAACATATAAAGGAAAAAACGCAATCAATTCACAACAACTTGAGAATGACTGTAAAAAAAGGAAAACAAAATAAATACAGAAAGAGAAAAAATAAAGGAAAAAAATGTGTTTTGTATTTCAAGCTTAAATTAATTCCCAAACTCATAGATGGCGCTGCTTTTGTAAGCTGATTGGTTAATTTGATTATCGTGTGTTATTCACAATCTATAAGGTGCTTGAATCGGGAGAGTAACGTAGTAGAAGGGGAGATGTAATTGATAGACGTCAGTAGCAGTTATGGACACGCGATGGAAGCATCCATTTACCTCTATGCTGTGCGGCCCTACGGGTTGTGATAAAACAGTATTCGTCCAAATGTTCTTCAAGGATTTCGATCGTCTGTGCGATACAACAATCGAGCGCGTGATCATCTACTACGCAGAGTGGCAGCCATGCTACAAGGAACTGCAAGGCAAAAAGGTAGAATTTCGCGAGGGCCTGCCACAGACTAGTGACTGGGCTACTGATCCTAGGCCCAAACTTGTCATCATTGATGATTTAATGCGCGAATCGTCATCCAGCGGCAGTATAGTTGATATATTCTCTAAAGCATCCCATCATCACTCGCTCTCAGTGATATTCATCACACAGAACGTTTTCCATCAGGGTAGAGGACAATGCGATATATCTCTCAACGCTCAATACATTGTGATTTTTAGAAATTTGCGTGACAGATCTCAGATACAGCATCCACCGCGGCAGCTGTGTCCAGAGGATCCATGATTTTTGCAAGAAGCATACTGGGACGTCACCTTGAGACCCTACGGGTATCTTCTACTGGATTTGAAGCAGAATACACCGGACAACTGTAGATTTCGCCCCTGTATGTTTCCGGATGACGAGTTGCACTACGTCTATGTGTCACATAATAAAAAGATAAAAGGTGGTGACATTTCGAACCTTCTGCCAATCGCTTCCCTGTGATAGGTTCGCCTAAGAAGCGACATCCTTTTACTCGCAAAAACGCTGTTATTTTAAAGGCGCTATTCCATTTGAATAATAATCAGCGAAAGGCTCTGTTGAAGACGGCTGATTCGAAACTGGTGCGTCATATTTGCGAGTGTGCACTAAATGTGTTAATTGGTAATGTTCCATTGGAGAAATCTCAGAAGTCACGTTGACGCAGACACTCAAAAACTTTGCGAAAACTAGCCGAACCTTGCGTGAGTCTGTTGAAAAAGAAAAAAATTATTGTACAACGTGGTGGTTTCTTGCCTGCATTATCAGCACCAATCATTGGTACACTGTCAGCTAGTATCATTAGTAAGTAAGTAAGTGAGTAAGTGAATAAGTAAGTAGACAATATGGAACACGCCAAGAAAGATAAAAAAGAAGAACACTGACAATGACTACGACGAAGACGGTGATGACAATTATGATGACAACGAAATACAGCGAATCGAAGAAGAGGATCGAATTGATGCGACTATCATAGAGAGTGTACCTGCAAAGTTCAGACATAAAGCTGGTCACGTATTGTGTAAATTACGAGTCAGTGGCAACATTACTTGGGATGCTAACGGAGTCGTGACAATAGGTGGTGTACGTATACACAATGCCAATATGATCGATCTGGTGAACGATACTATGAGACATAGGAAATGCCTACCACCATTTGGTCATACGCAATTCCCCGTTACTCTTCGTGAATCATTTATACCAAGAGAATACATCGGCAATAAACGCGTTTGGATCCTGCTAAAAATAGTCTATTAAAATCCATAAGATTCTCTATCGAATTGAATGTTAAGTCTTAATCGCCTTATTTGCATTAAAACTCAATTAAATTCCATTAAATTAATTAAAGTCTATTAAATTCTATAAAAAAATCTATCGATTTTTCGCTAGCTAGTACATCAAGTATTGATCCACCTAGGAATTCTACACCAGCACCACTAGGTGTTGCCAGCGGCGCTATTCCACGCCAGTTTGTGACACCAGGTGGCATTAATCGTCTATTCAGCACACCACCACTTCGTCGTGCTGAGAGTGGTAGTCGTGCGAGCGGTAGTACTGACGGCACCAGCGAAGCGGACGAAAGCAGTAGTGGTGTAGCAGTGCGAGTGCTAAAGAGGAAAAAAAAACATTAGCGGGTCAGACAAGTGGGAAAAAGAAAGTAGCCGCATCCACTTCTGAAGTTTCATCATGGTGACGATTGAGCGGGAGATTCAACCGCCCGAGCAAGAGACCAAAATCACCGTCAAAGAAGACGAAGAACAAGAACTTATGAGTGTTAAAAAAAATAGTGCGCTAGATGAATTGATTAATCTACTACCGTTCGAAATGCACGTACCCGGATACAGATTTTGTGATCCAGGAACAAAACTAGCGGAACGTATTGAACGTGGTGAAGTTGGCATCAATCGACTGGACGAAGCATGTCGTCAGCATGATTTGGTCTACGGTGATAGGCAAGGCAATCGACGAAAGGCTGATCGTGTGTTAGCAGAAAACGCATTTTCGCGAATGCTAGCGGATGAAACGGCCAGAGACGAGCGAACACTGGCAATGATGACCGCCTACTGCATGGTGAGCATAATAACGTTTGAAAAAATTTTTTTCGCGGATAAAAGGTGCACTGAAGAAGAAGGATAAGAAAGCACAGAAAGAAATCTATCAGCAAAGTTCACGCATCGGTGAAAAAAATAGTCACAAAGAAAGAAAATTGTCAGTAAATTTAGGAACCGATCGAGGAAAAATCTTCGAGAAACGTCACTGAGGCTTTCTCGCGTGTGTTTTCGAGAAGCAATGGGCGTCAGCTAATATGTCTTCAGACAGATAAGGGCAAAGAATTCATTGGTTGTGAGACACAGCAAGTTTTGCACGACAACGACATTGTTCACAGAGTTGCTCGCAGCCCGGATACAAAGGCAGCGATCGCAGAGAGACTGATACGGACAGTTAAGGAGCGAATTTGGCGATATTTTACCCACAAAAATACACGGAGATACATCGATGTATTGCAGAACATAATAGCGGCTTACAATCACAGTAAGCACTCGGCGACAAAGATGACACCATCATCTGTGACTGTGTACAACGTTACCCCTCAAAAGAATACCCCCCACAAGACTTGAGACAAATGAGACGAGAGTGGAAAATTTTACAATCACGGAATCACTTATACGTCTGGGGAATTATAAAGTCCTCACTCTAGTTGAGGAAATAAATAATTTAGAATGCATCCGTGGTCATTTAAAAGTTACAGTTGAATGTGGTAACTATGTGACGATCAACAGAGTCTGCGCAAAGACTAGCTGCTCTCAGTTCAGTCACGAGCTTTACTTTTTGGAAAAAGTGAAAAAAATTCTTGGATTTGAAAAGGATAGACAATCTATAAGTTTTGTTGGTAATCAATACGCAATAGAGTCGGATAGACCTGCTGGACTTTGCAACGGACTACCATCCATGTTTATAATCTACAGTGACATCTGTGAGCCATATGTGACAAGTGATGTCCAATCGCATCTACTACGAGCTGTATCGATAAATACCAATAATTACGAATATGGTACTACTCGAATCAAAAGCTTCTCTCCGCCAATGTATATACCACTATTATTCAACTCATTTCAGACAATTGAAATAGATATAAGAGACCAATGTGGGCAATCGATATCATTCGATTACGGGACAGTGACTGTAACACTTTATTTAAAAAAAGTGGACGACTAGATGAATCGCTACGAAGATTGCTTCAACTGCCAAGTTGGCAATGGCTACTACCAGCACGGTGGTGGTGGTGGACGACGGGGTCCCTACACTGGAGGAGTTAGTCATATTTACATCGGGTCTCTCTATCAAAGAGGTAAATGCAAATAGAGAAATGTACCTTTTAACTAATGTAAGTGTGTGTGTGTGTAGTCGATGCGCGCCAGCAGGAGGTTGCGGCTGTAGATCCCTGGCGCTCGGTAGCCTTGCGACGGTGGTTCAATGCAGTCAGGCTGGTGTTTGACGACGGACACTCGTATAACGTTTCGCCACTGAGTTCCTATGCGGACTGTATTTTTGGCTAGGTCCTCAATATCTTTACTTATGCGAATTTTACTTAAGCGGTGTGAACTTGTTGACTTCAAGTTAAACTGACTTAAGTTGGTCTGGCGACTGGCAGAGATTCGATATCGACTGGCGGTTAGATGTAGACTTAAGATGCGCACCCTTTGCTCCCGGGCTTTATATACTAGTCTTTCGTATATTTTTCTCCGTTTTCATATTAGGAGAAGCTAATATAAAGTATTATTTATGATTCTAGTTCTAATGAAGCTGTGACAGGTCAACTCGTAAATACTTAGCTTTATTACTTCTAGTTTGGAGAATCGAGCTCGAAACTAGCTCTCCCGCTAGGCTTTGTCGCCTGCGCGCTCGTTGAGAGTGCACGTGTGAGACTTTTTCGATTTGTTTTCAACTAGAGAAGTCGTAAAACGATGTTTTTCTCGCTGTTATATTTTCTCTCGATCGGTCGTGAACCCGAAATTATCCGCCTGGATTTTTTTAGTACGGCGGCGTATTTTTCATTTTCATTATTTCATTTTTATGCATGTCATTATTAAAGATGTCACGATATTTACGAGGTGCGCTAATAACTTGTTTATTTCGTGTTCTGTTTGAATGTCATATTTTTAATTTCTGAGAAACTGCCATTCTTGCGGTAGTCGGAGTAAATTCGCACTGGCTACGGCTATTTTTCTATTTTTGTCGGGTATGGCCTTTTTGGGATAGCGGCGCGTCGTGAGTGTAAGAGTATGTATTGTGTGCGTGCGTGTAATATTTTTATATTTTTATTATTAGGCACGACTGCGACACGGAAGTGCCTTATAGTTTCGTGTGCGAAAAATGTGTACCATGCGATAACTCACACAATTTTCGACCGATCGGACTGAAATTTTAGAAAAAGTCTCCCTTTGCAAAAGCTCAAAAACTATTTTTTTGTTATCCCGATTCTCTACGTCCTTTTGAAATGCGTGCACGATTTGTTTAGATTTTATGGATTTTTACGTGTATTTCCAATAAAAATTTTGGTGCTACACGCTCTGAGAGATTTTAGTCAATCAGACTAAAAATTTGTGTGCGAACTCCTCTTATAATAGTAAGCTGACAGTTCTATTTTGGGCTTGATCCTGTATGAATACGCAGAATGCGGTCACCTCTAAAAACCGTTAAAAACGGTTTTTGGCTCTAACTCGAATTCTAAGCATTCTAAAAAAAAAGTTAAATTAAAAAGTTGTAGATCTTTGAACAATACAACTTTTTTCCCTTAACATCAAATCATGAAAATGCTTATAACTCGTGTTTACAGCCCATAATCGATTTTTTACAGCTCAAAAGCCAATTATTTGCCATAAAACTTTGCGGATTTAGGTTTTACATAAAAATGTTAAATATAAAAGTTGTAAACATTTTCAAAATACAACTTTGTACCGTAGAAAAATTTTTTTAAACACTTTTTGACATACAGCAACCCTAGAAGCGATGTTTTTATACCTAAATTCAATAATAACTTCGGTGCAACATGCCTTTAACTCGTGTAAAAAATGTGTGAGATGCGGTATCTCAGCCTGCTCTGAGAACCCTGACACATCTCTTTAAACTATGCTATTACTATCCATTTTCTGAATTAATCCCTTTTACTAAATTAAGTCTTGACTTATATAAATCTACTGTTAATTGTTTTTAAGGGGACCTAACAGTAGGTAAGCTAGGGGAATTCAAGCGCACAATGCGCTAAAAGGCTTCTGGCCCCAGGCTTCTGGCGCGCTAAGGCCCAGAACTGCGGGTTAGAACACTAACCCCTACTGCGCTTGAATCCCCCCAATCTTCTGGAACACCACGGCCCAGAAGTGCGGGTTAGCGAGTTAACCCACCCCCACCCCTACGGTGTCTGAATCCCCTCCAGGCTTCTGGCATAGCCAAAACCGCAGAAAATTTTGCGCTGTCGCATATACGCTCGAAATACGTATATGCACGCTACAGGGCCTGCCGTCAGCCCGCCGCGAGAGAGAGAGAGAGAGAACGCGCAGCGTCGTCGTATCTCGACCGCTACAGCGAGAGAGAGAGAAAGACAGACGAATTAACGGTTCTTTTTAGCATCAAGCCTTCCGTACTTATCGAGTTCAGGAAAGGATTTCGTATTTGGGGAATATTTCTCGGTGTACGATTTCCACTGTGAAGTTTCTTTTTCCTTTCCTCATTTTTACAAGGAGGAAGAGGATTATAGCTGGTAGTAGAACTTGTAGTTTGACCCATCTTCGTTGACGTTCAAAGTTCAAATGATGGGACATGCAAAACTCACAGGCTTTTCATAGTCTCTCTCTCTCTCCCTCTCTCTTGCGCGCGCGCATGTATGCATACATGCATCATCCATGAACGAAACAACGTCCAAATGTCCGAGATTACTTATAACATCAGATCTTATACGTCGTTCGAAGGCGGATAACATATCGTCCCACTTTATCAAATCTTTGGACTCTTGATCACCTTGAATTTCTGCTGCTGCTGCTGCTGATGATGATGATGATGATGATGGGAGACGCACTTCACCACCCAACTTTAAATAGCCATCCAATTTATTTTGAATGGTCAGCAGATGTGTCAGTAGTGTCTGCAACTTCTGCTTGTGCGCTCTCGTCAGCTTTTTCGAATTCACCAGGTTGCGCAGAGTTCGTAAAGCCTGTGAATTCAAGTCCATCCACCTTTCAATGTCACTTGCACTCGCGATACCATTCTTCGCATTCTCCAAAGACCTCACTGAACTTTCACTAGCTCATTGAAGCGATCGAAGGAATCCATGATCGACAAAGTCTCGAGAAGTGTTCTAATCGTTATACAGCACTTGTTTCTTCTTCGAGTAGATGTTCTGAACTGACGATTTAAAGCAAAAAGTGCTCCTTATGTTATGCCTCGAGAGGAAGGCATACTAGAAGATACCAGTACTCACTCCTCAGTCACCAGTGTACGAGATAGACTTACCCGTTGAGACAGGGATATTCTCCCAAATCTCGGAGTCGTTCTTCTCGACTGGAGCTTCGAAGCGAACTGATCCTCGCGGTCTGCTCGAGCTCCTTTTATCATTCCTCGAGAGGAAGAGGGGATAGACCAGAAGATTCCAGTAGAAGTGGAGGGAACAGTCGATTCTTGCCTATAAAGGGAGCCCGCGAGGATGACTTCGTCAGTTTGATGCAGCTCGTCGGAAGTGATGGATCGACGTTGGAGCAAGACGAAGAACAATCGAGAATTCTACAGCTTACCGAAGGAGTCAGTTCCTGCGAAGAAAGGTCGTAACTCGCTAAGCAAGTCACGAACGGAATATTCGAGAACTTGGGGAGGAGTAACCAACTCGCTAGCTATAAAAGGAACTCCCGCAGAGGAGAGCTCAGTACGACACAGCTCGTCGAAGGAGTAACATCGCTGGAGAAGATGTTGGAATACGTCGTGGATCTGCAAGGCTTCCAAAGAGTGCCGAACGACTTCGCGTTCAAGGAGATGGCCGTCCTTGGTCTCCAGGACTCTGCTCTGCCTCTGGTCTTCAAGTTCCAACCACTAACGGACTGGTCGAATCTTCTCGACGAGGAAAAGTCTATAGCGAGATGGCTGGTGAAAAATTATCATGGCAATCCCTGGGGTTCTGGAAATATTCCGTACGCAAGAAATGGCGAAGTCGTACGAATGACTCTGTTTGGCGTCAGCTTCATTCACGTCAACGGTCGGGAGAAGAAACACTGGCTGGAACTGATGATTCCAGACAGAACCATCATCGACCTGGAGCAGATGGGATGTCCTTCTCTCAAGGATATGCGCATAAACAGCAATGCAGTTTTGTGTTCAAATCACAAACTCTGCAAGAGTAATCCAGTTTGCGCTGTAAAGAACGCATTAGCCTTGTGACAACGGTTAAAAAAGAAAAATGAATGTCTCAGGCAGGCTGATAATGGAATCGATGAAGTGGACGACCCTCGTGGTAGTGACACTCCATTCGATTCACGTTTTCGCGCTAAAGATTCTAGTGCGGAACTATATTTAACTATGTAAAATTAATAAATTTACTATAAGTTATTTTATATGTTCAATAAAGAGGGGGTAAGAGAAAAATAAGAGAGAGAGAGAAAGTAAATGGAGGGAAAATGAGTCTCACATAGGAGCAAGTGGTTGTTTCTCACAAGTAGAGGGCGCGAACGGGGCCCTCTCCACTTTCTCTCTCTTCTTTTTCTCTTTATAACGCACATACATACAACACACATTAATATTACATACATTCATACTATATTCATACTATATGCATACTACATTTATACTACATTCATACTACAATCATACTACATTCATACTACATTCATATTACATTCATACTACATTCATTGTTTAGTCGCAACATTTTTTATTGTATTATTTCTGCATCGCGCAATGTGTGTATGTATGTGTGTCGGGAGTTAGAGCCCACAAATCTAACGCGGTGGCAGCACCTCTCAGCACTGTCGCCGCCATCTTGATCATCGCTCTCCCGCCTTTCGGCCGGCTCGTTGGGCAGTCTAGTACTAACTCGTCCAGCGTGCAGAGCTCCCTCGCGAATCCTACCGTTCATCTGACGGTGTGCATACTTTGCACCTTATCGTAATTCGTATCTTGCTGTTAACGAATATCGTGCCTTCGAGCACCTTATCATCTTGTAAATTCGTTCTCTATTTTATATTAATTAAGTGTGAGTGAGAGTGAAAATCGTATCGCGTATCAATCAGCAAAAGCACGTGTGTGCATGTATCGCGCGCGTTCATTATTCTACGCGACGTCACATCGAAAGCGTTTAGCTTACTTTCTTTGTAATCGATCCCAAGTGTATTTGTTTCAATAAAAGGGGTTTTTATGCCGTTTGGCTTTCTCCCTAAAGTGTAGTGTTTTATTTTTAGTATACCGTATAATTGCATGCAACATTTAAATTCATCTCAATTTAAAAAATAATCGAATTTCTCTGAACAAGGCTCTTTGTGCCTCCCACAAAGAAGCCAAGATTATTCATTCATACTACATTCAATTATTTACACTATATTCATATTCTCTCTCTCTCACACACACAGACACACACACACCACCCACACACACACACACACACACACGCACACACACACACACACACACACACACAAGACAAGAAAAACAAAAAAAAAACGCTGCCAAGTCATTGGCACTTAGCTTCCTCCTATTCTGCTAGTGGAATATAATTACATGGGACAATCAACTCATTCTTTGATTTAAATATTCGCTACTATTCGATACTAAAAGCATAGGTTTACGCGAATTCAGAATCAGAAAACATATATGCACGTCCAATCTTATTACGATCGATCACATAGTTCCAGAATTATAACAGTATACGTACGCACGCATGCACGCACACAGACAAAATCATCTGCACGGACATTTTATAAAACCATGAAAACTCACAAAATATACTAAGCTTTAATTATCAAATTATATGGTTTAACAAAAATAATAATTTTCATTCACACAGAGTATACAGGGTGAGAGTTGAAGAATTTGAATCTTAATATCTTTTAAACTAAAAGGTTTCATAAGCTACAAAAAGAACCTAGCCGAAGTGATCAAAAGATCAATCTTTTCCTAAAATTTCAACTCAATTTAAACCTTTTTACTCCCGTAATCGTACGACATAAAAAAACCATTTTTTTTAGTTTTTGATTTTTATCTCAAAAACTAGTTGCCATAATTGCTTAAAATTTTTACAACTAGTAGATATCATTGTTTTTTATTGTCATGAATTTTTTCAAAACATTTAACTATTTATTTTTTGAGTTATATATGTTTATCGAAAAATTACCTTTTATATCATAAAAAATGAACAGATCAGTCAATCTAGAAAATCTTGCGGGAAAAAGTAGACAAATTTATGTTCTTTTAGATACACTATTGTTGAATATATTGTATAAATCATATCATTATAAAAAAGCAAAAATATTTTTTCAAAAATAGAAAAATGGCTATAATATGGCCATAAAATGGTCAGAATCATAAAACAAAAAATGACCTAAATTCAGAATTAGAAAAAATATATGCATGTCAAATTTTATTACGATCCGTCGCATGGTTCCAAAATTATGGCGGTATACGTACATACACACACACACACACAGCCATCCGCACGGACATTTTCTAAAAACGTATGATTCGTACTCCAAACACCTCCAAATGCGTTTCCACGAAGTATTAGCAAAACTGAAAATTTTACTATTACAAAGCTTCCTCTTGAGGAGGAAGCAAAAAATTGATCTTTTTTTACTTTTTATTTTATTAGAAAAATAAATAAAGCTAACAGTCAAAGTTTAAAATAAAAGTTTAAAATAAAATTAAAAGTTATTTTTTTCATGATTAAGTACATTAAAAACGTTTATAAAATTAAAAATTTTTTTTTTCGTTTTTACAATAATATATAAATTAAACGCATACAATCATACTAGTCATTTTCTCAGGTTAAACAAAAAAAAAACTTTCTCAGGGTTTAACTGTTTTTTTATTTTCTAAAAAATTTGTTCTAAAAATCATCAACATTTCGGGACTTTTCGGAGTCAAGAAATTCGTACGTTTTTTTCATGATTTTTTGATATTTTCAATCGTAGACAACTTTTGACCAAATCAAGCATTTTCAACACATTTTATTTTAATTAAAGCTCTTTTACCGTACTTTCACACTAGCCCACATAGCATGAAAGCTTTTTGAAAGCTTTCCGGAAGCTTCCTTGGAAGCGTAGGAACCTTACAAGAATATTCCATGGAATCTTCCTGGATGCTGAGAATGTCCGCTTCAAATCACTGTCAGGAAGGTTGCTAACAACATTACTGTAATATTACTCAAAAACTTTTTAGAAGGTTTTCTGAAAGGTTCTAGAAATATTAATGAAATCTTTTGGAAGATTCCAATAATCTTCCAATATCTTTCAGTATTGTTAGAAAAATTTAGGTAACCTTATATGAAGGTTAAGAAAAAATTTGTAGTACCAGATGCATCAAAATTAATTTTTCTATTTATTTAATTCATTTTAAACTTATTATTAATACTTATTATTATTCAGTTTTATTAATTTATTATTCATATTGTATTATTCTGTAACAAAGAAATTAAATTAAATTTTTCACCGGCGGTGGGAATCGAACCTGGATCACCAGCGTGGTAGTCAAACATGCTATCCGTTTACCTAAACAGAACTGTTATGTTTAAAAGTTCAGATCTGATATATTAGCTACCTCAACGCGTAACCTAAAAGTAACAATAAATAAACATTAATCAAAAAATAATAATAATGTATGATGATATAAAGTAACCAAAAATCTAATTACTGCTTGAATTAACTTTCATGAAGATAAATAATCTGAATTACATATGAAATGCGAACGGGAATCTTTATGAAAAGGTTCAAGAAATATTGCACGAAATCTTTCCTGAAAGGTTACTAGAAGCTTTTGAAAGATTCACTATCACGTTCAGAGTTGAAAATTTTTTTAATTTTATATAAAGCTTACAGAAAAATTGCCGTGACTTTTTCTGGAACCTTCCATGTAATATTATGGATATCTATTAGAAATGATAACGGAAATCTTTCTGGAGAGGTTTAAGAAATATTGTACGGAATCTTTCCTGAATGGTTACTGGAAGCTTTTGGTATATTCACTGTCACGTTCAGAGTCGAACATTTTTTTAATCTTATATGAAGCTTACAGAGAGGTTGCGGTGATTCTTCCTGAAACCTTCGATGTTGTATTACGGTTAGCTATTAGAAATGCTAACGAAAATCTTTCGAGAAAAGTTCACGAAATATTGCACGGAATCTTTCAAAGAAAGCTTTTTAAAAGCTTCTTTTAAGATTCTATGTCATGTTTCAAAAAATGATAAATGGAATCTATCGTTGTTATCTTCTGTTAATCTTGCAGGAAGATTTTGAAGTAAGACTTCTAAGTAAGATTCCAGAAAGATTTTTTTTAATTTTAAAGTTCTTACAGGAAGCTTCTGTGGGAATCTTTCTTGAAACTTTCGTTGGCAAGCTTTCGTGCTATGTGGGAGTGAACTCGATTTTCAGTTTGCGCCTTCGGAAATTCAGTGCCATGCTATTGAACAATGGCTATTATTTATGCAATTTAAAGGTCCCACCAAACAGTGTCACAAGGCACTTTTCACGTGTTCGAAAAAAATTTCTTACATTATTAGACATATAGAACAAGAAAATCTTAGTTCTAGCCACGTGCCGCAACATCTCAAATTCTCCTTTTTTCGACCCCTTAAAGGCATTTTTTCGCGTTTTTCCTCATATAGCTATAATGCACGAACAAAGTATTTATTTTAAACTACTAAAATTAAATTTAAAAATACTTTAATTCAAGCTTTCTAGTTCAATACAAACAACTGTTCAGGTCCTCTATAAATAACTATTAAATAAATCTCATCCCCAAACCCAAATACAAAGTGAAGAATTAATGAAAACTGATATAGTTTTCTCAAGCATTCTACAGCACTCATGCAAAATTTCAAAACTCTTGCTCAAAAAGTATGGGAATGGCAGAAAAATCGACATCTGATTTTGTAAACAAGTTATTGGCTATGTCATTCCCATAGTTTTCGAGCAGGAGCTCTATAACTTGGCACGGATGCTATTGAATACTTTGAGAAAACGAAATTTTGAAGCCTTATATCTTTGAAGCTAACTGGTATTAAACAAAATCCAAAGAAAGGGATCAAGGTGCTATATAATGCTAACGAAATCCAAAATTTCAACTTATTTCAATTATTGCCTTTTTACTCAGTTATCGCGTCCCATAGAAAAACGACTTTTTTCAGTTTTTGATGTTTCTCTCCGAATCTGCCCTATAAAATGACTTAAAACTAAAGTGGTATATAGTTCTAATTACCTCCAATAATCATATAATTTCTTAGAAAAGTTCGACATTTAGTTTTTGAGTTATAACGGTTTTAAAAAATGCACTTTATGGTGTATAGTAAAAGAACGACGAAAGAAAATATAAATTATCCGCGGTAAAAAGATAAGTAATTTTATTCTCTTTCATGTACATATTAAGCAATTTACTTTTATTAATTTTTTCAATAACTTTATTAGAAAAAACTGAAATCTCAAAACTAAAATTCACTATAAAAAAAACGCGTCAACAAAATGTAAAAACAGACTTTTTTCCCACTACGTACTGGTAAAAACAAAGAAAATGAGAGTTGGTGGATTAAAATCTACTGAGTAGAAGCTGAGATACAGATGTCGACGAATGAACACACACACACATCCATACGGACGTTTTCTAAAAACACTATTTTTCGACTAAAAATACCTCAAAACACACTTCCTACATGTTTTTACACAAACTGACAAAATTACTATTACAAGGCTTCTTCAGGAAGGAAGCAAATATTACAAAATCACAGTCATGAATAATTATTGAGAGATTCAGACCACTGATCTCTGTATAAAAATTCAAAACAATGCAGCTTTTAAGTATGAATGCCGTCAAACAATATTTTTCAGTCACATAGTTTACTTTTACAAACAGAAGATTATCATCATGAACATGAAAAGGTATCCGCAAGCAATAAGAAATCTGTTTACTGATTTTATCATATGGGACGAAGCGTTTCAAGTTAAATCTTATTGAAGATATATTATCAATATAACATACAGTTCAAGTTTATTCTAATATTTTGAAAATTACCTTGTCGGATTTTATAAATCCATATGCAGATTTGTATTAAAATAGTTAAAGTATCCAGGAACGCCAATTAACACTCCAAAACAGCATTAATTCAATCGCAAAATCCTCTCAAGATGGTCCAAGCCGCTGGCAACGCCAAACAGGACTGCCGGATAGTGAAAATAGAGCTCGAGGATCATTCACAGGTGGTTGAGCCAGCTAGAAACGCCAACCAGCACTGCCAGAAAGCTCAAATATAGTTCCAAGGTTGTCTCCGGGTGATGAAATCAGCCAAAGACGCCAAGCAGCACAACTAGATATCATAAATCCAGCTCCATGGTTGTATCGAGGCTGTTGAAGTACCTAGAAACGCCAACCACCACCACCAGAGAGAAAGTGAATCAAGTCCGGGGTGATCTTGAGAGGCATCGGAATCACAACACTGATTTAACTCTAAAAAACAGATAAAAAATTACACTGATTGTACTGCATATAACACAATAGATATCTGTTGTAAACACAATGAACAAGAACATAGGAAAACCAGTTGTAGATCTTATGCGATAGTGAATCTTCATCAAGACAGCATCTTGCAAGAAGAATGTATCAAGAATGAGCAGGAGCAGTAGCCGCAGAAGTAATCCAAAAAACAGGAGGATAACCTCCAAGCAAAAACTCAAGTTTCTTGTTGGAGCTACATAAATTATCTTTGCACGAAAATGAAGACTTTAAAAATGGGATGGAATTCGGTTTATTAAGCGTGACGTCACAGCTTACATATAAACCAATGTATTTTCTACCAATAGGATAGTTCCGAATATTATGGAATTTCGCAGGTATAATTTGAATTAAAGCACTATCAAAAGATAATTTTGTTTAATCTTACGATATAATAATGGGTTTTTAATCATATTTAATATAAATTTCGTTGCAATAAAAGAATACATGTTAAAATTTACATGAATGTCTGTTCCAGAATCAACAATATTAAAAAGCATGAGTCGGAAAATAAATAATTAAAAAACTTTTAAGCTATGCATATTCAACACATTTTAGTATATGAAAAAGATGAAAACTCAATGTTTTTTTTACTAATAAGTAGATAACGAAGGTCAGACAGCAAGCGCGCAGCGCGAGCCCTGGTGTGCATGGCGGGCGCGTAGTGCGAGCGTCGGGGGACAAGGCGAGCGCGAGGCGCGAGAGTCGGGGGGCATGGTGAGCGCGAAGCGCGAGCGTTTTGCGTGCCTTGCATCGCTTCGCGATGTAAGGCAAGCCACCACAGCCGTAAGGCCGCGCGTGCCGCGCTAGTTTTGTGTTTATGTGCGTAATGGAATTGAGAATTCCAGTACGCGTAGTGTAATGGAATTGAGAATTCCATTACACTAACAAGGAGAGCTATCAGGCTCCGGGAAAGGGATTCCGCTAAAACTTTCAGAAATGTTTTCTGGTAAATAAAAATGAGAGAAACCAGTTGTAGTTTGATCTCATAGGGCTTTATTCGGGAGTTATAGCCAATTTTAGTCAAATTCAACCAAAAAACCTAGTTCATATAAACGAGTATAACTTCTAAGCCATAATTCCTAGAGCATCCTGTATAAAATTCACTTTAAGTACGGAAAATTTCCTTTTGATTAAGTTGGTTTTTAAAACCTAAATATCATTTTTTTCAAAACATATAACCAATGAAAGGTTTTACTTAATTTCTCACGATTATTCTGTACGCTATTTTCCAAGTCAGAAATACGATCAAATTTTCAATTAGCTGTATCATTTGAAGAAAATGAATTTTTGGCCTTTGTAATCACCTCATTTTATAGGAAATTTTCCGTACTTGAAGTAAATTTTATACAGAATTCTCTAGGAATTATGCTTTAGAAGTTATATTCGTTTGAATAAACTATTTTTTGTTGAATTTGACTAAAATTGGCTATAACTCCCGAATAAAGGCCTATGAGATCAAACTACAACTGATTTTCATCATTTTTAATTACCAGAAAACATTTCTGAATATCTTAGCGGAATACCTTTCCCGGAGCCTGATAGCTCTCCTTGTAAGTAACCCCATTATTGAACAGTTTTTTTGCCAAATTTAATTGGTTGAGAAAATATTACAATAGAATAAAAAAGTTTGGAAATTTGGTAGAACCGCCTACCCCTTAACTATTAAAAGCCTTACATATATCTATTAGTGAACATTAGATCCTTAGCTAATGCGCTGGCTACATAATCTACTCGTGTGTACAACTTTTAACATATTGTAACTTCAAAAACTTATTATTGTTCGATCTTATGCTTGTTAATTATAGATAAAGTTATATAAATAAATTGTTTGGGCAAGCTTTAATGGTTCATCATATTTTTTTACGATTATCAAAATTTGCCAACCGTCGTACCGCTCTACTACAAAATCTCATTGTTAGGGAGAAACTTGAGGAGTTTCTCCTTCGTTTGTGAGAGTCTGTCTATCTAGCCCCTATACAGGTGCCCAGGGAGAATCTGGTCAAGATCCCCTTACTGCCCACAAACACACTCTCTATCTCCTTGTCTTAGTCCAAATTTTAATAGAATGAAATCTTACCTTGTATGTGTGTTGACCCTTGTCCTATCTGAATTTGACTCGCTTCTCTTTGTATTACGATCGTCCTTGGGAAATAATTAAGGGATAAAAATGTGTCTGAAGAAAAAGAGCAAAAGCAACCAATGTTTTCTTTTGTATATCTGTGGTTCTATTTATTAATTCTCCGCAATGATTAGCTTGGTCCAAAACTTGTATAATGTATTCTTCTCGAATGTAATAATTCTAACTAGAGCGTTTTCTGACTCTTAATAAATAATCGACTAAGAATGTCTAAATTTGAATTTAGCTTTGAAACGTATGGAGAAAATGTGCACTTTCGGGTATAAGGAAGATAAAGAAAACTAAAACAACTCAAACTAATAAAATCAAAATCTGAAAGTGAACTCTGAATCTAAATCTGGAAATCTATCGGTCCGCCGGCTTCAATGCCCGATCACGGAGTGGCAGAGTAGCTTGGCTTGGGGACGCTCGGAAGTCTTCCGGACCTCCCACGCTGTCCCAAGATTTACTTCCCCGCCGCTACGTCACAGCGTCGGCGCTTGTTGCACTCATTAGGCCTTACGGGACCTGGCAACGGTCAAACGCCGAAACTGCAATCGCAGCATCGCACGCGCGCAAGTAGCCGTCGGCGGGGAAGGTGTTTAGCTCAGCGAGATTCTTGGTCACTTGATATTTTAGTGGCCTTGAATACTCGCTATGCTTTTTATATGTGGAACTTTCTCGAAGCTATATTTGAAATAGAATCTCGAATAATAGCTACGGGAAAGTTGTCACATAACACTCATGTATATTTGCAAACCAAAATTAGATCTACAATACATTCAAAAAAATTAGTTTTTAATGAAAATTGACATTCCTTAATTATACTAGCATCCGGATGATACATTGGAAAATAAGTTTACTAAAATACTTAAAAACTCTTATATGAGATCTCTCAAGAGATCTCATATGAGATTTTGTAATAGAAAATGGGTAAAGTAAATGCGTGACAAAATTAACGGGTTTATTTCTGAATACGAATTTGTTTACGAATAAGTTAGCCAATTTATGTAAAATTGGCTTACCGTTGGGGAATGGATGGTAAACATTTGTGCCAGAAGAACTCAGTTCTAATTGTGTCAGTCATTTGATTCTTTATACATCTCACTGAAGATTGATAAGATTGCATAATTTAAATAATAGACAACTAAATGTTGAAAACTTTGTTTAATTTCAACTTGATATAGTACAAAATTAAGAAGCTGTTTTAAATGTTTTTATAGTTCATGGTGTTGCCAAGTCTGGTACTTTAACAGCCATTATGGGTCCAAGGTATGAACTATGTATATTTATATATTTATTTATTCATTTATTTATTTATTCAGCAATAAATTTATTAGACCTGAATGATTTTGTTTTCAGTGGAGCAGGAAAAACAAGTCTTCTTGCTGCAATTAGTTTACGAATCAAAGGTAAAATTAATTGTAAACACTACTTTAAGTAGATTCATACCACATTTTTCTTTAAACAAAATTTTTGGATCATTTAAAATAAAATCTTATTATGCATTCGAAATATTTAAAATAAGAATGATTTCATTTTTAAATAATTATATAAAATTGTTTATTACATTATTACTTATTATTACAACTGGGTTATCACAACAAAAATCACAGTTTGTACAGTCTTGGGTACTCGTTCTAAATATTTACTAGAAAAGTCAAAGCGTACTTCGTGCACACAATTACATTGCCTGGACGATTGTTTACGATTTCTTAAATGTGTAATATCATCAAATATACTTTAAAATATTATTCATTGTAATCCTATCAGACTTATTGACGCTACTTAAATTTTTAAGTTAGGATAATCGGATCTAAGACCAATGGAACGAGAATATGAAACACTGAATCGAAACTGTTATTCGGAAATCTTTTATTCTCATCGTATATATAGTATTCTGTCATAACTTTAACAACTCGCGTCTGCTTGTGTACAACAATAATCTATGTTGGCCTCCACCAAAAATTGCTTGCGTAATACTGTAGAACAACAAATGTACCAAAATATCGAAAAAAGACCCATTTTTCGATTCATTTGTGTCTATAACTTTGAAAAAATGCCTTAAATAAAAAAAAATACTGTTTCTTTTTTGTCTATTTGACGATTTCCTATAAGGCTATGAGAATCGTGAGTCGAAAAAGTATAATTTTCCATTAGTAATATGCAAAAATTAGTAAAACATCATACGTAAACTTTGAGAAATGTTTTCGGTAAGTAAAAATTGATAAATATTTACAATTTTTCAGAAAAGATAGTTCAACATATGACAATTACGCACAAAAATTTTTGTAACGATCGACCGCGTAGTTTTTCACTGCCACAATTGTTAATTTACAAATTATAAAAAATTTGATCGCGCGTACCTCGTTTAAACGACGAAAAAAGAGCACGCAATTTTAACAGTTATTTAACAGTTACTTAGTATCATAACAAACAATAACCGATCATAAAAATATCCATTTTTACGCATTAACAATTTTTACAATTTTTTGAAATTTTTTCAAATTTTTTCCATTATAAATAATTTTTTGTTTACAGCATTGGTTCAATGTAATTTCAAAATTATTCCACATCCGAATACTGCTCTGCAAGCACTTTTATTTTAACCTATAAGGACGAAATTTGACTATGTAGATCCGGAGATAGAGACCCGCAAAGTTAATAATAATTTATGGCTTACTTAATCGTTAAATCGGAATTTAAAAAATACTCTCTTATAGCTGATTGCAAATACTTTCTGTATTTGTCTTGTGCATTGAATCGACAGATGAAAGCCTAATGAAAGAAAATTCGATAAAAATTCCATAATCACAGGAGTTCGTCGGTCGGGCGGCGTGGGAGCAGGAGTGGGGATGGGAGGAATCAGAATATACCATCAAAAGAACAATATTACATAGAACTTTTGCACGAATTTCAAAATCAAAAAAGTATGATATTTTCATTTGCATTAAAAAAATCATTGTATGATAGAAAAATTATTTTTTTGCTTAATGTTCATTAAATCATGCTAACTAATTAAACATTCCAATAATAAATATTAATAAAAACTATTTTTTTTCTTAAATGGTCTTTGTTTTTTTTGTGCCTCGATTACGGGCGTAAAAAAGCCTAATTGCACTTGAGATTTTGGGAAAAGGTAGATATTTTATTTGTCTTGGTTAAGTTCATTGCGCAGCTTTTAAACCCCTATGGTTCTCAAGATATCAAGGTTTGAATTTTTTTTGTTAGACTGTAGCTAGTTAAGTATTAAGCATGCTCCACTCCGTCTGTGCGCATTGCGGGCACTCTCTCTGTTGATCTTATAGAGGTAGGTATAGTATAATGATCGGCTCTCTGCAAAGCGTCGACGCAGCGGCGGTTCCAGTGGATAAACTCGCTTGAGATCTTTTGACTTAACGTTTCCGTTCGTATAATATAAATAAATAGTTATGTTTTAGATCAAGAATTTATATGCGCTTCTAACCTTCCATAAGCTACAATCTGTCAGAAGATTGTAAAAGCGCTTGAAGCGCTGAAGAAAGAGAATTGTCGGGGATGCGAAATTAAAGCAAAAATCACAAATTAATTTTCATCATAATTAATGCTGAAGGGAATTTTTTAGTAAATGCTACGGTATTTAGAAAGGATCTAGGTTAAGAATCTTTGAGCATAGAATACTTATACATGAGTCATTAATACGGATGAAACAATAAATGAAGATTCGTAAAAACATGTATATGAGTTTATCTAGCAATTCAAAGTGATAATAGGGTTGGCGGTGCTCCCGACAACAGTGTATAAACGTATACTCGCATCGGGCGCCTGCCGCGCCCCTTGATGACTGCGGAGGTAACATTCAAGTACCATATATTTTTACTCACTAACAACGTAATAAAAAACAGTCGATCAAAGTTACCGGTAAGTAATAAGCTTCCTCCATAACGATAACTTAAATAAAGTCGTCATTGGCAAACCAAATGCAGGGTGTTCCGCAATTTTCAATTTTATTAATGTTTTTTTCCAGATATGCCCCAATTAAATGACTTTAAAAGTAATCCAGTGGCTATAATAGTTCTAATTACATTTCAATAATCATAATATTTTTTTAGAAGAGGATTCGACATTTAGTTTTTCGGAGTTGAATAACGGTGTCAAGAATTGCACCATTTTCGATTGTTTTATTAAAAACCCTCAAAGTAAATATAAGTACTTGCATTTGCAGTTTTTTGAAATGTTTATGCTCCAGATCGTCGCCATGTAAATGACGTTAAAAATTGAGAGTGAGTATGAAGTTTAATTAAATTCAATAAGTCATATATTTTTTTTAGAAAGCGTTTCGACATTTAGTTTTTGATTAATGAACCCGTTTCAAAAAATTGCACTTTATGGTAGTATAGTAAAAGAACGACAGAGGAGAGATAATTATTTGCGTTAAAAAGAATAGGTAATGTTTTATTCTCTTCATGTAGCGATTAACATTTACTTTTTATTAACTTTTTCAATAAACTTGTATTAGAAAAAACTGAAAATCTCAAATAAAAAATCACTTAAAAACGACGTTCAACAAAATGAAAAAACAGACCCCTTTTTTTCCCCCTACGTACTAGTAAAAACAAAGAAAATGGAGAGTTGTGGATTAAAATCCACTAGTAGAAGCTGAGATACAGATGTCGACGATGAACACACACACACACACCGCACACACTACACCCACGCACACCACACACACACACACATACACACCACACACACACACACACAATCACACACACAGCACATCATACGGACATCCATACGGACGTTTTTAAAAACACTATTTTTCGACTCAAAAACGTATATCAAAAACACACTTCCTAACATGTGTTTTACACAAACCAAAAAATTACTAATTACAATTTCTTTAGGAAGACAAAACATTCGGGCATAAAAAATTAGTAAATTAATTAGGTTATATCTAAAAAATAAATTATAGACATTGAGAAAGCGTAAACAATGTGTCTTTGAAATTTGTATTATCGAAGCGTTTAATAAGATTGTATAATTTGATGAACATTAAGCATAAATCATTTTTCAATCATACAGATTATTTGCTTCCTCCTAGAAGGAGCTTTGGACAGTAAAATGTTTCAGTTTTCGACGCTAAAACTTCATAGAAACAATGTTTTTAGATGTTAGAAGTTCGAACTAGGTGTTTTTAGGAAAATGTCCGTATGATGCTGTGTGTGTGTGAGTGGTGTGGTGTGTATGACCGTGATTATTCTGAAAACTACTTCCGTCAAATACAATCAAATTTGACATGCATATCTAGTTTTGAATTCTGAATTCGAGAAAACATTATTTTTTTAATTTTTCAATTAGCTTTTTTCTTTATGGGCCATATTTTTGATTTTCCAAAAAATTATTTTCGTTTTTTTTAATCATGGTCCATGTGTTGCAAACAATCAGACTGAAATGCATTTGAAAGACACAAAATTACCTACTTTCCCCGTGGTCTACGGGATTGACCGCTTCGTTTTGGCAATCCAATGAAAAAGAATGATTTAAAAAAAAGAATTCATATCTCGACTAAACATCAATAACCCACCAAAAAAAAATATGTTGATAGGGTTACGTATCACTATATTCCCAATCAAAATTCAAGTGAATTTGACTACATTTGTTATTTCAGTAATAAATCGAAAACTGAAAAAAATGATTTGTAAGCTATAAACATTAGACAATTTCTTAAAGGATTTCATGACTTTTTAGAAGAGAAATCATAATTATAATACTAAGATACAAATTGGTGAGCGATGGACTCAAAACTTATAGTTGCCAACATTTTACCTTGTAAAAGGTACTTTTTTAAACTGATTTCATAACCTTTTAATGAGTTTGAAATAAACTTATAAAGAAATGTTTTGGGCCCAAACAATCTCATAAGAGGATGTTACTTAATATTGTCACTTTTTACGAAAACTGGCACAATTATGATTTCCAACAAAGACTTGCACAACTCAAATTTTTTGCTCTTTTTGTTAGTAAAGTCATTGTTGTAAGGGAAACGGTAAAATATAGAGTTGCACTACTCTTTATTAAAAATCTGAGTTATCCTAGTCTTCGTAAGATGCGGCGATGGAGAGATGCGCCCAGTGTGGAATTACTTAGAAAATATCGCTATAACGATTAAGAACCTAAAAATTGCTTAATTTCCTCGTCACAATTATTTCTATGCCGAGGTTGAAACAGCTTTAACGGAAGAAGGAAGATCTCGCAATTTATTTTTGATTCCAGAGGAATAATTAAACGTATGAGGTCATAGAGTTAGACGTATCTAGTTGCCGTTAAGGAGCCTCTGGTATAAAAGTCGAACGACCAGCCAAGAAGGCCGTCCTTGCAACCGACGGGTTCGTCTTAGAGGACAAGTGGAGAGAGCTCGTGAAGTTGAAGACGAGCTTAAAGTGCCCGCCGAACTCACTGTCGGTCTCAATCTTACATCGCAGTCCAGTATGTTCTGATGGTACGATTTGTCGATGCTCAGTATCTAGTCCATCTTTGTTATAGCCGGTGGTCCTGCACTGGTCTCTGATCCAGCGCATTTGTGTGGATATTCTACATCTTCATACGAAATTCACACGTCGTATCTGCAACAATCCACGCAAGTTTTCGCTTATCGTCCTCGACGTCCTCGTCATTTTCCTCGTCCTCGGACTCGCTGAAATCGTTGCTATATTTCTCGAATTCGTTCTTGAGTTGTAGGAGAAGAAGAAGACCTCGTAGTCTTCGGTTAATTTCGGGGAAATAAGCGTTATGAGATCGTGGAAGAAGAGTACAGTCGAGATCTTATTTATTAGAGCAATTTCTGTTGCCTTTGTGTATGGTTCTGGTGCAAGCCAAAATGGTCGTTGAGGTTAGAGTTGCGTCGACACGATATTCGTCGAACTCTAGTAGCGAAAACTTGGCAAAATTAAAGTCGAGCTTAGATTATCCGCGCATCACGCACGCTGTCGACTCGCTCTCTATATATCGCAGTCCAGCAAGTCATAGTTTGCAGTCTATCGATGTGAGCCAGGGGTGCCGAGCACGCTGCTGTGTTGAGCAACTCTCTTAGACTTGTTGCAGGGTGCCGTGGGTACGCTGAGCTTGATGCTGAACGATTTTGGCACTGCCGATCTCCTGGAGAAGCGTCGGCTCCTCCTCGTGCTTACTCGATGGAATCGTTGTCGTAGTCACGTCCCGCCGCGAACTCATTCTCGGGCTCGTTGTCTAATACGCTGCTCATAAGGAGCCGCTATATTGCTGTTGTTCGGTCTTGAGTGCGAAGTCGATGTATTGCTTGCTGTCCGTCAAAGCGGCTACGGCGAATTCGGCTACAGGTTAAAATTAAAGTTGCTGTAACGGAAGATTAATAAATTAGACCTTGCGGCCTTCCACACGTTTCGGAAGAATGAGCAAATGAGGTTATGGGAAAAGAAGACCGGGGTATACAAGCGGTGAGAGCTCGATGAAGTTGAAGCCGAGCTTGGGATGTCCGCCGATCACGCTGTTGATCTCGCTATTAGTGCCGCAGGCCAGCATGTTTTATAAAGTAATTGGTCGGTGCCCCCTCTTCAGCCCATCGACGTGCATGAGCCAAGGGTCCCAGGATGATGGATAACCCCTGATTCAGCACGCTGATGTGTCCATACTCTCTCAAACGTTCACATGTCGTGTCTGTATCTGCACTGGTGATCCATGCTGGTGCTTGAGTCGTCCTGAAGAAACGCAAATCTACTTCAGAGCAGTAGCCAGACAGACAACAGAATGCAAAGTTGTTCGTGTCTACTACTCCTGAACTCACACCACAGTCCATGAACTGGCGCACATGCACGTATATAATAACCTCGTGGTCCTAAATGATGTTGACACTAACACTTAAGCTGCAAAACGATCTGTACTTTTGTTAACACTGCCGTTTGCCTAGTACATTTCCGGGGAAAGGTTAAGTGCACCTGGGGAATTTCAGCAAACTATAGTGCGGCTGGACCATAAGGTTAACAGCCAAGAGAGCATGACTAATG
Organism: Pteromalus puparum; assembly: GCA_012977825.3. NCBI lineage: Eukaryota > Metazoa > Arthropoda > Insecta > Hymenoptera > Pteromalidae > Pteromalus > Pteromalus puparum. Next base: position 34,980,655 of record CM053172.1, read on the forward strand.
ACTATAAAGGATCACAGGTTCTACGTACCTACGTTCTACACACTCTACGTAGGCACGTAGAGCCTTTGATAGTTATATATAGATCTGGCTAACTCGTGAATGCACTTCGTCTGCTCCGTATGCTCAGCTCTCTAATGCAACACAGCGATCTGATTCGTTAGACTGTACTTAGGTATAAGTATTTAAAGCATGCTCCACTCCGTCTGTGCGCTTGGCGGGCACCTCTCTCTGTTGATCTTTTATAGGTAGGTATATATAATATCGGCTCTCTGCAGCGTCGACGCAGCGGCGGTCCAGTGGATAACTCGCTTGAGATCTTTTACTTACGTTTCCGTTTCGTATAAATATAAATAAATAGTTATTTTTAGTATCAGAATTTATATGCGCTTCTAACCTTCCATAACTAACAATCTCAGAATTGTTAAAAGCGACTGAGCCTGAAAGAAAGAGAATCGGGGATGCGAAAAATTAAAGAAAAATCACAAATTAATTTTCAATCATAATTAAATTGCTGAAGGAGAAATTTTTTCAGTAAAATGCTACGGTATTTAGAAAGATCTAGTTAAAATCTTTGAGATAGAATACTTATACATGAGCATTAATATCGGATGAAACAATATAATAGAACGATTCGTAAAACATGTATAGGTTATCTAGCAAATTCAAAGTATAATAGGGTTGCGGTGCTCCCGACGACACAGTGTATAAAACGTATACTCGCCATCGGGGCGCTGCCGCGCCCCTTGATACTGAGGTAACATGTCAAGTAAATATATTTTTACTCCTAAAACGTAATAAAAACAGTGATCAAGTTACCGTAAGTAATAGCTTCTCCTAACATAACATCTAAATAAATCTCATTGGCAAACCCAAATGCCAGGTGTTCGCAATTTCAATTTTTTATGTTTTTTTCCAGATATGCCCCATTAAATGACTTAAAATTATAGTGGTATATAGTTCTAATTACATTCAATAATCATATATTTTTTTAGAAAGGTTCGACATTTAGTTTTCGAGTTATAACGGTGTCAAGAAATTGCACACTTTTCGATTTTTATTACCCTCAAGTAAAATATAAGTACTTGCATTTGCAGTTTTTGATGTTTATCTCCAGATCTGTCCCATTAAATGACTTAAAATTAGAGTGGTATATAGTTCTAATTAAATTCAATAATCATATATTTTTTTTAGAAAGGTTCGACATTTAGTTTTTGAATTATAACCGTTTCAAAAAATTGCACTTTATGGTGTATAGTAAAAGAACGACAAAGGATAATATAAATTATTTGCGTTAAAAAGATAGGTAATTTTATTCTCTTTCATGTACGTATTAAGCAATTTACTTTTATTAACTTTTTCAATAACTTTATTAGAAAAAACTGAAATCTCAAAACTAAAAAATCACTATAAAAAAACGCGTCAACAAAATGTAAAAACAGACTTTTTTCCCACTACGTACTAGTAAAAACAAAGAAAATGAGAGTTGGTGGATTAAAATCCACTGAGTAGAAGCTGAGATACAGATGTCGACGAATGAACACACACACACACACACACACACACACATATACATCCATACGGACATTTTCTAAAAACACTATTTTTCGACTGAAAATACATCAAAACACACTTCCTACATGTTTTTACACAAACTCAAAAAATTACTATTACATGGCTTCCTTAGGAAGGAAGCAAAATAAGAAGTAGGAACTTTAAATACAAGAAAAATCCANCCATACGGACATCCATACGGACGTTTTCTAAAAACACTATTTTTCGACTAAAAATATATCAAAACACACTTCCTACATGTTTTTACACAAACTCAAAAAATTACTATTACAAGGCTTCCTTAGGAAGGAAGCAAAACATTTCGCAATATAATAATTAGTAAATTTAATTAGTTATTCTAAAAAAATAAATTATTAGACTATTAGAAAGCGTAAACAATTGTCTTTTGAAATTTGTATTATCGGAACGTTTAATAAGTTGTATAATTTGATGAACATTAAGCAATAAAATCATTTTTCAATCATACAATTATTTTTGCTTCCTCCTAGAGGAAGCTTTGTGATAGTAAAATTTTCAGTTTCACTAAAACTTCATAGAAACATGTTTTTAGATGTTAGAAGTTCGAACTAAGTGTTTTTAGGAAATGTCCGTATGGATGTGTGTGTGTGTGAGTGTGTGTGTGTGTATACCGTGATATTTCTGAAACTACTCCGTCAATATCAATCAAATTTGACATGCATATCTAGTTTTGAATTCTGAATTCGGGAAAAACATTATTTTTTTATTTTTTCAATTACTTTTTCTTTTATGGCCATTTTTTGATTTTCAAAAAACATTATTTTCGTTTTTTTTTAATCATTCCATTGTTGCAAACAATTCAGCTGAAATGCATTTGAAAGACAACAAAATTACCTACTTTTCCCCGTTTGGTCCTCGGGATTGACCGCTTCGTTTGGCAGATAAAATGAAAAAGATGATTTAAAAAAAAAAATTCATATCTCGAAACTAAACATCATAACCTCACAAAAAAAAATATGTTGATGGGTTACGTATCAAACTATATTCCATCAAAATTTCAAGTGATTTGACTACTTATTTTTTCAGTAATAAATCGAAAACTGAAAAAAATGAGTTTTTTTGAGTCTCGATTACGGGCGTAAAAAGGCCTTATTGCACTTGAGATTTTTGGAAAAGGTAGATATTTTATATGTTTTGGCTAAGTTCATTGCGCAGCTTTGAAACCCCTATGGTTTTTAAGATATCAAGGTTTGAATTTTTTTTGAAAATTTTTTGATTCCTTATATGGGTGATTCTGCCGTAACTGGCTCAAAACGGGCACACAAATGTTCTATACTAAAATCGACTATTTTTAACTTTCCGGACGGTTATTCTAACTGGAATTACATACAAAACAAGTCCCTAAAGCTAAACCACAACATATTACTTTTATAAAAAGTTATGTGAAGAATCCATATTTGACTAGGTTACGGAACTGACATTTTTGTAATTCGCGTTACTAAAACTCCAGTAAATTTTAATTTAACTAGGTTAAAGAAAAAATTAAATCGTCTAAGATATATCTATCTATCTATCTATCTATCTATATGTATATGTATATTCACTCAATATTTGACAGCCTGTTCGTTTATTCACGAAGATCGCAATATCGTTAAATGACGAATTATTTAAAAAAAATTAGACTCTTATTAGACGTTTCCTTGTAACTGGAGCCATTTAAATACTAAAAAAGCAATGATTAGGACATTATTAATGTATTAATGATACTTACTGTATTATGTGTTACGAAACTGACGGTTACGGAATTGACATTTAGGCGTTTATCAGCTCGCATAGCCTAGCGTAATTATTATAAACAATTCTTTGCACATATATTCGAAAATACTTACTATTTACTCGAGAAAAACGCCCTATATGTTTAAATACATTGTTGCTAAGTAGTAGTTTACTAGCGTTACGGAACTGACAGGTTGTGCTTTTTTTCGAAATTTCTGATGAAAAATCAGCTCTCACTTCCACAATTTTGAATTTTGGAACCATGCTACGGTTGGATTTCATAAATAGTAGTATATAGTTTGAAATTCTACCGATAGGCGGCGCTATATGACACACTAGAACGCTTTTAACATAAGGTAATGTTGAGGGTACCTTTTTAATGAAAAAACGGGCGTCAAAGAGTAAGCGCCCAGCTTTAATATTAAATAATTAATTTTAATCCCAAAACCATGAAAAATATATTGTAAATAGTCTATTTCATTACTATATATGTTGGAATTTTGTTTACATGTCGATACTTTTATCTGCATCGACCTTTTGATTAAATCCGTTTGGAGACAGGTTACCGGAACTGACATTTGAGGCCTATTATATGCGTAGTTTTAAATCTAGGAAATCCACCGCGCTTCGCTGCGAGATAATATCGTTACGCAATTCTTTCTTTACATTCTAAACAGAATCAAATGTTACATTTTCCTCACTATAATATAATACATTTGTATATATGTATCTTGTCTCACCAATCATGTCACCCAATATAATGTAGGTTATGTGCTTTTTAATTTTTGAAGTCAGATATTCGTTATTTATTTTATAGCTAAATAATTAATTGTTACAAACCTAATCTCAAAATTTAAACTAATAAAACACGATCATTTATTATTAAACTCGTTACCATTCAAATTCAAATATTGAATTTTAAATGTTGGCGCCATCTAAACCGGATACACATCTGTCGACCAATCACGGCCATCGTCCATCTTTTATAGGCTTCACAACATCCGGCCATCACTTTTTTTAGAGAGGATAAGCCTGCATACTCGGTTTTAACTATTGGTAAATATAGTTAGTTATGCCAGACATACATAAAACCGCTTGTGCGATTTTTTTTCAAATGTGTAAACGCCTGGGAAGTAGGCGCGCAGAATGAGCCAGTTACGGCAGAATCACCCATATATCTAAAACAATGTAGTCAAATGCTTCAAAATTTCATTTGGTGATTCACCATAAACGAAGATATCTGCTGTTAAAATTTCAAACGATTTCGTTGAGCGGTTCTTAAGTAAAGAACTGAAATGTAAAAACCGATTCTTCTAAAAAATTTGGCTTCCTCTTATAGGGTTGTCGTTGCACGTCGTAAAGTCCCTCCCTACGAATTTATGTCATACTGATAATATTAAAATAGCATTCACATACTGTATTTTAAAACAATATTTTATTTATTGGAACAATAAATTTCGTTGTAGGAAGCTACGTGCCAATGAATTGGCAGCGGTTTTTTAATGCAAATGAAAATAGCATACTTTTTTGATCTTGAAATTCGTGCATAAGTTCTTTGTAATATTGTTTCTTAATGGCATATTTTGATTCCTCTCCTTTCGCTACATCGAATTAAAAAAAAAACTCATCTCGATAAGTGCTACCGTTGCCGAGATAATTCATGTTTTACCGCGGGTTCGCATTTTGAAACACCCAGGCCGCGCGATAGTACAGCTGCTCTCCGCCATCCCCACTCCTGCTCCAACGCAGATCGGCCGGCAATTTCCTGTGATTACGGAATTTTTATCGATTTTTCTTTCATTAAGCTTTCATCTGCCGATAATGCACAAGACGGATATAAAAAGTATTTGCAATCAGCTATCAGAGAGTATTTTTTAAATTTCGGTTTAACGATTAAGTAAGCCATAAATTATATAAAGTATATATCTAACACTCGTGAATTTACAGAGAAAAAAAATGTTTTTGAAAGTGTATAACTTTCTTACTACGGTGATACGAGTGAAACCCAACAACTTATTCTCAAACAAAAATTATTGTCTAACTCCTCTTAGCTCCTGGTATGCGAGATTCAAAGACGAGTTTCTTCTAACAATATTATAAAGCGTTTCGTCCTAGACTGTTGGACTGGACTTCTCAGTAAGGATCCAACAGTCCTCCTTAGACGCTCTGCTGCGAGATGTTACTACAGCCCAATATATGTAGGAGTCCCTCGACTACTTCAGTTGTGGGAAGTAGTTAGCCTCCTACCGGCATTTCTTTCAACCGTATGCCGAATTACAAAGTATATATCTAACACCCGTGAATTTACAGAGAAAAAAACCGCTGCCAAGTCATTGGCACTTAGCTTCCTCCTATTCTGCTAGTGGACGATAATTACATGGGACAATCAACTCATTCTTTGATTTAAATATTCGCTACTATTCGATACTAAAAGGATAGGTTAGGAAGACACTTGTAGGGGAGGGGTATCAGGGGACTGGGGGTTAAGGTGGATATCAAAAGGATAGAGCTCCGTGAACTCCTTGAAAACCATGAAAACTCTCAAAATATACTAAGCTTTAATTATCAAATTATATGGTTTAACAAAAATAATAATGTTCAGTCACACAGAGTATACAGGGTGAGAGTTGAAGAATTTGAATCTTAATATCTTTTAAACTAAAAGGTTTCATAAGCTACAAAAAGAACCTAGCCGAAGTGATCAAAAGATCAATCTTTTCCTAAAATTTCAACTCAATTTAAACCTTTTTACTCCCGTAATCGTACGACATAAAAAAACCATTTTTTCTAGTTTTTGATTTTTATCTCAAAAACTAGTCGCCAAAATTGCTTAAAATTTTTACAACTAGTAGATATCGTTGTTTTTTATTGTCATGAATTTTTTCAAAACATTTAACTATTTATTTTTTGAGTTATATATGTTTATCGAAAAATTACCTTTTATATCATAAAAAATGAACAGATCAGTCAATCTAGAAAATCTTGCGGGAAAAAGTAGACAAATTTATGTTCTTTTAGATACACTATTGTTGAATATATTGTATAAATCATATCATTATAAAAAAGCAAAAATATTTTTTCAAAAATAGAAAAATGGCTATAATATGGCCATAAAATGGTCAGAATCATAAAACAAAAAATGACCTAAATTCAGAATTAGAAAAAATATATGCATGTCAAATTTTATTACGATCCGTCGCATGGTTCCAAAATTATGGCGGTATACGTACATACACACACACACACACACACACACACACACACACACACACACACACACACACACACACACACTCACACACAGCCATCCGAACGGACATTTTCTAAAAACGTATGATTCGTACTCCAAACACCTCCAAATGCGTGTCCACGAAGTATTAGCAAAACTGAAAATTTTACTATTACAAAGCTTCCTCNACTGAAAATTTTACTATTACAAAGCATCCTCTTGAGGAGGAAGCAAAATTTTTTTTGATAGTGTATAACTTTCTTACTACAGTGATACGAGTGAAACCCATCAACTTATTCTCAAACAAAAATTATTGTCTTTTGTTTGAGAATAAGTTGTTATGTTTCACTCGTATCACCGTAGTAAGAAAGTTATACACTTTCAAAAAAATTTTTTTTCTCTAAGCTATAAATTATTATTAACTTTGCGGGGCTCTATCTCCGGATCTACACGGTCAAATTTTGTCCTTATAGGTTAAAATGAAAGTGCTTGCAGAGCAGTATTCGGATGTGGAATAATTTTGAAATTACATTGAACCAATGCTCTAAACAAAAAATTATTATGGAAAAAATTTGACAAAATTTCAAAAAATTGTAAAAAATTGTAAATGCGTAAAAATGAATATTTTTATAATTGCTTATTGTTTGGTATGACACTAAGTAACTGTGAAAATTTCGTGTTCCTTTTTTACCGTTGTTTAAACGAGGTACGCGCGGTCAACTTTTTTATAATTTGTAAATTAACAAGTGTGGCAGTAAAAAATTACGCGGTCGATCATTACAAAAATTTTTGTGCGTAATTGTCATATTTTGAACTATCTTTTCTAAAAATTTGTCAATATTTATAAATTTTTATTTACCAAAAACATTTCTCAAAGTTTACGTATGATGTTTTACTAATTTTTGCATATTACTAATGGAAAATTATACTTCTTCGACTCACGATTCTCATAGCCTTATAGGAAATCGTCAAATAGACAAAAAAGAAACAGTATTTTTTTTTATTTAAGGCTTTTTTTCAAAGTTATAGACACAAATGTATCAAAAAATGGGTCATTTTTCGATATTTTGGTACATTTGTTGTTCTACAGCATTACGCAAGCAATTTTTAGTGATGGCAAACATAGCTTATTTTGGTACACAATATTCGGTAACTTCCCGCATAAAGATTCTTACGTTATCAAACAACATCCATTTCGATTGCACTACCGCCTGGACTACTGCTGGTGTTTCTCGGGACAATAAGCCAGTCGTATACAAGGAAAATTGGAATGATGCACTCTCGATGGAACTTAGTTTTAATCGTATGAATTAAACTCCAAATGATTTTGTTAAATGAAGTGGACATGGAGAGGATAATGTTGAAGAAATAATATTGATTTATTCGTCTATATGTACAGCTACTATATACGCCGTGTACACCATTTGTACTCTTCGACGGCTCAGAACCAAAAGAGCGATGTACGGGACTCATATAGTCTCGACACCGCTTGTGCCCATGTGATTCACACGCATACTGCGAGAGAGGATATTTACATGTGTGCATCCCCTCACACTCATTAGCGCGCTCACTCATTCTCGGGAGCCCACCATACCTTACTGACTCGACTTTTTGTACAGTACACTATACTTCAACAGATTTTTACAAGACTGAGTAAGATCTAATTACTGCTAGCTCTGTCGACTGCTCAAAGCAACGTAGCAGACTGCAGGTCTAAAATATAACTGACTGCTCTACTTAACTGTTGTACGCCGCATTATTTGGCAATATACATTTAGTTAATTGCAGCAATTATATTTTAACGCGGTATATTAATTCTCGTAACTATGGCAAAACTGCACTATCACGACATGACCGAATGTATTACAAGGTGCCAGGTCATAACTACTTTCGTTCCCGGATTTTTCGACCCTCTCTCTCTCTCTCTCTCTCTCTCTCTCTCTCTCCGAGGAGATTCGGCTGTGGGAAAATCGTCGCATTTCCCCTCCAAAAACCTAACATGCATCGAATGTTTCGGTTTTACTTCAAGGTTGAGTAATCATAGAGTAGCTTCTTTCTCTCTTTCTCTATCTCTCAATCGCTCTCCCATAACTGTAGGGCTGTAAGAAAGATCTGATTAACTTAGGCTAGAACATGAAACTCGACAAACCATAGAAAAAAGGCTAAAGGCCCGGAATGGATTAGGAATGCTTACATGATTGGCTGCGACCTGGTTTCGTATCCGGCGGTGATGGCGAGTTTACTGCTCTCTGATCCGGCTCCTTGACTGCCTAAGCTGGGTCTAGCCAAAGGTTTGCTACAGAATCGAGTCCCTGATGTCGTGCGGGAGGTCGCAAACCTCGCCTATGAGTCGTAGGGTCTCCGCCACGGCGTTGATCACTCCGCGGGTAGGCGAGTCATCCCTGTCTGACGACCTGCTTCTCGGCAACGTCGGCGACGAATTCATGCGGCTCCCCGCTTCTGTCACGGAGTACGGGGTCTCCAGGCGTCTGGTTCACCCAACCGTGGAGCTTCTAGGGTTACGAGGTGGTGTGGTCCTGCTGGGCTCCACTGTGAGCGGTGCAGCCCACTGAATGGAGCACTCACGGCTTCAGCTGAGGTTCCTGGGAACACGAGAGGTTTCATCCGCTCTATCTGGTTACGGTCGGTGATGGTTGGGAGGCGCTGCTCCTTGGCTCATCTCGGCCTCGGCAGTGTTCGTTGGCTTCGTGGTTCGGCTGCGATCGGTTCTGATCTTTTCTCTACTCTCAGCGTGCTTATCCCGACAGCGTGGGCAGGTGGTGGGCAGATGTCTTCTCTGAAGCGGCCGCAATTGAGGCAAAGTCTCCCCCGACGTGGTTTCGGGCACTGGAAGACGGAGTGGCCACGCTCCCAGCAATTGAAACACGTATAGAGTTGAGAATCAAGCTCGTGTCCGTCGGAATCGATTTTAGTCCGCTATAGTGCAATCCGCTGAGCTTGACCTTATATTGCGGTCCACCCCGCTTTCCACCTTTTACGCCTGCTGTAGTTCGGGTATGCGGCGGTCACTCCTGAGAGGTTTATGCGAAGCTTTATCCGGCTGTAAGGTGATTCTGTTTCCGGCGGTGAAGGAGTCGCGGCGAGCAATACGTGTGGTGAAGGGCCGTTGGGGTAGGTTTCCCGAGTCGAGAATAGGCTCATCGATCTGAGTAGGGGAATCTACTCTCGTTTCCTTTCCCACAACGCGTTGCAGCTCTTCCACTGCTTCCCGGCTCTCCCATTCCTTCGATGCTCTCCAGTCGCTTCCTCCGATGCTCTCCAGTCGCTTCCTCCGATGCTCTCCAGTCGCTTCCTCCGATGCTCTCCAGTCGCTTCCAGGCGCAGATCCTCGCCGATGATGGTTCGGCTTTGCTGTTCTGGGTGACGGTGACTAGTGGAGCTAGTGACTTCTCGTCCAGTTATCCTCTCACAGGAAGGGCTTGCCCCAACAGTTCGCCTCCAGTTTTGTCATCCGAGTCGGCCAGCAGCTCCTGTTCTCTCATCTCCTCTTCCTCCCTCTCCCGGCGGCGCGCTGCAGCTTGAACTCGAAGTTCGCGGTGCAGCGTCTCTTCACCCTTCGGGCACTCGGGGTGGCAATCGCGCTCATGCCTCGTCGACCACTGTGGGGGCACGAAAAGTCCGGTGACACGGCGGTGAATTCCGGCGGCAATGAATTTATTTTGTTAATGGTACGACGGTATGTTCTTTGACATGCTGGCTTCCACTACCGGCTTCCAGGATCAGGGCTCGGATTGTTAGACTTGGAATTACGTGGAGGTAAGTATCTTTTTAGGTCCGACACATGCACTTTCGTTTGTCTCTCCCATTGTCTATAAACTTAGCGACCAACTCTCGTAGCGCATCCAACCGTTTCATGCGGTTTTCCATACTTGAGGGTCTAATTGTAATTTAGGTCCCCGGTCCTCCACTTCTTTACGCATGCTTTTAACTAACGTAGCGTGTCGGCCGTAATTTAGAAAGACAGGAGATGTCTTGAGTGTCGACTGCGTGGCAGTATTCATTGCGTGGCGAAGTTCGTGGACCTGCTTGTCCCAGTCTCGGTTATTCTCGGCGAACATGGCTAGCATAGTTTTAAGAGTACGGTTACTCCTCCCGACAGGATTGGCTTGGGGTGATACAGTGGAGAGGTAACGTGCGTCACGCCATACTCCTTTAACGTTTTAGCGACATTCTTGTTCATGAACTCCGTACCATTATCAGTTAGGAAATACTCCGGCGTCTCCCATAGGAATAACACCAACTCCTCGAATGCTCCAGCAACTGATTTTCCGTCGGCTTTAAGTAATGGCTTGACTTCAACCCAGCGAGTAAAGAGGTCTTGGAAAACCAGTAGATATTTGTTCTGGCTCTTACTTCTTGGGAATTCCATCATGTCAGTGGCTACTACAGTTCATGGCTTCTCCACGATTCGCTTCCCTATGAGACCTTGAGGTCCTTGCTGTGACACTTTATATTGTCGACACGTCTGACAGGAGGTAACGAAAACGTGAACGTCGTGATACATTCCTGGCCAAAAATATTCTCTGGCTATCCTGTCATAAGTTTTTTCTACTCCTTAATGTCCGGCGGTAATCTCCCCGTGTGCTACGACTATAACTCTCTCGTTGTTCGACTGGTACTACGAACTTCCAAATCTCATCGCTATGAGTAATAGGGTCCAATAGCGGGTCTTTTTAGGCACGACTGCGATACGGATGTGCCTTATAATTTCGTGTGCGAAAAATGTGTGAGGTGCGATATCTCACGCAATTTTCGACCGATCGGGCTGAAATTTTAGGAGAAATCTCCTTTTGCAAAAGCTAGAAAACTATTTTTTTTATCCCGATCCTCTACGTCGTTTTGAAATGCGAGCACAATTTGTTCGATTTTTAAGCGTTGTTTTAATAAAAATTTTCCTGTGATGCGATTATCTCGGAAAGACTTTATTCAATCGGGCTAAATATTTGTGTGCAAACTCCCCTCGTAATACTAAGCTGACAGATTTATTTTAGGCTTGATCCTACACGTATACGCAGAATGCGGCAACCTCCAAGAATCGCTAAAAACGGTCTTTTAGCTCTAACTCGAATTCTAAGCATTCTATAAAAAAAAGTTAAATAGAAAAGTTGTAGATCTTTGAAAAATACAACTTTTTCCCATTAACATCAAACTATGAAAATGCTTAGAACTCGAATTACAGCCCAAAATCGATTATTTGCCATAAAACTTTGTGGATTTATATTTTACATGAAAATGATAAATATAAAACTTGTAGACATTTTCAAAATACAACTTTTTACCGTGGCAAATATATTTTTTTAAAACTTTAACCCAAAGCATAATGTAAAAAACGGTATTTCATACATATATTCTGATAAAAATGATAAATAATGATATCAATTAACATGAATCAGCACAATTTATTTTCAAAACTTAAGTAGATAGTACTGAACTAGAAAAACCTAAATTACGTAATAAAACATCTCAGATTGAAGAGATACTCTGAGGAGCCAACTAAACTTCCGTAAATCTAAACTATACTACAACCCTCTGACATCAATTTCCTAATTTTAATTCTATCGAAATGCCTTCCTCTTCTTTCTTCCTCTCAAAACTTTTCAATTGTTCTTCCATGGTATTAATTTGTCTTTGTGTTGCTGCATCTTCTTGATCATCTCCTATAATTTGTGCAAATTCTGCTGTTTTTTCTTTGATTTCCTCTTGAAACTTATCCCACTCTTCTCCAATAGGATCTTCATTCTGTAAAAAATTGTATGATTGTAAATATAAAAGAACAGTTATAAAGTAATCATTGATTTTTTATATATTAATTTAAAAAGGTAACAATTATTTTAATGACAGAAAACAAAGTGTGCAGTGAGAAGATGTTATTTCGTAATCTCTACCTCTAATGCTCAGTTTATGAAACGAGAACTGAATGTATAGATTGCAGTACGTACCAGTAATTGCCTACATTTCCACAATCCCACACGACACTAAACTGTAATAAATAAAAGTAAAAAAAAAACCGCTGCCAATTCTTTGGCACGTAGCTTCCTTCAACCTTATGTATCGCTTTAATATCTAAATTGTTTTTACTTCATATATAATTCTATAAAGTTTTTATGCTTTTTCGTTTGATGGATAAAATTATTTCGAAATAATTATATTACATAATCAATGCGTAACTGAAAATATTGTTTTTAACGATTTAATAAAACAAAAAAAGAAAAAAACTATCCGATAACCATGATGTTTTAACGAAAAGTTCAAAATTTAGTTTCCGAGATATAATGATAAGGATATAGTTCGCAGAACATATCTAAAATCACCAGTGATCGAAAAATCGCCATGAATATACGCACATGTGTAACTGCAAATCTTATTTTTAACGAATTAATAAAACAAAAACAGCAAAAAACGAGTCTAAGTATAGATTAGAATCCATTAATGGAAACTGAGATCGGAGCGATACAGTTTTCAGTTATATAGAGTATACAGGGTAAGAAAACAAAATTTTGAAGCTTAATATCTTTAAAACTAACTGGTATCATAAACAACCCAAAGAAAGAGATAAAGGTGCTATATAATGCTAACTAAATCCAAAATTTTAAATTGATTATTGCCTTTTTACTCCAGTTATCGCATCACGTAGAAAAAACGACTCATAGTATACAGGGTGAAAAAACAAAAGTTTGAAGCTCAATATCTTTGAAACTAACTGGTTTTATAAAAATCCCAAAGAAAGGGATCATTGTGCTATATAATGCTAACTAAATCCAAAATTTGAACTTGATTATTGCCTTTTTACTCCAGTTATCGCGTCACGTAGAAAAACGATTTTTTTCAGTTTTTGATGTTTTTCTCAGGATCTGCCCCATGAAATGACTTAAAATTTAAGTGGTATATAGTTCTAATTACCTTCAATAATCATATATTTTGCTTCCTCCTCAAGAGGAAGCTTTGTAATAGTAAAATTTTCAGTTTTGCTAATACTTCGTGGTGTAGCATTTGGAGGTGTTTGAGTAATAACCGTTTTTAGAAAATGTCGTGCGTATGGCTGTGTGTGAGTGTGTGTGTGTGTGTGTGTGTGTGTGTGCGCGTGTTGTGTGCGTATACCGCCATAATTTGGAACCATGCGACGGATCGTAATAAAATTGACATGCATATAGTTTTCTAATTCTGAATTTAGGTCATTTTTGTTTTATGATTCTGACCATTTTATGGCCATATTATAGCCATTTTTCTATTTTTGAAAAAATATTTTTGCTTTTTTATAATGATATGATTTATACAATATATTCAACAATAGTGTATCTAAAAGAATATAAATTTGTCTACTTTTTCCCGCAAGATTTTCTAGATTGACTGATCTGTTCATTTTTTATGATATAAAAGGTAATTTTTCGATAAACATATATAACTCAAAAAATAAATAGTTAAATGTTTTGAAAAAATTCATGACAATAAAAAACAACGATATCTACTAGTTGTAAAAATTTTAAGCAATTTTGGCGACTAGTTTTTGAGATAAAAATCAAAAACTAAAAAAAATGTTTTTTTTTATGTCGTACGATTACGGGAGTAAAAAGGTTTAAATTGAGTTGAAATTTTAGGAAAAGATTGATCTTTTGATCACTTCGGCTAGGTTCTTTTTGTAGCTTATGAAACCTTTTAGTTTAAAAGATATTAAGATTCAAATTCTTCAACTCTCACCCTGTATGCTCTGTGTGACTGAACATTATTATTTTTGTTAAATCATATAATTTGATAATTAAAGCTTAGTATATTTTGAGAGCTTTCATGGTTTTATAAAATGTCCGTGCAGATGGTTTTGTCTGTGTGTGGTTTGTCTGTGTGTGTGCGTGCGTGCGTGCGAGCCTTCGCACGTCACTCTCACAAAGCTATCGGTCTTTTCGTATCGAGGAGTCGCGCGCACGATGCTTACTCTCTGCGAGTCTAAACGAATCTGTCTCTCTCTCCGCGAGACGCGGCACGCGCGCGAGTCTCTCTCTCTTTCTCTCTCTCTCTCTCTCTCTCCACTTACCGTGCTTTCTCCCGTTCCACTCTCTGCCGTTCGCCTGTAACAGAGCTGTAATACATTATTATACATCATGATATTTATGCTGGGGAGGTTATGACGAGTTAACATTGTTCCTCGTCATATACATAACTTAGAAAAATAATATTAATATCCATTCTTTCAGCACCGTACTCCTTATACTTAACTTTTCAGAAATCAGTCATAGATGAACCACACTACATGTCAGCTAATTCTAACCTATAATATCACATAATTTCTATAATAAAATTTTTAATCAATAACAGAATACAAAAAATATATAAAAAATTAAACGTAATTTTTATTACTTTTTATAAATTTTTCTATGAGAAACACAATAAGTTTATGAATTCTTCTTTTTTTTCAATTACAGGATTGATTATGCGCTATATTTTTTTAAGAAAATAATCTACATTAGAATATGTATACATACATGAAAAAATTGTTAAACAAATACTGAAATTTGATAAAATTTTGATATAATTAATCTACAAAATAAAATTTGTTTAAAGAATACATTGAAATTGAGAAATATTTTAGATAGAGTCTACGACCAAATATGTATTCTCACATAAAAAATATCGCAATGCAGAATTTTTTGAAAACACCACATTCTATATTCAATAAACATCTAATTCTAATTATGAATGATATTGACATATACATTTTATACAAGATTTTCTCTACATTTACCACTATAAATATTATATCAAAACCAATAAAATAGTCTTAAAGATAAAACAACAGAACCGTTTAATGCCAGTTGATTGAGCACAATAGGTTATTATGTTATATTGTATAACTTATATTGTATATGTTATAACGGGGTTCCTTTACAGTTATAAGCGATCAGTGGCTCATCCACTGATCTGTCAATGTGCCAAAGGAATAGATGCAGCAGCTCGTTGCAGGCTTCTTGAAGGCTATACGAAACCTGGCCCGTAGCGCAGTATATGCTGAACGTGCACGTCCTCGTGCACGTGAGCCCGCGGAGGCGTCGTGAGTGATAAAGCTACGTAGCGTATTCGCGTGTTAAGTCTAAAGGGAACGCACGGGAAAGGATAGAGTCAGAAGCAAAATTACAAAAGCTTTTTCGTAACTGTTTTGTAACTGTTTCGTTTAAGTAACGATTATGATTCTAATACTGATGCAGCACAAGATAAGCGAGAGACGAAGCAGAGCTAATAACGCCGAGATTAGATTAGATTAGATTAATTGCTCTTTATTTCTGTACATTATGTTGTACATATAACAAATATAGTGTATTGTGATAAAAGAATAAATAAAATTTGTGTAAGGGTATATAGTGTAAAGGTGTGTGTGAAACGTTGAGAAATGAAATGAGATGAAAGTGAATGTATGTATGTTTGTGCGATGTTTATGTGTTTTCCAAATTAAAGAAATAATTTTTAGCTGCTTGTTTGAAGTGTGATATGGATAGTGTGTCGCGAAGTTGAGATGGAAGGCTGTTCCAGAGGTAGGAGGCGCTGATGAAAAATGAATTCTTCAGCGTCTCCGTCTTGAAGGACGGGATGTCCAGTGGAGTCACCTCGCCCCTGACAGGCCTGAGTGCGACGTGGAAGTCAAAATAGGCTAGTAGATAAGCTGGTATTGAGGTGATGAAAATTTTTCTAAGAAAACAGGCCATGAAGTACTTCCTACGGCCGGCGTGGTGAGCCATCGCAACTCACGCCTGTAAGAGGAGATGTGCTCGTCCCTCTTTACACCATATATGTATCAGATTCCCGTATTGACAAGCCTCTGCAGTTTTAAGTCAAGCTCTTGAGTCAGATCGCAGTAAACAAGTGAGCAGTAGTCGATGAGGGGAAATAGGAGTGCTTGCACCAAATGTTGGCGCAATCTGAGGCTAGTGCTCTTCCGAAAGAAATATAGCCGATACATTAAAGAGTGAGCACGTTTACAAGTTTGTGTAACGTGCTCTTTCCACGTAAGTTTTGAGTCAAGCACCAGCCCCAGGTTNCCAAGCACCAGCCCCAGATTGCGCACAGATGATTCAAAGTTGACCTGGAGAGAGAGAGAGAGAGAGAGAGAGAGAGAGAGAGAGAGAGAGAGAGAGAGAGAGAGAGTATTACGTTCTAGCCGGTACTTACAGGTGCGGCTCGTGCAGTCTCGTAGATGCCTCGTGGCTCGATCGGAGTGGCGTAGATCGGGTGACGGGGGCCCCTCGCTGGACGACAGGAAGGACGCCTCGTGGCCTCGTGTGTGGCTGGGTGCAGCGGGAAGTCGAGTGGCAAAGTAACTCGTTAATAGATCGTTTATCATTTACTGGGTATGCCCCTGTCCGTCACTTCCAGACAATGTATTGTATTTATATTAACACTTCCCCCTCTAGCGAAAGATCTCGTTTATTAAAATCAAAATTAGAACTTCAGAGAATTTTGGAAGAAAATCCAAATTCTACCGACATAACCGAAGCAGGCATCACGGAACATTATACAAACAGACCTGATGAAATGGAAACCTGGTCTCTTACTGATTTCGCTTCGAAATGTCAATACTCCGAAACATCAAGGAAAAAAAAATCCTAATCAGGAAGACGATGATGCCGACGATGACAATGCGGAATTGTATGAATTTTTAGGAGTTGAAAAAAATAAAACTTTGAAATTGAAAAACAACGATGGCTATGTTGACGAACGAAAATCTTTTAAAATCATATCGCAATTATAGTGTTTTGCAAGACGAAGCTAATTTTTACAGAGCACAATTAATGCTATTTACTCATTGGAGAAATGAAAATGAGATTACTAACGATGATACAACACATATAATGGATTTATACACACAAAAAATTGATGAAATTAAAATGAATAGAATGAAATATATTTATACTGATACAATAGAAGGAGAAATCAACGATGCACTACAAGACGTACAGAATGATTTAAATGATCTAACAAACGACGATGATAACTAAAATAACCCAAACGATACATCAAATCGCGTTGAAGGTTTGGCTATCTACGAGATTGAAGGAGCAGAAGTTGATATAGGTATTGAAATACCTAATAATTTTAGCACCACTGAAATTGTACAAAATATAAACTTACCTCGCCAAATTTCAAACGACGAATATTATGCATTAGTCAGACAACTGAACGATAAACAATATAGATATCACAATGATTTGTATACAATTTAAGAAATAATTCCGATAAAACAATCCATCACTCCATTAATGGAGGTGCTGGAATAGGTAAAAGCAAACTGATAATGACCCAAACAATGTACATGTACTTTTGTGTGCTATTGCCGGTAAAGCAGCCTTTAATATCAAAGGAATAACATTACATTCAACTTTCCACTTACCTGTAAATAACGATGTAATGACTCCTTTACCACCCGAAACACTGAATACTATAAGTACAAAATTATTACATTTGAAATACTTGATAATTGACGAAATCTCAATGGTAGGGCGAAGAACGTTCAATCAAATAAATAATCAACTTCAAGAGACATTCCATTCTCAAGACGATTTTGGAAGAATATCAATAATCGCATTAGGCGATTTCAACCAATTAAAACTTGTAATGGATGGTTGGATATTTGATATTGACAAACGTGATTAGAGATGAGATTATTCTCAATATATGAATTGGACGAGATCATGCGCCAAAAAGATGATCATACGTTTGCAACAGCTCTCAATAACTTGGCTAATAGAACTTTAGATAACTCAATGAATGATCTAATTGATTAAATCGAGAAAGATTCAAACACTCATTCAAAATCACTGCTATCCTCCACGAGACTCTATTCATTTGTTCCATAACAACGAGCACAAAGATACATTTAATAAAATGACTTTGGAAAGTTACGATACCGAATGTTATACAATAAAGGCAATCGGTGCATGCGCAGGTAACGTCCCTAAAAAAACAAAAGCAGATTTGCTGAAAAAAAAAATTTACCACCTCAAAAAACGCAAAATCTACAATACGAAATTCCTCTCAAAATAAATGCTCGATACATGATAACTGTAAACGTCGATATTGAAGATGATCTTACGAATGGCGCTTGTGGTCGTCTAAGACATGTAACATGGGGACAAAATAAAAATAAAGAAAAACTAATTTTAAGAGTCTGCATTGAATTCGAAGATCCAGAAGTTGGTAAGAAAGCGAGAAATCCATGGCTAAATTACATGAAAAAAAATAATATTAATTTAAATTGCACCCCCATTGAACGCCAAACCAGAGTAATAGCAATGAGACAAAATAGTATATACAAAATTTTAAGAAAACAAATACCAATAACTCTTGCCGTAGGAATCACTGTACATAAATCTCAAAGCAGCACATTCAAAAATATAGTTTTTCATACATCCGGAAACCGTCGCATGTGCAGTGGATTACTTTATGTCGCTTTTGAAAGAGTAACTTCTCTTAACAGTTTATTCATTGATGGACTATACATTCCTCCAAATACAAAACAAAGCGATAACGCGAAACTCGAAATTCAACGATTAAAAAAAGACAGTACTATCAAATTTTCTCTAAAATTCCCACAAGATTTCAAAACAACAAACAACACAACCGTGATTTTTCAAAATATCAGGTCTCTAAATAAACACCTGATAGATGTTTCGAAAGATAGAGTCTTCATCAATACGGATATTTTAATTTTCCTTGAAACATGGACACTACAAAATGATCCACTATTTCTCGATTCATATGCTCTTATAGCCAATAAAGAATCAATTTTATGATCATTAGAATCATTAGTTTTAATTGATGAATGGCGTGTATATAAATGCCAGCAACGCTTATTAAGTGTTCGAAACATTTGATTATTGAAGCGCATATAGCAGCAAAAAATCATAATAAATCTTTCGACAATATGATCATTATTGGAGATTTTAATATTAACTTACTGGAAATTCAAAATCACAAAGTGAAACAACTAAATTATTTATTATCACAATTGAAATTTATTCACGTAACACCTAACAATCATTCATCTACCATATATGGTACACAAATTTATTTTTGCTTTTCATTGTCAAATCAAATACAAGCTAATTATTATGAAACCATATACAGTGATCACAAAGCTATATAGTTTCAATTGTAAAAGCATTAAAACATAATATTTTAATGAAATTATAATGACGTTATATGCATGTAAATGAATGACATCATGAAAACCATCAATATAAAAAAAAATATTGAATAATCGAAAAGCCATATAGATTCAATTATAAAACAGCATGTTGTTTTATAATAATGAATCAAATACAAAGAGATAACGCATGTGAGTACAAAATCAGGCCATAAGACTAACGTAAATTATTATTTTATAAACTATTGAAAATATTTTATAAACTATTATGAGGATTCCAATATAAAATATTCTTCCATTTCATTAAACATTATTTTTTAGTAATGTAATAAATAAACTGATTTGGTACTTACAACTGAGACGTACTGTCAAAATACTGAGACGAGTCCGTTTATTTCAAATTATGAAAAAAAAAAAAAAAAAAATTATAAACGGAAGAAGCATCAAAATATTGATTTCAAACGTCAAACAATTTATTTCATTCAACAGTTCATTGATTCATTTAATTTATTTCTACCAATACTTATTTCAAAAAAACTACGTAACGGTATAAAACACTACGTTTTAAATAAATATTTTGTATAAGAACTGCAACGTCCATATCCAGGGGCTGGATAGAGATAGGAGATCCGGCGCAGCTGACCACGAGGTTGGGTTTAGTCAAGGGCCCCGGCGGGACTTCATACGTCCCTGCAGTCGATCTATCTCTCTCTCGCTCGCGTGTCTGATGCCGCGGGAGAGGATAGGTTAGTCTTTGGCAGCGCGTGCGCATTTTCTTCCGACTCGCCGAATTCACTTGTAAATGTAATTGCGTTTCTACGCATCGCGCTATCTCTTTCTCGCTTCGCGTCTCCATAGCTCGCGAGCAGAACGAGGGCTCCAGCGCAGTCAGTACCTACTCAAATATTCAAGAAGCAACATCTCCTTACGTAAGAATCCAATACGAGACCACGTGCAGGAGATTGTCTAGCAGGATGCCCGGACCCAGGAGTTTAAGTCGCAGCCTCGCAATGTCGCTGGTCCTGTTCCAGAGCATCCTCGATGGTATTTTAATCATTTTACCATTTTATCTAACCAATTCTTTGTCCGCAGCCGGGGATCTCTCTGGTTAGACTGAACCGGGGAGTAATTCCCTTTGTGGGAATACTCTGCCTATTTCTAATAAACTAACCCTGCCTCCGAATGGTATAAAAAGACAGCTATCGCTGTCCGGCTGGCGGTGATCAAGTCACGTCCTAGTCGGTTTCCTATGGACGCAATTCGCGAATTTTCTCATAATACTAACTATGCATTGTAACCCCTCGTGCTTATAACAAATCACGAAGCACGATGCGAATTCACCGTCACATTCTCCGAGTGTATAAGCGATCGCATTTTTCTTTCATTTAGCTGTATTATGCATCAATCATTGAACCTTCCACCGCGAAGTATTTCCCATTATTATGAATATTATTATTATTTAGTGCAACTTATTCTCTCTGTAAGATCCGTTAAAAAGCCGGGTTTCTGCCTGATGTCACGGGGAGGGCAAATAAGTTGTTTTTTCCGTTTCTTTTCAACTGTTATTGCAATTCAACATTCCAGTAAAATCATTATTGTTTATATCAAGCACATAATCTTATCTGTTATCAAACTTTTATAAACGTAACTTCTTTACTTAACTTTCACTTTTCAACATTAGGTATTCTATGTTTTCCATCTTAGCACATGTAACTACATCTCATCAACTAATAACAATATTGATTTATTATCCACATATTTAATCCAATATAGCTGGTCTCAACAATTGTATTTGTATTTTTTGCGGTTAACATTGTCGAACAAAAATCCGTTGATAACTGAATGAATAGTTGCTAGTAATCATAATTCTCGCTATGTCTTTATTCCACAATTACTACTCAATTGATTTTCTTGGCTATTAAATAAAATGATTAAAGGCTTCATGCCACCAATTTATATACAACCTATATGATGTGTTTTTTCTATTGAGCCTTGTCCTGCTACAACCACTCAGTACCTTATTTATCCCAATTATGCTCAATAAATCTTTCAATATAACATTTTTAATATTGGCGTAATTCACAATTTCTCAATTTTATGATTAAGGAATGTTTGCTCTTGTTCTTGTTAATAAATGAAATTGCTCGCGATCATTCATAATTTAATCTATTAAAATAAAACATTTCTGTTCGCGAATTATTATTTTCGAATGCTTAAATATTATAAACCATTTATCGAGCAAACATATTTCCACAAATCTTCCAGAACGTACTATCACAATATATGATTTAAAATTTAAAATTTCTTTAAAAACTAAAAATGTTTCTTTTTTCCATCTAGACTGCATTATTAAGTCACACAGGCAAAATTACAGATTTTACAAAAAATGGAATCCAATTTAATCGTCATCGATCCAATTCAGTAGAAGATATTACAAAAATATATTTTGGAGGTTTCACCAACGGACTTCATTTAATGAAGAGATAACAATAATTAAATCACTAAAATCACTAAAGGTATGCGATCCATTACTACTTCATCAATATTATTATCAAACCATAAATGTGATAAATATTTCCAACTTATATCAATAAATTTTAATTTTGTGTCTGTTTACAGAATTACCATGTATTGAGAGATTGATAAATGTATTGAATTATTGGTCCCACACTTGGATAAAATTTAAAAGAAACTTGAAATTCCACGCTATAGTATCCAGCAAAACACATTTAAGATCAGAAATATCCAAAAATATTTAATTTATCAAGGTATATATACATTGTATAGACCGGCGATGGCTCCGTGGTAAACCACCTGCCTCCCGGTCAAGGGGTCGTGGGTTCGAGCCCCCATCAGGGCGATCAGTTTTTTCAGATCCGATGGAAATCTTACTCACGACACCGGGTTTGAGAAAGGCGTAGGTGTGATGAGCCTACCCTGGAAACTTTCGAACGCTAAAATTCATCTAGAAACACAACACGATACGTTGTGAGGCCATGAACTTTCGAGTTCGAAAAAGCCACCCATTTATTTTTTTTTTTTTTTTATATATACATTGTATGGTTATATTTTTCTTAATTTCATTTAATTAAAGCATTTATCCATTTGAAATGCATCTTTGTATTTTTCTTTTCTAAACATTCGAATCACCACAATCCTTGAAAAACTGGACATTGTAGAAAACAATTTATCTGAACTATTTATATGAAATTTGAAATTAACGAATACATAGATAAATCACGCCGTGCTACACTATTATTCGCATTTGATTAACATTTGTTAATTTTTATTAGTATACATGGACACAGCTTTATTCATTTATAGTCATTGTTCGAGTAGATTCAATAAATTCAAATTCGCCGAGAAAGCGACTGAGTCGGAGCTAGTAGTTACGTAATTTCTAGAACACTGCTGGTCAGCTCTTTCGAATAGAGGGTTGCTATGGCAACGCTCGATCGCTCGCTCCCTCTCTCTCGCTCTCTCAGCAGTACCTGTTGCCCGACTGTAGTCAGTCGAGCTGTAGAATCAGAGCTAAACGAACTGCAGTATCAGCTACTGGTATCGTTCTCACTTGGGAACGACCGTTTAGTCTGTATTTTCTCACTCACTTTTCCTTGTTAATCTCAAGTGTACATACACACTCTCTTAAATATATTTTGCTCTTTGCGAGCTTTTGTTTGTTTAAACACTGAGTCGCTTTTAATTCACACCAACCTTTATCCTAGAAAAGACCCAACGTCTACTAATTTTAAGAGACACTAAATATTGTATTTGGTAGCAGAGCGTGTGAAAAGTGTTGGTGTAAAGTTTTTCGGTTGTTTTAAAGTGAGTGAACTAAACGGCTACAGCGACCGATTGCGACCTTGTAACTGTCGCAACGATCAATTTTCATTAGGAGAATTAGAGTACACGTATTGTTAGAGGGTAATAAGAAGTCTAGAAGCTAGAGGATTAGAGGATTAGAAGTTTATTTAGAGGCCAACAGAAGAAATCAAGTGTTCATCGTCGTCGCATCCCTGTGGCAAGCCGAGTGCATTGGAGAGATGCCTTTGGCTGTAAAGAGGCAACACCTCAGTCAGACTCAGCCTTCGTCAGCAGTCTGGGCAGCGTTTGGGGCATCTCCTGGGCCAACAGACATTGTCGTAAGCAACGGACGGAGAGGAGTTGGTAATTTGTTTTTATTGTTGTTCACTCCCCGCCCAGCTTTTATTGTGGCACGTACTCTGTTGACAAGCAGTTGCATACGTGAGAGCAGGCGTATCAATATACATGTACCTGCCTCAGTAAAGTCGAACATTTTCAAAGTTCAGAAGCCGTTATCGGCTTCTAGATTTTCGCTCGGCGCGCAGTAGCGTTCGAGGTTTTCGCACGGCGTGAGGAGGAGAGCGGCGTCTCTCCGCCCGCTTTTCTTGGCCGCTCGGCAACAGCTTCGCGCGTATAGCGGAGCGTTCACTCAACGCGGTAGCGCATCAGGCGTATAGTCGAATTCTCTGTCTCTCTGTCTCTCTCTCTCTCTCTCTCTCTCTCTCTCTCTCTCTCTCTCTCTTCTTCGTACGCGTATTTCGCACGGCCTTGCGCCGTCGCGCAACGGCCCACGACATTTTCCCTCGCTCGCTGATAGCGTAGCGGTACCTTGGCGCGCATCAGCTCGCGCGCGCAAGTAGGCAGCCATATTGGCTTTCTCTTTCTCTCTCTCTCTCTCTCTCTCTCTCTCTCTCTCTCTCTCTCAGTGGTTCGGCATCGTAGACCTTGCGTTGTACGCTGAAAAATTTTTTTTCCTTCATTTGTCTTCACTTTGGCATTTATTTATCGGCCTGTTGGCGGTGTCGTGTATCATAGCATCGGCTGCAGATTTGGAAGTGTTGGCTAGGCAACGTCGTATGGTCACATATATCGCCAATTTTATGATTAATACAAAGAAGGCGGGTACGCCGAACGCGGAGACATTTCGACCGCAATTGAAATTATTAGATACGTATTGGAGCGACTTTCTCGATCGAGATATGGAGTTGCAGAGTAAAAAGGAGAAGTTTCAGGATCAGGAATATTTCGAAAACGGTGAATTCATCGCCACTGTAAATCGGCCAGTGAATCCTGAACGTAATAACAACACCCCGACTAACGCGCAGGCTGCTGCGATCGAACGCGAATTTCGAGCGTCTGAGTATAACAGCATGCCGAAACTTCACATTCCTAAATTCTCCGGAAAACCGACAGAGTGGGAGTCTTTTAAAGAAAAATTCACCTCAATGATCGAGGATAAGACCATGGCTCCTGCACTCAAGATGCAATAACTGTTAGATTCGTTAGAAGGTGCGGCGGCTCACCGCTTAAGGGGTCTTGAGATCACCGGTTCTGGCTTCGAGGTTGCCTGGAAAAAGTTGGTTCGTCGGAACGATAATCCGATTGCGCGAATGCATACTTATATGGATATGCTTATTGACTTGAAACCGGCAAAGGAGGAATCTGCTGAAGAGATGATTAGATTGTTGGACGCTGCTGACGTAGCATTAAAGGTTTTCACCGATGTAAAATGTCCGGTCAAGGAATGGGATAGTTGGTTAGTGCATTTGGTGGAGAGGAAGCTGGACCAGGAAACAGTTAAAAGCTGGCGCATCTCGCAGGAATCGGTCAATGCGTTTCTCACCTTAAGTAGTTTGACCTCGTTCATCGAATTTCGTACCAAGTCGTTGGATGTTAAGCTGGATATTTGTTCAGACTTTCCAACGTTAGATAACCATAAAGGTTCGGGGTCCAATCGCTCATCGAAGAAGGGATAAGTTTCCGCTAACGCAGCTGCCACGTCTTCAGGCAAGGCTGATAGCAAGGGGTCGCTCAAGTGTTTCGAGTGCAAAGGTGCTCACCAACTGGCTGATTGCCAAAAGTTCTGCCAGGTGAGCCCATCCGCTCGTTTTGAATTTTGCAAACAAGTTAGGCTTTGCATTAATTGTTTGAAAAAAGGACATTTCGTTGTGGGTTGCAATGTTAATCTTCGTTGTGCCATTTGTAAGTGCAAACACCATACTAAGTTTCATATAAATAGTCGAAAGCCAGGGGAAGATTCGAGGAGAGAGAAGGATAAAACATCGAACTCCGATGACTCGGCGAAAGCTGACGTTGAGGTGCATACGGCGGTGGTTGGCAGGACTCGGCTGATGGCCACAGCCAAGGTCCTGTTACAGGCCACTAATGGTAATTCAGTTCCTGCAGGCTATTTGGTAGATCCGCGTGCTGAAGTCTCTTTTGTGTCCTCAAAGATCGTACAAAGTTTGTCGCGTAAAGTTAAGCCAGTCTCAATTTCCGTTATTGGAGTTGGAGCTGGCTCGTCAGCATTGTCCAAGGGTGAAGTTTCTCTATGCTTGCGGTTCAGGCTGAACGTAGATTTCTGCTTTGAATTTAGGGCTTTAGTATTGAATAAGGTGACTGGTGTTATGCCACAGCAAGAAGTAGAACATGATCCATGAGAACATATCAAAGACCTAGAACTTGCAGATCCTGATTTTGCTAAATCACAGAAAATAGATTGTGTGTTGAGCGCTGACGTCTACGCAGCGATTATTCGACCTGGTTTGAGAGTGGGAGGCAAGAATGAGCCTATCGCGCAGTCGACTGTATTGGGCTGGATTCCGACGGGTAGTTTTCTCGGGTGGAAAGTCCGTTGAATCGGAGTCCCAGGTGTGTCATGCTCGTGTTGAGCCTTCTCTCTCGCTTGTTTTGGAAAAGTTTTGGAGCTTCGAAGTTTCTTCTCCTAAAGTATAGTCTAAAAAAGATCAATACTATGAGGACTATTTCACCTCGACCGTTTACAGGGATCCTGACGGTAGATTTGTGGTTAGATTGCTATCCTCGGAGAAACTCCAAGAAGTTTTATTCGCACATACATGGCAGGTCGCTGTCGCTTGTTTGCTCCGGTCAGAGAAGCGTCGAGCTCGGAACGTTAAGCTCAATGCAGCATATACTATACTAAATTCATGGGCGACTATTTGAGGTTAGGATACATGGAAAGAGTGACTAGCATTCATCGCTCGGAGAATGTGTTCTATTTTACACATCATCCGATTTATTCAGTCGAGGCTGGACCTGAAGGAAAGTTTAGAGTAGTATTTAATGGATCTTACGGGGAAGTTTCGCTTAACGATGTACTGTTGACTGGGCAGAAGCTCCAGTCGGACGTGACTCTCATCATTTCTATCTGGCGTTGTTTCGCAATTGTCTTCACGGCGGATATAGTAAAGGAGTTTAGACAGATACGAGTTCATCCCGATGACGTTGATTATCAGAGAATCGTCTGGAGGGACGTTGGGTCAAAGCCCATCGAAGATTTTCGTTTATTAACCGTTACCTACGGCACCAAATCTGCTTCATATTTGTCGATCCGCACTTTATTGCAACTTGCAGAAGAGGGATGTAGAGAGTTTCCCCTCGCTGCACAAGTACTGCGTCATAACATGTACGTTGACGATGCTTTCGCTGGGGCTGATAGTGTATCTGAATCGATTGAAGTCAGGGATCAACTCGTGGCATTGCTCGCTTCGGCTGGCATGGAACTTGGTAAATGGGCATCGAATCGTTCAGAAATCTTGGAAGATATTCAGGTAGAAAAGCAAAAGGAGTTATCGCTAGACTGGGATGAGGCGGTGTCGACGCTGGATTTGAAGTGGATGCCAACTGGCGATTCATTTCGTTTCGAGGAATGGCTCGCTCTTGTTTTGGTGAGAGCTAAGCTCATGTTACAGGACCTGTGGGTTCATGGTGTGGATTGGGACTCGCCCTTGGATTGAGACTTGTTGCAAAAGTGGCAGTCGTTGAGGGCTGTGTTGCTAGAACTAGCACAGGTTCGAATACCGAGGTGGTTCGGCTCGACTACACACAAGACTTGGGAGCTGCATGGATTTTCCGATGCGTCACTAAGGGCGTACGTCGCTGCAGCCTACATGGTGATCCCTGGAGAACGAACTACGCTGATTAAGGCCAAGACAAAGGTCGCAGCGATTAAGACTGAGAGTTTGCCGAGGCTTGAGCTCTGTGGAGCTGTGCTTCTAACCAGGCTGTTATAGCACCTGCTGAATGGTGTGTTGTTGAAGCCTGCAGCTGTTCATTGTTGAACAGATTCGAAAGTGGTGCTGGATTGGCTGGACAGTCATCCATCGAAGTGGCAAACTTTTGTTGCCAACAAAGTCAGTCAAATCGTAACTACGTTACCTGGAGTTCAATGGAGACATGTAAAGTCGGAGGATAACCCGGCCGATTGTGCAACCAGAGGTTTTACTCCTCTCAGTTGATGCAGTCTTCTTTGTGGTGGGAGGGTCCTGAGTGGATCAGGACAAATTGGAAAGCACTCGATAGACCGAGTTACACGGACGATGCAACTGTGCAGGCTCAGGTGGCGATCGAGGAGTTGGTAAAGCAAGAGGAGGAATTACCATCGCTGATGTACCTGGAATAGTTCTCCTGTTACAGTAAAGTAGTACGGATTATTGCGTTTGTTATTGATTCCGCTTCAATGCAGCCAAACCTAAGGGAAATCGCTGTGCTGGATCTTTGTCTGCTGAGGAGATGGACTCGGCTCGAGTGGGGTTGACCCGCTACATTCAAGCGCTGAACTTCGGGAAGGAGATTCAATCAATCAGGAGTGGTCAGCGATTGATCGCGCGCAGCCCACTAGTCCGCTTGGCTCCTTTTATTTGTGAGAGGGGTCTGCTCAGAGTTGGAGGACGTTTGCAGAACTCGTTGCTGCTTTCCAATGAGAAGCATCCTATTGTCTTGCCTGGGTCCAGCTGGTTGGTAAAAAGGTACGTGGAAGAGGTGCATCGAGACACGATGCACGGAGGAGTGCAGCTCATGATCAGCTACATCTGCCGAACTTATTGGATTCTCAGAGGAATGAGAATCAAGGCCAAGGCGTCTACACGAGATGCTTGCGCTGTATTAGATACGCTGCACAGCCATTGCAGCATCAAATGGCACCGCTTCCAGCGTTTCGTGTGGCCCCAAAGAGGCCATTTCTTGCAACTGGAGTTGACTACGCAGGGCCATTTCCCATCTTGTTTTCGACAGGATGAGGAGCCAAAACCACGAAAGGCTGTATATGTATTTTCGTGTGCATGGTAGTACGTGCTGTGCACATAGAGGTAGTGTCGAATTTGACGACGGCGGCGTTTCTGGCAGCTTTTCAACGGTTCAGTGCCAGACGGGGAATTCCAGAGGTCTTGCTGAGCGACAACGGTACCAACATTAAGGGAGCGGCGACGGAATTAGATCGATTGTTTCAGGAGGCTTCGTCGTTCTCTCATGAGGTTGCTGAGGCTCTGACAAAGGATAATACCAAATGGCTATTTATTCCATCTCGAACGCCACATTTCGGCGGACTTTGGGAAGCTTCGGTAAAACGCTTCAAGCATCATTTTCGGAGAGTTGTTGGAGAGACTCTTTTGACGTTCGAAGAGATGGCGACGGTGGCGGCTCAGATTGTTAATTTATTCAAAAAATGACTATAAATGAATAAAGCTGTGTTCCTGTATACTAATAAAAATTAACAAATGTTAATCAAATGCGAAAAATAGTGCAGCACGGCGTGATTTATCTATGTAATCATTCATTTCAAATTTCATATAAATAGTTCAGATAAATTGTTTTCTACAATGTCCAGTTTTTCAAGGATTGTGGCGATTCGAATGTTTAGAAAAGAAAAATACAAAGATGCATTTCAAATGGATAAATGCTTTAATTAAATGAAATTAAGAAAAATATAACCATACTATGTATATATACCTTGATAAATTAAATATTATTTTTAGATATTTCTGATCTTAAATGTGTTTTGCTGGATACTATAGCGTGGAATTTCAAGTTTTTTTAAAATTTTATCTAAGTGTGGGACCAAAAATTGAGTAAATTTATCAATCTCTTAATACATGGTAATTCTGTAAACAGACAAAAAATTATTGATATTAGTTGAAAATATTTATCACATTTGTTGTTTGATAATAATATTGATGAAGTAGTAATGGATCGCATACCTTTAGTGATTTTAGTGATTTAATTATTGTTATCTCTTCATTAAACGAAGTCCATTGGTGAAAGCTCCAAAATATATTTCTGTAATATCTTCTACTGGATTGGATTGATGACGATTAAATTGGATTCTATTTTTTGTAAAATCTGTAATTTTGCCTGTGTGACTTAATAATGCAGTCTAGATAGAAAAAAGAAACATTTTTAATTTTTGAAGAAGTTTTTTTCATGCTTATATAATCTGTTTTTAAGCAATTTTTTAAATCATATATTGTGATAGTACGTTCTTATACAAAATATTTATTTAAAACTATAACGGGGATTCAGACCGGGATATTAGAAAACGACGGGGTCCGCACCCGTGTATAAGCGATCAGTGGCGCATCCACTGATCGGTAAATAAGCGAGAGGAAAAGTATGTAGCAGCTCGTTGCAGGCTTCTTGAAGGCTATTCGAAGCCTGGCCGTAGCGCAGTTTGCTGTACGTGCACGTCCTCGTGCACGTGAGCCCGCGGAGGGCTCCCGCTTCGCGAGATTAACTAAGAGAGAATCGCATGGGAATGGATAGAGTCAGGAGCAAAGTGACACAAGCCGAGTAGTAGCGAAGTTTCTCTTTATATAAAGACCCGAAATCAGTACAAAAGCAGCGTGGAATGCTTCATAGAACTCGATAAACGTCTCGCGGCTTCGACCGGAGCGGCGCAGGACAGATGACCAGGGCCCGACGCTGGACAGCAGGACGGACGCCTCAAAGCCTCGTGTGTGGCCTGGTGCAGCAGGAAGTCGAGCGACAAGCATATGCACAGCTCGAGACTGACACGCGGTGCTGAACAGCACCTGGACGATTCCCAGCGACACACGAAGAACCAGGTCACGGTTTCAGCAACAGTCCTCCGGGACACGAACGCACGCACGAATATATATTTGAGTACGCGTAGTCACGGAAACAAAGGTAGCAGCGTTAGCACGACTTTACGGCTCGGCGCTATACTCCTCAGTATCGCGGCGCGAAGCGCGACCGCGTGGTCAGTGCAATCTCTCTCCCTCTCTCTCTCTCTCTTATTCTCGCAGACGGCGCCACACGCACATACACACTAAGCGCGGCTCTCTCTCTGTGTGTGTTACGGCTGTCTGCTCCTCTCACTTACCTGCTGCTGAAAGGGATGTTATACAAGAATGTTTACAGATAGGATATGTTTATTATAATATGATGATATAGTATAGGGGCGAGAGGGACGTAACGAGTGCACACAAGGCAACTCGTTATAAAACGTAGTATTTTATACCGTTACGTGATTTTTTGAAATAAGTATTGGCAGAAATAAATTAAATGAATCAATGAACTGTTGAATGGAATAAATTGTTTGACGTTTTAAATCAATATTTTGATGCGTCATCCGTTTATAATTTTTTTTTTTTTTTTTTTTCATAATTTGAAATAATGGACTCGTCTCAGTATTTTGACAGTACGTCTTAGTTGTAAGTACAAAATCAGTTTATTTATTACATTACTAAGAAAATAATGTATACTGAAATGGAAGAATATTTTATATTGGAATCCTGATAATAGTTTATAAAATATTTTCAATAGTTTATAAAATAATAATTTACGTTAGTCTTATGGCCTGATTTTGTACTCACATGCGTTATCTCTTTGTATTTGATTCATTATTATAAAACAACATGCTGTTTTATAATTGAATCTATATGGCTTTTCGATTATTCAATATTTTTTTTATATTGATGGTTTCCATGATGTTATTCATTTACATGCATATAATTCATTAAAATTTCATTAAAATATTATGTTTTAATGCTTTTAAAATTGAAACCATATAGCTTTGTGATCACTGTATATGGTTTCATAATAATTAGCTTGTATTTGATTTGACAATGAAAAGCAAAAATAAATTTGTATACCATATATGGTAGATGAATGATTGTTAGGTGTTACGTGAATAAATTTCAATTGTGATAATAAATAATTTAGTTGTTTCACTTTGTGATTTTGAATTTCCAGTAAGTTAATATTAAAATCTCCAATAATGATCATATTGTCGAAAGATTTATTATGATTTTTTGCTGCTATATGCGCTTCAATAATTGTTAGTTTTAATTGATTGAATGGCGCGTTTGTTTTGCTGTAAACAAATATCACAGCTGTGTTGTTTATATAAATGCCAGCAACGCTTATTAAGTGTCCGAAACATTTATTATAAAATTGATTCTTTATTGGCTATAAGAGCATATGAATCGAGAAATAGTGGATCATTTTGTAGTGTCCATGTTTCAAGGAAAGTTAAAATATCCGTATTGATGAAGCCTCTATCTTTCGAAACATCTATCAAGTGTTTATTTAGAGACCTGATATTTTGAAAAATCACGGTTGTGTTGTTTGTTGTTTTGAAATCTTGTGGGAATTTTAGAGAAAATTTGATAGTACTGTCTTTTTTTAATCGTTGAATTTCGAGTTTCGCGTTATCGCTTTGTTTTGTATTTGTAGGAATGCATAGTCCATCAATGAATAAACTGTTAAGAGAAGTTACTCTGCTAAAAGCGACATAAAGTAATCCACTGCACATGCGACGGTTTCCGGATGTATGAACAACTATATTTTTGAATGTGCTGCTTTGAGATTTATGTACAGTGATTCCTACGGCAAGAGTTATTGGTATTTGTTTTCTTAAAATTTTGTATATACTATTTTGTCTCATTGCTATTACTCTGGTTTGGCGTTCAATGGGGGTGCAATTTAAATTAATATTATTTTTTTTCATGTAATTTAGCCATGGATTTCTCGCTTTCTTACCAACTTCTGGATCTTCGAATTCAATGTAGACTCTTAAAATTAGTTTTTCTTTATTTTTATTTTGTCCCCATGTTACATGTCTTAGACGACCACAAGCGCCATTCGTAAGATCATCTTCAATATCGACGTTTACAGTTATCATGTATCGAGCATTTATTTTGAGAGGAATTTCGTATTGTAGATTTTGCGTTTTTTGAGGTGGTAAATTTTTTTTTTTCAGTAAATCTGCTTTTATTTTTTTAGGGACGTTACCTGCGCATGCACCGATTGCCTTTATTGTATAACATTCGGTATCGTAACTTTCCAAAGTCATTTTATTAAATGTATCTTTGTGCTCGTTGTTATGGAACAAATGAATAGAGTCTCGTGGAGGATAGCAGTGATTTTGAATGAGTGTTTGAATCTTTCTCGATTTAATCAATTAGATCATTCATTGAGTTATCTAAAGTTCTATTAGCCAAGTTATTGAGAGCTGTTGCAAACGTATGATCATCTTTTTGGCGCATGATCTCGTCCAATTCATATATTGAGAATAATCTCATCTCTAATCACGTTTGTCAATATCAAATATCCAACCATCCATTACAAGTTGTAATTGGTTGAAATCACCTAATGCGATTATTGATATTCCTCCAAAATCGTCTTGAGAATGGAATGTCTTTTGAGGTCGATTATTTATTTGATTGAACGTTCTTCGCCCTACCATTGAGATTTCGTCAATTATCAAGTATTTCAAATGTAATAATTTTGTACTTATAGTATTCAGTGTTTCGGGTGGTAAAGGAGTCATTACATCGTTATTTACAGGTAAGTGGAAAGTTGAGTATAATGTTATTCCTTTGACGCAATTGATCTCTCCTACATAAGCATCCCCTCTCTCACCCTACTAAGTCAATAGACTGCTAGCCCTTATAAGCAGCCTGCACCATACGAAAATCATCAGAACAGTTTCAAGCATTACACATGTAACATCTACGTTTTAACTATACGTTTCTGTGACACTTTGTACATAGAGTTAAGTATCATAATAAATCTAGTGTTTACTGCCATCCAAAGTATACGTTGCTATTAAAGCATATATCAGTTGCTCGCCATTAAGTTAGCATGCAACGTGGATATTCCAGAAAGATTTATTTCACATAAAATATCGAACTCTTACCCACGCTTCTACAGTAATAATTGTATATATGTTCGAATCGAGAAATTCTATGTCACACTCCCCTACTTCTAATAATGATATAGTTGTGAGATTTGTCAATTGGTCTCCACAGTCGAACCCTGTTAGGCGATGTCCTGAATTTAGTTTGATAGCCCAGACCATCAGTGTGGCAATGATTATTGCCTTCTAGAAAAAGCGATCTGAAACACAAAACAAAATTTTTCTTCGTTCTCCCCTCATCTGAGTCGAGTATAGTGCGCGTCTAATTTAATTGTTTGATTTGCTCGTTTTTCGGATCGTATTTCCTTATGCTGGCATAAATGGAAGGTTAGATTCCACCATTGATATAGGCCGACGACTCAAATAGAGGCAATCGAATACTTCTTCTATAAGGACTCCGATTTCTCCTGAACGCGTTCTTAAGTTTGACGGAAACTCTGTCATATTTCGCCTTATTCCTGCTTTTATGCTTTCATAACACATAATGGCTATCATTATCCCGGCCAGTAATCCAATAACTATTATTATAGTTATTATAATGATGAATAATTTGGTTCTGAACTCTTCTTTAAATCCTTCCGAGACATTTTACACGGTTACTATTGCTCGTAATTCCCAAGATGAATGAGCAATCGTCCAATCAATCTTCATGGTTCCATTTTCTCTAAGAGTTTTCAATTCGACTATTACGTCTGCAAACGATACATTTCCTCCGATTTATAAATTGACTGAAGGAAATATTAGAGTTTTGAATACTTTCGTTTTCGGTACTTGAATATTTTCCAATAAGTACTAATATAAAAAGAGAATTCATTAATATATAAATATTTATATGTATATATCAATAAACAATTGCACGCATGTACAACTTTGTGTTTTCACAGTTGTAGAATAGGATTATAGATATAGAATGTTGCTCAATATTTGCAAAGATTATGATTCATTAAAATAAGCCAATTGTGCAATTTTTTAATGATTAAAAATTATAAATGATTAATATAATAAAAATACAATCAATAATTCCGTAAAACGTGAAAAGACAAACGAGTATGAACTACTGATGAAACAAAAAATATATATATTCTTACAAAAGTCATGGTCACCTGCATCATACAAAACGTAAAACTAAATCAATTCAATGCAATCTCAATCACCTGCTTAATCAAACGCCATAATCAATAAAAAAATGTTAAACAAAATCTCACTTGCTTATCAAAACTAAAAACTATTTAGTGGAAAATTGAAATCCAAAACCATCACCATTTTTGTCTACAAAAACAAAAAAACAAAAATTCTCGTTATAAATGTTTACGAAGACTTGATCGACTTTTACCATAAAGGAACTCAAATTATTTGTTTATTTTCGCAATTTTCCTTTAATTTAGCTACATCTGAAACTTTTACTAATGTATACAAATTTTCATGAATTTCGGACGTTTTTATAACCTCCGATTACTGAATTTTCACATTTATTGACTCTAATAACACTCATGACAAACAAATTTACCGTATCTCATCAGTAGGAAATCTGTGAAAGGTCAAATCAGGATTTTTTGCCTTTGATGTTAGACAATCGGTGTAGACACAAACTGCACGTGGAGGCGACATGCTGACCACGAAATCTTCTTCGCTAAACACGCTAGACCTATCTAAAAAATCTCACGAAACTAGAACGATGTACTTCCCTATTTACTACTATTATTTATCGCTATTTGTTGCAAAAAAGACTGTAGACTGTGGGCTAGAATTACCAGCAAACACGGAGACTGCGGTAAAGCTCTCTTCGAGCTGTTTACACAGCAGGATCGAGCGGGAAACTGACAGGAGCTGCGTTTTCGCGGCTTTTTCCTACTCAGAAAAATATGGTTGTCATAACCAATACTTTTGAAAACCCTCCTTACACACTTAATAATCATTTTTTTATTATTTATTTCCTTTCATTATTGTTAAAAAGTATATTTTACATAATATACTGCATGAATGATGAATCGTCTGCTGGTGCATACTCATGTGCGCGCCAAGCTGTAGGAAACTCATAGGTGGCGCCGCCGAGCGGTTGGGTAACAGAACTAACGGCCTGTTACCCAAGCTTTCGTCCCCCCATTTTACCCAGAACCGTTCTTCTATATGAGTCTATATTCGTTGTTAGTAGTAAGCAGTATTCCGGAGTCTTGATGAAGCTTTCTTCCAACTCCAACATTTTGATGGCTCAGATGCCGACACCAATATCTTCAGTCGTACTCCTGTGCATACAGTAGTAGACTATGATGCCAAAAAATTCAGCATTACTCGTACACCTAGACATACAGGAAAATATATTACAAACATTTTTTTCCTAGTTTATATTTACAAATAACAAAACTTAGCAGTATATTGATAATAATCACTGTTAAGGTACCCGTAAGCAATAAAAGATATCTATTTAGAAAACTTAGAACATGTATAAAGTATTTTAAATCAAAACCTATTAAAGATTCAATATTAATTAAACATACAGTACGAGTCATTGTAATTTTTGGATATTACCATGTAGAATAGTACAAACCCATCTCCAGAGCCGTATTAAAGTGACTGAAGTATCCAAGAACATCAATCAATACTCCCAGCAAGCATGAATCCAGCTCCAAGATCATCTCGACATGGTTTAAGCAGCCAGCTACGCCAACCAGGACTGTCAGAAAGCAAGAATACGGCCAATGTCAATTTCAGGTGGTTCAAGCAAATAGCAACCTCTCAAGGACATCCAGAAAGTTCGAATATAGCTTGAAGATTGTTAGATCAGCCAGAAACACCAAGCAGCACGAGCAGATAATGTTGAAGTACCCAGAGACGCCAATCAGCACCACTGCAGACAGAGTAAATCTAGCTCCATGGTCATCTTGATGTAGTAACAGAAGTCAACAACCCAGCCTGCACTACTTAGATGGTATGAATCAGTTCCAGAGACACCTTGAGGGTTTTTAAGTAGCCAGCAACGCCAAGCTACACCACCCAGATAGTGCGAATCAGCACCATGGTAGTGCTTACATGGTCAAATTGGCAACGATAAATACTAAATTCTCTGTCCTCTGATACCAATGCCATATAGCTATCAGTAGGAGACATCTAAATTACAACACAATGGTTCAACTCTAGAAACAGATCACACAATCACATAGTCACTGATTTCACTGCACATAACACAATAAATATCTGTTTCCAAAATAATGAACACAAGAACACAGCAAAACTTTTTGTGGAACTGTGTGATGCTAAATAGTCACCTAGACAGCATTTGACAAGAAATATACATCAGCACAACAGTAGAATCAGCAGGAGCAGCAGCAGGAGTAGTCACAAAAACAAAAGATAACCTCCAAACAAAAATTCAAGTTTCTTGTTGAGCTATATGTCTTTCTATACTGTAGCACGCCTTGATGAACTGACACCCACACATTGCATCGTCAGTGCCATTGTGGGTGCATCACTTTTGAATACTATTTGCACCGTCTTACAAGCTGATCCGCGAGCGGGATCGTGGTGAGCAGAGGTTGCTTGTAAACACATATAGGCACCGTAGTAGCACTTCTGTTCTGATTTTAAAACTACATATATCACTGCTGCATCGCGTCGTCGTTTCCGTTTTTCACTACGCACTCACTTATATCGCCGAAAAGTTAAACAGAGCAAAACATTGCGGTTAGCAGAGGCCAGGAGGCTATATCAAAAAGCCAAACACACGGCAGAAGGCTGCAGCGTGTGCATCTCGCCGACTGGTCGCCAAATCGATGCGCACAATGTATGCGCAGTGGTCGAGCTCGCTGCCTCGCTTCGACAGAGCCAACGAATAGCTGTTCGGCTTTGCTTAGCTGATAATAAAACTAATACTTTTTCTGCTTAAATTATGTAATAAACTATCTTTGCACAAAATTCATAACTTTAGGAACAGGATGGAATTTGGTTTGTTAAGTGTGACGTCACAGATTGCAAATAAACCAATGCATTTTCCACCAATAGGATAGTTCCGAATTTGGCCACTTTATGGAATTTGACGTGTATAATTGAGTACTGGTGGGCATAGCGCGCGGAGCGCGAGCGGCGGGGGGCATGGCGAGCGCGAAGCGCGAGCGTCGGCGGTCGTGCCTTATGCGGAAAACGCGAAGCACGAGCGTTTTGCGTGCCTTGCATCACGAAGCGATGCAAGGCGGCAAGCCACGTAGCGGCCGAAGGCCTAGTTATATAGCATATTTTACTCGGCTGTTTCGCCTTGTCTTTCCCTTCTCTTTTCTTCGTCAGTTCTAACTTTCTTGAAGATGGTCCTTACGCAGTTGTTTACTTCAACCATCCTCCGACGTCAGCATAGCTGTCATTATTGACTCAGGTGTCACTCTGGTCTGGAGGTAGCACTGAAGTACTTCTCATTCCCTTTCGTATCGCGAAGAATCACATGTGAAATGCTCACTTCTTTCGCATTTTTGATCTATTAAAAATAGTAAAGTTATTTGTTATAAATTAAGCCAATTAATACCCTTCCCATGAGAATGC
The DNA here is from genome assembly GCA_012977825.3 of Pteromalus puparum. Classification (NCBI taxonomy): domain Eukaryota; kingdom Metazoa; phylum Arthropoda; class Insecta; order Hymenoptera; family Pteromalidae; genus Pteromalus; species Pteromalus puparum. Next base: position 35,018,842 of record CM053172.1, read on the forward strand.
AGCGTATAATGAGATTAGGAAATTCAAAACACATATGTCATAAAACACGCCCAGCAGCACAGTCATGCTATACTTGACATCAGAACGCTACCATTTCACAATTAAAAAGATTCTAAATAGAGAACGACAGTAAAGATTAATTAAATAAAAGCGAGAAACGACAACGTGATATGAAGTAAGAATAAAACTATAATTTAATTCAAGAGTCAATAAGTAAAATCATTTCTAATAAATAATAATAATAATAGACTCACGTATAAGACCGGCGATGGCTCCGTGGTGAACCACCTTCCTCACGGTCAAAGGGTCGTGGGTTCGAGCCCCCATCAGCGCGATCAGTTTTTTTCAGATCCGATGGAAATCTTACTCACGACACCGGGTTTGAGAAAGGCGTAGGTGTGATGAGCCTACCCTGGAAACTTTCGAACGCTAAAATTAATCTAGAAACACAACACGATACGTTGTGAGGCCATGAACTTTCAAGTTCGAAAAAGCCACCCATTTTTTTATTTTTTTTTTATAAAATTTTTTATACTTACGTATAATAATGACGATTAAACAAGACATAAACGTAAACGTGCAGAATAACTAAAAGCACGAAAAAGTATAAAAGTAGAATCCGAAAAACATCGATTCATAGAAACAATAGAGCAGAGACGTAGAAAGTGGAAGGCAACATAAAAAAGTGAAAGGACCGCCAGTCGAAGGTTGCCTAGAACCAACATGTGCAGCGGTTATTAAAATCTGGAGGAACGCTCGAGCACGGCTAGATCATAGCTCGATGCCGCCGTAAGAAGAAATACTGCCTAGAGGATGTGCGATGGCTATTATAGACGAGAAAAATAAAACTCAGAAGCCGGATAGAAGTTGCCGCATGGCAAATAAAACCATTCAAATCGACATTAGAAACGACACCGCGCGGCGGATAGTAAGGTGCAGCTCTCCAAATCCACAGGAAAAATTCGAGAGTAGCCCGCCATAAAATGATAATTTACGATGGCTCTGACAGCGAACAAGCGCAAAATTCCTAGAGTACGTACATGGATTGATTATCCATCGAATTTTCTCATTGGACCACAGAGTCGCGATTGCATCCTAGAAGATGCTAAATAAGGAGATGTAATGCATCCGAGCCCTCCTGTTGGCCAAAAAGCCATTCCGTAAAAACCAAGCAAGCATCAGATCACCATAGTCCAAAAGGTATATAAGGACCCGGCAACAGATTCGCGGGACTCCAGTCCGATCAAAAAATCGTCGCGTGCGTAAGTTCTGCAGGAGCTCGGTTCATTCGGGACTTAGAATTTTTTCGGCTTCATTGGACTTATAAAATTTCAATAGTTTCGGACTTCGAATTATCGTTCTTATAGACGCTTGAAGATTTTGTCATCTGCGACGTTGCAAACGTCGCAGCCACGCAAAACGTGTGTTGCTGTTTTGCGCGGCAAATTCTCCTTAACGCATAAGGCCGAGCAAGAGACAGTCGGCGCGTGCGAAGCCCGCGTTTCTCGGACGTGAGCTACGTCCCGGGAATTCGCGGAAATTGCCAGCCGTCGTGAGCTCTGGGAAGAAGTTCGCCGGTCCGAACTGGCGCGAGACGAGCAGCCAATCAGCCCGTCTCGCGCCTCGCTTGGCCAATCGGACTACGTTATCGGCCCGGCCGGCCCAACGGCGGGAGATGTCGTCGAGCGCGCGAACCAGCGTGACTCGGCCAATTCTCGTCATGGATCCGTCCGACGCGACACGTCGACGAGAGAGAGAATCGCACGGCGATGGAGTGTGGCGAGTTGTGGAGAGAGAGAGTGTTGTGAGGAAGCAGAGCAGCATCACGACCTGGACCGCGATCCCGAGGAAGGAGTCCTCCCGAGACGACCATCACACAGCACTGTGCAGATCCAGAGTCCTCACCCGCCCGGCTGCATCTTCCGTCGAGCAGGCACGAGAGGAAGGAAGCCAGAACGGGGAGGAAGGACGTCGGGGAGAGTCTTCGCCGTCCAGTCGCCATCCGCCGTCGAGCAGGCACGAGAGGAAGGACGACGAACGGAGAGAAGGCCGCCGTCGTCGAGTCTACCGAAGAGAGAGAGAGAGTAAGAGAGACAGAGGACAAGGAAGGGGAAACCAGGCGGCCGCGAGGCCAGCGAGGCTACCTTGCATTGAAGAGAGAGAGAGAGAGAGAGAGAGAGAGAGAAGGAGAGAGTGAACGAGAGGAGAGAGAGCGCGGAGAGGAGAGAGAGAGAGACGAGAGTGTCGGTGTGTGGTCCAGCGCACACCACGACGTCATCTGCGCGCAGGCGTCGAGCCAGTGCTCGCGAGTGTGTGTGTGTGAGAGAGAGCGAAGACGCGAGATAGCGGGAACGCGTGATGCGTCGATGAGCAGCAGAGAGGTTGCCGTACGCCTGTCGGCATAGGCCTGCGCGCGGAGTAGCAAGAAGAAAACCGAGAGAGAGGAGGAGAGAGAGAGAGAGACGAAGAGAGAGAGAGAGAGAGAGAGAGGGAACGAGACGAGGGAGAGCCGGAGTGCGGCTGCGCGTGTTGTGTGCGAGAGAGACGAGAATTGGCGTGACGTTACCGGCTACGGCTTGCGGCTAGCGCGTGTACTGAGAGAGAGAGAGAGAGAGAGGGTCAGCTGTGTTCAGAGGTGAGAGCCTCAGGACTATAGCGTGGCAGAGAGTGTGTGTGTGTGCGGAGTCAGCGAGTATCTGCGGGCCCTGCGTGGCTACCTTGCGTGGGCGGCTAAGGCCACCACGTTGTAGGGAAGGGCTGGGCGAAATATAAGTGCAGAAACGTGAATAAAGTGTTGTTTGTGTTTGACTTCTTTCCTGTTTTCCCACCTCTCCCCAGCGTACTCCCATACGTCGGCGATCGCGTGTAAAATCCCGCGAAATAAAGAAATCCTAGTGCCTACGGAGGTGCTAGGTGTTGCGCACCTGTGTTGGGAGGCACAGCGTCGCACATCATCGAGACTTATAAATTTTTCTACGATCAACTCAGATCTTGTTAATTATCAAGACTCAGAAGTCGTGTTGTCGTCTGTCGTTTTCCTTGAAAGAAGAGCGAACGATATTTGAATTTTGTTTAAAAGCGAATAAATCGAATTAAATTGATATCGCGAAAGTACTTTAGACCCGACAATTCCCGATTCTTGTCGAGCCCAAATCGCCTGGGCATCGCTCCCCTTTGGAAGCTGAGTCCATACCCTTACTGAGAGGACATGCTGGTAGCAGAGCAGCTCGGTAGCAGAAAAGGAACAAGGTAAGCAATTTATACATATACACCACTAGGTTATGCGCCTCCATTTGCACTCTCTTTCTCTTTCAATAGATCAGGGCATGTAATTAATATTGTTCTACAAGAATTTAAATTCAAATTAGTCCGTGGTTCTCGCATAACAACTAGAGTAACGTCCCGCCTTAGTGATTGATAAGAAGTGTTGTCACAGGGTCGTTAATTAGAGTGCTTATAGCAAATTAGGGAATTTAGTGCGATTTCAAAGTATTATCCAGCGGCTACTGAAGGCTGTTCTATTAAGATCGCGAAGGTAGTCAGGTACCAACGGCGCTCAGACTCCATGCGTTGGAGCTTTGTCCTCGTCCGTACTTATAATAGTAACTAACCCGTAGAGTTACTGTCCGTTGACAACTCTTGTCAGTTTAGGACATAACACGTATCCTAACCAAGGGTCCTGTTCGACCTCGTCCTGTAGTTCCTTAAGGCACCGTCGTTTGTTTTCGCGGATTGTTCTCTTAAGACTCCTCTTAGCGTCCTTCATTTCCTTCTACTATTTCCTAGCATATTCCAGTTGTTATCGTCTTCTGGTCCAGTGGCATTCGTTTCGTGCACTCGCAACCTTCTTGTCCCACTAGTACACTGGTGGTCGTCTACTGTTTGCCACTCTTCGAGACATAGCAGCGTTACATATTCGGGTGATGTTTACCGTTAGCTGCGCCGCCTTGCTGCTCGCCGATCCAGACAGTTGCATTTCTTCTAGTGCTAACAGAAACATCTCCTTATCATAATCCTTCGCTTTCCAGCTTACTCTATTGGTCGTTGTACTCGTTCTGGGTACCTGTTTTGATATTTCTACCTCCATTATTATGGCCCGGTGATCACTATGTTTATAGTGCTCACTTACTGTCCACTTGTCAACTGAGCCAATAAGGCTGCTGCTAACAAACGTCAGGTCAACAATAGACCCTGCATCTCCTCTTCTAAAGGTGTGGGTACATCCTTGGTTGACCAGAACCAAATCAAAAAGGGCGAATGCTTTTATGAGTACTCGTCCTCTGTGGTTAGTCCTTATGCTGCTTCACTTCACCGCCCACGCATTGAAATCGCCTACAATTAGTACCGGATTCTTCCCCCCTGCGTCTTGTACAAGCCGATCTAGCATTTGCTCGAACTGCTCGATCGGAGCGTTAGGGGAAACGTAGCAGCTGTAAATAGTGATACCCGCTACCTTAGTCCAAATAAATCCTTGTTCGCCGGTCATTGTCGCTTCATTTTTTCACGGAAAGCAACGTCTCCACATGCCCAGCTCGCTGCCTTACCCATAATGTCCATTTCCCGCGATGGTTCGTCTAGATCTTTATATTATTCGCACACATTCGCGATATCTACCTTTTTCTCACGGACGTACTGGTTTAGTAGGTCTTGTGCTGTCTCACAGTGGTTTAGGTTTAACTGCACTATCTTCATTTTCGTTGTTTCTTTAGTTCTTCCAATGCGGCTTGGTAGACTGGGCATGTATAGCTACCAGCTGCATGGTCATTTTCTCCTTGCGCAACTCTTTCGCAACAGAGTACACAATTCGGCTCGTTTTTACAGTCTTTCACTTTATGTTCACTGCTCTTACACCTGTAGCAGCACTTACTTCGGTCCTGTGCTGCTTGCATTTCTTGGCGATATGACCAAAGCCTAGGCATTTATAGCACCTACATGGCCGCGTCCCTCGTTGTACCTCCCGTATTCTACAGACTACCCATCCTATCTTGATTTTTTGTTTTACTATCATCTGTTTATAAGTCATTTGCACTGGCATTTGGATGACCGTGGTCTGCGTATCGCCATATGCCTTCCGCATCGACTTTACTGCCGTCTCATTCACAGCAGTTTCGCACTCCCTTTGCAGTGCTTCTAAGATGTCCTCCTTAGCGTTTAATACATCGAGGTCCTTTATTTCAAAGACCTCTGTATCTTGCCTTCATCTTATCACAGTACCTTCTTCTAGTACTTTTTGCGCCACTTGCCGAAGTTCCGTTGCCTTTTCTTTAGCAGAGCGCTGGAGTTCCAAAAGCAGGTCACTAGCCGACGTCCTGCGTACTCTGTGTACATTGTCTCCTAGCATCTTCAGCTTAGGCTCTGCCTTCATCTTTTTTAAGATTTCTGCATATGAGCTCTCTTGAGTAGCCTTTATGATAAGGGCATCTGGTCAGGTTGGTCCCGCCCGTGGTGGCTTACTTATTTTTCTTGCCTTTTCACCATTGCCTTCTTCGTCTCTCTTTTTATCCCCTCGTACGCCTTATTTTCACCGTTTGCCAGCCTGCCTGCGTGGTCGGCTTGGGCACTAGTAGTTTTGTCTTGCTGGACTTAACCGTCGTCCTCTCCTGTTCCTCGTCCTTCTTTTTTTTTTTAAGAAGACTCTTGTTCAGGTGAACGCTCTTTCCTTTTCCTATCTGCGCTAGATGTCTGCGGTTCCTGTGACTGGACGCTTGTCTGCAGTCTGGAACTAAGCTTGTTCTGCTACCCGGATTCGATTCCAGGTCTCAAGCATCCTCTTTTCCTCATCCACATCACCTGTCATATTGCTATTTCTTGCAACCTGCTGTTTGCCTTCCGATGTATTGTTCTCATCCTGGTAAACAGCGGGACTTACGGCGTTGCATATACTGATGTCACACGACAGCCCGCATTCGCTCAAGCCGATTGACCAGTACTAGTTAGGTAACCGGCCTTTCATCTTGCCGTCAGTAGAAGCCAAAGATAGTTTACTCGGTCTACTAAGAGGTCACTTCGGCGCACAACTTCAGATCGCCTTTCTATCCAGGATCTCCTTTTGGCAGCTCACGGGTCGCACTGCACGGCAAACACGGCGGCCTGTTGGTCCACGAAGCATATTGTATTTCTGTTCCACCCCCCGAAACGTTGAGGAGGCCTTTACGCCGATGGGCATTCCCCTATCCATCACCTAGGGGACACGCCACATACGGGGTTGCAGTGATTTATAGCTCTTAAACATACTAAATGTTTTTTTTTGTAAAATTTTTTCAGCCTTTTAATTAAAGTTTCCTTACAGCCCTATATATTCTATAACTGACTTATAAGCAATTTAAACCTTAAAATGTGAAAGTCTGAGAGTTCGATCCAGACTCCGAGTACTGTTGTACGGTGAAAGATACCTTTTTAAGTACCTATACAAGAGCCTGACTAGCAGAGGCCTTTGTTTTTTTTTTTCATGAGGCACCTAGTAGTGAAAAACCCGTAGAAATGATTTAAATGACTAATAATAGCTGTGACAAAGGACGTATTTATCCGAACTATTCATAAAAATATCACAGTAGTGGGTTATGTTGGTTAAAAAGGATCTTACGTCTTACTTTTGCACTATGAAAAAGTATCTTTTCACCGTACAAAAGTAGTAAGAGTCCGGATCGAACTTACAGATTTTCAGATTTTAAGGTTTAAATTGCTGATAAGTCAGTTATAGCACACACACACACACCCACATATATATATATATGTATATATATATTTATTTTTATTTATTTAGACCATATACATATGTCTTATAAAAAGACATCCTATAGAGACAAACTTAGTTGTCGTACATAGGGATGGTACATAAAAAAAAAAACTTAGAATCTAAACTTAAAATAACTAAATAAGTACAGGAAGATATCGAGCCAATCTTCCTGATAACAGTTTAAATATTAACGCAAAAGTTAAGTAACAGTACAAAATAAATCTCTCTTTGATTAATCAATATTTCTCTCTTATAAATACTTTTAGTCTCTTCTTAATCGCGACTTTGCTAATCACAAGTGCTTTCAGATCATTTGTTAGCAAGTTGAAAATATTTAACGCAACAAAGTAGATATTTTCTTTTGCTTATAGCTTTATCAATTATTGTCAATTGAAGACTCTTATTTCTAGTATTGCTTTTGCTATTTATACAGGGTGACCCAATTTAAACGGGCACCGCTCATAACTCGTCAGGGACGGCCACAATCGAAAAAATGGTAGAGACCAAAGTTGTAGGATATCGAAGGGGCAACCCGATGGTGACCTTGGATTTAACCTCGAACGCGTTTTTCAAGGTCATTTGAAGGTCAACGTTGGTTTTTTAAATAGGAACCCCATTCTTTTATTGCGGGAATGGAAAGAGCGGTAAATTTTACGTTCAGAATGGTATGTTCGGTTGCGGCACTGAAGGTCATCTCAATGTCATGCAGCCAGAATGAAACCCCGCCTACGTAATTCCTCTAGCAACGCCAAATTAAAAAAATTGGTATAGACCAAAGTTGTAGGATATCGAGGGGACAACCCGATGGTGACCTTGGATTTGACCTTGAACGCGCTTTTCAAGGTTATTTGAAGGTCAACTTTGGTTTTTTAAATAGGAACCCCATTCTTTTATTGCGGGAATGGAAAGAGCGGTAAATTTTACGTTCAGAATGGTATGTTCGGTTGCGGCACTGAAGGTCATCGCAAGGTCATGCAGCCAGAATGAAACCCCGCCTACGTAATTCCTCTAGCAACGCCAAATTAAAAAAATTGGTAGAGACCAAAGTTGTAGGATATCGAGGGGACAACCCGATGGTGACCTTGGATTTGACCTTGAACGCGTTTTTCAAGGTCATTTGAAGGTCAACTTTGGTTTTTTAAATAGGAACCCCATTCTTTTATTGCGGGAATGGAAAGAGCGGTAAATTTTACGTTCAGAATGGTATGTTCGGTTGCGGCACTGAAGGTCATCTCAATGTCATGCAGCCAGAATGAAACCCCGCCTACGTAATTCCTCTAGCAACGCCAAATTAAAAAAATTGGTAGAGACCAAAGTTGTAGGATATCGAAGGGGCAACCCGATGGTGACCTTGGATTTGACCTTGAACGCGTTTTTCAAGGTTATTTGAAGGTCAACTTTGGTTTTTTAAATAGGAACCCCATTCTTTTATTGCGGGAATGGAAAGAGCGGTAAATTTTACGTTCAGAATGGTATGTTCGGTTGCGGCACTGAAGGTCATCTCAATGTCATGCAGCCAGAATGAAACACCGCCTACGTAATTCCTCTACCAACGCCAAATTAAAAAAAAGTGGTAGAGACCAAAGTTGTTGTATAGGGGGGGGGGGAATTGTGACCTCGAATTTGAGCCAGTCCTACAAGGTCATTTCAAGGTCAAATTATTTTTTTTCAAACAGCACCCACTTTTTCGACTCCGGATCCTGAAAGAATGTAAAATGTTGCACCTTAAAACGCGTTCAAGGTCAAATCCAAGGTCACCATCGGGTTGTCCCCTCGATATCCTACAACTTTGGTCTCTACCAATTTTTTTAATTTGGCGTTGCTAGAGGAATTACGTAGGCGGGGTTTCATTCTGGCTGCATGACCTTGCGATGACCTTCAGTGCCGCAACCGAACATACCATTCTGAACGTAAAATTTACCGCTCTTTCCATTCCCGCNCACCGTTCTTTCCATTCCCGCAATAAAAGAATGAGGTTTCTATTTAAAAAACCAAAGTTGACCTTCAAATGACCTTGAAAAACGCGTTCAAGGTCAAATCCAAGGTCACCATCGGGTTGCCCCTTCGATATTCTACAACTTGGGTCTCTACCATTTTTCGATTGTGGCCGGCCCTGACGAGTTATGAGCGGTGCCCGTTTATATTGGGTCACCCTGTATATTTATTTCTTAACGTAGCATAATGATAAGATATAGCTTCTAAATGCTTCTAATTGCTTTACTGTAAGTGGAGGGTCTTGACGTTGAAAATTATTTTTGTTTATAATTTTCAATATTTTCCTCTGAATACCCTGTATTAGATAAACACAATTATTGTACGCTCCACCCCCAGCAATTATGCCATAATTTACTAAACTTTGGTAAAAAGCATAGTATATCATAGTTAAAGTTTTATAGTCCATTATATTCCTAATTTTGGCAAAGATAAAAACTAAGTATTTTGTTTTTTTAACCAAATAATTTACATGTTTATCCCATTTCATGTTATAATCAAAAATTAGACCTAGATATTTATAACTTTCTACTCTTTTTATTGTATTATTGCCTATCTCAATATTAAGTGAGACAGGAACACTATGGCAGTAGCTACCATAAGCAATATATACAGTTTTATTAACATTTAAAGATAATTTATTTACAGTAAGCCACTTTGCGACTTCCCTAAGATATTTGTTCATTTTCTCTTGAGCTGACTCCCACGTGTTATCACTAGCAATGATAACGGTTTCGTCAGCATAAGAAACAACAGTATCATCTTGCATACCTCTCAGTAGGTCATTAACGTATAAAATAAAAAATAACGGTCCTAGTATGGTCCCTTAGGGAACTCCGATGGGTATATCTTTGTATTCACTTTTCAAATTCTTTATTTTAACGCATTGTTTCCTACCAGAGAGGTAGCTGTTTATTAAATTCTTATTCCATATCTCTCTAGTTTATCCAATAGGTTTTTGTGATCTACCGTATCAAAGGCTTTAGCTAAGTCTAAGAAAGTAGTTATAATTGGTTTCGATTTGTCGATTTTTTTATATATTATGTCTGAGATATAATTTAACGCATCCGTTGTGCCTCTATTTTTAACAAAACCAAATTGTTTTTCTGATATGATATTGTATACCATTAGAAATAGATACAACCTATTATACAAGATTTTCTCAAATATCTTTGATAAGTTCGATATTAGTGATATCGGCCTATAGTTGTATAAATGTAGTCATACATGACCTGTCACCAGCTTTGTAAATAGGAACTATGTCAGCTTGTTTTAGAGCAGATGGCCAGGAGGCTTGTTGTATAGACGTATTAAAAATATGTTCTAATGGTTTATCTATACTATAGTTAACTAGAAATTTGATCGTTTTTGCATTGATATTATCAACACCTCCAGTCTTGTTTTTCAATGTATCTATAGTTTTTCGAATCTCAACACAATTGGTAGGATATATAAAGATTGATTTGCTATTTTTATCTGGTAATTTAGGTTGATCTGTATCTGTATTAGGGATTTGTTTACTCAAGTCTAATCCTATTTTGCAAAAATAATCATTCATGTGGTTAGCTATAAATAATTCGTCTTCAATTTTTTGGCTGTTTATAACTAAGTAATCAGGTGACTTGTTTTGTTGCATATTTTTATTAAGTTTAGTATAAATTTCATAGCTCATACAACTCATTCAAAGTTACAATATATAATATATATATATATATATATTGTTGTGACGGAGCTCGAACGTTGCGCGATTCGAACATCAAGAATCGCGCATAACGACCCATAGCAACGAGATCAACGACGTTACGGATTATTATGTTGTAGTCAGTCTGATCGTGACAGCTGATGAGAACAGTTGTGCTTACGTTCGAATAAAGAGTCTGAGTTTAGTGTGCTTTTCTATAATACGTGTTGACATCTTTATTACCCGAACCCGATCATAACAATATATATATCCACCCTATATTATATAGATCTAAGCGTGATTTGAAGCTAAAATCCCCTCCACCCCCCTCCACCAGCCCCTCCATAGCCCCTCCATACCCCCTTCACTTTTTAACGTGAAATCATTTCAAAATTTACATTATTTTGAATGGTTGATTCCCCTCCACCCCTCTCCGCCCCCCACCATTTCCCCTCCATTGGCCCCTCCACTTCCCCTACACCGGCCCCTCCACCGGCCCCTTTACTTCATATATTGGCCTTTAATTATTCTTTGTCGCTGATTATTAATATCATCTAAAAAGATCAATATTCTCTGTGCTTCTTCATTTGACAGTTTTCCACACCACCCAAGGGGTACTGTCGGAAGCATATTATATTAGAAACAATACAATGTACTTTTTTTTATTTTATTGTATAAAAATTACCAATAATTTTATATAATTTCATAACATGATCAAATTATACAAAATTATGTTTATTTTTAAAAATGAATCTTGTTCTAAAGATGACATGATTAAATTTTACAAAATTATGGTTATTTTATTCAAATTTTACAAAATTATGTTTATTTGTTCTAAAGATGACATGATTAAATTTTACAAAATTATGGTTATTTTATTCAAATTAAACAAAATTATGTTTATTTGTTCTAAAGATGACATGATTAAATTTTACAAAATTATGGTTATTTTAAAAAATTAATTTCGTTTGTAAGATAATAACATTTCAAAACAAAAATTACTACAGATTCATTTTTATCAATAAAAATTTTTATACAATAATCTAAAAAAAAACGTGGAATCATCGCCAAGAGCCCTATAATCACGAGAGCGTAAAGAAAATAATAATGTCACGATAATTTTGAAATGCAAAATACAAAAATTTTGAAAATAGTATTTTTACAAATTTAGAACAGAATAATTTATAAAAAATTATAATAGACTTAACTAATTTTAATGTGATCTAATATATTAGCTATATTGATGATATATTTAATGTAAGCTTCAGGATCATTTTTTAATGCTTTTGGAAATAAATTTTGTTTTTTACGAAATTTTAAAATATGTTGTATTGTTAATGGCATTTCTGTAGGAATTTGATCAAGTTCTGTAAATTTTTTTGATGCGTTTTCTAATTCATCAAATTTCTCGTAAAATTCAATTTTTGAATGTAAGTAGCGGAAATCATTTTCATCATTTTCTTGTATCATCTGATTAATATAACTTACTTCCTCAATTATGTGTTCTTCAATTTGGACATTTAAAGCTTGTAAATAATTTCTTTGCTCATCAGTGTCAACTTGAACGTAAGAATTGTAAAGTGGATTCCATTTCATTGTCATGATATAATAGTCTATAAAATAATAAATGTAAGACGAAAAGGTGAAATGTCTTGACAAAAAAAAAATAAAAAGTTCTTTTGAAATTAAGTTATAGAGTACACTGAAAATACCTTAGGGGAATAAATGCAACGGATTCACGATTTCGGGCTGCAGCAGGCCGAAATCACCGAAGGTGCCACCGTCAGACTCGTTTTCAGACAACAGTAGCACGAATTTCAGGCACCAGCAGCCTGAAACTACACGTCGTTTCTCGAAATTATTATTTGATATCTCTTTTTCGAGTCCCGGTATTATCTGCTTATTCAGCAATTCATCCTCGGCGTCGTTGCCTAGACTGCTATCGCTCTTCTCGCTGATCTCCATGTCGTCTCGGTGAAACTTTGGTGGACTTCTATTGAGGGTGTGCTTTCGTATAGGCCTTCTAGGGTCATTATTGCACTCCATTCCCTGATGTTGCGGTGTGCTTGCTGCTTGTACTCCGAGTTTCATGTTTTCTTCTTTGCATAGTTTCCCTAGATCTTTATTCGGGCCCGCCTGACGAAGAATAGGCTCAGAGGTTTCCCCTGAATCTGGCAGCTTGTTACATATGGGGTATGTTTTTCCCGTTTTCTCGCAATGAACTTTCTTGTAGCTTCTCTTCTTTCCAGTGCGAGCTGCCGTCCTCGGTCGCCATTCTTCATCCGAAGAATGATCTGGGCCCGTACTCTCGGTGTACACCACGACTCGACGTTTTCTTTCTCTTGGATTTCCAGAGGATTCAGATTCTGTCGATATTCTCTCCTTGTCCGCGGTGTCAGCTGAGTCTGGGAGCGTTTTGGACTTGCCTCGCTTTTTGGTTGATCTAAATCGTAGTACCGTAGCTTCTTTTTCTTGTTTGTCTGCCAACTCGTATAATTCTGCCTTGGGTCTCTCTGGGTTATCTTCTCCTTCTTCGAGGATGGGATTCCTTGAGAGTGCGTCTGCGTTTCCGTTTCGAGTTCCGGGTCTGTATACAATGTCGAACTCGTAGCCTCTGAGTTCAGCCTTTAGTCTGTTAAACCTTAGATCGGTTTTCTTGGTCGTGAAAAAATGCTTTAATCGCTCGTGATCCGTTACTACTGTGAACTTGCGTCCTGCGAGGTAGTGTCTAAATTGGTCCTCTACATAAACTACAGCTAGTAACTCCCTATCGTAGGTGGAGTATCTTAGCTCCGGTCCCTTGAGAACTTGTGACGCATAAGCGCAGGGTTCGTCGCTACCTAGGCGCCCTTGGCTCAGGATAGCTCCTATGGCGTAATCAGATGCGTCGGTTATTACTAGGAAGGGCATAGTTAAATGCGGTGCTTTCATTACTGGTTCTTCGCACAGTGCTGTTCGCAAGTTGTCGAAGGCTTGTAGATGCTCTTTTTTCCACTCAAACGGTTCGTTCTTCCTCAGTAGTCTGAATAAAATTGCCGCCGATTTTGCGAAGTCCTTGATAAAGCGCCTGTAGTATCCTGCGAGCCCTAAAAACTGTTTTACTTTCTTGGGATTCGTCGGTACTGGAAATTTATTTACTGCTTTTATTTTCTTGGGATCAGCTCGAATTTTTCCTCCTCCGGCAATATGTCCTAAAAAGTGTGCTTCTCTCTGTAAGAATTGGCACTTCATAGGTTCGATTGTTAAGTTGGCATCGTCTAATCTCTTCATCAGGCGTCGGAACTTCTTTCCGTGCTCCTCGAGATCTTTAGCAAACACAATTATGTCGTCTAGGTAAACGTACAGTTCGGTCCCTTGCAGACCTGAAAGGGCTAAGTCCATCAAGGACTGAAATGTCGAAGGAGCGCCTTTGAGTCCCATTCCTAGTCGTTGATAGCAGTAATGTCCGAATGGTACGGTGAAGGCTGTTTTGTGGGCATCTGCGGGATCCATCGGTATCTGGTAGAATCCAGTCCTCAAATCTATGGCGGTTATGTATCTAGCCGAGGCGACACTGTCGATAATGTCCGCCGTGTTAGGTATTGGGTAGCTGTTTCCCACTGTTACGTCATTCAGCTTCCTAAAGTCCGTAACTAATCGCCATCTTTTCGTACCGTCTGCTGCGGGCTTCTTAGGTATGACATATGTAGGAGAACTGTAGGGCGAATCTGTTGGTCTGATTACGCCATCTTTTAGTAATTGCTTTATTTGGCGCTCCAATTCTTCCTTCTCTTCTTGACTCGGTCTGTATCCTTTTGATCGAACCGGGACATCCGTGGTAGTAGGTATTTTGTGCGTCACCAGTGTTGTTGCTTTAAGTTTTTCTCCGGGTAGCCCGAAGATGTACGGTCTCTCTCGGATAATCTCTTTAATGTGTGCAATTTCTTCCTCCGTTAAATCCTTAAGTGTCTCTGGGTCAAGAAGTTCAAAAATCTTTTCGGCCCTTTCTTTAACTTCGTCGGAAAATATCGTAAGTATATTGACAGTCTCCGTGGGTTCGTCTTTTTCTAGATCGAATTCTACTCCTCCCTCCTTTATGGCTTCGCATGCTTCGAGCGTTACCACTGGTGGGTGTAATTCTATCTCATTATCCGTAGTATTGACACATAAGGCGTGTATCTTGCCTCCTTGGTTAGTACCAATAAAATTTCCGAAGTATACTCCTTCTCCTAAATTTTGTAAAGGGGCAAATCCTACTTGTTCTGATATGTCGCTAGCTCGTGCATAGATTACTTGTCTCGTACGTGCAGGTATAATAAATCTTTCATCTTGAGTAAATGGTATTATAGTCTGTCCAAATTCTATACATCTGTCGGCAGCATTAACCTTTCCACCATATTTTGAAAGCACATCCCATCCTAAGATACCATCTGTATCAATGGGAAATTCGTCAGGAACCACGTGCACATCGCACTCCAGTCCCTCTGAACTCTTAATTGTCTTACCTAAGCTTAAACATTCACCAGGCGTGACTCCATTAATTGCAATCACATATTGTTTATCAATTATCGTCCTACTAGTGACATTACTCGCTTTAATCAACGTAACATCGGCTCCACTATCCGCATAAAAACGTGCTTTCCTCCCTTCTAACTTCTCGCTTGTAAGTTCTACTATAGGTAGTTTACGTCCTGCTGTTGCAAATCTTATTAAGTACTTCCTATTGTCTACTTTCTCCTGCACATGGGCCTCCTTCTTTCGTCTCGATTGTTCTTTTAATTTATTAAACTGCACTGCTATCTCCTTAATTTGCTTCTTTGAATCTTCAATTTTATCCTGCTTCTTACTGACTTGCCCCTCTACTTTCTTATTCTGTTCTAATGTCGGTTCCGGTTTAGCAATCTATTGATTGCCCGATACCCCCGACTGAACGAGCATCCTGGTAGTTTAAAGAATTTCCAGATTGGTTTCTGTAAATTCCGTTATCTTCCCTTTGTCTATTACGATCATTGTTATTGTTGTTATTCTGACCATTATAGCGGTTATTATTATTGTTGTTATTGCTGTAGTGATTGTTGCTTCTACCGTAGTTGCGCCTGTTATCATGACCTTTATCATTTCGCCGGTTATCCAAATCTCGGTCGTTTCTGCGATTTTCGAACCCGCGGTCATTGTGCCTGTTGTCGTATCCGCCGTCGTCACGTCGGTCATTAAAATTTCGATTATTATTATAACCATTGTTGTTGTTGTAATTTCTATCACCATCTCGATTGTTGTAGCCACCATTGCGTTCTCCCGAATATCTGCGTACGTTGTTCTTTCGATAACCACCGTTCTGTCTTCTACTATTTTCTTGTGGAGCGATATTATTTTGCGTCGCATTATTTGCTTGCGGTGCAGGCACGACGTATGGCACAGGGGCCGGGGTGGGTACGGGGAAGGGAGTGTACACTACTGGCGGGGCACTGGCAGCAGGTGCTGACGCGAGCTTTTCAAGTTTCTCCTTGTTGAGTTTTCCGTTATTTATCGCGTTTTGTAACGAGAAGCATTCAATGTAGGTGTGGCCCACGATATTACAATATTGGCATATCCTTGCCTTGCAATCTTTTTCTAAATGTCCCTGTTATCGACAATAATTACATACGCTCATACCCGTAGTATATCTGACGGCTTCGCTAGCTATTGGCGTGGCCTTCGGGTCATATGCTGCCTTTGCAATACTCATGAGTTCGGCTGCCAACGATGGAATTTTAGAAGTGTCTTCGCGAATAGGATCCGGTTGCTGACTATATGCGCGGCGCGCGCTTGTGCGATGTTCGAATGCTACGGCCTCTGTAATGGCTTCTCTGAGACATAGTGGATTTTTAGAACGAACCTGGTGTTGCAGTTCTCCGTTCAGACCAAATAAAAACTATTCAAGGGCCTCTTTATCAGCATTGTTTTTATACGTGGCTCTTTCCCAATCGCGCATGTCGCGGCTCGCGTCGTAAATGTTTAACAATCGATTGTGTAATGTTTGAACGCGCAGCCCGTAGTCTCCGGCACTTTCTCCAGCATATTGGCGAATTACCTTAAGATCGGCTAAAACTTTATCCGCTCCGCCGACGCCGCTATACTGTGTAGTTAAATCGGCTAGCAACCGCTCCACGGTTTCGTACCACGTCAAGCGCGAAGTGTAACCGTCAGCAGCACGTCCCCGAAACTTCGATGCCAACGAGTTAAGCACCCAGCGTTCGGTCATTTCGTAACTAGCTTGACTCTCCTCCTTTTTTCGTGTGACAATTTCGAAGAATGTGATTTCGTTGCTCATTCTACTGGCTTGTAGTTGATACAGGGCGTTGTGCTTTTTGGTGTACGTGTGAAATATCGTGAGCATGTTTGTGATTGATCGTTTTTATAATTCTGTTATTTGTTAATTTAATTTATGATTTCGCGTGATTGTTATATCGTTACATGATGTCCCTATTGGTTTTAACAATTTTAAAATTGTGCGTTCAAGTAGGTGTTTCACTCGCGGTTAACTAAGATTCCACTTTTTAAGATTTCATAGGGCTACTTTCTTAGGTGCGTGCAGCGAGTAGATTGTATAAAGACTGACTTCACTCTCCCTCTTTCACTTTACTTTTATACCATTCCTTCAGTAGTGCTTATCAGAGGCAACTCAATCCTCGCACATGTGTGACTATTTGCCCTAGATTTCTTACTTATCTATCGGCTCTATGTCGCAACTTATGACTAATTTTCCTCTTTTTACGTAATTTTCTCATTTTCTTGGATCATTATTTGTTAATATCATTATTTATCTGGGGGCTCCATATAAGATATGCGCACTCTGTTCATGTGCACTACTTTATATTGTACTTATTTTGGCCTATCTGTATCTTAATATTAGCATTACGTAAAATATCTACTACTAGATAAGGACCTTCGTATTGGTCCATTAATTTATGAATTTTTCCGCCGTTTAAAAGCCAATATAATTGCCAACTTTAAAATTTTACGGATTCGCGTTTCTATCATAATAATATTTTGCACGCCACTTTGCTGCAATTAGCTTTTCTCGCGCTCTTGTATTTTCCTGTATTTTATTTAATCTAGTCGTTAATTCAATGGAGATTCCCTTGAACACTAGATAATCTTTGTTTTATGTATTTGTAAATCTGTGGAAATCCGATTCCTCTTTTGATTTTTGCACTGAGCGCTTCTACGTTTTCTGGATTTCTTAAATATTCGTCTAAAGTTTCCTGTTTTAATATTGTGCTTAAACCTTCTTTGAGTTTTATCGTAAACTGATTTTCCAAATTCCTGACTTCTTCCGCGGTTTCTCTTATTACTGTATCTAAATCTTTGTTCTGGTCGATAAGATTATCCTCGGCTGGGTATATCCTTTTCGCGGTCTTTGGCGTCTCCCAATTTGCGCATCTTGATTCTTTTATGATATTCTCGGCGGTGTCTGAGGTCTCCGCGTTTTTTCTAAAGTTCTGACAGTTTGATAATCAGACTCATGATTAACCGGATTTTCTATAAGCGTTTCTGAATTGGCATTCAACAGTCGTTGAATGTGATTTTAAACTTTGATGAAAAAGCGCTGGCGTAGAAGTAGCGTTCGAATTCAATAGAGTTGTCAGGCTCGTCGGCCTTTCGTTTGAAAATTCTAGACTCCCTGCTATGTCGTTGGAACTAACTATTTCCTCGCTGACGGGAGGTAGTGTAGCGGTTGAAATTACTGTGGCTACGGTTGTACTTGTTAAATCGGGTTTGGCTGTTGTCGTTTGACCAATATTAAGACGAGGAGGTTTTATAACGATAGCTTTCTTTATTATTGGCTTATTTATGAGGTTAGTAGTTGAATTCGCCGTGCATATAGTTAAATTTTCTAAGGCTTCGTCGTTTTTTTTTAACTAAGTATGTATTAAATGAATTTTTAATTTTATTTTGAACGAGCTCAGGGCGTTAAGCTGAATGCTGCGTCTTCTAAATTCATGAGCGACTATTTGAGGTTAGGGCATATTGGAAAGAGTGACTAGCGTTCATCGCTCGGAGAACGTGTTCTATTTTACACATCATCCGATTTATTCAGTCGACACTGGACCTGAGGGAAAGTTTCGAGTAGTATTTAATGGATCCTACGGAAAAGTTTCGCTTAACGATGTTCTGCTGACTGGACAGAAGCTCCAGTCGGACGTGACTCTCATCATTTCCATTTGGCGTTGTTTCGCAGTTGTCTTCACGGCGGATATTGTAAAAAAGTTTAGGCAAATACTAGGCCATCCCGACGACGTTTATTATCAGAGAATTGTCTGGAGGGACGACGTGTCAAAGCCCATCGAAGATTTTCGTTTACTAACCGTCACCTACGGTACCAAATCTGCCCCATACTTGTCGATCCATACGTTATTGCAACTAGTAAATGAGGGATGTAGAGACTTTCCCCTCGCTTCACAAGTACTGCGGCACTATATGTACGTGGACATATGCTTTAGTTGGGGTTGATAGTGTATCTGAATCGATTAAAGTCAGGGATCAACTCGTGGCATTGCTCGCTTCGGCTGGCATGGAACTTGGTAAATGGGCATCGAATCGTTCAGAAATCTTGGAAGATATTCAGGTAGAAAAGCAAAAGGAGTTATCGCTAGACTGGGATGAGGCGGTGTCGACGCTGGATTTGAAGTGAATGCCAACAAGCGATTCATTTCGCTTGGAGGTTAGTTTGCCAGCAACTCCAAAGACCGTTACAAAGAGAGTTATTCTTTCTGAAATCGCAAAACTGTTTGATCCTTTAGGATGGCTTGCTCCTGTTTTGGTGAGAGCTAAGCTCATGTTACAGGACCTCTGGATTCATGGTGTAGATTGGGACTCGCCCTTGGATGGGGACTTGTTGCACCGGTGGCTATCGTTGAGGGCTGAGCTGCCAGAATTGGCACGAGTGCGAATACCGAGGTGGTTTGGCTCGACTACACACATGATTTGAAAGCTGCATGGATTCTCCGATGCGTCACAAAGGGCTTACGTCGCTGCAGCCTACATGGTGGTCTCTGGAGAACGGGCGACGTTGATTATATCCAAGACAAAGGTTGCACCGATCAAGACGAAGAGTTTGCCGAGGCTTCAGCTCTATGGAGCTGTGGTTCTGACCAGGCTGTTGAAGCACCTGCGGGATAGTGTGTTGTTGAAGCCTGTAGCTGTACATTGCTGGACAGATTCGAAGGTGGTGCTGGATTGGCTGGACAGTCATCCATCGAGGTGGCAGACTGTTGTTGCCAACAGGGTCAGTCAAATCGTGACTACGTTGCCTGGAGTTTAATGGAGACATGTAAGGTCGGATCACAACCCGGCCGATTGTGCGACCAGAGGATTTACTCCCTCTCAGTTGATGGAGTCTTTCCTGTGGTGGAAGGGTCCTGATTGGAGCAGGACAAATTGGAAATCACTGGATAGACCGAGTTGCACGGTTGATTCAACAGTGCAGGCTCAGGTGGCGATCAAGGAGTTGGTAAAGCAGGAGGAGGACTTGCCCTTGCTGCTGTACCTGGAAAAGTTCTCCAGTTACAGTAAGATAGTACGGATTCATATGCGTTTTGTTATAGATTCCGCTTCAATGCGGCCAAACCTAAGGGAAATCGCTGATCTGGACGCTTCAGGCGCTGCACTTCGGGAAGGAGATTCGAACAATTAGGAGTGGTCAGTGACTGACTGCTCGCAGCACACTACTCCGCTTAGCTCCTTTTATCTGTGAGAGAGTTCTGCTCAGGGTTGGAGGAAGTTTGCAGAACTCATTTCTGCATTACAAGGAGAAGCATCCAACTGTATTGCCTGGGTCCAGCTTGTTAGTAAAGAGGTAGGTGGAAGAGGTGCATCGAGACACGATGCATGGAGGAGTGCAGCTCATGATCAGCTGCATTTGCCGATCTTATTGGATTCTCAGAGGAATGAGAATCATCTAAGGCGTCTACGGGAGATGCTTGCGCTGCATTAGATATGCCGCGCAACCAATGCAGCATTAAATGGCACCCCTTCCAGCGTTTCGTGTGGCTCCGAAAAGGTCATTTCTTGCAACTAGAGTCGACTACGCAAGGCCATTTCCCATCTTGTTTTCGAGAGGTCGAGGGGCTAAAACCACGAAAGTCTATATCTGCATTTTCGTATGCATGATAGTTCGCGCTGTGTACATCGAGGTTGTGTCTGACTTGACGACGGCGGCGTTCCTGGCAGCCTTTCGACGGTTCAGTACCAGACGGGGAATCCCGGAGGTCTTGCTGAGTGACAACGGTACCAACTAAAAAAGGTTCTGCGACTGAATTAGACCGATTAATTCAGGAGGCTTCGTCGTTCTCGCATGAGGTTGCAGAGGCTCTATTGAAAGACAATACCAAATGGCTATTTATTCCAACTCGAACGCCGCATTTCGGCGGACTTTGGTAAAAAGCTTCAAGCATCACTTTCGAATAGTCGTTGGAGAGACTCTTTTGACGTTAGAGGAGATGGCGACGGTGGCTGCTCAAATAGAGGTCTGCCTGAACTCAAGGCCGTTGAGTCCTCTCAACTCGGAGCCCGCTGACTTGGTCGCTCTCACTCCAGGTCATTTTTTGATCGGCGCACCACTGAGGGTATTGCCAGAGCCTTTTCATGAGTTTGATTTGAGTTCTAGGACTTGCCGTTGGCGTCACTTCTCAGTCCGGAGAAACCACTTCTGGTCCAGATGGCAGTCGGAGTTGCTGCACCATCTGCAGCAGCGCAATAAGTGACTGCGCCCCTGTCGTCCGCTGGTCGAGGGCGACATGGTGGTATTGAAGGAGGACCTCAGCCCTCCAGCCCAGTGGCCCATGGGACGGGTCGTGAAGGTGCATCCTGGACGAGATGGTCAAGTTTGAGTGGTCACGGTTAAGACTGCTACTTCGGAGGTGCAACGTCCAGTTGTGAAGTCAATCTACCTGTTCATTGATGATGACACTGAGAAGGTTCACTCGCGTCTCAAGGCTTCTTCTGATCAAGAATGAAGAGCTCCTGTCATCTCTGAAGACACACACAACACTCACACTGTAGAATCAGTAGCTCGCGATTAGGTGTTGATTATCTTTTCAGAGTTTAATTATTTTTATTTGAAAGTTTTTAGTTTAGTTTGTTGTTATTGTAATTAGAGTTTCGATAGAGTCAAGTTTAACGCTAGCTGTGCTGATTCTTAATCACATGTGTAAAATTGACAGTCTGTTAAGAAAATATTCCCATTGAAATTTTGCGTAGACTGTTCATCTTATTGGATAGGTTAGCTTCTTTCGATAGGCTTTCCTATCTTTTGTTTGTTGTTGTACAGTTGTTTCCTTGTTGCTGCGAGGCAGCAAGGGCGGTGGTATGTTCGAGTAGATTGAATAAATTCAAATTCGCTGACAAAGCAACCGAGTCGGAGCTGGAAGTTACGTAATTTCTAGAACGCTGCTGGTCAGCTCTATCGAATAGGGGATTGCTATAGCAACGTTCGATCGCTCGCTTCCTCTTTCTCGCTCTCTCAGCAGTACCTGTTGCCCGACTATAGTCAGTCGTGCTGTAGAATCAGAGCTGAACACACTGCAGTATCAGCTACTGGCTTCGTTCTTAGTTGGAGAACGACCGCTTAGTTTTTATTTTCTCACTCACTTTTCCTTGTTATTCACAAGTGTACATACACAGTGTTTTGAATATATTTCGCTCTTTGCGAGCTTTTGTTTTTTTAAACATTGAGCTGTCCCTAATTTACACCAACTTTTATTCGAAAAAGATCCAATGTCTACTCGCTTGAATAGACGCTAAACAATATATATATATATGTGTGTGTGTGTGTGTGTGTGTGTGTGTGTGTGTGTGTGTGTGTGTGTGTGTGTGTGTGTGTGTGTGTGTGTGTGTGTG